>CM055122.1:64921451-65521451 GCA_029206835.1 Rana muscosa | reverse complement strand
TTCTGAACAATAAGTAAAAGCATTTAAAATAAGAGCTCATTCACTCCTGTAGCTATAGCCATAGCGTAGTCCTACACCATAGACCCAGTAAAGCCTTATTGTCACTGATAAAAGCTAAGAAGCCTGCAACCGCTGCATGTAAGTTAGAATATTGGTTGTGTAAAAGTATGGCTATATCTGTGCTATACACCAGAGGACTGGGAGGTACCAATGACTAAAATGGGCAAAAAGGATTGAGTAGCATAATTCTTCCCAATAAACCACAAGCAGAGACTGAGCTTCTTGTTTTGGGGTTTTGTGTAGAAGTGAGGACATGTAAATACCTTCTGTTATATGGAGGAAATGCTGTATCTTACATCCCTACTGATACTTCGTACTTTGTAATTAATGTGGGTTGTAGCTCCTCTCACATCATCCTGTAAGCATAATTTTTTTATTTAATCTTTAGGTTTCTTTTGGGGTTGTATTCCAAACAAAAAACGATGCCCCACCATACTTCTTGTTGATGCGCCTACTGAATGTTGTATTTTTAATAATATCTCTTTGTACTCTCGATTGATACAACACCAATGGCTGAGAACTAAACTGCTGCTGCAATTAGCTCAAATATTATTTGTTTTTGTTTTTTTTGTAGGGATGAACATACCAATTCACATAAACCAGGATTTGACCCAGGTCAATCCTTTTTGACTGATGTAGCCTCTATGAGCTAGACCACTTTTCACTTCTGGCAATCTATGAGGGTCTTCCGTCATCCTGCATTAAAGTTCCTGCTCTGTTCCCCTTCTCTCATCCATGTGTCTGTCTTCCCCTACCCATAACTGGTCAGATTTACATCTATAGTGTAAAAGCAGTGGTTCTGAACACTTCCTCTAATTGCTTCTTCATGCCTATACTGATAACAATAATTGTTGTCCACTGGGGACTTCAATGCTTTCACTCAGTGCCATCATTATCATTCATCACAGACCTTGCTAATTACCATATGTAAATAATTCTCAATTCTTGCAATTGCTTCTGCCATGCTTCTACCATGCTACTTCACATACAAATACAAGCAAGAAAGAAGGATTACAAGCAACAGAGATAGAATTAGCTGATTTAGGAATGATTTATTCTTTGAACTGTGTCCGGTAACGCAACTCAGTGCAGAATATTTTATTCAATGATTTCCTCATAAGTGCAATGAAAAATGTTAGTAGCTAAATGAAAAACATTGCATATTGCCTGTATTTTATTGTAACATTTCCACGCAAGGGACTTCCCTCTGACAGCTTTGGTCATACATCAGGATTCAAAGTTTTAGTCAATAAGATACCATTTTCTCGGTTAAAGTAACTCTCTGTAATTGGTGCTGTTGATTTAGAAGATCAACTGTCCATTGAAAACATAGGCAGCATCATGTAGAAGGAAGTGTAGTGCAGGAGTAGCCTTGAACATGTGGCATCATTTTGACATCAGTTTGAGATGCTTCTGAGATAATTAAGAATTCAATGACAGGTGAATTTGACTTGCAGTTGACCTTCTTTTGACCTGCATATGAACTTATTTAAGTAGGTTTTGCATCCCCATGGCATTTTTTGGGAATGCAAAAGCCATTTAGAGCTAATAAAAGTATGTTGACACGGGTCCTAAAAAAGTTGGTGAAAAGATAACGCTAAGAGCTACAAATCCTTTAGCAGTAGAATTAGGGCATGACCAGTCTACTCTTCCTAACCTTGTCTCATACTACTAGCAGTCCAAATCATCTTTGTCAAGTGCCAGAGTTTTTACACAGACAACTGAAATTTCTACAGGGAGTCTGCACTCACTAGCAAGGCAGGATATAAGTGCAGGATATAAGTGCAAGTGCAGTTTATCCACAACCCCCACCATATCCATGTAACAAAATTTTTTTTTTTAGAATGTTAGTTAATGAGATGAACTCTGATGTGTTTCATGTTTTATTTAGAGATTAACCATTCACCTTCCCTATAGGAAAATCATCCATTCCAGATGAAGAAACCGGGAATAAAAACCCACTGGTGTGAGATATGGGTGTCTGATAGGACTATTTTATTAGAGGTTTATAAGAGGTTAAAGGGGTTGTAAAGGTTTGTTTTTTATTTTCTAAATAGGTTCATTTAAGCTAGTGCATTGTTGGTTCACTTACCTTTTCCTTAGATTTGTCTTGTAAAAGTTTGTTTTCTTTGTCTGAATTTCTCACTTCCTGTTTCTTCTCACTAAACTTCACACCATCATCCGAGTGGTGTGGAGTCACCCAGAACAGCTTACTGAACAGCTTACTGAGGAGGAACAGGAAGTGAGAAATTCAGACAAAGAAAACAAAGAAAAAAAAAATTAGAAGGGAAATCTAAGGAAAGGGTAAGTGAACCAACAATGCACTATCTTAAAGGAACCTATTTGGAAAATAAAAAACAAACCTTTACAACCCCTTTAAGCCATAGCAACTGTGATTTAGCCAACTGCCAGTCAATGAAGTCAAGGCATGAATGAATGTTGCTGATGGCCATGAACTTCTAGGTACAAGCCCATGGTCCATGGACCTTGATTTGAGAATGACAGAAACTGGGAAGTAAAGCCTTGTACACACGATCGGATTTTCCGACGGGAACTCCGACCGTTTGTATGCTCCATCGGACAATTGTTGTCGGATTTTCCGCGGACAAATGTTGGATGGCAGGCTTTAAAATTTTCCGCGGACAACGGTCTGTTGTCGGATTTTCCTAGCGTGTGTACACAAGTCCGTCAGACAAATGTCCAAAGTACAAACACGTATGCTCGGAAGCAATGCTCACAAAACACAACATTAGCAGAAGGAGCCCGAAGGGTGGCGCTAAAGAGCTGAAAAACCACATAGTACGTAACTACGTTCATGTTTGTTGGCCGACAATTGTGTGCCGTTTGTATGCAAGACAAGTTCCTGGCCAACGCCCTTTGGACAAAAGTCCAAGGCTTTGTCTGCGGATAATCCGATTGTGTGTATGAGGCTTTCGATTAAAAACAACAAACATGTCCTCTAAACTGGACCAAAAGTCCAATATAAAGCAGGGCCCAAATTACACTATCAAGCCTCGTTCACACGACCGAGTTTCTTGTCGTAAAAAACACGTTGTTTTTTTCAACGAGATTCTTGTTAAGCTTGTCGATTTTCTCGTCAAGCTTTCCATGCGTACACACTGACATTTCCCAATTTCCTCATTGTTCTCCGCGGTCACGTCCATCAGGTACGACGGCACTATAAAGGGGAAGATCTTTTTTCTTGGCGCCACCCCTTGGGCTGCTTTTGCTGATCTCGTGTTACCGCGCGTGAAGTAAAAGTTTGGGAAGAGACGATTCGCGCTTTTCAGTCTTCGTACTTTTCAGATCGTTTTCTGCGGTTCAGTTTGTGCTTGTGGGTTCGTATCTTGACTTTCAGGGCGTCTAGGCAGGTCGTATCTGTTTTACAGTGCGTTCTTGCCTGTTCGTTTCTGATTTTCAGTTCGTTATTCATAGGCCTTGCTGTTCTAAAGTGCGTTCTGTTCTGTACGTTCTGATAAGACGACCGTTTCCTAGCCATGTCGCCTGGACGTTCTCGTCGTCGAGTTCGTGCTGTGCATGCGCTTGGTGTTGGTCTGCTTGTTTTGGACCAAGACCAGTCCATGAATGATGTGAGGAGGAGTTCATGGACCAAGAATTGGTTGCTCCAGTGGGACCAATTCTGCCACATGCCTCTGCTGCGGGAGATCGTCGAGAATAATCCTGAGGACTACAGGAATTTTCTGCGGATGTCTGACCCCGTTTTTCAGGAACTGTTGGCTTTGGTGTCCCCCTATATTACCAGGAACGACACCGTTATGCGGGAAGCCATCAGTGCTGAGCAGAGGTTCATCGCCACCTTACGGTACCTGGCGACAGGGAGAAGTCTTCAGGACTTGAAGTTCACGACAGGCATCTCCCCCCAGGCTCTGGGCCTCATAATCCCAGACACCTGTTCTGCCATTATACAAGTCCTGCAGGAGGACTATATTAGGGTAAGTTTTCTCCATTAACATCACATTTTATGTATTACATGTATGCTAATGTATTGTATTTCTTTCATCCTTCCCTAATTACCATGATTGTAATATGCTGAGAATGTCCCCTTTGTCCCCATGCATGCTGGAAGCTTTAGATTTCCCCTTTTTTCTCCTCCATGCATATTTCCCTTCACTAACCTTTCCAGCAGGGGCGCCTGTTGCTCCAAATGTTTGGGGGTTCAAACCCCAATTTAGGAAATAAACTTCCTCCTTTTTTGCTCTGGTGCCTATTAAACGCCCCCATTTGTCCCCTCCAATGCAGCCATTTTGTTCCCTCAAATGCAGCCAGTTCCCCCCCAGCCCTGCACTTACCTTCTTGTGGTCAGCGCCATCCTTCTTCTGTCCTTGATGTCTTCCCCTTCCCTTGATGTTGCATCAGCCAATCATGTTACCATTAAACAGACTTGGTGAACATGATTGGCAGAGCAGCCTGTCAGTGTTTACCCAAGGAATGCCCCCCCCCCCCTGCGTCCCCTATTTAACTTTTCTGAAGCCAATTACATCCCTCAGGCTGTAATGTGCAAGACAATTTTCCTTACTGTTTCTGATATGCAATTTTAAGCCCATAAATGCCGCAGTTCTTCATATGTCGGTCGCTTAACAGGGGGCCATCCACCTGAATAGTGGGCGGCATAGACAATACATAGGTTAATGCAAGGCATAAACCTATGTATTGTTCTGAGTGACGGGCACAGGAGAGAGGGGGCAGTGCTCCAGCGCCCACTCTGGACGCACCGCCACTGCAATGCTATCCTGTGGCCAAACACATCTACCCCCCCTCCCCATTATAATTTATTAATGGACCATCATAGGGGGTGATGAATATGATACATGAGCCTTCCATTATACTTATTTAAAACACCTTAATAAACGTAGACTTTGCTTGATGTTGGCCTCTAATGTATTTTCTTAGAATATACTTGTAATGTTTGATTTGTGTATTCTAATATTTTTTCATCTTGTTTGACTCCACAGCTTCCTTCCACGCCACAGGAATGGCAGACTGTGGCATCGGAGTTTGCCACGCGGTGGGACTTCCCCAACTGCGGTGGTGCCATAGACGGGAAGCACGTCCGCATCGTGCCGCCACCCCATTCTGGGTCCTACTACTACAATTACAAGGGGTTTCATAGCATTGTGCTGATGGCGGTGGTGTCAGCACGGTATGAATTCCTCTATGTTGATATAGGGAAGAATGGCCGGATGTCCGATGGGGGATCCTTCATCCAGACGGAGTTTGCCCTCCGTCTCCAGAGTGACGACCTTGCATTGCCACCGGATGCAGGGAATATTGAAGGACTCCCCTTTGTTTTTTTGGCTGATGAAGCCTTCGGGCTCGGACCACATCTTATGAAGCCATTTCCTCAGAGGACCCTGACCCCAGAGAAGAGGGTATTCAATTACCGGCTGGCCAGGGGCCGAAGAGTCGTTGAAAATGCCTTCGGCATAATGGCCAGCCGGTTCCGCCTTTTTATGACTTCCATCCACTTGGCGGACTACAAAATAAACTATGTAATGTTATGCTGCTGTGTGCTACACAATTTTCTTTGCCGCAAATCGAATTCATATATGGCCTCAGTTTTGCCAGAGGCTGGACTTTCCCCTGATAATCCCCTGCCGGGCCTGGAATCTGCCCGTGCTGGCTTGCCCCCCCCAAAATGCTGTGAGGTTCGGGACAAATACATGGACTATTTCACGGGTAGGGGGGCAATTCCTATGCCAGGCTATGTCTAAAGATTGCTGTCTAACGATCCAAATAAAAATCTTGTTTAAACTTCTACCTTTTCTTGGTTTCCTGTCTCCTAGTTTGTCTTAGTGCATTTGTAGTGCCAAGTGTATTTTCCTTTAGTAAATACCAACCATTTCACTATGTAACCTTAAAAAATATACCAAATAAGGTTAGAGCATATTAGAAAAAGAAGCTACACGTTGTTTGTGTTCAAATCTTTTACTATGTGCAAAATCACACACTTTTTTTTTTTTTTTTTACATTTTTTGTTTGCCTGGCCACAAACCGGCAATTGTTTTCTTAGGAAAATACAAAAACAACAGTTGCATTCCAAAAATTACAAAATTGGATACCTCGGAGCAATCTGAGACATTCACTTACACAAACTATATGTCTCTATGTGCCCGTCCTAATATGGGGTCCTGCCACCCCTTGCCCAGCCAAAAATTGAATATGCACACAATTGGGATTATTTTCCTATAGGGATTTTAGACTCCTGATCCCTATTGTCAACATGTGCTATCTGCCATCAGGGGTGATCAATGGACGTGTTTTGGGGGTGCAACCCCTTCCTCAGTTCACCTACTTTATATACGAGGAAGGGGTTGCACCCCCAAAAGACGTACATGGATATCCCCTGATGGCAGATAGCACATGTTGACACACTGTGTGCAGATTCAATTTTTGGCTGGTTTGATTGTCAAAAAGTTTTTTAAAAGTGGAAGAACAAACATGAAAAAAAGGAGTTTTGGATGCCTTATTGAATTCTCCCCAAAACATCGAGAATGTCTTTAAATGTTTGATCCATCACATGGATTCTTTCTTTAATTTTGTCCAGTTCCGTGCTACATTCCATCACTTGCTGGATGAGGCGGAGGGCACTGTCAGCAGAGAAACCTGTACTATCCTTCACCCCAACATTCACATCCCCTAAAAACAAAATAAAAAGGTATTATAACTCTGCAGGCCTACCTCTCTTACCTGAAGCTGTGGTGACAGATACTGACCTGTTGTGGTGACCAGTTCCACAACGTCATCCACCTCTCCTTCCTGCACTTCTCCTTCCTCCACCTCAACTTCCTCTACATCCTTCGTTTGTGGGTCTTTGGTAGTTTGGGGTTGTTGTGAAGCTGTGGGGTTCTTGTGCTCCCTGGAGTGTCCTCCTCCCAGTCTTCTCTCCCCTATGAGAATCAAAAAAAAGGTAGAGTTATCACACAGAAATTCTCTATGTAAAACCAAAAAACAGGCTAAATTGCTTGGAAGTGGGGTACAAGTGTGTGTTTGGGCGGAAGTTAAAGATGAATGCATTATTTCTGACCAATTATATGCTTAGTATTCACCTTTGTCTGTCATTTTTTAGACATGTAGGCAACACAAAAATTCTCTGAAGCACCTGTGTGGGACACCCAAAAAAGGCGGGTCTGGTGGCCCACACTATAGTGCTCCAAAGTACAGATGTGGAAGCAGCTGCTGAGTGTCCTCTCCTTTACACTGACAAAAGTTTGCATTTCATTCTCTTTACAAACACATCATCTAGCCTAAAACTTTGTGCCCCAAATTTGCGTAAAAATGGCAGATGTCTAATTACTTTTGTGGCTGTAAAATAATCCAAAACAGCGGATAGTGGCCGAACGAAGTGTCTGTAACGCAACGAACGATTACTGTGCCCAACCAAGTTCAAAATATAACATTTTGGAAGGGAGTCCAATAAGAAAAACAAAAAAAAACCAGCAACATGTCAGTTTAGAAAAGGATTAATAGCATAAAAGTGTACATTTTACTTACTTTTAGCGAGCATTCTCTTAATGCTCCTTAACTGCTCTGGCTCCCTCAGTTTGAGGTCTGACCACCTCTTTCTGAGCTGCTCATTTGAGCGTTTCACCCCGAAATTCGTCTTCAGACTCTTCACGACTTTAGTGAGGATTTGGGCCTTCCTTCTATTTGGTTTGCTATATGGCCCATGCTTTGCGTCATAATCAGACTTGAGCAAGATGTCCACCATCTCCGCCATCTCGGCAAAAGACATATTCGATGCCTTGAATCTCCTCCTTGATCGTGACGTTTCCTCGGTCTCCGGGCTTGTCTCCTCCTCGTTAGTTGCGGAATTATCAGACACCTGCTGTAACTCCGCCATATCTGTCTGCGCGCCGAAAGAGAAGGGGCGGGGAAAAGATGTTAGTTAGAACGTCATGGGCGGGCGACGTGTGCGGAGCGACGTGTTCGAATTTTGACGCATGCATGGTGTGTATATAGCAAACACACATGTGACTATAGTACGTTCGGTGTGCGGAGAGAGGAGTTCAAGTGACGGACGTGCGAACGAAGGTATGTGATTTTGTGACTTGTACAAATTGTTGGCCTATACTGTTTTGAGAATATTGTAGGATATATATGGTGACTACGATGTTAAGGAGGTTAGACTGTTTGCCTCACATTAGTTATAGATTATTTCTTAAACTTGCAGATACAATATGAATGTCTTTATTAGCGACAAAGAGTTCCTGGCGGAATTTATTGACCGGGTAAGGGAGCTGCCCGCTCTGTGGGAGACGAAAAACCCCATCCATAAAAAAAGAGGGGTGAGAAAAGCAGCGCTGGAGAAGCTGCTCCCATTTGTGCAGACCAAGGTGCCCACAGCCACAGCAAAACAAGTGGACACTAAAATTGGGAGCTTGAGAGGCACCTACAGGACTGAACGCTCTAAGGTCCTGGCTTCTCAGAGGTCAGGAGCAGCAGCAGATGATGTGTATGTCCCGATTTTGTGGTACTACAGCAGGATGTCCTTCCTGGATGACCACATTGAGGCAAGGCCATCACTCTCCACTCTTCCCCCCAGACTTCCCTGCAGCCAACCTGAGCCTTCTCTGGAGCAAGAGGAGGCAGCCATCCTGGATGATCCTGATTTGGCCATCTGGAGCCAGGTATAGTATTAAATGAAAATGTATTGGGATAAAATTAATGTTTGACAAATATGTCAAGATGAGAAACATACAATATTTTGGGTTCCACAAGTGAAATCAAGATCTCGAGACATTAGTCTGCACTTAATTGGGTGCTAAATAGTCAATCTGATGTAGGTGTAAATTCTAAAAAATGATTTCTGGATTTACATTCTAATTGCTTCAATCATGTTTATAAAGTTTGATGCAAAGATTAAAATAACATATTAAACTATGTCTCTTTTTCATACACAGGATGAAATCAGCCAGGAGGAGGGTCTGGAAACTGTCAGGCAGGAGGAGGAAGGGCCCAGTGGCAGCCAGGAGGTGGCAGGGCCCAGTGGCAGCCAGGAGGTGGCAGGGCCCAGTGGCAGCCAGGAGGTGGCAGGGCCCAGTGGCAGCCAGGAGGTGGCAGGGCAAAGGAGAAGCACCAGATCCCAGGTGCCTCCCATCCGGCTTCCCAAAAGAGGCAGGAGGAACAGGACCACCAGTGAGGCAGCAATGGCCCTTATTAAAGAGGCCCATGCCACCCTCAAAGAGCCCACATCCCCTGAAGAGGCCATTGCCGGCCTAGTGGAGGCAAAGTTCAAGGTGATGAGCATGGAGCAATGCCTCCTATGCGAGCCCCTGCTCATCACCTTGCTCAACAAGGGGGTGATGGGAAAAATTACCCCCAATACCGCCATTTGTGAGGTGGCACAACTGTCCCAACCTCAACCTCCTCCTCCACCTCCACATTCTTCTTCTGCCCCACCCCCTTCTCCTCCACCTCCACCTTGTTCTTCCGCCCCACCCCCTTCTCCTCCACCTCCACCTTGTTCTTCCGCCCCACCCCCTTCTCCTCCACCTCCACCTTGTTCTTCTGCGCCAACCCCTTCTCCTCCACCTCCTCCTCCTCCTGACAGGAGTACCCCTCCAGTGGCCCAGTCTCCAGCCAAACGAAGAAGGAAGGCTGCAGGGAAGGCTTCAGGAAAGGTTGCAGGGAAGGTTGCCAGGAAGACGAGGAAGTGATGGCCTTGCTTCATTGTGGTCGGACAGGAGGCAGCCTGTTGTAGTACCACACACTTGGGACATATATATCACCTGCTGCTGTTCCTGACCTCTGGGAGGCCAGCATCAGATTGTGTTTAGAAATGTTGGCCTTCTCAAGCTCCCAATTTTAGTGTCCACACAGGGTTGCTGTGTGCTCTGGGGTCC
The DNA here is from genome assembly GCA_029206835.1 of Rana muscosa. Classification (NCBI taxonomy): domain Eukaryota; kingdom Metazoa; phylum Chordata; class Amphibia; order Anura; family Ranidae; genus Rana; species Rana muscosa. The sequence goes on along the minus strand of CM055122.1, from coordinate 65,511,528 downwards.
CTGGGATGCACAAATGGCAGCAGGTTCTCCAGCGCTGCCTTCTCTTTATTTTATTTGAAACATGAATAAATGTTATTTTTGTTTAAGTTCATACTTGACTATGTGTATTTGTAAAAATGTAAAATCTAGCTTTGGAGTAAGCAGATACATTTGACTGACCAAAAAAGGGACAGATAACAACCCCCTCAAAAAATAACTAAATTGTGTTTCCAAAAAAAGTGTGTAAATTGAAATCATATATATTAAAAGATTCAATGGGAGATCACTACCAAAACATTGTGAAATTACAATTAACATCAGTTATAAAAATAACAAATTTTTAAATATTCCTAAAAACTTGCACGATATAATACACATAAATCTTCTTAAGAGCAGCATGAAAAAAGTTAAAAAAAGATAGTCATAACTCTGTGTGAATATCAGCAGCAAAAGAAGTTCATTCGTTTGGATTAATGTCACATTCTAACGAAGATTTCAATGCACAAAATTTAAACGATGCAAAAATTTGGAGCGTGACGAATGTGCTATCTCCATTACGAAGGCTTGTTTTACCAGAAGATGCGCTCCCGTCTCATAGTTGCTTGTGAGCATGCGTGCTTTTGGAAGAGTCGTAAAAGCATACACACGAACCATTTTCTCGTCACAAAACAGGCCGACGAGAAACACGACGAGGAAATCTGGAATCCTGACGAGAAAATAGAGAGCAGGTTCTCTATTTTCTCGTCGAGATTCACGGCAGTTTTCTCGTCGTAAAACCATACACACGAACAGTTTTCTCGACAAAAAAGCTCTCGCGGCACTTTTCTTGCCAGTTTTGGACGAGAAACTCGGTCGTGTGTACGAGGCTTCAGAGGAAAAAAATATTTTCTAATCCCCAATGGCAACTGGATAACTTGGGTAAAAATTGTATAATTTTTTTTCCTACAAATATTAGTAACCATATTTGTTTTGAATAGAAGTTAATTTCAGTTATCTCAACTTTGCTGGGAAAATAATTAAATGGGTTGACTCCACAGGTTCCATCACATTTTTGCATATTGCCCCACATTTATAAAGTACGCTAGCTTCTTTTCCATATAAAGTAAACTTTTGCATTTATCTTTAGTTTTCATATAATGCAATGTTGTGCTTATTAGCTGATGTTTGAGACATTTTACTAATTCAAAGTTTTACAGTGCTTTGCCAGATATTCTGTTTCACATTTTATACTGATTTGATGTAGCTAGTGATTGCCTGCCAGATGCAACTGTGCAGCTATTTATTGACCTCTGAAGTTGTTTCTTATGCACTTAGAAAATAGAATTCAGCTATTTTGTTCATGAGAACACATGTTTAATATAAGAGAAACACTCATAGCAATCTGAATTTACACCTCGCCATTTAACTCTTTAATAAGCATGAATGTACAGTATCTGGAGAAAATATACTTTAACAGCAAGGCTAATCAATAGAATGATCAGAGAATACTGCCACGTACACACGATCGTTTTTTCTGATGAAAAAAGACAGATGGACTTTTTTCATCAGACAAACCGATCGTGTGTGGGCCCCATCTGTCTTTTTTCCATCGGTATAAAAAAATAGAACATGTTTTAAATTTTACCGATGGTAAAAAAACGATAGCAAATTCCGATCGTCTGTGGGGAACTCCATCAGAGAAAAATCCACACATGCTCAGACTAAATTACAAGACAGGAGCGCTCGTTCTGGTAAAACTAGCGTTCGTAATGGACATAGCACATTCGTCATGCTGCAAATTTTTGCATCGTTAAATGTAGTGCTTTCTTTTCTTCTTTCTAAGCGGTTTTCCCTAAAAAAAAAATTGTTGCGGATATTCACACAGAGTTTGGAAAAAATTATTTCTTTGAGATCTCATGAATCTTCGTATTTGATTTTAAAGGCAGGATTCCAAAAATGTTTTTTTTTTTGTTGTTTTGAATCAAGATCTCCTAATTTTTTTCTGGCCTTTTAATATTTTATAGTGATGTCCATATTTTTTTATGGTCAAGTTATCACAACAACATTATTATCTCTGATTTTTTTCCCCTCAAGGAGGTTGGTGTTGGTGTCCCTTGTTAATTACACATTGTATTTATGAAATGTACCTTCCTACTCACAAGAAAAACACATAGGCAACTATTTTAATTAAATCAAATATCCATTTATTCTGGAAAACAAATAAAGATGAAGGGCAACAATTGAGAAATTAGTGGAATATATGTAGACTTTGGACCCCAAAGGCAGACATGAAGGCAAATAAAATCAATAACATGAGGAGTCCCTCGAATTGGGATCACAATCTGGTCCCCGAATCGCAGAAATCAGGAGCAGCAGCAGATGTCATACATGTCCCCAAGCTGTGGTACTCCAAAAAACTGCGTCTTCTGGCAGATCAGCTTGAAGCCAGGGAATCACTTTCTGGTCTTCCTTGTAGCCTTCCCTCCACGCTTCCCTGCAGTATTCCCTCTACACTTCCCTGCAGCGTTCCTTCCACGGCTCCCTCCATGCCCCCTTGCAGGTTGTGGCTCTGGTGATGGGAATGTGGCAGGAGGAGGAGAAGGAGGAGAAGGATGGGCCAGATCACAAAGATGTGTGGCCTCTGTCAGCTGGCCCCTCCCCACCCTGTGAAGGGCCGTAAGTATAAGCTCCTCACAGAGGGCGCCCCTGACGTTCTTCCTTGGATATTCCCCGCCCCTTCTCGTTCGACGCCCAGTGGGAGACGACATGGCGGTGACACAGCAGGTGCAGGTTGTTTTAACTTGCGACAAGGAAAGCCCGGAGCCGGAAACGTCCCGATCCAGGACAAGATACAATGCCAGTAATATGTCCTTTGCTGAGATGGCGGAGATAGTGGACATCTTGAGGAGGAGAGATTATGATGGGAAGCATGGGCCATACAACACCCCCTAATCTCAGGAAGGCCAAAATAATGGGCAAAGTGGTGAGGAGTCTGTATCATAAATTTGGGGTCCGGAGATCCAAGGAGCAGCTCCGTAAAAGGTGGTCTGAACTGAAGCTGAGGGAGCCGAAGCAGTACAGGAAGATCAAAAGAATGCTAGTAAAAAGTAAGTTTTTCTCCTGTGTTATTAATAATTTGATTATTATACTTGCATGTTTTGCTCCATGTGCTTTGATTGACTGGTTGGATATTTGAAAATGGCCACTTTCAGGGTAGTGGCCAAAGTATAATCGTTCGTAGTAAACATCAATCCTCCCCAAAATTTGATATTTTGCGCAGATACAGGTAAACCACATTTGGTCATGCCTATTTCTATTAAAACAACGTTTAGAAACATTGTTGTCTAGATGATATGTTTTGAACTAGAATGTGAAATGCAAACTTGATTCAGTGTAAAAGGAGAGGACACTCAGCAGCTGTTTCCACAGCTGTACTCTGGAGCACCTGTGTGGGACACCAGAACAACCTTTTTAGGTGTCTCCATGTGTGTAACTTGGTCAAAAAAGGTCAGGATTCCAGTTTAGAAATACATTTTAAAACATGTCTTCAGCTTGTAACTCTGCCAAAAAAGGCAATTGTACCCCACTTCCAAGCAATGTTTCATATTCCTATTTCTGACCTCAAATATCTGTGTGCTAAGTATACCTTTTGTTTCATTCTCATAGGGGAGCGGAGACTTGGAGCACACCACTCTGAGGAGGCCAGGAACACCACACCGCGGAAAGAACAGAGGGAACCCCAACCTCAGAAAGAAGGGGACCAGAGAGAACCCAAACCTCAGGATGTGGAGGAAGGAGAGGTGGAGGAAGGAGAGGTGGAGGAAGAAGAGGTGGAGAAAGGAGATGTGGAGGAAGTGTGCGAGATTGTCACCACAACAGGTCAGTGCCATACACCACAGATTCAGGGAATTCAGGTGATATGCTGCTTGTGGAAGATCAATCTCCTCCTTTCTCCAGTGGGAGCGCACAAATCATAATACAGGATCTCATGGTTATGAGTCGAGAAATCAACGTCATAACGCACAAACGGTATAGTTTTTGACCAACAAATTAAAAACATGATTGATGTTTTGGGGAGAGTATAAAGATATTTTTCTTGCCACCATTTCAAGTTTTTTTGCCTAAGTTTGTAAATTTGTGTGTGATTTAACAAGCCAAATTTGGTAGATGCACACAGTGTGTCAACATGTGCTATCTTCCATCAGGGAAAATCAATGGACGTGTTTTGAGGGTGCAACCCCTTCCTCGCAACTCAAGTAGGTGAGAGGAAGGGTTTGCGACCCCAAAACACGTTCATTGATCCCCCATGATGGGAGATAGCACTTGTGGACATTTGGCATGGGATCAGGAGGAAAATTCCCATCCTGACGCACAATTTGTGTGCATCTTCCAAATTTGGCTTGTTCAGGGGTGACATCACCCCATCTCATGAAGGCAACAGCAACACATTTTTGAAATACTGTATAATGTCTGATATTGCCCTAAGTTTTTCTATAAGGTTGAACTTTGTAAGTTCCATTGTTTTTATATTTATTTATTTTTTTTAACATGCGTGTTTATGCAAAACCAAAACCAAAACTTTTTTGGGGGGGAAAACACTGTTTAGAATGTCCCCAAAAAATGTATAACGCACAAGTTGTGCACAGAGTAAAAATATTTTTATACCCAAAAATGTGTGGCTTCTTCTTTCTATGCTCAATACCATTTTGAAAAATATGTTCTTGTTTACTGTGACAATTGTGGTTATTTACTAAAGACAAAGCCACTTGGCACTAAAAGTGTACTAGGAGAACCTGGGAGACAAGAAACACAAGCAATAATGAGAAATCAAGTTTTTTACAGATTTTACTTTTTTTATTTTTAAAAGTTATAAAATCAGAGATTGTCTGGCATAGCAATGGCCCCCCTACCCGTAAAGTAATCAACATATTTATCCCGCACTTCACGGGCACTTTGGGGGGCCTCTGGCCCAACAGAAGTGAGATAAGTGGGTGCATTTCTGCGTAAATAGTTGTGCAGTATGCAGCAGGTTAAAACAATATGATTGATTTTGTATTCCGCCATATGGATAGGGGTAAGAAACAGGCGGAACCGGCTGGCCATTATCCCAAAGGAATTCTCAACAACCTTCCGGGCTCTGGCCAGCCGGTAATTAAAATTCCTCCTCTCCGTGGTGAGGGTCCTCTGGGGGAATGGCCTCATCAGGTGGGGTCCCAGCCCGAAAGCTTCATCGGCGATAAAAACAAACGGAAGGCCCTCAACGTTCTCCTCATCATGTGGCAGTGCCAGTTCACCACTCTGGAGACGTCTGGCAAATTCCGTCTGTGCGAAGACTCCCCCATCCGACATCCGGCCATTCTTCCCCACATCCACATACATAAACTCATAGTGTGCCGACACCACCGCCATTAACACAATACTATTAAACCCCTTGTAGTTGTAATAGTATGACCCCGAACGGGGTGGTGGCACTATGCGGACGTGTTTCCCATCGATTGCCCCTCCGCAGTTAGGAAAGTCCCACCGCTCGGCAAAATGGGATGCCACAGTCTGCCATTCCTGTGGCGATGAAGGAAACTGTGAAGTCAAACCAAAAAAATAATTAGGACTTTTGCACATAACATTGCAAGCAGATTACACAAAAACATTCTTGCCCAACATCAGTATAACATTTGTTTTTTGGGGAGTAGTTATAGCCACAAATAGAAGGCACAATTATCACATTCCTCACCACCTCTGATGGCTCATTGCACACATTTTAGGGGGGGGGTTCTAGCTGAGTTTGGGCCTACAAAAAAAACACTACACCACTCTGCCTGATTGTAATGAGAAGCAAAACATTTGTACACATTTTAGGGGGTGGGGGAGGGGTTCTAGCTGAGTTTGGGCCTACAAAAAAAAAAAAAAACACTACACCACTCTGCCTGATTGTAATGAGAAACAAAACATTTGGACACATTGGAGGGGGGAGGGGAGGTAAAGCAATACAATGGAGTTGACAAAATACATTGTTAAGTAACTAAGCTAGGGGTGTTTGGGCCCAGGATAGCATTCTTTAGAGGTTAGTGAAGGCAAATATGCATGTAGGCCAAAAAAAGGGTACAGCATGCATGAGAACAAAGGGGACATTCACAGCATATTACAATCAGGGTAATTAGGGAAGGGTGAAAGAAATACAATACATTAGCAAGCATTATATACATAGAATGTGATGTTAAAGGAGAAAAATTACCTTAATATAGTCCTTCTGCATAACTTGTATGATGGCAGAACAGGTTTCTGGGATAATGACCCCCAGAGCCTGGGGGGAGATGCCTGTCATGAACTTGAGGTCCTGCAGGCTTCTCCTAGTCGCCAGGTATCTCAAGGTGGCGATGAGCCTCTGCTGGGCAGTGATGGCCTGGCGCATCACAGTGTCCTGCCTCGTGATATAGGGGGACACCAAATCCAACAGACGGTGAAAAACGGGGTCCGTCACCTGGAGATAATTCCTGTAGTCATCAGGATTATTCTTCTGGATTTCCCGCAGCAGAGGCATATGACAGAATTGGTCCCGCTGGAGCAACCAATTCTTGGTCCATGAACTCCTCCTCACCCTGTTCATGGACTGAGCTTGGGTCAAAGTATTAACCGCAACACCAAGCGCATACGCAGCACAAGGTCTACGATGAGAACGTACTTCCAACATGGCTTTTTAACCGGTCGGCTGGTCAGAACGAACTTAAACAGAACGCACTGAGGAACAGCAAGTCCTATGAAGAACGACCTGAAAACCAGTAAACGAGCGGACAAGAACGCACTGAAAAACAGATACGACCTGACTACACGCACTGAAAGACAGATACGAACCCACAAGCACAAACTGAACACCAGAAAACGATCTGAAAAGCACGGAGACTGAAAAGCGCGAATTGGCTTTCACCAAACTTTTACTAACACGCGGTAACGTGAAATCAGCAAAAGCAGCCCAAAGGGTGGCACCGTTGGATTTGAACTTCCCCTTTATAGTGCCGTCGTACGTTTTGTAAGTCACAGCGTTTTGGACGGTCGGAATTTTGACTGATGGTGTGTAGGCAAGACTGATGAAAGTCAGCTTCATCAGAATTCCGATGGTAAAATCCATCGGAAATCCGATCATGTGTACAGGGCATTACTGTCTCTTACAGTTTACAAAAAAAAAAGTTAGAAGCAATAATGTAAAACAGGTTCAGGATGGCAAAAAAAATTGCATACTCTACTGAATAATGAAAGTTGCACAAACATATACTCTTCACAGCAATGCCTTTGTGGATCAATTTGGGTAACATTTAGGTACATAGAAACGTCTTTATAAAATGCTATAAAAAACAAAGGTATTGATTTACTATAACTGGATAGTGCAAAATCTGGTGCAGAAACCAATTAGCTTCCAGTGTTTTTGCTGAAGTTATAAGCTGTTTGGCTACCATGCACAGCTGCACCAGATTTTGCACTCTCCAGTTTTAGTAAGTCAACCACAAAGAGTCAAGCCAAGAATCACTACTTCAGTAAGTAGAGTACTGACAACAGTTGCTTTAGATTATTCACATACACAGTTTCCCTTACATTAAAGTTCAGGGCAACTTGGATAATACAGGTGAACAGCTGGAGGCAACCAAGTAACAACCAGTGTGGAGCAACCTGAAACCTGAGTCTTTGAGGGAGTGAACATGAGTTCACTGGATGAGTTCAGAAACCAAGGGAATTGTGTGAAAATTAGTCTTAAAGGCATGTGCCTGCATCTGATCATGGTAGGTAATTGGGCACTCTACAGCTACATACCACCCCACTTGAATTTGCTGCCCTTGGCAAGTTAGCAGACCATTCAAACTTGTCCTGTGCAAAGTGTACAGGGGGTCTCCTGAGGTTAGGTCTCTCTTGCTTCCATCTTCTGTCACAAGAGACTCTGTCAGGCCCAACAGTGGATGGTGGTATAGAGGCAGGGATGAGCCGAATGACCCCCTGTTTAGTTTGCACCAAAACTTTCGAACATCGCTAAAGTTCGGAACCGAAAAATGAGAAACGTGAAAAATCAACATTTTGAAGGCTTATATGCAAGTATTTGGGCAAACAATGGTTATGGGGGTCTGGGTACTGCCCTGGGGGACATGTATCAATGAAAAAAAGTTTGTAAAAAAAATAATTTTTAAATGAACAGTGATTTATTGTTGCTTAACCACTTGCCGACCGCCGCATGCCGATGTACGTCGGCAGAATGGCACGGCCAGGCATATGGGCGTACAGGTACGTCCCTTTAAATCTGCCGCCCTGCAGACGCACACGCCCGCCACATGCCTCACGAGTGCGGCCGCGGGTCCCGGGAACTCAATGTTCCCGGGAGTCCCGCGATTGCGGTCAGCAAGAGCAGAACAGGGGAATGCCTTTGTAAACAAGGCATTCCCCTATTCTGCCTTGTAAAACTGTCACTGATGACCGTTCCCCGTGATCGAGAACGGTCATCAGTGACGTGTCACGTGTAGCCACGCCCCCTCACAGTAACAATCACTCCCTAGGAAACACTTAACCCCTGCAGCGCCACCTAGTGGTTAACCCCTTCATTGCCAGTGTCATTTTTACAGTAATCAGTGCATTTTTATAGCACTGTTCGCTGTAAAAATGACAATGGTCCCAAAATGGTGTCAAAAGTGTCCGATGTGTCTGCCATAATGTCGCAATCATGATAAAAATCGCTAATTGCCGCCATAACTAGTAAAAAAAAAATATTAATAAAAATGACATAAAAGAGTCCCCTATTTTGTAGAAGCTATAACTTTTGCGCAAACCAATCAATAAACGCTTATTGTGATTTTTTTTACCAAAAATATGTAGAAGAATATGTATCGGCCTAAACTGTGGAAAAAAAAATGTTTTTTTTAATATATTTTTTGGGGATATTTAATATAGCAAAAAGTAAAAAATATAGCATTTTTTTCAAAATTGTCACTCTATTTTTGTTTATAGCGCAAAAAATAAAAACCGCAGAGGTGATCAAATACCACCAAAAGAAAGCTCTATTTGTGTGAAAAAAAGGACGCCAATTTTGTTTTGGAGCCACGTCGCATGACCGTGCAATTGTCAGTTAAAGCGGCGCAGTGCTGAATCACAAAAAGGGGCCTGGTCCTTTAGCTACAAAATGGTCCGGGGCTTAAGTGGTTAAAGTGAAAGTATAAAAATGAAAAATTCCTTTCAATATAGTGCCTGGGGTGTCCTTTAGTCCACCTGTAAAGGGGCACATGTGTACTGTATATAGAAACTGCTGCAGCAATAATTGCATTTATAAAGCCCAAAAAATAAAATTTTCCCTGCAAGCTTTCTTTATTTTATAAGCAACGGCTTGGGGAGCCAGCCTGTAAGATTTTTTGGACTAATCCAAGTGTCTCTACCACAGACTTTGGATTTCTACTCCTGTCAAACAGGACTGTTTCTACTCCTGTCCATCGGACTGTTTTCATCTGTAAAACCAATCGTGTGTACACGGCTTAAGAGATGGTTTTCCATCCCCAGAACCCTTGGGAGTAGTACGTGGCTGGGAGGAGGCAATTCCAGATACTGTAATCCTCAGTGACCCAGAGGAGTCTGCTTCTCATGTCTCTGCAAATTTGCGGTGCATGGACTCCCTTATGTTTCAAAGTCTGCGAAAGGACCCAAGAATATGTGGTGTAAAGGGAAAGAATCACTATTGGTTGGCAACCCTTCTTGACCACCGTTATAAGGGGAAAGACTCAAAATTCATCCTGTCCCCACAGAGAGTGCGGAAGATGAAATCTCTTAAGGACACCTTAACAAGGAGTTTATTGAGTGCTTTTCCTGACTTTGGTAGGTTACAGTGTCATGGAAAACATAGTTTTGAGGCTTCTGTTGGTCAAGAAAGGAGCGGTGGAGAAGGTAGCCGCATAAGTGATGCATTTCTCAATTTTTTTAGTCCTCGCCGCCCAGGGCTGTCTGCTTCCACATCCCATTGGCAGCATCTGCATCAGTAGGTGAACGATAATCTAGGGGTGAAAACAGAGATGGAGAGCTTTCCAGTCGACGATCCACTGGCTTACTGAGTCATGAGAATAGACCAATGGCCAGAACTTGCCCAGTATGCTGTTGAGCTGCTGGGCTGCCCTGCTTTCAGCGTGCTTTCCGAACGGGCATTTGGTACTGCTAGAGATTTTTTTACTGATCATAGAACGCATCTGTCCACTGTGACAGTAGGAGCTACTGTCACGGTAAAATGGACAGTTTGCTGGACACAGGGTCTGCACATTTGCAAGGTGCAAGACTACAGAGCGTAGATGTGGACTGGAGAAGACTGCTTTGGCAGCTTTCTCCAGGTTTTGGTATTCTGGAAAGGGGCTTTGTAGTTTGGAGATTCCACAGTGTCTTGGGAGGGATGGGATCTCCAACCCTGTGTCCAGACTTTGCTGATTACCAGCAGGGTGTGTGCTCAGGTGAGCACAGCCCTTATAATGAGTGTATGGGAAGACCTCATGGCTCCCAGTTGGAGACGGCTCCACACCAAGAGACAGGAGGTCTTCAGGAGTCAGAGAGGCTGTAGGAGACAGCCAAGAAGTTGGTGACTGCAAGAGGCAGCCAGAAAGTTGGTGACTACAAGAGGCAGAGCTGTGGATGCGAAAGGGAAGCCGTCTACTTTGAGGAGTCCGGTGGTCTGGGTGACCAGGAAAGTGCAGAAGTACTGCTACAGAGAGCCAGGTGGGCTAGCATTTTCTGTTATGTGTATTTGATGGAGAAGAACCCCTGCGTGGGAAACCTTTGTTTGGACTTTTATTTTGCCTTTTTTAATAAAAATGGGCTACCATGCCCTTAAATATAGTTCCTGACTGTCTTGAATCGCTGGGAAAACGCCTCTACCACTTGAGCTAAACAACCCCAATCTCACAAGTGGTGGAGAATGCGGGCACAACATGGTGGAATCCGGGTCCTTGCTCCACAGTGAGTTCAGGTCAGGAACTGTTGGCTGTGTGTGGAAGTGCAGCCAGGCAAAAGGCATTGCGTGTTGCAGGTGGTGTACCTGTGAATGAAAACTCAATTTTTTTTTCTGCGGTGAACTGCTACTAGCTGTGTGTGGCAGCCAGGCGAACGGAATTTCACAGGTGGTGTACCTGTGGAAGTGAGCTCAGCGTGGCCTGAGATGATGTCAGTCCAAAAGGCCTAGTGATGCGTGAGACAGTGAATGGATGGTTCAAGTGGAATCGCAAAGACTGGGATGCAGTGCAAGGGGCTGCGATCGTGGCCTCTGACTATATGCAACCCATGCTGACTACAGAGGAGGTTGGGGACTTCATGCTAAGATTTGAAAAGGTTGCTGTAAAGAGAAAATGGCCTAGGAACCGGTGGCCAAAATTACTGCAAACATTGTTACGGATAGTCAATGAAGAAGGTCGGGTATCAGCATATATATATGCAATAAGTTAACCGCACCATCATCCCTGTAAAAATGTGAAAACTAGCGAAACAGGATGTGGGACTTTAAGGGTGCTGATTGACAAATTGTATAGATCACAAAACCAGTGATATATAAAAAATAGAAAATATTTATTGATTACATACATAAAATGCAGTGGTATAAGCACAAATATGACTATCACAGGTATACACCTACTACCTAACAGAAAACAGTCATAAGGTAATAACAGCTGCAAGAATGCATCTGTGAAGATTCTACAGATTCTACAGTTTCGCCATTAAGGCTTCATCAGGAATAGACGCATAAGGTAACTCTTTAATGAAGAAGTTTTCCAGCTTAAAAGTGTAAAGACAAAAAACAAAAATTAGAGACATAAAACTACAAACACAATAGAGCAAATTCCAGCATAGCTTGTTACGGATAGAGTACCGGTCGGTTTACCATTTGATGGATGGGGACCAGGATGACTACCGCAGGTTTAAAGAGGAAATCCTTCTCAGAGGAGAGTTCCATCGTATCATGGGCCGCCAGCAATGCTCCAGGATGGGAGAAGTGTCACCGGTAGACTTCGGTTTTGGAAATCCAGAGTTACCTGCTACAGGATATGGTAAGACTGTTGCAATTTGTGGGTCTGATCCCAGTGAAGTGACATTGTGTTCGGTGGGGAGATCCGTAAAAATGGACTTGCTGCAGTGTGCTACCCAGATCAGCGGGGAGACACAGGTTAAAACCCAGCTTGCAGCAAGGTCAAGAACTGAAAAGGACATGTGGATTCTGTGTGCACCTAAGGTAATCCAGCAGAATGCTGGGAGAGATGTGCTAGGGGTAACCAAAGCAGTTGGTGTGCCATGTTCCCCAGTGACAGTGACAGGTGCTGCAGAGTTGCCAAGGGAAACCGCCAAGGAGCCTGCAGTGGTGAGGCAAGTGGTTTCCCAGGACAACTGTGAAGCCGCCCTAGTAGGAAAAATAATTCCTTTGGAGAGGAAGGGTGGTGTGCTGAGTGGCACGCAGGGTGCCATGTGTTATGACAAAAGAAAACCTAATAGAGCTTATGAAACTGCTATGTTTATGAATGCTGATGATAAAGGTATTGCTGATGATACATGTACTTATGGTGATGTGTTCTTTAGTAATGAGAAAAGGGGGATGTCTCCCTTGGCAACCAGAAGCGGAGCCACAGTGTTGTCCATGGAAATCTCTGGGGGTCTCCAGGTGTTGGAGCCAGAGATTGTCCAGGACAGCCCTGATATTGCTCTAATGGAACAAACTGGGTCTACACCATGCAGTGAGAGTTTGTGTGAGCAGTCCATTTATCATATGTGTAACCCAGTTGGTAAGGGGTTAAGTCAGCTGGCCAGAGCTGAAGGTACACAGCTGAGTGTGTTAGCGCCCCCAGAACAAGGTAGTGATGGTGTATTGCAGCCTGCCTTGTTTGATGAAGCTTTAGCAAAGTGTAAAAGCATGTTGTCAAAATGTGATTTATATAGAACTGACAAAGTTACTGTTTGCGCTGCAGAATCCCAGGTGCCTCCTAGAGCCGATGATGAGGTACTGCTGAGCCCTCATAATGGAGGCACAACGGATTGGGACAGTTGGGCCAAACAATTACTAGCCATGATAGACAAGGCTATGTTGTGCTACAGGGGTGTGAATACAACAACTGCTATGCCAGACAGGGAAATCGCAGAGCGACCGATAGTTGAGGGTGCGTTGGTCCCTACAAGGGTTGTTTCCCCCCAGTCGGAAGGACCAGATCAGGGCGCATGCATGGCAGATGTGGTGTTCATAGCCCAGCCACTGAATGTCAAGTGTGAAGGTGACAATGTAACAAATGTTTACCTGCAGGGGCTCATTGTTGAGTTGAAAGGGATGAGTGGGAGACATGCGTCTGACAGTGTTCCAGAGGAGCATCAGGCTGTGATGGGTACCGCCAGTGAGGTGGAGGCCTGTTTAAATGTCTTGGCCCCTCAAGCCGCAGTGAATGAGCCCCTCCATGTCTCTGATAAGGTTAAGGTCACCAAAAATGTTTTGCATATTGATGTGGAGTGTGTAGAAATTACAGATATGTTAGTGGAACTGCTTGAAATGGTGAAAGCACAGTCCTTGTATACCTGGGTGCCTCCATTACAGTCGGATGTGGTGGTGCTGCGTGGTACCAATGGTTGGAGTCAGGTAGTACAACCTGTGCTGGTTAAAATTAATCACCAGTGGAACTGGTTGGTACAGTGCTTTCTAATAGTGTGGCAAATGATCTCCCAGTCTCCTGTGAGGGTGCTTCCATATACGGTTCAGTACGGAAGGCGCTCTGGGGGGCTGCTGGAGACAGAGGTCTCTCCGCCTGATGCGGTGATGGACATGTCTGCTAGTGCGGTCCGAGGTGCGGCTGAGCAGGGATTAATAAATGGCGCGGATACTGCCTCACCCGCTAGACCTCCTAAGAAGGAAGGGCCAGATATGGACGCGGCAAAAGCAGAGATTCTGTCTGTCACCTGCAGAGAGGTACAAGTTGGGGTACCCAAAATATACACTCTCAAATATAGTATGGAGAGGAACAAAAATTGTAACATGGAAAAGTGTGAGTTGGCAAAGATTGGTACTGCTAGAAATGGGTCACGCATTGTTCAATGTCAGTTATTGGGACAACTGCCCACAGAGATTTGGACAACAGGTGAAGTGAAGCCTTGTGAAGGTCTCATAGGGGATAGCTGCTCACCTGTGTGTTGTCCCTCCTTGGGCTTGGCCCTAACAAACCCTGAACAAGAAATAACTGATGATATTGATAATTGGAGAAATGGTGACTTATTAATGAATGTTAATGTAAATAATGGCCTGGATATGAAAATGAATAATTTCTTGGAAAATGAGTGTGATACACAGATGTTGAGCCCTGGGGAGTTGGTAGTCAAGGGCAAAGGAGTTGGTAAACCCAAGGGACCTATTGTGATGGGGAAAACGGGTACCAGTGAGGGAAAAGGTGGTTCCTCATCAGGCGTAGTGTCTGGAGCAGGTTCCTTACAGAATCCAGAAACTGAGTTTAAAGGAAGTAGCAGGAAAGGCAGGGGGCTGCTAGAAAAGAAACGTGAGCTCAGGAACCCCAGGGACAGAGGGAGTAGGCTGGGGATACAGAAAGGTAGGACCCCGTTGCGATTCTGGGTAAGGCGTGCCTGGAATCGCACCCGAAAAAAAGATTGGGCCTACGCAGCGAACAGCTGGCACAGAGGTGCCCCAATCAAGGATTCGGGCTTGTGTGTTCCGCCCCCTTCGGGTCCGAAACATGGGGGGGAGATATGTGACAGTAGGAGCTACTGTCACGGTAAAATGGACAGTTTGCTGGACACAGGGTCTGCACATTTGCAAGGTGCAAGACTACAGAGCGTAGATGTGGACTGGAGAAGACTGCTTTGGCAGCTTTCTCCAGGTTTTGGTATTCTGGAAAGGGGCTTTGTAGTTTGGAGATTCCACAGTGTCTTGGGAGGGATGGGATCTCCAACCCTGTGTCCAGACTTTGCTGATTACCAGCAGGGTGTGTGCTCACGTGAGCACAGCCCTTATAATGAATGTATGGGAAGACCTCATGGCTCCCAGTTGGAGACGGCTCCACACCAAGAGACAGGAGGTCTTCAGGAGTCAGAGAGGCTGTAGGAGACAGCCAAGAAGTTGGTGACTGCAAGAGGCAGCCAGAAAGTTGGTGACTGCAAGAGGCAGAGCTGTGGATGCTAAAGGGAAGCCGTCTACTTTGAAGAGTCCGGTGGTCTGGGTGACCTGGAAAGTGCAGAAGTACTGCTACAGAGAGCCAAGTGGGCTAGCATTTTCTGTTATGTGTATTTGATGGAGAAGAACCCCTGCGTGGGAAACCTTTGTTTGGACTTTTATTTTGCCTTTTTTAATAAAAATGGCTACCATGCCCTTAAATATAGTTCCTGACTGGCTTGAATCGCTGGAAAAACGCATCTACCACTTGAGCTAAACAACCCCCATCTCACACCACAGACTACGTGGACCATATGACTTTTACCAAAATGAATCAGTCCTGGATTACCAGCAGCTATGAAGCTCCTGATGCCGATGTCGCCGAATAAGTGTTTTTGGGATGTGGAATCTCTGCAGGACTTCTAGGCTGCCTAGAGTTGTGGGTGATGATTCCATCTGGAAGAATGTTTTTGGTGTAGGTTTCATGGGCACAATAACACCCAAAGAACAATTTTTCCTCACCTGTTTGACAGGGACTGTATTTTTTTTCCCAGCTGCAGCAGATGGGGCAGAGAAAGTTGCTGGTTATAGTCTACAGCTGGTGGTGTGCTGCTGGCATATGTGTTGCAAGGACCTGGGTCACCCTGCACTATAACATCATTCTTGTCAGTGGAGGCTGCTGAGAGGTCATGAGGTATAGCAGGGAGGTGAGTAAGAAGGAGGGACAGATTTGTGCCTCTTTTGTGTGGCTTTTAGGGCTAAGTGGTGGGAGGTTAAATGCCTTGTCCAGCATGTGGTACCCAAATGGTTGGTGTGTTTGCCACGCTTTATGTGCTTGAGACAAAGTTTGCAAATAGCAACACTGCGATCAGTTGCACATGTACTAAAAAATGTCCAGATAGCTGAGATGTGGGAAGTGGGCCAAAAGATAACAGATCCACAATGTGATGGAATAGGGTGGCTGCTCTTTACTATTCCATAATGGCTGCCTCGTTGGATTTGTGCCTCACCCTCACTTTCCTCCATTGCTCTATCCGGCACCCAAGTCGAGTCAGTGACCTCATCATCTCCTCCATCCTCATTACCACTGGAGACAACTTGGCAATACGCTGCGGCTGGGGGAACATGAATCCCAATTTGTGTACCAGTATTCTCCCCACTCTGTAGGCTCATGTTCCTGCTTCCTCAACCTCAGAACCAACATCTGAATCGAGTAATGGCTGTGCATCGTCAAGAAGCAAGTAGCTGAAGCTGTGTTCATAAAACTCTGACTCCTCCATGCCTGATGCTGGGGCTATGGCAGGAATAGCTGTGGACAAGGAGGCAGGATTTAGTCTCTAGTCTCTGCTTGGGTGACAGAAGAGGAGGAGGACGGTTTAGTAAGCCAGTCCACCACCTCCTCTGCATGCTGTGGCTGGATAGCACGGGCAACATCACTAAACAGAGGAAATGATGCTCTGCCTGAGGACTGGCCACGTCCACTTTTGCCTGTGGACACATATGCTGCTGGCCTACCTCTCCTTGCTGTCCTCCCAGTCATGATGGGGGGAGTGGGGGGTGCTTAGTACCAAAATGTAATAAAGATGTGTAAATGTGTACGTGGATGCACTTTAATCAATGGAAAGTGGTGTTTGGTGCACTTTAATTTGAGTATTCACTACACAGACACACTCCACAGATACACTATAATATACTGCAATATACTGCGTCAAACATGCAGTAATGCACAGAACTATACAGCGTTAAAATTGCAGTAATGCAATGAAATATACAGCGTTAAACTTGCAGTAACACACAGAACTATATGGCGTTAAACTTGCAGTAATGCACAGAACTATATGGCGTTAAACTTGCAGTAATGCACAGAACTATATGGCGTTAAACTTGCAGTAACACATTTAAATAGATGATGTTTAACTTGCAGTAACGTAATTAACCACTTCCATACTGGGCACTTAAACACCTTCCTGCCCAGACCAATTTTCAGCTTTCTGCGCTGTTGCACTTTGAATGACAATTGTGCGGTCATGCTACACTGTACCCAAACGAAATTTTTATAATTTTTTCCCCACAAATAGAGATTTCTTTTGGTGGTATTTGATCACCTCTGGGATTTTTATTTTCTACTAAAAAAAATAAAAAAAGACCAAAAATTTTGAAAAAAAAAGTATTTTTTTTGTTTCAGTTACAAAACTTTTTAAATAAGTAAGTTTTCTCCTTCACTGATGGGGCTGCACTGATGGGCACCGATGAGGTGGCACCAATGAGGTGGCACTGATGAGGTGGCATTGATGGGCACTGATGATGGGCACTAATATGCGGCACTGATAGGTGGAACGGATAATCGGCACGGATGGGCACGGATAGGCGGCACAGATGGGCACGGATAGGCGGCACGTATGGGCACTGATAGGCGGCACGTATGGGCACTGATAGGCGGCACGAATGGGCACTGATAGGCGGCACGGATGGGTACTGATAGGCGACACAGATGGGCACTGATAGGCGGCACAGATGGGCACTGATAGGTGGCACAGATGGGCATGGATGGGCACTGATAGGTGGCATGGATGGGCATGGATGGGCACTGATAGTGATGCCCATTGTGGGCACTGATTGGCATCCATTGTGGGCACTGATTTGCATCCATTAGGGGGCACTAACTGGCATCCCTGGTGGTCTAGGGTGGCATACCTGGTGCTGGCATCCCTGGTGGTCCAGTGGCATCCCTGGTGGTCCAGTGGGGGCATCCTCGGGGGGGCTGTGCTGATAATCGATCAGCACAAACCCCCCCCCTGTCAGAGGAGCAGCCGATCGGCTCTCCTCTACTCGTGTCTGACAGACGTGAGTGAGGAAAAGCCGATGACCGGCTTTTCCTGTTTACACTGTGATCAGCCGTGATTGGACACGGCTGATCACGTGGTAAAGAGTCTCCGTCGGAGACTATTTACCTAGATCGGTGTTGCGGGGTGTCAGACTGACATCCCGCAGCAACGATCGCCGCGATGCGCGCCCCCGGGGGCGCGCAGTGGCTCAAAATCCTGAGGACGTCATATGACATCCTGTCAGGATTTTGCAACCACTTTGCCGACGTCAATCCGCTATAGGGCAGGCGGCAAGTGGTTAAATATATGGCAATTAACTTGCAGTAATGCAATGAAATATTCAGCGTTAAACTTGCAGTAATGCAAAGAACTATACAGCATTAAGCTTGCAGTAACGCAATAAAATATACAGCATTAAACTTGCAGTAACGCAATGGAATATACAGCATTAAACTTGCAATGAAATATATAGTATTAAACTTGCAGTAACGCATTGAAATATACGGCGTTAAACTTGCAGTGACGCACAGAACTATACAGCGTTAAACTTGCAGTAATGCACAGAAGTTTAAGGCGTTAAACTTGCAGTAACTCAATGAAATATACAGCGTTAAACTTGCAGTAAC
Source organism: Rana muscosa (assembly GCA_029206835.1). Taxonomy (NCBI): domain Eukaryota; kingdom Metazoa; phylum Chordata; class Amphibia; order Anura; family Ranidae; genus Rana; species Rana muscosa. The sequence goes on along the minus strand of CM055122.1, from coordinate 65,492,998 downwards.
GCAATGAAATATACAGTGTTGAACTTGCAGTAATGCACAGAACTATACAGCGTTAAACCTTCAGTAATGCACAGAACTATACGGCATTAAACTTGCAGTAATACACAGACCTATATGGCGTTAAACTTGCAGTAACGCAATGAAATATACGGCGTTAAACTTGTAGTAACGCACAGAACTATACAGCGTTAAACTTGCAGTAACGCACAGAACTATAAGGTGTTTAACTTGCAGTAACGCAATTAAATATACAGCGTTAAACTTGCAGTAACGCAATGAAATATACAGTGTTAAACTTGCAGTAATGCACAGAACTATACAGCATTAAACTTTTAGTAATGCACAGAACTGTATGCATTAAACTTGCAGTAATGCAATAAAATTTACAGCGTTAAACTTGCAGTAATGCAAGAAAATATACAGCATTAAACTTGCAGTAATGTAATGAAATATACGGCGTTAAACTTGCAGTAACGCACAGAACTATGTGGCATTAAAGTTGCAGCATTGCAATGAAATATGTGGCGGTAAACTTGCAGTAACGCAATTAAATATATGGCGTTAAACTTGCAGTAACATAATTAAATATACAGCGTTAAACTTGCAGTAACGCACAGAACTATACGGCATTAAACTTGCAATAACGCAGAAAACTATATGGCGTTAAACTTGCAGTGACGCAATTAAATATATGGCGTTAAACTGGCAGTAACGCAATGAAATATACTGCGGTAAACTTGCAATAATGCAATGGAATATACAGCATTAAACTTACAGTAACACTCATAACTATATGCCATTAAACTTGCAGTAACGCACTGAGCTGTACAGCGTTAAACCTGCATTAACACACACAACTATAAGGTGTTAAACTTGCAGTAACGCAATGAAATATACAGCGTTAAACTTGCAGTAACGCAATGAAATATACAGTGTTAAACTTGCAGTAATGCACAGAACTATACAGCGTTAAACTTTCAGTAATGCACAGAACTATATGGCGTTAAACTTGCAGTAATGCAATGAAATATACAGCGTTAAACTTGCAGTAACGCAATGAAATATACAGCATTAAACTTGCAGTAATGTAATGAAATATACATCGTTAAACTTGCAGTAACATACAGAACTATGTGGCATTAAAGTTGCAGTATTGCAATGAAATATATGGCGTTAAACTTGCAGTAACGCAATGAAATATATGGCATTAAACTTTCAGTAACACAATTAAATATACAGCGTTAAACTTGCAGTAACGCACAGAACTATACGTCTTTAAACTTGCAGTAACGCAATGAAATATACAGTGTTAAACTTGTAGCAACACACATAACTATATGGCGTTAAACTTCCAGTAATGCAGAGAACTATATGGCTTTAAACTTGCAGTGACGCAATTAAATATCTTTTGTTAAGCTTGCAGTAATGCAATGAAATATACGGCGGTAAACTTGCAATAACGCAATGAAATATACAGCATTAAACTTGCAGTAACACACATAACTATATGGCGTTAAACTTGCAGTAACACACTGAGCTGTACAGCGCTAAACTTGCAGTAACGCAACTGAAATATACCGCGTGAAGTGGGCAGTAACGCCCAGAAATGTACTGTGTTAAATGACACGTAATGCACTGAAATAATCGGCATTAAACTTGCAGTAACGCAACTGAAATATACTGTGTTAAGCCCTACATTCACACTAATTTAAAGATGAATGGTCACACTACACTCACAATGACTGAACTATCCCTACATTAACACTAATGTAAAGATGAATGGTCACACTACACTCACACTGAACTATCCCTAGATGCACACTAAACTGATATTCTACACTGACAATAGAATCAGAATAGCACACTATAGAACACTAATGCCATGTAAACATGGTCTGAATTTCTGACAACAAATGTTCGATGGGAGTTTTTTGTCGGAAATTCCGACCATGTGTAGGCTCAATCGGACATTTGCTGTCGGAATTTTCGATAACAAAATTTGAGAGCTGGTTCTCAAATTTTCCGACAACAAAATCTGTTCTCATAAATTTGATCGTGTGTGGAGAATTCCGACGCACAAAATTCCACGCATGCTCTGAATCAAGTATGAGACGGAAGCGCTCGGTCTGGTAAAACTAGCGTTCGTAATGGAGATAGCACATTCGTCACGCTGTAACGGACTGAAAAGCGCGAATCGTCTCTCACCAAACTTCTACTAACACGACTGGTATTGAACTTCCCTTTAATAGTGCCGTTGTATGTCTTGCATGTCACCGCATCTTGGCGTTCGGAATTTCCGACAACATTTGTGTGACCGTGTGTATGCAAGACAAGTTTGAACCAACATCCGTCGGGAAAAAATCCACGGTTTTGTTGTCGGAATTTCTGATCGGCCTGTTCTATCTCTCTCCACGCTGCTATCACACTACAAATCGCCGCTATGGAAAGAATACTTTTATAGTGTGGCGCATGATTAAGAGCAATTGATTGGATACAGTCATCATGACAGTGTCATATCATGGCTCTGACAGTGCTCTTTCGCCTGATTGGGCGAAGCTTTCATTGCTATACCCAATCAGGGCTTTTAATGCACTGTAATTCGGTTATAGGACCCTATAATTCGGTTAGTTCAGCCCCTAACTCATGCTCGGGCCGAACCGTTCACCCATCCCGAATCAGAGGTTGCCACAGTGGAAGCATGGACCTGATCTGGGTGACCTTTGGGCTCTGTAATATTTTCAGGATCTATGGCAGCCACCTTTGAATCTATGGTGGCAGAGACATTTTTGGCTGATTAACTTTTACAGGTTCTTTGAAAAAACCTGTATGGGCCTCTCTGAGGGTTCCTGTGGGTTTAAAGGAGTTTTTCTTGAGTTCCTTCTCACTCACCCAGAATTGGCTGTTGCAGGACAACTACAGGGACTTCTGCCCATAGTGCTTGCTATGGATGAGCTTCGAGTTTGAATCGAACATGAGTTTGACTCGAACATCGTCTGTTCGCTTGTTTGGTGAATTTCGAACATTATAGGTCATTCGCGACAAATTCGAGTGGCGCGTCACGGCCCATAATGCACCGCGTCATCACAGTGCATTGCTGGCTGATGATTGGCCAAGCATGCACTATGACCCGCATGCTTTGGCCAACCACAGCGCCGTCAGCACAAAGGGAAAAGAGCAGGTGTGGGAGTCCCAGTATTCACATCAAATGGAAAACCACAGGTATATATATAATTCCAAAATCCTCCCCCGGTAGCACCAGCCTCTCACCTTGTAGATAGACCCATAAGGGTGAGATACAGCTCTGATCACTCTCCAGCATAGACTCCACAGCAGATCACCGCAGCTTTTTTTCTCTTTTTTTTCTCTGTTTTTCTTCCTCCCCACCACTTCCACAGATCTTATAGATGTATCCAAAAGGGTCAGATAAACCTCTCACCGATTTCCAGCGTAAACACAACAGAAGATTTCTGCAGATTCTTTCACCGCTGCAACCAGTATATAATCGGGGTCTTACAGTCCCTTTGATCAACAGCTGCTTATTTTGTTCCATCAATGGTACTTGGTAATGTATTTTTCCACTGCTAAGATGCTTTTATTTCAGGGATTGGTTGATGAGTTGACAGTTGCCCCAAAAAACGGTCCTCTAGCATGAGTCTCAACCTGTCAGCTGACATATACCTTCTAGAAGGTTCTACAGTTGGTCAGGTGATTCAACGCAACCACTTCCTCCCTTGGTACACTATAGAAGTTCAGCAGCTATCTGTCATTATTTTTCACTTCAATATTTTTTATTAGACGGTAGTATTTTTATTTAATTACATCAACTGGTAGGCGCATTAGTACCCCCCTTTTTATTAGTATATTAAGTCAGTGTACTGTATCCTGGGCACAGTGTGCAGCTAAACCTCACTGCAGACAATTCCTGTTGTTCTCTTCCTAATAATACTACAGGCAGGCAGTTGATTCAGGTAGCTGCAGTATATTAAGTCAGTGTACTGTATCCTGGGCACAGTGTGCAGCTAAACCTCACTACAGACAATTCCTGTTGTTCTCTTCCTAATAATACTACAGGCAGGCAGCTGATTCAGGTAGCTGCAGTATATTCAGTCAGTGTACTGTATCCTGGGCACAGTGTGCAGCTAAACCTCACTGCAGACAATTCCTGTTGTTCTCTTCCTAATAATACTACAGGCAGGCAGTTGATTCAGGTAGCTGCAGTATATTAAGTCAGTGTACTGTATTCTGGGCACAGTGTGCAGCTAAACCTCACTGTAGACAATTCCTGTTCTCTTCCTAATAATACTACAGTCAGGCAGTTGATTCAGGAAGCTGCAGTATATTCAGCCAGTGTACTGTATCCTGGGCACAGTGCGCAGCTAAACCTCACTGCATACAATTCCTGTTGTTCTCTTTCCAATAATACCACAGGAAGGCAGTTGATTCAGGTAGCTGCAGTATATTAAGTCAGTGTACTGTATCCTGGGCAAAGTGTGCAGCTAAACCTCACTGCAGACAATTCCTGTTGTTCTCTTCCTAATAATACTACAGGCAGGCAGTTGATTCAGGTAGCTGCAGTATATTCAGCCAGTGTACTGTATCCTGGGCACAGTGTGCAGCTAAACCTCACTGCAGACAATTCCTGTTGTTCTCTTCCTATTATACTACAGGCAGGCAGTTGATTCAGTTAGCTGCAGTATATTCAGTATATATATATATATACACCCCAGATTTGTGCAGCTACATCTCACTGCAGGCCATTCCTTGTGTACCTATTCCAATACATCAAATACAGTATGTCTGGAAGGCCAACAAGGAGAGGCAGACACTCACATGCCACTAAAAGAGGGCAAGCAGGCTCTGTGTCTAGAGGCAACAGTGCTGGTCGTGGACACGGTGCATCCTCAGCACGTGGCCGTGGGGCACGCTTGTCCTTTTTTTCAGCAGCTGGCCGTGTTGAGCCACAACATGCAGAAGAGTTGGTAGAGTGGATGACCAAGCCGTCCTCATCCTCCTCATCCTCTGTCACCCAGGCTCAAAGTACCTTGGCTGACAATGCAGGTGCCAAAGCGGCCTTTTCCATCAGCTTGAGGTCATCATCAGATACTCCTTCCCTAGCCCCACCATCATGCACGGAGGAGTCCCCCGAACTGTTCGACCACAATGTCGGGTACATGCTGCAGGAGGATATGCAGCGTTTTGAGGGCTCTGATGATGGTACCCAGCTTGAGGAAGGCAGTAACGTGAGCCCAGAGAGAGGGGTGCCCAAGAAGGACAACAAACTGGCAGTCATGTTCCCCCAGCTGCAGCATACTGCCAGGTTTGCTCCAGTGACGAGGAGGGAGGGTATGATGAGGTCACTGACTCTATGTGGGTGCCTGATAGCATTTCCACCGGTCATATAATGCCAGTGCTTGGCTGGCTGACCTTCAAAGGGAATTTAACCTGCCCAAGAACCGCCTAATTTGTGACATGCCCACCAGATGGAACTCAACATTGGCCATGCTGCAGCGGCTGCACACGCAGCAGAGGGCCATCAATGAGTACCTGTGCGACTATGTCACCAGGACAGGGTCAGGGGAGCTTGGCTTTTTTCGCCACGCCAGTGGGTCATGATCAGGGATGCATGCACTGTCCTGTGACCATTTGAGGAGGCCACGAGGATGGTGAGCAGTGACAGTGCATGCATCAGTGACACTGTTCCTCTTATCCACTTGTTGGAGCACACGGAATAATGGACAGGGCACTTGAGGCAGAACAGAGGGAGGAAGAGGAGAACTTCCTTACCTCTCAAGGCCCCCTTTATCCAGACAGTGTGTCAGGGATGTTTAACACAGGCATCCAACACAGGTTAAACAGATAAGTGGGCTGTACTTAAGGAATCAGGCACAAAAGTATGTAAAAAATATATATTTATTAAAGATAAAGGCACACGTGCAAACCAAACAACAGCAAAAGAAAAACAAGCAATGCATGCAAGAAATAAATACAAGAAAACACAGCAAACCCCAAACACCTAATCTAACTAACTGACTAACTAATATATACAAGAAAAGGAGCACATATACATAATCAAGGCAGGGATGAGAGACAAGGGGGAACAGGCGGCCAGATGGAGGGAGCAGTAGCAAGGGGAAGCTGGAAGTAGGAATCAGGGAACAAGACTCAGGGACTGGGTACAGGGTACAGGAAACAGAGTCCAGGACAGGGCAGGAAGCGGATCAGGAACAGATTCAGGCAATGGATCAGGTCAGGCAGGGACAAGGCTTGCAGAGAGGATACTGAAGCCCTGAACCTTAGTGAAGGGCAGGCTTATATACTTCCAGAAGCTCACATCAAGTGCAGCTTGATTAATGAAGAGTCCATCTACTGGGAGACACCCGCTGGTGGCCACCAGAATTACACCCTTTGTTGCTGGAAGCAATAGTGCCACCAGCAGGTGACCGAAGCCATAACACGGATCATGACACAATGTTCCTGCGGGCCCGCTGATCACACAGGAAGAGGACAAGGAGGAGGAGGATTGTGTCAGCATGGAGGTGGAGCCTAATACTCAGCATCAGCAGCAGTCTTCAAGGGATAATTTACAGTCCCTAGAAACCCATGGACTTGTACATGGCTGGGAGGAGGTGGCTGCGGATAATGTCGTCCTTAGTGACCTAGAGGACTCTGGACCGAATGCCTCAGCAAACCTACGCTGCATGGCCTGTCCTTCAAAGCCTGCGAAAGGATTCTCTGATTCGTGGTATCAAGGAGAGGGATCATTACTGGCTGGCAACCCTCCTTGATTCACGTTACAAGGGTAAGGTTGCGGACCTTATCCAGCCATCACAGAGGGAGCAGAGGATGAAACATCTTCGGAAGCCTTGCAGAAAGGTTTGTGCAACGCGTTTCCAGAGCCTGGGAGGTTACAACTTCCTCGTCCTGGACAACATGTTGCTGAGGCTTCGGTCAGTCACAGAAGAAGCGGTGGAGAAGGTGGCGGTCTGACCGATGCGTTCAGACAATTTTTTAGTCCGCAGCCCCAAGGTATGATCTGTTCCAGCAACCATCGCCAGTGTCTGATTTACATGGTGCAGGAATACCTAGGGGCAAGATCAGACTTGGACACCTTTCCCACCGAAAATCCTCTGGGTTACTGGGTCTTGAGGATGGATCACTGGCCAGAGCTTTCACAGTATGCAATTGAGCTACTGACCTGTCCTGCATCCAGTGTTCTTTCAGAACGCACATTCAGTGCTGCTGGAGGCTTTGTAACAGATCACAGGGTGCGCCTGTCCACCGACTCCGTCGATCGGCTGACCTTCACAAAAATGAATCAGTCTTGGATCACCAGCTTCCAAGCACCTGATGCTGATGTAACTGAATAATTTTTTTATGAATGTGAGATCCCTTCAAGAATGCTGATGCTGAGTGACTATCCTGTTATGCTGAGTGACTATCCTCTTCCTCCTCAATGTTCATGTCGATAGCTTGTAAGAACATTTTTGGTTCTGGGCACCGCCACCAGTGGCTAAGGCCCAATTTTTCTGCCCCTGTTTAACAGGGGCGTGTAATTAAAATTTTTGCTGTAATACTTTGCAGCAAGGCTCATTTCTGCACTCCAACTAGAGTATCTGTGAGGGGTTTCAGTGTTGTGGCACCAGCACCAGTGCTTAAGGCCCAATTTTTCTGCCCCTGTTTAGCAGGGGCGTGTAATTACAATTTTTGCTGTAATACTTTGCAGCAGGGCTCATTCCTGTGCTCCAACTAGAGTATCTGTGTGGGGTTGCAGTGTTGTGGCACCAGCACCAATGCCTAAGGCCCAATTTTTCTGCCCCTGTTTAACCACTTCAACCCCGGACTTTTTTTACCACCTCATTACCGGGCCTATTCTGGCAGTTCTCTCCTACATGTACAAATCATCATTCTTTTGCTAGAAAATTACTCAGAACCCCCAAACATTATATATGTTTTTTAAGCAGACACCCTAGGAAATAAAATGACGGTCATTGCAACTTTTTTTCTTGCACGGTATTTGCGCAATAATTTTTCAAACGCCTTTTTTGGGGAAAAAAAAATGGTTTCATGAATTAAAAAATAACAAAACAGTAAAGTTAGCCCAATTTTTGGGGAAAATATAAAAGATGATGTTACGCCGAGTAAATAGATACCCCGAGACGAAGTGACCTATCACGAAACGCGTAGGGCGGACCGAGCGACGTGGTGACGTCATCCCCTTACTGCTCGATCTCCTAGGACGGGTTTACTTGTCGGCGTCCGGCCGGCGCCGCAAGTTCAAGGCTGTTTCCTTGCAACATTTCTGTAAGTGTTTTTTCATATTTGTATTAATAAACCCAAGGATTTTACACCAGCGAGGCATTCCTTTCCTCTTTTACATGGTACTGTTGCGGTCATACTGCTTGCCTTTTTCTGTGGGAGTTTCGTTTGAAGAGGTGGATACAGGAATTCTTACCATCTAACTGGGATTGCTTTGATGCGATTATAGGTCCTCCGTCATAGGGGACCAATTTAATCCGGTAAGCTGCTGACCTGTATTCGGTGGTGGTTATCACTCTTCAGACAAGCACTGTGGAATTTTTTGGATTTGATTCATGCACGGGTGTTTCAGTTTATTTGCTTTGGACAGAATTTTTGATTACGCAGACTGACGCTTAGTGCGACATATGTGTAGTATATCACATGTTTATTTACATTTATACCACATATATAGGGAATTCATTGATTTTTGTTATAAGTCAATTATATATTTTTAGGTTTGTTTATTATTATTTTTTGACACGTTATTAACAAGGGTTTTATGCACTGTATGTATGACAAATCAGTATGTCATATTGTCACTAGTTGTTTTTTAACTTTGGTTTAGCGCCACTATTTATATTTCTTTCTCGTACATCACGGGACACAGAGCGACATAGTCATTACTAATGGGTTATATAGATACCTTCAGGTGCTGGCACTGGCAACTTCCAAAACCGGAAGTACCCTCCCCTATATAAGCCCCTCCCATCCGGGAGCACCTCAGTTTTTTGCCAGTGTCTAAGGTGTTGGCCAAGAAGAAACATGTGTTTTTCACTGAGCTTGCGTACAGGTTCTTTTGGGCCTCAGTAAGCTATTCCGGATCCGACCAAAAAAGCTTCATAGCTAAACGGTCGGTACCCGGGCCTTGCAGAGAAGAGCAAGGTTTTGCCTGTAATGCTTCTCTTAGGAGAGCTGGACCCTGGGATCCAGAGCTCTGGTCATACCCACGACCAAGATGTTTTCTGTGCAGGGTGCTATACAGGTCCAGGGGAGTGGAATCCTTGGGAACCCGGTCCCTGAAGGTTTGATTACAATGCCTGCCGTGATAGGTGAAGTTTGGGCTTTTGTGGACCAAACAAAGTCCTGCGGCGGGGAACAGGTAAGTGGGGGCCCCCAGGAACTTGGTTCTATTGAGGGACCCCCAAGCCTATTTTGTCTTTCTGCCTGTTACCTAAGGTATTCCCGCTAATATTCTGTGTATGCCTGTTACTACTGAGAAAATGTAAAAATTTTAATAGTAGGCAAGAAAAAAAAAAAAATGTAAGACCGCGGTACCTGTGTTAGACACTAGAGGCCGCTATGGTTCTTTTTCTTGTAATGTGGATTTTTTTCTTCCAGAATCAAATCCAGGCAGTTGGTATGTTCTCTCCTGGGAAGCTGTCTCCTCTGCCCTGTTGCTGCGCTCATCCATCCCCGGGCCCTGCGGCAAAGGGACCCTGGCTCCCATCTAGCTCCTTATTATTTTCAAAAAAGGCGCCGAAGGCGCACGTGCCCGCGCGCGTGCGCGTGCACGCGCCTCTATTCATAGAGGCGATCTGGGAAAGGGGCGGAGCTGGTGGATGACGCTCAGGTGTGCGCCGCGGCGCTACTGCGCATGTGCGGGCGTCCAGCGTGTTTTAAAGCACATTATAGCTGGCTATTGAAGTGCACAGACAGAGCTAGCAACAGTATAAAGGCACACAGAGGCGGTTGATGCAGGCATCCCCTAGAAAGGCACTTTAGTAGACACCAACTGTGATATAGCAGCAATTGTGCTAGACTATTCTCAGTAAAAGTGGTGTATTACGGCTGGAATACCTCAGCTTTAGGCTTAGGAATATGCCGTCCAGAAGCTCCGGAACTGAATCTTCCAGGAAGCGAAGGGGGTCTCATCGGGCTCTGAGGATCTTGGGCATGCTTCTGCTGCACCAGTCTCCCCTGAAGTTCAGAGGTAAGTGACCGTAGAGACCCCGCAGGGGTACTTAGTACTGTGGCTGTCCTCAGTTCACCTGCTCCTGTGTATGTAACAGAGGAGGTTTTTTCCTCAGCTCTGGGAGGATTAGAGAGAGATTGTCAACATTGATCGCTGCCTCCCTGTCAGGGAAAGCACGCCCAATCTCCGTCTCCTCCTTCAGAGTGCCTGTTAGCAGAGCAACAGTCCCATACAGGGATCGACCTGCCTGAAGGGGATCAGGATGAGGTTGATTCTGTTATAGAGGAATCAACAGTGGGGGAACCTTTTCTCAGCATCTCAAGCTGAAAGATTATGGGTTCAGTCTCTGACTAACATGGTCCGATCAGCATTTAAAAATGCACCTTGCGGAACCATCAACCACTACTGTATCCTCGTTGGGGTCGCTAGAAGCCCCCAGACTGTCTGTTCTTTTCCACTTCACCCTTTACTGAAAGGGCTTATTTACCAGGATTGGGAACGTCCTGAGAAAATATTTATTCCCCCAAGAGATTTCCGGTGGTCTATCCCATGGAGGATAAGTTCATCAAAAAAATGGAAGGTCCCTACAGTGGACGCAGCCATCTCTTGTATGTATAAATCGCTGACATGTCCAGTGGATAATGTCCAAATGTTCAAGAACCCAATAGATAAAAGATTGGAGTCCTTATGAAAGTCTGCTTCTTTCTACAGCAAGTTTGGTGACACAACCAGCAGTAGCAGCTATTGGGGTCTGCTAAGCAGTGAAGGATCAGTTGAAACAGGTCTTGAGGGACTTGACAGATCAGCAGGCCTTGCCCTAGCTGATCTACCTAGAGCCTTAGGCTTTGCGGTTGACGCCATAAAGGATTCAGTCCATCAGGCCTCCCGCCTTACGCTGTCTATAGTACATATGCGTAGGCTTCTATGGCTCAAAAACTGGTCTGCTGAAGCTCCCTGTAAAGAATGGCTGGTTAGCGTCCCATTTCATGGTGAACGCTTATTCAGGGAAAACCTGGACAAATATATCCAGAAAATTTCCAGCGGTAAAAATACGCTCTTGCCGGTTAAAAACAGAGTTAGAGGTCCCTCTTTAAGAGGCCTGCTTCTCCAGTCCCTGGGGCATCGGCTGTGTAACAGTTCCGACGGCCTCCTCGGTCAATTCCCGGGGGTAAAAAACAGGGACAATAGCAGGGTAATGAGAAACCCTGGGTCAGGGGAGGTACAAAACCTCCCCCAAAGTTAAATTCATTGAAGGGTTGCCCCCACTCAGTCGGGTGGGGGGGAGGACTCCAATTGTTCGCAAGAGACCTGGCGGGACACGATCAAGACAGATAGGTGCTCTTTGCAGTATGTCTGGGATACAGTTTGGAGTTAAAAGACTCTCCTCCTTCCCATTTTTGAGGTCAAACGTGCCAAGGGATCCCCGGAAGAGAGAGTCCCTCCTGTTGGCACTAGAACAACTATTGCTCCAAGGAGTAATTATGGAGGTTCCCCTGGAAGAATGAGGGTTCGGGTTTTACTCAAACCTCTTTACAGTCCCGAAGCAAACGCGGACGGGAGGCCCATATTTATTCTAAAAGGGCTATACAAATTCCTGTATATCAGGACTTTCCGATGGAGTCGATCCGATCGGTGGCCACTGCCCTACAAGGGGAGGATTGGTTAGCCGCGATCGACATCAAAGATGCTTATTTGCACATTCCCATCTTTCCAGTCCACCAAAAATTTCTACGCTTTGCAGTAGAAGGGCGCCATTTTCAGTTCAGAGCCTTACCCTTCGGTTTGGCCACAGCACCACGAGTGTTTACAAAAATTCTGGCCCTTTATTGGCCAATCTAAGAACACAAGGTGTAATGATAATGGCATATCTAGATGACTTGTTGCTGATAGACCACTCAGTGAAAAAACTAGACTTGGACGTTCACAAGACAGTCAAGTATCTGAAATCTCACGGTTGGATTATCAACCGAGACAAGTCAGCCCTAAAAACCAGTCAAAAGTCTGGAATACTTGGGGCTAAGGTTGGATTCAGGCCAGAGAAAAATATTCTTGCCTCGAGGAAAGGTGTTGTCTTTGAAAGATTTGATCCACTTAGTGGGTACAAAAAAGACAGCCGTCCATACGCCTGTGCATGAGGCTGCTGGGAAAAATGGTGGCATCATTCGAAGCAGTACCCTACGGTCAATTCCATTCAAGGAATTTGCAAGGGGCCATACTGTCAGCCTGGAACAAAAAAGTTCAGGCCCTAGACTTACAATGTCCTTGTCCCCTTCCGTTCGCAAGAGCCTCCGTTGGTGGTTGGTTCCCCAGAATCTGGAAAAAGGGAAATCCTTCAGTCCGATTTCTTGGAAGGTGGTCACTACAAATGCCAGCCTTATAGGCTGGGGAGCAGTACTGGAGCAATAGTCTCTCCAGGGCAGATGGTCGGATGCAGAAAATGCCCTGCCCATCAATCTCTTAGAGATACGAGCAGCCCGGTATGCCCTAGTAGCATGGACATCCAAACTCCAAGGGTCCCCTGTCAGAATTCAATCAGACAATGCCACAGCAGTGGCATATATCAATCATCAGGGGGGCACCAGGAGTCGTGCAGCCCAGAGGGAAGTAAATTACATCCTGAAATGGGCAGAAAGATATGTCCCAGCCATATCTGCGGTATTCATTCCAGGAGTGGAGAATTGGAAGGCGGACTTTCTAAGTCGCCAGCAATTATGCCCAGAGGAAGGGTCCCTTCACCCCGAGGTTTTCTGGACAATATGTCAGCGGTGGGGAACATCGGATGTAGATCTTCTAGCATCCAGATTCAACGCAAAGGTGGACAGGTTTGTCTCTCGGACAAGGGATCCCCTAGCTTGCGGCTCGGATGCCCTAGTGTTCCCTTGGGATCAGTTCAAGCTGATATATGCATTCACACCGCCACAATGGTTACCTCGATTACTCCGCAGAATCAGGGTAGAAAAGAAACCAGTGATTCTGGTGGCTCCAGCGTGGCCCCGAAGAGCGTGGTACGTGGAGATTGTAAAATGTCAGTGGGGAGTCCTTGGACTCTCCCACATCGTCCGGACCTGCTTTCGCAAGGACCGATATACCACCCTTCCTTACCAGCCCTAGGTTTGACGGCCTGGCTATTGAAGCCCACATTCTAAAAAAGAGAGGGCTCTCTAATTCTGTGGTATCTACCATGATCAATGCCAGGAAGCCGGTATCCAGGCAGATCTACTATAGAATCTGGAAGGCGTACATCGCCTGGTGTGAAGCCAAGAAATGGCATCCACGTAAGTACGTAATAGGTAGGAGTCTGGACTTCCTACAATGGGCTGTAGATAGGAAGCTTGCCTTGAGTACTATCAAGGGTCAGATTTCGGCCTTGTCAATATTTTTTCAAAGGCCCTTGGCTTCGCATTCACTAGTCAAAGCCTTTATACAAGGAGTGATGCGTATTAGTCCTCCGGTTAATATTCCCATATGTCCATGGGATCTAAACTTGGTTCTGTCGGTTCTACAGAAACAACCATTTGAACCATTACAGCATATTTCTTTGGTTCTTCTCACCAGGAAATTGATTTTTCTAGTAGCCATTTGTTCGGCTAAAAGAGTGTCGGAATTAGCAGCTATGTCCTGTAAGGAGCCGTATCTGGTTATCCATAAGGATAGAGTAGTGTTACGCCCTCATCCAGCCTTTCTTCCTAAGGTGGTATCGAGGTTTCATTTGAACCAAGATGTGGTTCTTCCTTCTTTTTTCCCCAAACCTACTTCGGTAGAGGAAAAGTTATTGCATTCTTTGGATGTAGTAAGAGCAGTTAAAGCTTATCTAAAAGCCACTGCTCAGATTCGCAGAACGGATACTTTGTTTATTCTGCCGGAAGGCCCCAGAAGGGGTCAGGCAGCGTCAAAATCTACTTTAGCCAAGTGGATTCGACAGGTCATAATACAAGCCTATGGCTTGAGAAGGAGACCGCCTCCGTTCAAAGTTAGAGCGCACTCCACGAGAGCAGTTGGAACTTCATGTGCAGTGCATCACCAGGCCTCCCTGGCTCAAATCTGTAAGGCCGCAACATGGTCTTCAGTACACACGTTTACTAGGTTCTACCAGGTGGACGTTAGAAGTCAGGAGGATGTCGCCTTTGGGCGCAGTGTGTTGCAGGCCGCAAAAGATCCTCATGTCTGATAGCGCTCAGCTTATGTATGGTGTATCCCCCCCCTCATTGGGCATTGCTTTAGGACATCCCATTAGTAATGACTATGTCGCTCTGTGTCCCGTGATGTACGAGAAAGAAAATAGGATTTTTATAACAGCTTACCTGTAAAATCCTTTTCTTGGAGTACATCACGGGACACAGAGCTCCCACCCCTCTTTTGGGGACACTTATTGCTTTGCTACAAAACTGAGGTGCTCCCGGATGGGAGGGGCTTATATAGGGGAGGGTACTTCCGGTTTTGGAAGTTGCCAGTGCCAGCACCTGAAGGTATCTATATAACCCATTAGTAATGACTATGTCGCTCTGTGTCCCGTGATGTACTCCAAGAAAAGGATTTTACAGGTAAGCTGTTATAAAAATCCTATTTTTTTCTTTTGTTTCACTGAGTATGTTTATCAGGTTAGTGGCAGCTTGAGACCGTTACCCAGGCAATTTGGAGCCACCCAACAATTGCCACCCCTTAATTCTGAGCGCAATTTTTCTTCTCCTTTTCACAAATAGATACCTAACATGTCACGCTTTAAAATTGCGCACACTCATGGAATGGCGCCAAACTTCGGTACTTAAAAATCTCCATAGGCGACGCTTGAAATTTTTTTACAGGTTAGAGTTACAGAGGGGGTCTAGTGCTAGAATTGTTGCATGCACTCTAACGCATGCGGCGATACCTCACATATGTGGTTTGAACGGCATTTACATATGTGGGCGGGACTTACGTGTGCGTTCGCTTCTGATCGCGAGCTACCGGGGACAGGGGCGTTTACATTTTTTTTTCATTATTTTTTTTTTTAATTTACTTATTTTTATTTTTTACACTTATTTTACTTTTTTTTATTTTTTTTATCACTTTTATTCCTATTACAAGGAATGTAAACATCCCTTGTAATAGGAATGTGTGTGACAGGTCCTCTTTATTGAGAGATGCGGGGTCAATAAGACCCCACATCTCTCCTCCAGGCTGGAAAGCATGAGATCGTGAAAATTTTTCACTGATCTCATACTTACTGCCGGCTTTGTTTACATCTGAGGACCCTGGCGTGACGTCATCACATCGCGCCCGGGCCTCCGACGATCATAGAGATGACTGGTGACCATCTTGTCACCAGTCATCTCTATGCTCGTCACGTGACCGACCACCGGCGCCGGACGATTCTCTCCGGGTCCCCGTTGGCACGGGAGAGCCCGGAGAAGCACCGGATGGCGGCGGAATGGGAGGGATGTCCCCTCCCGCCGCCTATAAGAACGATCAAGCGCCGCTATGATCGTTATTATGGTGCACAGAATCGCCGGCACAAAAAAAGGATATCTGAATGATGCCTCTAGCTGCAGGCATCATTCAGATAGCCGAGGACATCATATGACGCCCACCCAGGATGGGAGATCCCAGCTGTGGACGTCATATGACTATGGCTGGGTAGGGAAGTGGTTAACATGGGCGTGTAATTACAATTTTTACTGTAATACTTTGCAGCAGGGCTCATTCCTGCGCTCCAACTAGAGTATCTGTGAGGGGTTACAGTGTTGTGGCACCAGCACCAGTGCCTAAAGCCCAATTTTTCTGCCCCTGTTTAACAGGGGCATGTAATTACAATTCTTGATCTAATATTTCACAGCAGGGCCCGTTCCTGCGCCCACCAAGAGTAACCGTGAGGGCTTACAGTGTTGTGGCAACACCACCACACCACCACCAAAGGCCCAATTATTCTGACCCTGTTCAACAGGGGCATGTATTTACAATTCTTGATCTATTATTTCTAGGGATGAGCTCGGTGTTCGAGTCGAACATACGTTCGACTCGAACATCGGCTGTTCGCAGCGTTCGGCGAACAACGAACGATTTGGGCCGTTTGCGCCAAATTCGAGTGACGCGAACGGCCCACAATACACTGCGCCATCGCAGTGCAATCCCGGCGCTGTGATTGGCCAAGCATGCACTGTGACCCTGCATGCTTGGCCAATCACAGCGCCGGCAGCGAGGAGAGCAATGATTGGCCACAGGCAGGATGCCTGTGGCCAATTATAGCTGAGGGGGTTTAGTACACGCCCCACACTATAAAAGGCCGCCAGCGCGGCGGCCTCGTGTAGTGTCTTCCGGAGCAGGGAAAGTGAAGGATAGGCAGGGACAGCATCAAATCTATTCTTTGCTAAACCTTGTGTGTAGGGACAGAGAAGGATAGGCAGGGAGAGTGTCAGTGTCATATTCTTTGCTAAACCTTGTGTGTAGGGAGAGAGAAGGATAGGCAGGGAGAGTGTCAGTGTCATATTCTTTGCTAAACCTTGTGTGTAGGGAGAGAGAAGGATAGGCAGGGGACAGTGCCAGTGTCATATTCTTTGCTAAACCTTGTGTGCAGGGAGAGAGAAGGATAGGCAGTGGACAGTGTCAGTGTCATTGTTGCTAAGCCTCCTGCACATTATACACCTGAAGCTAGCCCGTATTGCTGTGTTTTCCTGGTGTGTTACACTACCAGGCATTTGCAGCACTTACAGCGGACATAGTGTGCCTCCTGCACATTAAACACCTGAAGCTAGCCCGTATTGCTGTGTTTTCCTGGTTTGTTACACTACCAGGCATTTGCAGCACTTACAGCGGACATAGTGTGCCTCCTGCACATTATACACCTGAAGCTAGCCCGTATTGCTGTGTTTTCCTGGTGTGTTACACTACCAGGCATTTGCAGCACTTACAGCGGACATAGTGTGCCTCCTGCACATTAAACACCTGAAGCTAGCCCGTATTGCTGTGTTTTCCTGGTGTGTTACACTACCAGGCATTTGCAGCACTTACAGCGGACGTAGTGTGCCTCCTGCACATTAACCTCCCTAGCGGTAATCCCGAGCGTGACTCGGGGTTGTTTTTTTATGCTAGGATCGGTAACCCCGAGTCACGCTCGGGGTAGACATTGCAGAGCTGCCAGCGGAGTTTCCCTACCTTCTCCTGGCGATCCAGCGATGATGTCCTCTGCTGTGATCGCCAGCGAGATCTCCGGCGAGTGTCGGCACTTTCCGACCCCATCTGACTTCCTAGTTCCGTTCCCTGCGAGCCGCAGCGGCGCAAGGGAGCGGAACTGGGCGGCAAATTCAAAAAGGTAAACACATAGTATACATACAGTATACTGTAATCTTACAGATTACAGTACTGTATGTAATAATTACACACCCCCTTGGTCCCTAGTGGTCTGTCCAGTGTCCTGCATGCACTTTTATATAATAAAAATCGTTCTTTCTGCCTGTAAACTGGGGATTGTCCATAGCAACCAAAAAGTGTCCCTTTATGTCAAAAGTGGTCTTAGACCAACTAGAAAGCAGCGATAATAAATTAGAATCACTCGCAGAATTGAGCGATAGCGATTTGTGGGGAAATTCGTCATCAAACACTAAATCTAATGACAGCGACAATTCTGCAACTGAGCAAATTTCAGTGTTTTTGATTTGATTACATTATTGAATAATTTTTATTATAATTAGATTACTATTTTTTATAATTATTTATAGTTATTTATTATATTATAATTTATAATTTTGTGTTTCATATTTATCATACCCGGGATGTTTACTAGACTCTGGTTTGCTTAGGTTTAAGTAAGTAATTACTAAGAATCGCAGGCCTATAATACATAACACCAAATTTTCATGCAAAATAATTGTACCGCTTTTGGTACATAATTCCAGAAAGAATCATACCGCCAGGGAGGTTAAACACCTGAAGCTAGCCCGTATTGCTGTGTTTTCCTGGTGTGTTACACTACCAGGCATTTGCAGCACTTACAGCGGACGTAGTGTGCCTCCTGCACATTAAACACCTGAAGCTAGCCCGTATTGCTGTGTTTTCCTGGTGTGTTACACTACCAGGCATTTGCAGCACTTACAGCGGACGTAGTGTGCCTCCTGCACATTAAACACCTGAAGCTAGCCCGTATTGCTGTGTTTTCCTGGTGTGTTACACTACCAGGCATTTGCAGCACTTACAGCGGACGTAGTGTGCCTCCTGCACATTAAACACCTGAAGCTAGCCCGTATTGCTGTGTTTTCCTGGTGTGTTACACTACCAGGCATTTGCAGCACTTACAGCGGACGTAGTGTGCCTCCTGCACATTAAACACCTGAAGCTAGCCCGTATTGCTGTGTTTTCCTGGTGTGTTACACTACCAGGCATTTGCAGCACTTACAGCGGACGTAGTGTGCCTCCTGCACATTAAACACCTGAAGCTAGCCCGTATTGCTATGTTTTCCTGGTGTGTTACACTACCAGGCATTTGCAGCACTTACAGCTGGCGTAGTGTGATTCCTGCAAAATATTCTCCTGAAGCTAGGCCGTATTGCTGTGTTTTCCTAGTGTGTTACACCAACAGGCATTTGCAGCACTTAGAGCAGGCATAGTGTAATTCCTGCAAAATATACTCCTGAAGCTAGGCCGTATTGCTGTGTTTTCCTAGTGTGTTACACCAACAGTCATTTGCAGCACTTACAGCAGGCGTAGTGTGATTCCTGCAAAATATTCTCCTGAAGCTAGGCCGTATTGCTGTGTTTTCCTAGTGTGTTACACCAACAGGCATTTGCAGCACTTACAGCAGGCGTAGTGTGATTCCTGCAAAAAATACTCCTGAAGCTAGGCCTTATTGCTGGTTTTCCCATCTCCCTGCAAGCCATTAGAATGTCTGGAAGGCAAACAAGGAGAGGCAGACAGTCAGGAGCCAATAAAAGAGGGCAAGCAGGCTCTGTGTCTAGAGACAACAGTGCTGGTCGTGGACGCGGTGCATCGCCATCAGCATGTGGCCATGGGACACGCTTGTCCTTCTTTTCGGCAGCTGGACGTGTTGAGCCGCATCATGCCGAAGACTTGGTAGAGTGGATGACCAAGCCCTCCTCATCCCCCTCATCCTCTCTCACCCAGGCTCAGGGTACTGGCAAAGCAGCTGCCAAAGCGTCCTCATCCCTGGTATCAATGTCATCATCAGTCACTCCTTCCCTAGACCCACTAGACCCACCATGTCCTCCTGAGGAGTCCCCCGAACTGTTTGAGCACAGTGTTGGGTACATGCTCCAGGAGGATGCCCAGCGTTTCGAAGGGTCTGATGATGATACCCAGCTAGAGGAAGGCAGTAGCGTGAGAGCAGAGAGAGGGGATGCTCAAGAAGGACACCAATCTGGCAGTCATGTTCCAGCAGCTGCAGCATACTGCCAGATTGGCTCCAATGATGAGGAGGGAGGGGATGATGAGGTCACTGACTCCACGTGGGTGCCTAATAGGAGAGAGGAGGAGGATGAGGAGGAGGCACATCTCCAACGAGGCAGGATGCCCTTGGGGGGCCAGCGTAAGGGCAGCACACCGACGGAATCACACCGCAGAGCTCCGCCTGTGCAGGGCGCTGCCTCTGCCCGTTATTCAAAAAGTTCTTTGGTGTGGGCCTTTTTTGAGTCGAGTGGATCAGATCGCACAGCTGCTGTTTGCAACATATGTCTCAAGCGTATATCGCGTGGCCAAAACATCAGCCACTTGGGCACCGCATGCTTGACCAGACATATGTTGACCTGCCATGCAGCTCGTTGGCAAGCCTACCTTAAAGACCCACACCAAAGAACAAAGCGGACCTCTCCTTGCACCGCATCAGCTGGGATCTCTAACCCCACTATACCTTCAGTCCTCTCTGAAACCTGCACTGAGAGGAATGAAGGTGTAGAATTAGGTGTGTCACAGCCAAGTACTTGCGGCCACTCTGCTAGCAGTACACCGACGTCCGATTCTAGCAGGCAAATTTCCCTGCCCCAGCTGCTGGACCGTCAAAAGAAGTTCACTCCCAGCCATCCACATGCCCAGCGGTTGAATGCTAGCTTGGCTAAATTGCTAGCGCTTCAACTGCTGCCTTTTCAGTTGGTAGACTCGGCCCCCTTCCGTGAGTTTGTGCAATGTGCGGTTCCTCAGTGGCAGGTTCCCAAACGCCACTTTTTCTCATGGAAGGCGATTCCGGCTCTCTACCGGCATGTGGAAGGCAATGTCTTGGCCTCGCTGGACAGGGCGGTCAGCGGTAAGGTGCATATTACCGCTGACTCATGGTCCAGCAGGCATGGACAGGGACGTTACCTTTCTTTCACGGCCCATTGGGTCACTCTTTTGGCAGCTGGGAAGGATGCAGGACAAGGTGCAGTAGTGTTGGAGGTTGTTCCGCCGCCACGCCTCCAAAATGCTACTACTGGTTGTGACACACCTCTCTCCTCCACCCCCTCCTCTTCTTCTTCCTCCACAGCCTCTTCCTGTGCTTTGTCCTCGGAACCAGCGGTGCTCCGTAGGCGTTCAAGGGGCTACGCAAGTACGCAGGCAAAAAGATGCCATGCCGTGCTTGCGCTGGTGTGTTTGGGGGACAGGAGCCACACTGGGGCAGAGGTTCTGTCTGCTCTGCAGGGGCAGGCCGAGAGGTGGTTGACGCCACGCCAGCTTAAGCCAGGAATGGTGGTTTGCGACAATGGCACCAACCTCCTCTCCGCCCTCTGACAGGGACAACTGACCCATGTGCCCTGTGTGGCTCACGTCCTTAACCTGGTGGTGCAGCGGTTCTTGGGCAGGTACCCGGGCTTACAGGATGTCCTGAGGCAGGCCAGGAAAGTTTGTGTGCATTTCCGCAGATCTTATAATGCCAGTGCTCGCCTGGCTGAGCTGCAAAAGGAGTTGAACCTGCCCAAGAACCGCCTTATATGTGACATGCCCTCCAGGTGGAACTCAACATTGGCCATGCTGCAGCGGCTGCACACGCAGCAGAGGGCCATCAATGAGTACCTGTGCGACTACGGCACCAGGACAGGGTCAGGGGAGCTCGTTTTTTTTTCACCACGCCAGTGGGGCATGATCAGGGATGCATGCACTGTCCTGGCACCATTTGAGGAGGCCACAAGGATGGTGAGCAGTGACAGTGCATGCATCAGTGACACTGTACCTCTTGTCCACCTGTTGGAACATACGCTGCGTGGAATAATGGACAGGGCACTTGAGGCAGAACAGGGGCAGGAAGAGGAGGACTTCCTTGCCTCTCAAGGCCCCCTTTACCCAGACAGTGTTCCTTTTGTCCCACCCATCGCACAGGAAGAGGAGGAGGAGGAGGATGAGGAGGAGGAGGAGGATTGTGTCAGCATGGAGGTGGAGCCTGGCACTCAGCATCATCAGCAGCAGTCTTTTAGGGATGATTTACAGTCCCAAGAAACCCGTGGACTTGTACGTGGCTGGGAGGAGGTGGCTGCGGATCATGTCGTCCTTAGTGACCCAGAGGACTCCGGACCGAATGCCTCAGCTAACCTACGCTGCATGGCCTCCCTGATCCTGCAAAGTCTGCGGAAGGATCCTCGTATTCTTCGGATCAAGGAGAGGGACCATTACTGGCTGGCCACTCTCCTTGATCCACGGTACAAGAGTAAGGTTGCGGACCTTATCTTACCGTCGCAGAGGGAGCAGAGGATGAGACAACTCCGGGAGGCCTTGCAGGAAGGTCTGTGCAACGCGTTCCCAGAGACTGGGAGGTTACAACTCCTGGTCCTGGACAACGAGTTGCTGAGGCTTCGGTCAGTCAAAGAAGGAGCGGTGGGGAAGGTGGCCGTCTGACCGATGCGTTCAGACAATTCTTTAGTCCGCAGCCCTGAGGTATGATCGGTTCCAGCAACCATCGCCAGCGTCTGATATACATGGTGCAGGAATACCTAGGGGCAAGGTCAGACTTGGACACCTTCCCCACCGAAAATCCTCTGGCTTACTGGGTCTTGAATATGGATCACTGGCCAGAGCTTGCACAGTATGCAATTGAGCTACTGGCCTGTCCTGCATCCAGCGTTCTTTCAGAACGCACATTCAGTGCTGCTGGAGGATTTGTCACGGATCACAGGGTGCGCCTGTCCACCGACTCGGTTGATCGACTGACCTTCATAAAGATGAACCAGTCTTGGATCACCACCAGCTACCAAACACCTGAAGCTGATATAACAGACTAATTTATTTTCAAATGTCACATCCCTTCAAGACTGATACTGATGCTGAGTGACTGTCCTGTTATGTTGACTGACTATCCTCCTCCTCCTCAATGATCCGATTGATGATGATAGCTTGGAAGAACATTTTTATTTCTGGGTGCCGCCACCAGTGCCTAAGGCCCAATTTTTCAGCCCCTGTTTAACAGGGGTATGTAATTACAATTTTTTATGCAATGCTTTGCAGCAGGGCTCATTCCTGCACTCCAACTAGAGTATCTGGGAGAGGTTGCAGTGTCGTGGGACCAGCACCAGTGCCTAAGGCCCAATTTTTCAGCCCCTGTTTAACAGGGGCGTGTAATTACAATTTTTGATGCAATACTTTGCAACAGGGCTCATTGCTGTGCTCCAAGTACAGTATCTGTGAGGGGTTGCAGTGTTGTGGCACCAGTGCCTAAGGCCCAATTTTTCTGCCCCTGTTTAACAGGGGCATGTAATTACAATTCTTGATCTAATAATTCACAGCAGGGCCCATTCCTGCGCCCACCAAGAGTAACTGTGAGGGCTTACAGTGTTGTGTCAACACCACCACTATCACCACCAAAGGCCCAATTTTTCAGCCCCTGTTCAACAGGGGCATGCAATTACAATTCTTGATCTAATAATTCACAGCAGGGCCCATTCATGCACCCACCAAGAGTAACTGTGAGGGCTTACAGTGTTGTGTCAACACCACCACCACCAAAGGCCCAATTTTTCAGCCCCTGTTCAACAGGGGCATGCAATTACAATTCTTGATCTAATAATTCACAGCAGGGCCCATTCATGCGCCCACCAAGTTTAACTGTGAGGGCTTACAGTGTTGTGGCAACACCAACATGTAAGGGGCAAATTTCAGCAGAGTATATAGGGCAGGCCCCTACTTTCAAACATCCAACTTACAAATGACTCCTACTTGCAAACGGAAGGAGACAACAGGAAGTGAGAGGAAATCTACCCCTAGGAAGGGAAATTCTCTCCTGTAAGAGTTAATATGGGAAAAAGGTGTCTCCTCTCTACTGATGCTTTATCACCAATCCTTGTTTCAATAAAAACCCCACTTTTCAAAAACATTTGTCATTGGGACGGAAAGTGAGGTGAAATGTTCTGAACAGGGGCACAGACAGCAAAACAAATGTTACAGGGGTGATAACCCTTCCCTATGTTTTCCAAAAAGCTTAAAAATAGATTTTTTGGCTGGAGCTACACTTAAACAATGTACCTGTTCAAAATTACAAACAGATTCTACATAAGAACAAACCTACAGTCCCTGTCTTGTATGCACCGCCTGTATACGGCTGTTCAGAGTATATAGGGCCTTTTTTATTTTGTCTGCGGGGTTCCCCTTAATATCCATACAAGACCCAAAGGGGCTGGTAATGGGCTGGGGTGGGGGGGTGATGGGGTAGCTATGCCATTTTTCTCAAAGATTTTCATCCATTTTACCGGGACCAGACATGACATTAAAGCCGCAAGCAGTTTTAAATGGCTTTTTTTTCCTTTAGAAATGTCATTTTGTGCAGGGACAGTTCTAAACACGGGAAACACGTGGCACTTCACAGGCATACTTTAGACACTCCCCAGGTACGATATTTAAAGGAATATTTGACTTTTTTTTCACTTTATGCATCATTAAAATGACTGCTCCCGAAAAACGGCCGTTTTTAAAACTTCTTTTTGCATTGATACATGTCCCCTGGTGAAGAACCCGGGTTCCCAAACCCTTTTTAGGACAATAACATGCATAATAGTCATTATAATTAGCACTTTAGATTTCGAACGTTCGCATCCATTGTATTTAATAGGGTTCTAACGTTCGTGCAAACTTTCGGTCGGGGGTGTTCGGCTCATCCCTAATTATTTCACAGCACGGCCCGTTCCTGCGCCCACCAAGAGTAACTGTGAGGGCTTACAGTGTTGTGGCAACACCACCACACCGTCCACCACCAAAGGCCCAATTTTTCTGACCCTGTTCAACAGGGGCATGTAATTAAAATTATTGATCTAATATTTCCTAGCAGGGCCCGTTCTTGTGCCCACCAAGAGTACCTGTGAGGGCTTACAGTGCTGTGGCAACACCAACACCTAAGGCCCAAATTTCTGCTGAGTATATGGGGCAGACCCCTACTTTCAAACATCCGACTTACAAACGACTCCTACTTACAAACAGAGGGAGACAACAGGAAGTGAGAGGAAATCTAGCCCTAGGAAGGGAAATTCTTTACTGTAAGAGTTAATATGGGAAAAAGGTGTCTCCACTGATGCTTTATCACCAATCCTTGTTTCCCTAATAAACCAAAATTTTCAAAATCCAATTGTCATTGGGAGAGAAAGTGAAGTGAAATCTTCTGAACAGGGGCACAGACAGCAAAACAAATGTTACAGGCTTAAAAATAGATTTTTGGGCTGGAGCTACACTTAAAAAATGTACCTGTTTCAAATTACAAACAGATTCTACTTAAGAACAAACCTACAGTCCCTGTCTTGTTTGCAACGCCTGTATACTGCTGTTCAGAGTATACAGGGCCTGGGGGCCCCACGCCTTTCTTTTTTTTTATTTGGGTGTGGGGTTCCCCTTAATATCCATACAAGACCCAAAAGGGCTGGTAATGGGCTGGGGGGGGGGTACCCATGCAGTTTTTCTCAATGATTTTCATTCCATATTGCCGGGACCAGACATTATATTAAAGCCGCAAGCAGTTTTAAATGACTTTTATTCCTTTAGAAATGTAATTTTGTGCAGGGACAGTTCTAAACACGGGAAACACACGCCACTTTACAGGCATACTATAGACACCCCCAGGCACGATATTTAAAGGAATATTTCACTTTTATTTTTTCACTTTAAGCATCATTAAAATCACTGCCCCCCTTGAAAAAATTGCTGTTTTTAAAACTTTTTTTGCATTGATATATGTCCCCTGGGTCAGGACCCGGGTCCCCAAACCCTTTTTAAGACAATAACTTGCATATTAGCCTTTAAAATTCGCACTTTTGATTTCTCACGTTCGAATCCCATAGACTTTAATAGTGTTCGAAAGTTCGTGCGAACTTTCGGTCCGTTCGCATGTTCTGGATGCGAACCGAACCGGGGGGGTGTTCGGCTCATCCCTAGTGCTTGCATATTTCCCTGCTGGTATGTGCCTTTATGTCAGACTAATACTCCCCAAGCTGAAGGTCAAAGTCTGGTGCTTCTGACTCTCTTTAATCCGAACATTACCACTCTTTAAAGATCTGCTGAACTTCATACAGATGTTGTTTTCGCTCTTGGTTAAAGGAAGTTGGAGTGTGTTCAAGTTATTCTGTGGGTTCCATGTCCCATAGGTCTGTGAGCCTATAATGTGAGGCAGTTTAAATGAACAATATTCTTGCACTTATTTTTTTAATTCATTTTTTTCATTCAGACAACAGAACATATGGTTAGGAACAATTGAATGATGTGCTTTGAGCACCCCAAACTTTAGCAAAGACCTTATTAAGATAAGAAACAAGACCCCAAAATAGCCCCCCTGAAACAAAAACCTACTTTTTAAGGAAAGCCTTTTCAGTTTGCCTCCCTATGTAGTTTGTCAGCTTTCTCATCAGCATCTTCAATACAGTAACACCATGGGTGTTTTGTGCCCCCTCCTTTTATACTGAGGGAGCTGGCTTCTCTAAACATTTCCCTATTGCCCCTTCTAAGCCTACTGGCCAAAGTTAACCACACCAACATAGGCAAATCATTATCTGACCATTGGTAAAATAAAAAGGCATTCCTTGGATCCCAAGATCCTGGCCAACTATAGACCCAGTCAAACCTTCCCTTTTAAGGAAAAATTATTCAAAATGTCACTGTTACATTAGAAGCCTGACTGTCAAATGACAAAATCTTTGACAAATTTGAATCTAGTTTCAGAAAAAAACACTGTTGATTGGCCTATTAAAGGCAAGAGACAAGCAAAAATGGTCCATCCTTAATCTCTTTATTCTTTCTGCTGCATTTGACCATAATATCTTACTGGGTCACCTAAAGCTGCTCTGTGGTCTAAAAGGTACAGTGTTCAGCTGTTTCAAAGTTTTATTGGGAAATCACAAAGGGTCACAGCATGAATACACTCATCCTCTCCACTTCCATTCCATTACTAGGTGCCACAGGGCTTCATTCTGTCAACAATGTTATTTGAAGTATACACGATCTCGCTGGGAATAATCAATATGATTCTTAGCCACCATTGTTATGCAGATGACGCACATCTCTACCTGTCCTTCAAACCAAACACTAGCGACTAGTGTTTGCCGAACAGTTTGGGATGAGCAAAAGTTTGGCCCAAACATCACTTGTTTGCCCATTTGGCGAACACCCGCATGGGTGAACAGTGCATCATAAGCTCTGATAGGGAAAAGCTTTGCCCATTTAGGGCACAGTGAAAGCTGGTTGTTAAGGAAGGGGTCCGGGAAACCGGCTGCGACATCCTTAACAGCTGATGAGTCATCAGCTGACAATAGGCTTCCCAGCTGACAGAGGAATAAAAAAAAATTGCCAGCAATATAAGAAAGTGAAAAAAAACCTGTGTGGGGGTCCCTCCCCCCAATCCCTACCCCCAATCCATACCAGGCCCTTCAGGTCTGGTATGGATTTTAAGGGGAACCCCACACCAAAATGTTTTGAAAAACAGCATGGGGTCCCCCCAAGATCCAAACCAGACCCTTATCCGAGCATGCAGCCTGGCAGGCCAGGAAAGTGGGGGGTGCCTCCCCTCTTGAACGAATACAGGTGACATATCCTCAACATGGGGACAAGGTGCTTTGGGGTAGGGGGCTCTGGTTCAGGAGGGGGGCTCACTTGTCCGCCCCCTTTTCTGACCTGCCAGGCTGCATGTTCGGATAAGGGTCTGATGTGTATTTTGAGGGGAACCCATGGCCTTTTATTTTTTTATTTTGGCGTTTAAAAAAAAAAATTGTATTGCCAGGTGTTGGCAATAGCTTGCAGCTGTGAAGTACATTTAAATGCATTTTTTTCTTTATACAGTAAATGTCAGTTTTTCTGCAGAAGGTTCTACACACTGTACAGATGCGCCACTTTACAGTCTGACTAAGAGGACCCACCAGGCACTATACGTAATGGAATTTTTAACTCTTTGCGATGTTCGGCTTTTCTGGTGCAAACCAAACTGGGGGGTGTTTGGCTCATCTCTACTGGTGACCAAGACCAACAGGTGTTTTACTGATGTACAAGAGTAGATGAACTTTAACTGGCTAAAATTGAACACATACAAGACAGAAGTGCTTATAATTGGAGGACAGACTGATAAAAAGAGAATTCCCCCAAAAACGTGCATCTCTCCCTACTGGAATCCTAGCAACCCCGGCGTGTGACATCATCCAGTGGGTGTGCAGGCACTGACAGCGCCAGCTTTTCCTCCTTGGGCGAGGAGTTAGCAGAGCTATTCCAGAGCTGCAGCAGGCATTCTATCCAGCCTTGCTTGGCTTCCACAGCACTCCTGAGCCTCGCAGCGCACCTGTGGTCACATCAGCTGCCAATACATCAAACTACATGCTGTCTCCTTACTCATGTTTGTGATTGCATGCATACATGTTTTGATTAATGAATAGTCATATTTATTTACTGCACTATGATTTCTTTGCTCTGGACTTCTCTGTTTTTTAATTGGAGGGCAGACAGTAACACTAAAGTTGCAGCAAACATGTCAGCTGGTGTAACAAATTTCATGTTCTCAAATCATGTGCACCGTTTGTGCATGATCCTGGACACTGACAAGTTGATTAGGCAGAAAATATTAAAACACTGAGTGTAGCACTATGTATAAAACCTGAGATTAAATATTTGAAAATATATATGTTTGCACTCAATCAAAATGCAAACATATATAGCTTAATGTGACAATACAAAAATGTACAACTGTGACATAAATATACATATAATATATAAAGTAAAGTACAAGAGAAAGTCCATGTAACTGACTTCATGGTGAGTATTAAAAGTGACACAATCCTGTAAACACTTCCTTGCTAGTGACAGTGATCAGATCTTCAAAACACAAATATGGGTCTTCACTCTACACTAAGTGTGCAAGCAGGCTTACCAGAAAGCCATGACTCTCATATAAAGAGGAGTCATAGAAAGCTTTTAAGCAGCAAACTCATACAGGAAAATAAACCAGCTCAATATCCTCCAGTCTTCTAACTCCTTAGAAATGATGGGATGGAGAACTAAAGAACCTCCTCAGCTTAAACAACGTGTTATTTCATGTGAGAACATAGAGCACAAGAGACTCTTCTTATAGCGTAAAACCATTAAAATAAACTCTTTATTAAAATAAAATTGCCCTCACAGAATATCAACAATGCTACTTAGAAAATAATCTTCAAATTGCCAGTATCCAAGAAAAAAAAGGCAAAAAATATCTGCTGCCATCAGGTCCTCCTTCCACTATCTCAGGAATATCAGAATAATCAAACACCTGGTTCCATTAGAGGATATGCCTCAATCAATCTATGTTTCTGTATCATCCAGATTGGACTACTTTAAAGTGGTTCTAAAGGTAAAAGCTTTTTGCCTTAATGCATTCTATGCATTAAAGTGAATGTAAACTCAACGTGAATGTAAACCCATATATTTTTTTTTAAATAACAAACATGTCATACACTCCTTTTCTGTTCAATGGTTTTGCACACAGCAGCCCTGATCCCCCTCTTCTCGGATCCCACGCCAGTGCTCTTGGTTTCTCCCCCCTGCCAAGTGCCCACGATAGCAAACTGCTTGACACATAAAGCGGAGCTCGGCCCCACCCCCGCTCACTCCTCGCTGGCTGTGATTGATAGCAGCAGGAGGCAATTTCTCCTGCCGCCTCTAAACCTATGAGGAGGGAGAGAGCACAGAGAGCTGTTGCTCTTGTGCACAGCACTGGATCAGGATCTGGCTCAGGCAAGTATAGGAGGAGAATAGCTGTGATCAGAAGTTTTTTTTTTACCTTAATGCAGAAAATGCTTCCTAAATGTTTCCAGGTTGCTCCCCTGTTAGCCATTGTAGTCCATTTAGATTTTGTTGTTGCTGTTCCTGCATGTTTTTTTTTGGTCGAATAATATACAGTATGGTGTATTTACAGGTCACATCCTCTGAATCCATACACTTAGAACTGAACTGTTAGTAGAGTCATTTGACAGTTTGCCCTGTTCTTTCTGTGATTCCTGTGGTTAGTTCTAGATATTTTGTGCAGAGTCGGCACACTGTCTGATTGGGTGAAGCTCAAGACAGTTGGCCCATGGAGGTAGAAAATATAAAACCATTATTGCTCAGACTGCAGTATATCATCTGTAAACCATTAGGAGCGGTTCATTCTGAACCGGATATCAGCATGAGATTTGGAGTGAAACACATATAGGGCTTAGAACTTCAGCGTTCTAAGTTTAATTTGTTGTATTTATATACAAGGCAAATATATATTTTCAGTAAGATAAGATCATAAGAAAACAGTGCAGTTTTCCCTCATTACCTTGCCATTACAGCCACCAGACAGCCCCCCAAAAAAATACTAATACTGCTGCATGGAGGAACATGTAACACTCACATGTTCTTTCTTTAGTGCAGCACTTGGTACTTATGTAGCTAATTGTCAGGTCTCTGGGGATGGAGAGAGTGCAAGTCAAAACCTATATATGAATTATGGATAAGGGGAAGGTGAGGGATCACAACAAGGATAGCTGCAGTCTGCTTAAAGTCTGTCCTAGAAAGGGAACTGGTATTTTGTGGTCAGAGTCAGCTTCACTTTAAAGAGAATCTGTCATTAAATGACACTGCTGCTGGTAAAAAGTTCAGGAAACTAGATGTGCCAGTAGAAATGTGTGGGCATGGGAGGAAAATAAGCTGACATTGATGTCAGTGGGAGGGAAAGTATAAGGGGTTTAAAATTGCACTAGGGACTCTGGATGGAGATGGGGGGTTCAAAGGCTCTGGATAGGACAGGGTGTCCTTTTGGAAGATGGGGGCTCTGGAGAGGGTTAGAGGATCTTTAAGCAGACTTAGTGGCCCGTGATAGGGGATTAAGGGATCTAAGGAGAACAGAGAAATTATGTGGTAAGGAGTCTCTGGTTGGGGCTAGGAACAGTGGTGGCTCAGTGCAATCGATATTCCACCCCCTTTTTCCCACTTTCTTTAAATCTGCTTTATGAGCATGCCTACCACTGGGTCACAAGATGAGGGTGGGGTACAAAAGTTTTGTCCCCAGGGGAAGCCTTTACTGATGGCAGGTCTGCTATGTCTGTGGCCACTCTGTGGCCCTGGTAAAAGGGTGGGGACACTGTTGTTTTTTCCCACCGTGCCCCCTGCCCAATTGATAACATTGTGACTGAGGCAGCTACCCCTCTTTCCCCCAAGAATGAGCTGAGATACATACCTGGAAACTATAGGTCAGTCAGCCTAATATCAGTAGATTGAAAACTGTTGGAGGGGATAATCGAACATATCCAAGAATTTGCTTATAAGAATAGTATCGGCTCGCAACAGAAAATGCGAACAGGCAAAAAATTAGTTTGAACACGCGAACACCGTTAAAGTCTATGGGACACGAACATGAAAAATCAAAAGTGCTAATTTTAAAGGCTCATATGCAAGTTATTGTCATAAAAAGTGTTTGGGGACCTGTGCCTGCCCCAGGGGACATGTATCAATGCAAAAAAAAGTTTTAAAAATGGCAGTTTTTTCGGGAGCAGTGATTTTAATAATGCTTAAAGTGAAACAATAAAAGTGAAATATTCCTTTAAATTTCTTACCTAGGGGGTGTCTAAAGTATGCCTGTAAAGTTGCGCATGTTTCCCGTGTTTAGAATTGTCCCTGCACAAAATGTCATTTCTGAAGGAAAAAAAGTAATTTAAAACCACTCGCAGCTATAATAAATTGTCGGGTCCCCGGCAATACAGATCAAAGTCATTGAAAAAAACGGCAGGGGTCCCCCCACAATCCATTACTTTAAGCATTATTAAAATCACTGCTCCCGAAAAAACGTCAGTTTTTAAAACTTTTTTTGCATTGATACATGTCCCCTGGGGCAGGACCCAGGTCCCCAAAACTATTTATGACACTAACTTGCATATTAACCTTTAAAATTAGCACTTTTGATTCCTCCCATAGACTTTTAACGGTGTTCCGCGGCTTTTCGAATTTGCCACGAACACCCCAAATTGTTCGCTGTTCGCCGAACGAGCGAACAGCCAATGTTCGAGTTGAACTCATGTTCGACTTGAACATAAAGCTCATCCCTAGTAAACAGCATGGATTTATGAAAGATCGTTCTTGCCAGACCAACCTTTTAACCTTTTAACATTCTATGAGGAAGTGAGCTGTAATCTGGATAAAGGAAGACCTGTGGATGTGATGTATCCAGACTTTGGAAAAGCATTTGACATGATACCCTGCAGTAACGCCTAATCCACAAATTGAGGTCTATTAGCGTTGAAGATAGTAGATGTACCTGGATAGAAAACTGGTTATACTAAGTAGTGTATCTTCAAGAAAATACAAAACAGGTAAAAAAAACTTTAAACAGCAAGGGACTTTAAAGGTTGTGTGGTATAAAGTGAGGTAACACAGTTATATTAAAATATATATATATATTTTACATAATTGCTTTAAAAGAGCTAATTTGGTCTAAAAGTACCACCCAAAGTTTTATAATAATACAATGCAAACATAAGACACCATATGGGTGTGAAGTAGGTTATAAAAGTTGATGTTGATATTCGGGGTGGATGCTGGTGGTTAACCTGACCTGTTTCGCAGCAGACCACTGCTTCATCAGGGAAACCACAGATGCATCTGACAGAGTTTGAAAACGCTTACATTGCAGCACATTTCATCATAACAGAAAGGGTATCACCATTAATGTGGTCAGTGGCTTACCAGAGTATGGTTACATGCTGAGCTTGCATCGGTTGCTGTACCTCAGGGGGCAGCTCATGTACAGCATACTCGCCAACCACCACCATCTCAGGTAAGGGGTCACAGGCATCAGACCATCCAGAAGGGAAACAAAGGTCATGACCCACCAGTTCACAACAGCTTCAAAAATTAGATGTCTCAAAAAAAACAAAAATAACTCCTATTGTAGCATACTCATACCAGGGCACCCCATGTGCACACATACTCACATCTGCGTAATTACCTAATCTAACCGCACACCCTAACTGAGTGGGTGGAATGGGGAAAGATGGGGGGGGGGGTTATGGCAGGTGATATAAAGGTTCCCATGTTACAAACAACCATTGGAAATGGTACTATTTGTACTAAAATAAAAAATATGCAAAATAAATGTGCAAAATGTGACAATGAATTAAAGTATTTGTTCACCAATGCCAGAAGTCTGCCAATCAAAAAAAGTGAGTTAGAAACTCTAGTGCATGAGGAGAACTATGATTTAATTAGTATTGCCGAATCTTGGCTTCATTCTTCACATGACTGGGCTATTCATATTCCTGGCTATGCTCGCTTTCGGAAAGGCAGGGTAAACAGAAGGATGGTGGTGTCTGTCTCTGTGTCTCTGTGAGAAGTGATCTCAAAGCTAGTGTGAAAGAGGACCTACTGTTGTTGATGTAGAGTGATGAGTCTGAAGCATTATGGGTGGAACTGTACATGGGTGTGCGTACTACAAAGGTTATCAATGGAGTTTGTTAAAGACCTCCCAGTGTTAATGAGGATATGGTGAGTCTGCTCCTTGCACAGATAGAAAGGACTGCAAGGTCTGGGACAGTGATAATAATGGGGGATTTTAAGTACCCGGAAATTGACTGGAGTAATGGCACTGCTGGAACAGTTAAAGGGCAAAAATTTATAAACTTATTTCAAGACAATTTTATGGTCCAGTTTATTGAGGCCCCGACTAGGAATGATGCTCTACTGGACCTGGTAATATCAAACCATGCACAGCTTATTACCAATGTTCATATAAAACATCTGGGTAGCAGTGACCATAACATGATTTCATTTAACGTTAGCTGTAAGCAACCAGCTCATACTGGAAATATAAATACACTTAATTTTAAGAGAGAAAATGTTTCAAGGATGGGGCTGCTCTTCAAGGAGGGAATATTGGCATTGATGAACACAGAACAGAAATGGGAATTATTCAAAAAGACTGTATGCAAACTCACTGCAAAGTATATTCCCGTTGGCAATATGTTTAAAAGGCTAAAAAAAAACTATGTGACTCATGGCCAAAGTTAAGAAAGCTAAAAAGAGCTTTTAAAAAATATAAAAATGAAGGAACACTATCATTGTTTAAATGTTACAAAGTATATAATAGAATATGTAAGAAGTAAATCAAGGATGCAACAATTCACAATATTTTGCAATCAACTACGGATTGGAAAATATAGTAGGACAAACCCCAAAAAAAAACATTCTTCAAGTATATTACTAATAAAAAGGTCAGGTCTGAGCATGTAGGCCCTTTACAAAATAATCTGGAGTGGGTGACTGGGAACAAAGAGAAGGCACATTTATTAAATACTTTCTTCAGCTCTGTATATACAAAGGAGCATGGGGAAGCTCATGGCTATAATGGGGATGGTATTGACACAGCCCCAAATGATCCACACTGGCTCAAAAGTGATATGGTCCAGAAATATTTATACAGAAAACATAGTGGATAAAGCACCTGGACCAGATGACATCCACCCACAGATTCTAAAGCTCTGTCATTTCAAAGCCATTATAAAAATACAAATCTATTGTGCCTGAGTTATATAACTAACAAATAGCAGCTAGCACAATATTGCTGGGTACAATAGAAGTAATGATACAAGAGGTGCAACGCTTAATTAAATACAGTCCAAATAAATCAAATAAAAGTTCATAACAAGTCAAAGTGATGATCCTAAAGTATATACTGGTACGCTGGATAGAAGAGCCATCACAAACACCCTAAAATACTGACTCTTACCCTAAACCAAAGAAATATGCACAGTGGGTAACCCAATGACAATTCCAGCGATTCTCAGCTGCAAATGAATCCACCCCTCCAGGAGTATGCTGATTTCAATGCACAGATATGAATATCAGTTTCCAAACTCCACCATCGACCGCCATTTGGCATGTCATTTTTTGGGGGGAGGAGCGGGTACCCTGTTTTTACGGGCACCCAGCTCCTACTTCTTCCCCTGACTCTGCGGCGCCAGAAGGAAGTTCACCTCTCCCCCCTCCCTCCCTGAAATCTTCTGGGTCACCCGGCTATTCACAGCGTGCAGTGCGGCTCGCGCATGCAAAGTGTGCCACAGCCGGGCACCTACAGTTAGAATTCTGGACTCAGGACTGTGCTCGCTGCATATCACTTTCAGGTAAATTTAATTTATACAGTAGGTTGGGACATCATTTATGTGCACATCAGTACACATTGGGGTTGATTTAGTAAAACTGGAGTGTGCAAAATCTTGGGCAGCTCTGCATAGAAGCACATTAGTTTCCATTTTTTTTTGTTGTCAAAGCTTAATTGAACAAGCTGAAGTTAGAAGCTGATTGGCTACCATGCACATCTGCACCAGATGTTGCACTCTCCAGTTTTACCAAAAGAGATGTAATCATGTGCAGGGAAAATAAAAAATAAAACACAAATTTTTCGTGCACACAATTGGATTTTTGAAGTCAGCACAACTTCCCCACATTCACTAAGCTAAGTGAAAACTACCTTGGAAAGTTAAAACTCACCTTTAGTAAATCAGCCCCATAGCGTGTACACCACAGTGTTGATATGTTAATTGCCATCCTGGGACAGGAGAATCACACATTGGCCAAAGCTCCCCAAGCTCAAATACACCAACAATACAATCTGCACAGTGTCTAGAAATAAACTGCTTTCACAGTCCATGCAGTTCTTAGCATTTTTTTTTATTTTTAACAGACACACATTGGCTGCCAGGTGGACAGGTTTAAAGCCTCACTCCTAGTACCACAAAAAATACCCTTGCAGTAGGGATTCCTCACACTACAAGGGTTACATGCTTGTTAAGTATAGACACAGGGAAATCATCTGTAATACTTATCTTACTTCTTGCTCTGGCAGGCTGACTGTAAACTATGGGAGCAGTCCCCTAAACTCTTTTTATAAAAGGCAATCTTGCCAGAGGTGACCCTGACATGACCCCTGGCAGCCTCCATGTTGCATACAATGTAGGACCAATAGTTGGACTTGGGAATGGCTAGGGCCCACCCACAAGCCTAGGCATCATAGAGTAGATGTGATCTTCTGAATTATTACAATTTATACCTCTACCACTACACTTTTTTTGGAGTTCAGCTTTAAGAAACCTGTGCTAAGAAAATACAGAGGATGCAATTTTGTAATTGTTGCTGCTAAAAATGTAACTCATTTTACAATACTACCATTTGTATCAAATAGTTAACTGTAATTAGTAATATTTATTTTTTAATTGGTCTGCATTAGTGCAAGACACCACTAAAGAGGCAGTACAGCCAAAGCTTGTTTGTACTCCTGTTACTCATTTTTAGCAGACAAAGGGCTGAAGCCGACTATCAGCTGACGTCACTGAGCTGATCCAGGCTCGGGAAGGATCGTGACCATATGGTCGGGATCTGCCCACATGCCTGGGCAGGCACCCAGTTTAGACTCTCAGCGAGCTGCTTAGGGCCTGAGTTGGTGGCTCCCGCCCCCTCCACAGCCCAGCGCTCCAGTGAGCGAGGGGGGGGCAGAGCAGAGAGCTGCTGACTGAGAACCAAGGGATCGGCAGTGTTTGATCACTCGGTTCTCAGTGTTAGAGACGGAGGTGGACAGATGCAGCATTGGACAGATGCTGCATCCAGTTAGGTAAGTATGAATCTGAAAAAAAAACATACTCCTATTAAAATACAATTGTAATTCAGAAAACACTAATATGCAAATGCTGCATTTAAAGTACAAGTATAGGCATATATAAAGAACATATTTACTCCAGTTAAAAAGTCATGAAATATACCTGAATATATAACTCTATGGTACAGCTCTGAAAGTGCGCAGTACAATGACCCCCTCAGTATTAGAAGTGTGGTGCATAATTTGCCCTAAGTATCAGGTCCCAGGGGTTAGCTGATTGAAGGTAAGTATTTTATTACACAGGTCAGCCCAGGAAAGTGGAGGTGAGAGGGGGAAGTCTTTGGGTAACAGGTGCATGAAAGTTGTTCTTTTACTACTCAGTCACAGTCTTGACCAAATGGTATTACTTTTCTGCAATGGACAAAAGTAAATGGTCAGGACATTGTATATTGTCTGACAGTGGCGCATTACTAAAAAACTAGCTCAACAGAGCTGTAATTCCTTTTAGCAAGTAAGAGAGTTCACAAATCTGCACTTCAAATATATATTTAACTGTTTTCCCACACTTTCACTACACTTTTAACGTGATTAGAGGTGCCACTCTTTAACCACCCTGGCGGTATGATTATTTCTGATTTTAGGTGCTGAAAGCGGTACAATTATTTTGCATGGAAATTTGGCGTTTTATATTGTAGGTCTGTAATTCTTAGGAATAACACACTTAAAGTGTCTAGTAGACATCCCGGGTGTGATAAAGTTTGAAACACAAAATCATAAATTATAATATAATAAATAACTATAAATAATTATAACAAATAATAATGTAATTATAATAAAAATTATTCAATAATGTAATCAAATCAAAAACACAGAAATTTGCTCAGTTGCAGAATTGTCGCTGTCATTACTTTCAGTATTTTATGACAAATTTCCCCACAAATCGCTATCACTCAATTCTGCAAGTGATTCTAATTTAATATTGCTGTTTTCTAGCTGGTCTAAAACCGCTTTTGACATAAAGGGACACTTTTTGGTTGCTATGGACAATCTCCAGTTTCTAGGCAGAAAGAACAGTTTTTATAATATAAAACTGCATGCAGGACACTGGACAAACCACTAGGGACAAAGGGGATGTGTATTTATTTGACACAGTACTGTAATCTGTAAGATTACAGTATACTGTATGTATTATGTGCTTTTATTTATTTTTTATTTGGCGCCGATCTCCGCCCCTGTGCGTCGCAACGCTCGCAGGGAACGGAGCTCGGCACTGTGTGAATCGAGCAAGACACAGCGGGGAGACATCGCAGGTTCCAGGGGACAAGGTAAGTAACTTTCCCTGTATCCTGCGATGCAGCCTTGAGTCTGGCTCGGGGTTACCGCTTTTGGTATGAAAAATTCACCCCGAGCCTGACTCGGGAATACCGCCAGGGAGGTTAAACTTACTAGCAGCTCATATTCTCTACCACTACAGCCAAATGCTTGAGGGGGCAAAACTCTGGCACTTCTCGTTAGTGATGTAGTTTGCCCACCTCCTTTTGCCTAATGCATATTCCTATTGACTAATAGGCAGCGCATCATATTGATAGCCAATAGAAAAGGGGAGAGTAATGCCTTGTACACACGATCGTAATTTCCGTCGGGATAAACTTTGACAGATTTTTCCGACGGAATTCCGTTCAAGCTGTCTTGTATACATACTGTCACACCAAATTCCGACTGTCAAGAATGTGGTGACGTACACCACTACGACGAGCCGAGAAAAATGAAGTTCAATGCTTCCGAGCATGCGTCGACTTGATTCTGAGCATGCGTGTTTTTTTCTCCATCGGAAGTTCCATACAGACTATCGGAATCTCCGATCTGAATTTTTTTCGTCTGAGAAAAAGAGAACATGTTCTCTTTCTAAATTCAGACGGAAAAAAGTCAGATGGGGCACACACACGGTCGGAATATCCGATGAAAAAATTCCGACTTTTTCCATCAAAAATTCCGATCGTGGTGTACAAGGCATAACAGGCAAGCCACAACACAACCAGTTAGGTTGCATTTGGCCATAACAGAGCAATCCAGGTATTTGTACTTTTGGGTGCCTGCACTTTATACCTGCTAACAGCTCATTGTTTTAAGCATCGCATTATGTTTTTTTATAGGAATCTATTGGAAGAACAAGTATATTTCACTTTAATGCATTATATATTACTAAAAAAATTGTTGTTTACGATTGTCTATGTTCATAACTTTTAAATGCTATTCTATCCTTGATTTGAAAATGGTTGATAGATAAATATATACCGTATTTATCGGCGTATAACACGCACTTTTTTCCCCTTAAAATCTGTGGAAAATCGTGGGTGCGTGTTATACGCCGATCCCCCGCCGATCCCCCGCTGAAACGAGTGAGAGGAGCCGAGATACACAAAGCCGAAGTACACTCAGCTTTACTCGGCTCCTCTCGCAGTCCCGCCCACCTCCACTGATTGCGCCGCTGACATACAGAAAGCCGAGTGTACTTCGGCTAGTCTCGGCTCCTCTTGCAGTCCCGTCCCTGACTGTGAGCAGAGCCGAGTCTAGCCGAAGTACACTCGGCTTTCTGTATGTCAGCGGCGCAATCAGTGGAGATGGGCGGGACTGCGAGAGGAGCTGAGTCTAGCCGAAGTACACTCGGCTCGGCTCGCTCCTCTCCACAGCGGAAATCGGTGCCAAATTTATATATTGCAGAGACTGGCAAGGCTACAAAGGCACTGGGCAAGGCAAGGCTGCAAAGGCACTGGGCATGGCTGCAAAGGCACTGGGCAAGGCTGCAGATGGACACTGGGCAAGGCTGCAAAGGCACTGGGAAAGGCTGCAGATAGACACTGGGCAAGGCTGCAGATGGACACTGAACAAGGCTGCAGATGGACACTGGGCAATGCTGCAATGATGGACAAGGCTGCATTTAAATGTAAGTTTTTTTCCTTGAACTTCCCTCCTAAAAGTTTTTTTCCTTAAAATTCCCTCCTAAACTTGGGGTGCGTGTTATACGCCGATAAATACGGTATTATAATAGTAAATGCTTGGTTTTTATAGCGTTATTGTTATTTGTTTTATGGCGTATACTAATGCATTCTCTACCATATTTTAATAGTCCTCGATTTAAGGGGTCTATCTGCAGTCTTTTTTTTTTTTTTTTTTATTAAAAGCCACTGAACAAGTTACACATTGTCTTTCAGCTTCTAAGAATTCTTCTGTCCTAATTTTTGGTACACATAAGCCTCACATTGGCAGAGTTGGGTGATCATGCTTTGAGTTTTTTGTAAAGACCCATTGAGATTAGCTAGTTTAAACACAACTTTAAAGTTGTATTCTGGTGCTGTATTATTCTAAGTGAAGGTCAAACACTATCATTACAAATTTCAGCAGTAAACTTTACTTTTCCAATCACCTTTGGAAATCTATGTAATGGTCATCAGTAAAGCACTTGAATGACACTGTTAAACAAAGGGTAGTTAAAAAACACTTATAGCCTAATTGTTTTTTCAAAGTTGCCTGAAGGTCTAGAGTTCTTTCATGAATGAAATTGTTAGTTTTACAGACAAGTACAGAGCTACACAGAACAATAGCTTTTTTTTTTGCACAGCTTTGCCATTGGTGGCTGAAATGGTAATTTATTACAGCCTTTTCTTAAGAGAATTTTGGAAATGATTTTTTAAGGAAACCTGTCACAAATCTAAGGCAGCAGCTGTTACCTTTGTTAGGACAAATTGGCTATAGCTCTGTTTATTTTTTAGCATCACATTGCTGTTGTCTTTTTTTTGTTTTGGCATATCTGTTATAAAACAATGCCAATTTCAAACTCTTGGGCAGAGAAGATCATTTATATCAGTGCAGTTTTGTAGGATGGGGTGGCCATGCCTCATGTCATTTTGACCATAGTTGCAATTTGCATACTGCACCAAACAAATCCCTGGGAATCCCTGGGCATGTAGAGGAGGCACTCTGAAAACCTAGTGATCGGTACAAGTATTTAGTACCTGCTATCACCCACCTTTGTCAATGTGCACTTTTATTGCTGACCTCCTCCTGAAAATGCCTCTGTGTCTCAAATTATTGAAGCCAGAGGGTCAGCATGGTAGTCAGGCAGCTAACATTTAGAAAGAGAGGTGAGCTATGGCAGCCTCCATGTTGCTCAATGCTCATTAAACAGAATTTCCTTAATTACAGCTGTCAGACTGCATTGGAGAGAATACCTAGCGACAGCTCAGTAGAGTTATGAATTTGCAGCAGCATTATTAAATACTGCAAATAGTCCATTAAAAGAAAAAAAAAGAAAAATTAGACATTAGCTTTATTGCTAAATATTGTGTCTTCTTTTAGTGGACCTTTAACATAAAATGTTACATGATGGTTTTTGTAAACTGCTATTGCTGACTTGTTTTTAAAGGTGCAGGCTTCAGGGCTTGTATCATGAATTTGGACTTTTGCTGTCTAGTGAGTTACTAGCTTGAAACGACTAAAGTCTTAAACATCTGAACTCTCATCCTTCATACTTGATCAAGGTTCATGGCTCGATAAGTTGTTAAAGGATAAGTCCAACCTGACACTAAAATCTCTACATCTACAGACATCCACAACATCTAACAGACATCTAACACTAACCTATCTAGCCCTGTAAAGAAGAAATCAGTATACATACCTTTTTTGAAGCTGCTCCGGTCCAGTCTCCAGCGGTGGAAGCTCTACAGAGGACACAGCCGACAACGGCTGTGAAATGAATAGGAAGTGACCTCACCCATAGACCTACTATGGGGCTTCCGATGTTGGCTGTGCCCTCTGCACCCGCCTCCACAGAGAAGTCACAGCTAACAGCTCAGCATGGGCCTGGACCGGAGCAGCTTCAGAAAATATGGTATATGTATACTGATTTCTTCTTTACAGGCTTATATAGTTTAGTGTTAGATCGTGGATGTCTGTAGATGTAGAGATTTTAGTATTAAGGTGGACTTATCCTGTAAGCCAGCATCAAGGGAACAACCACAGAGCTCGCATCCTTTAAAAATCAGAAGTAACAGCTGCCGTATTTGTACCCTCAGAGTTTCTCTTTAAGCAATGTATGTACTGTATGTCATGTATAAAAAAAAAATGCTGCTGATGAGTCATAATGTATAGCTAAAACAAATGTAAAAGAAACATAATGGGGATTTTTTTTAAAGTACTCAGGTTCATACTAGCTAACATTCACTTCAAATACCCAATATCATTTAAGGTAACAATTCTATTCTTATATTCCCTTTAACCAGACATAATTAAATATAGGCATGGAAATGTTTTGAGTACATCACTCCCCAATCCTTTGTTTAGTTTCATCCATGTTGTCTCTAGTTCTTGTTTGAAATGTGAATGAAATCAAATGCATGTAGCTCAAAAAGTGTTCCAGGGCCGTGACAAAGTAATTGGCTTTCAACATAGGCAGTCCCTCCTTAGAAAACAATATAGAAATAGCACAGTGTACTTATTTATAGCATTTCCTTTTCAGTTTATCCCATCCCATAAAGACCCCAGAAAAATAAAAACACACAGTGACCAACGTATTTTTCTCAGTAAACTCCCTTTATTTTGCTCACTTATGTTGTTTCATTTTGTTCTTTTTCAAAGGGCAAGAATACAAAAGATCAAGATAAAACAATATCTTACCCCAAACATCTTGCATGTACATAAACATGTCTCAATATAGGAGTCTTCCTTAGATTAAAATTTTTATCATCCTTTTTAACAACAGTGTCAGGGTTTACCAAAACAACCACCTGTGCTTATGGTGAACTTTTGAAAAAATGTTTTTTAAAAAGGATGGAAAAAAAGACTATCCAAACAGATCTTTAAAAAATTCTAAAATCTACAAGGAGCTTTTGAGTATTTCCCACTAAATTGTACAACTAGCATACCGTCCACATGTAAATCATACTGAATGGAATGCTGTCAAAATAAATAATATCTACTATAAACAAATGCAAATATCTCTTTCAACAAACCGTAAATAAAAAAAAAATACCAGTCCTTTTACACAATAAATATTAAGAAACCATTGACATAGTTGAAAATATTCTCATATAAATTAACAACTTTAATTACATAAAGCAGAATGGACAAAAGGTTAAAGCAATTAAAAAAGTGAAAGTGGAATGCAAAGAAAACATTTTTTCAGAATGAATTGGTCGCTAGACTTAACATGTAAGAAATAATTAGGGAATTACCATGTTTTTATCTTTATTTTACAAAATAAATATTTTTTTCAATAAAGTATGTTTAAAAGAATAAATATTTTTTTGTAAGTTGACCTTTAATTGACACTGGCAGTCAATTTGGTCAACCTTTTCTAATTTTGCAGTTCTGAAAAATTGTGTAAGATTTTGGAAATAAAATATTTTAAATAACTTTATTTTTATAATTATAATTGTTTCAAATGTAGGTACTGTATGTATGATATGTTATGCATTTTAGCTACGTTAAAGCATTTTATGTTTACCGCTATGAAACTGATTTAAACTCAATTTTTAGAGGTGACATGATTTATACACATTCTGGTGGAGGAAGGTGATCTGCAGTTGTGTTTCAGGCTTTTAAAAGTAATCCATTTGTTTCTAAAAGTTTTTTTCCCCCTATGGTAACATGTCTTCGTTGTTTGTAGTATACTTTTTAGACTTTTTAGTTTTTTTGTATTTTACCATTTACACACATTGCATTTTAATTAAAGTCAAAAGTTGGTTAGCGACTACAAAGAGCTTCTGGAGAAAATACATCACAAAAGTTTTCAGGAAACTGACATAAACCTAATTTTACCAAATTCTAATGATGAAAAGCTTTATAAGATATACGAAAAGCTATAGTTCAGAAAAATGTGGTAGCATTTATCAGTAATTTTTTTTTTTTTCAGCACAGCCACCTAAAAGGACGGTTGTCTTCTATGTAGCATGGCCTGTGAAAATGGTTAAATATGGTAGCAATTTA
Source organism: Rana muscosa (assembly GCA_029206835.1). Taxonomy (NCBI): domain Eukaryota; kingdom Metazoa; phylum Chordata; class Amphibia; order Anura; family Ranidae; genus Rana; species Rana muscosa. The sequence goes on along the minus strand of CM055122.1, from coordinate 65,449,826 downwards.
TATTGCTATTTGTGAACATGCAGATTTCATTAGAGTAAATTGTCTTCTGTGCTGTTGGGCTATGGTCAGCCTTGATTGCTGTGCCACTTTTCTCTCATCTTATGCAGATTTTCTATTTCCTGGGATAGCCACATACATTATTAAATCTGCCTTATGTCATCAAGTCCATTTATTTTCTTTATTTATAATCACTTTTCTTAGCTTAGATTTGTCTTTCTTTATAACTTGCTATTAAGGTAATGTATTTTCTGCTCACTGTAAGCTTTAGAGCCGGTTCACACAGGGGCGACTCGTCAGGCGACTCAGCCACTTGACAAGTCGCGCTCCGCTCTGTTCAATGGAACCATTCTAATAGGAGCAACTCAAGTCGCTCCGAATTAGAAAAAGGTTTTTGTACGACTCTGGGGGCGACTCGGGGTGACTTGCATTGACTTTAATACAGAAGTCATTTTGCAAGTCGCCTCTGAAGTCATCTTGAGATCGCCTTGCTGAGTCGCCCCCAAAGTCGTGCTGCCCCTGTGTGAACCGGGTCTTACAGTTGCTCTGTGAGTTGATTTTTTACTTTAAAGTGATTTTTACTTTTAGTAACATAAAACTGTATTTGCTCCAAATCCAAACTATGTGCAGGAAACAAAGCTATTTACATAAATTCTTGCTTTATGCTTTGGCTGGAGTAATCACAGGTTAACTTCAGTTAATCAGGTCATTTCTTTTTTAGCAGATCAACATCATACATTTGATTTTTCCTTTACTTTATGAAACCACCTATCACCCAAAACTACATAAGTCAGGCTTTCCAAGTCATTCCAAGAATATGGCACAATAAGCAATTTGACTGTGTGATAAAACTAAAGGCATTTTAAATTTTTAGAAAAAGACTCCAGGTTATGACCCCCCTCTATGTACCTAAATGAATCACTGCAAATCACATGCACCCCTTTGTAAAGAGACAGACATTATTTTTAATGTTGTTTACAGTGCCATGAAAGTTTATGTCCATACTAAATATAATGGAGCTCACAAAAGTGGCAACATATGTTGGCATGAATGAGTTGCCATATTAGGCTTCACCTGTGACATCACTGTAGATATAATCTGACAAAAATATTCTGTCAGTGGTGAAGAGGGTGCTGTGTGAATTGATACCTTTATGTTCTTACACTATTGGGTCTTAAGTGGAAGTCACATAATAAAGTTCAACTATTTTGTGATCACCATACTATATAAATGTAACAGTTGTGGCAGATTTTTGTGTTATCGTGTTAATTGTACTAATTACAACAGGCTCATGCTTGGGCTTTAAATCCTATAAAAACTGACTCATAAGTAAAACTATAAGAAACTATACCTACTGTATTTATATATCTGTTGATGTTGGAATATAGTAGGATGCCTTTCTATTCTTACTGGCTGTCTAATGCCAGATGTATATTTGCTTTTTTAGATCTTCAGTACATGTCAGAATGTATAAGACTTGTATCGTTTTTAATTGTACAACCTTACCTTTTAATGCCATTTTTCAACTGGTAATCCCAAAGGAAGATTATATTTTATATGTTTAAAAAAATGATCATTACATTTTATAAATTATTGTCACAAAAAATGTTGAATAGAGAGTAATTTTGAAATTTCCTGCAGTTTCAAGCGAAACATATTTCGTTTTTTTAAAGGAATGAAATGTTTGACTAATTTTTGAAATGCTAGTGAAAAGTAAAGGAATTTATTTATGTGTTATATTTTCTTTACCTGTTTTTCTACTGATGCTTCTCTATATGTAACTCTGTAACTTTGCATGACATTTTTACAAAATTGCCGCTTCAAAAGATTTATATACAACAGTGTGTTTGTTACACTATGTTCTGCTTTGCATTTCTTTTTACCTTTTTATTTTTTATCTTTTTTTTTTCCTTTTCTGTTTTTTTTTTTTGCAAACTGCAAACATGTCAGAAATGTATCAGTATAAAATGCAAATATATGAATAAAACATTTGCCTTACAATGCAAGCTAAATACTGTGGAATAAATTAGAAATAGTTATAAGCATGTTTTTTAATATAACTGCACAAAAAAAAAGGATATTTTGCCCTTTATTACACATATACATATTTCAACAGAAGTACTTAAGGTATCGTTGCTGAAATAATTTATAATTAAATGCAACAAAATGATATGTTTTCAATTTCTTCTATCTAGTATAAAAGTTGTTGTTTACTTTTTATTTACTCCAAATGTGTGCCCTGTAAATAAAAACAAAAAATATAAATAGTTTATAGCTACCAAAAACCAATAGCCAAGGCAAGATTTTACCATTTGTATATATTATGGCGGCAGCTATGTGGAAACTAATGTAGTGGGAGACATTTTTAAATCTGCAACATTTGTAATTGTTCAAAAAAGTGGTTTTGTTATTTTCTATGCAGTTCAAGTGAAATTTAAAGTTAACATCTAAAAAGCCAAATTGCAATACCATTTGCACAATTACATGTGCACAGATGTCATTAATGTGCTCCAGTTACTCATGGTATACCATGCTTGCCAGAATGTTCCTAGTTGTATGCCACACAGTATGAAGCTTGCATTATCGTCAAAACAATGTCATTTTGTGCATATTCACAATTCTGAAATTCAAGAACATATGTCAGCATACTAAAACGGTTATCCAATTAGTGGAATGGTTAACCAAAGAAGAAATATGCAATAGAGATAAGTTGCTGAAGTGCCTTTTTTAAAGGAAACAAAGGCTGCCTGGAAGCAGCATAATTACCCAAAATGGATGTAGATAAAGTATACAATTTTGGCTTTGATACATTTTCATTTACACTCAATCCTTTAAATTCTTCCTTCCCATTTGCTCAGTAATTACCAACCACAGGCAGACTTAAATCTTTACACACATGTCTTTGGTGTGAGTGTCTCATTTAAGGTAGAAAAATATTGAAAATAGTCATAAAAATAGCTATTTTGAAGTGTGCTGTAGCAGTTCTCATATATCTCATGTTAAGTGCAGCTCTTAAAACCTCTCTCGAAAAAATACTTGTTAAATAAGGATATTAGACAGGTCAAATACTGTTGTAGTGCAAATAAAAAAAGAAACTTTTTTTACAAAATATAGAAATGTTTGGTTCCAGTACCTGAACCAACATGTTCCTTTCAAGTATCTCTCATGAAAGAACAAAAATATTAAACATGTTACTTCCACTGAAAAGTCTTTTTTTTTTTTTCTTGGTTTTTGGGTAAACAGTTTTCAAACCCCATAAGTTGCATAGTTCTAAGATCTTAAGCACCTTGATGAAAATTAACTTTGTATGCTTTTTTTTTTTTTCCTTTTTAGTATGCAGTAATAGTGCAAAGAAGGAAGTTGAGTCACCTGCACAGTACAGTTGTTAAAGTAAAATAAAGGGTTGAACTAACATGGTGCTATAGATCTATTTCTGAATATCTATTTATACAACGTGCATAAATGCTTATACATTTACACAAACAGGAATGTGTTGTATATATAGATAAACAGGTGTATTGTTGTGCCTCTTTATATAGTATCCAAGCTCATAGCTATAAGAGCTAGAAATGTCCTTTTCATATACTAACTGCAGCAGGTGCAGAACATGCTCTTCCTTCTCAAGTTCATCTCCCATTGATCATTTTCACTTGCAAGCCAATTGCAATCTTTTTATGATTAGTGTGATACCAAATGTTCAGTTTACGAGCAACCACACTCTTCCACAATCATGTTCTGGATATCCTTCTTAATTATATTTTGTCCATCATCATAATAGAGCATGGACATAGCTCTCAACTTGGATGGAACACAGCAGGATTTAATGTTGTTGAATGGGCTGTGACCTTTAACTCGATACTGGTGGATTACTGTGGAATGAAATGAAAGTGAGGCACCAGAAGTCCCTGCAATGTGGTTAGGGCAGTCTCCCTCGCAATAGTTGGCGTGGTAGCCAGGAGGGGCTATGATCCAGTCGCTCCATCCTATATCTTTGAAACTGACGTAAAATTGCTTTTTGCAGCAATTGCTTACTTTACCATCACATTCTAGGCCACGTTTCTTTCTTCTGTGTGGGTGTTCATCTGTCTGCTGAGCAACAATCATTAAGAATGGCCTATGCGACTGTTCTTTTTCTTCCTCACCTCCATTTGTACCTGCTTCTCTCTCCTCATCATCTTTTCTCTTCCTTTTCCCAAGGAGAACAGGAGTTGCCCCTGTCTCTTGGCACTGTTCACAAGCCACTCGAATGTCTATAGATGACTTGCCATGATTCAGTAAACGTTGGATGCTCCCAGATATAGGGAATGTGTGCCAGCCACTTTTCTTTGTGTCCACCACTTTCTCAGCAATCAGAACTTCATTTTTGGTCTCAGGTCCTCTATGTTCCTTTTGAATCCTCTGCTGCTGGTACAGCCGTATTGTTAATCTAGCCCGGCTTCGGTTGGCTTTAGACAGTTTTACAAAGAGCCAAAGTTCTGCTTCTCGGATTATCAATAAATCACTGCCTTCTTTGGAAATTTCAAAGTGAAGCACTTTCTTTGAGGGACCTGCGAATTATAATGACAAAAAAAAATTAATACTAGGTTTAAGCTTCAATATTTATTTACATTGTCATTAAATATCATAAAAATCAATTTAAACAAAACAATAGAAAAAATTGTTAATTTCTACCCAAGTACCACAACATTTTCACCATATTTATCTTGGCGTTACAATATATATGGAACTTCTAAAGCGTCAACAAGAGCATATACCAGAGACCCATCAGGACAGAGAGGGCACCTAAAGACATGCAAGTAACTGAGATTGTATTATGACTTTAGATAATATTATCCCTTTAGATAGTATTATCCCTTTAGATAATAATATCTATATGATCCCGAGATTCCTTTACAAGAAAGAGTTTTTTTTTTGTAAATGATGTTTCATTTACAAGGTTCTTAACTCCTGGTCCATCATTTAAACAATTAATTATAGTTCAATAATCACGTATAATTCTTTCTGATTATGGCCTTACGATAGCTTCCCTTCTCATAGCAGCACTTTAGCATGTTTACATACCACAGCGACTCACAGGTCAATAAGAATTCTTGTTAAACACTACATATTAATTGTGTCATGTGCTATGATCACATTGCATGTAATTCCATGAAACTTGCCACTGTCTCCATTAAGGAGATTTCAGCTAAATTTTTACCCTTCAGGCATCACAACATAAAAATTATGGTAGATCAGTCATTGAGACAGAAAGGAACAGCGAATATTAACAAACTTAAGGGATATTATAACCTTTACCCACATTGCTAAAGAAGTGTTTGTCATGTTCAAAATTCCCTTTCTTTACTTTCTGTGCCTCCAACCTCCTGTTACTGGGACAGATCACATCAAATGCATAGCAATGCTTTTTTTTCTGCATCAAAAACGCATGGAAAGTATGTTACATGGGTTCCAACTGCATAGTTCACACCACTGCAGTCAGTTCCAGTGCATTTCGGTTCCAGAAAAAAAGAGTACAACGTGCTGCTTTTTTCCTGCACAGAACTGTACTGGAACACATAAAAAAAGCATAAAAATTGCACCAGACCCCAGTATAGTGACAGGAGAAGGAAAAAAAATGTATTTTAACTCCTCCCGTGATCCTCTTCTGGTCACATGCACATCTGGACAAGATAGAGCATAAAAAGACTGTATCTGGACACTGATAGGCTCCATCAACAGTGGATGTACCCAATAACATCTTCTCTTGCAGGCATGGAGTCTCAGCAGTGCAATGCCATAGGCATGAGTAAGCCTGCCAGTGCAGACATAAAAATAAAGATTTTGCAAATGAAATGACCCAAAAAAGGAGGGGAAAAAAAGCATCTGGAATGCATTTGGAAATGCATCAAAAACTCATTAAAAAAAGTGCATGCAGGAACTCACTGGTGTAAACTGGCCCTAAGAGTTAGAAAATCTTTACAATAAGGAAGAAGACAACAACTAAAATCTAACAGGGATTCTATCTCTTCCCTATTCCAAAAAATATATATATATGTGTCTAGTGTTGAGATATATGTTGTTTAGGAAACATGATTTAGTATACATAGTAATCAAATGTTGAGAGCGACACTTATTTAATATGCTGGATTTATAGCATGTGTAAGGCACTTTACCTGATAAACAAAAAAGTAATTTTGCCTTTAACAACTGATCAGATCTCTGAAAAATGCCATTTAAAATCAGAAATATTTTTGTAAATATTTTCCTCCCATTGGTCAAAAGTTTTAAATAAGCTAGTTTTAAATTGAAACTAGTACTTATCACAATCCAAAAAAATACATGTCTTAGACCCCATTTTATATCTACTGTATATGTTTCGTTCTATTGCATGTGAGTGTTTGTACATTTAAACAAAATAAAAACCATAGCATAGTTCACACCATGACTGTAGTAACTTGGTTCCAGGGCATCTATTGAATGTAATTCTCTGAGCTAGTAATGACCTGGAAATATGGTTCTATCTATCTATCTATCTATCTATCTATCTATCTATCTATCTATCTATCTATCTATCATTCTGTACTTAAGTCCATAAGTACATGGTATGATGGTATTGGCTACACAGCAGTCTGCCATTTTGACTTGCTCCCTATATTGGTTTATGAATTTCTGTGGATTGCATAAGCTAGATTTATAAGAAATTTAGAGGAAGCTTTGTCGCTGTCATTTATGTTTCTAATTTAACATGCTGTGTACGTGTTAATTATAGAACACTGCTGGTAGATATGCTGAGGAATGGATATAATCAGGGAACAGCAATTTTTGGGATGTTTTCTCTTATGCATATACTTGTTGGCATAATTGTGCTGATCGTGAACATCATGATGTGGGGGCGTTCCCTTGATAAAGACTCCATGTTCTTGGCAGAGGGTGAAATGAGTAATAGGTTCTGCTGGGTTATTTGATCATCGGCAAATTAAGTGTTTCTTATTATAACAAGTAATACTTTATTAAGAGAAGGTGAATTTTTAAGAAATATTTATTTTTACTGTTTAAATATAGTAGATGGTAAAATGATCAGTGCAGTAAGTGATATTAACAGTTTAGGTGATGACTAGTTAGCAGAATGTTTTATAGCCTTTGAATTTGTTCCTACAGCACAGCCAGCCTCATGTTTATGTCTGCCAAAACATGTTATATACTGATAACAAAAGCACATAAAATGTTGTGATGTGGTTTTTACTTGTAGAGGAGTATTAGAGTTGATGTACTGCTACACTTTCTACTCTGGATCTTAACGTATGCAGGTCAAAACAACAAGTTAAATTTAATGCCAATTTCACCAGGTGAAAATACTTACCTTTGCTCCCCTAAAGCTCTGTTTGGTTGCTGGGAGGGAAGGGAGTTAGCCCTGTGCATGCTCTAGGTCAGGACTTGGAGCCTGCTCAGGGTTGGGAACACATTCCCTTACTCTATGTGACAGTGCTGAGTGCCTTAATCACCAGTGCTTACATATGGTGGAAGGAGTGATACTCCCATGTTTCCATACACCTAGAAAGTACTGGGAATATTTATTTACTCCCAGAAGTTAAATGGAGCAGCTGGGAGCTAATTGAATGTGCGCATGTGCTTATTTTGGGGCAATCTTTGAAGTTATTATGTTGCTTTGTCTTGAAGTGGAAAGCCCATGTTTGACTTTCGTAGAGTATTTTTTAGTGGCAAGGGTAAGGCCTCATTCACATGGGTGCTGATACCCGTAGCACATAAGTAAGCACCTTTTTGTTGCGGCTTCAGCTGCCAGGTGCTGCATGCACGCAACTCATTCATTTTCAATTGGATGAAACAGCTTCATGGATGCAGTGGCTAATCCTAGTTTTGCAGCTGTGTTGGTATAGGTGAACGGATTCAAATGTAGATGGGTGTGCAGTTGGTGCTGTCAAAGTAGGATGAGCAACGATGTCCATGCAGCTACTACAACGAATTGACATGAATAGACCGCTTGCATGCAGCACCTGGCAGCTGAAGATGCATAAACAAGACACTCATTCACAGGTTATGGATGTCAGCACCCATTTGAATGAGGCCTAAACCTCTGCCCCATAGGTTTTATTACCTATGATTTTCATTCGTATATAATTAGTTCAGAAAATAGCTAACAGCATCAGCTTACTTCTTGGATCCTTTACTGTTGGATATCTAGAAATGCCCTGTAAGGCAATGTGTTCCAGCATTAATGGTACAGGGCCTTGTATACCAATATGGTTTCACTAAGAACCAAAGTTACTTTATCTTAGACCAATCAGAGTCAAACATGACCTGAATTTTGAATCTGATTGATGATGGTTACTAAGAACTGCAGTTCTTAGTAAAAACACATTGATACTTGAAGTATATGTCAAGACAAAAGCTTTACTTATACCACCAGTTGTGTTTTTTTTTTGCTATGTAGGGCTCCATTAGAGAGAACGTCCCTAACTTTCTGTCTTACTGACAACATTTAACTTGGGAGACACAGACAGAAGTAGAATTGTTTTTTTTTGTAGAATAGAGAGAGATAGAACCCTTGACATACCGTATTTGTATTTCTGTCTGTTTCACATCACGTTGCTTCATCAGCAGAACAGAAAGTGAGGGAAAATCTCTCTAAACATGCCCTGGATGGAAGTAAACACCTGAAAGGGGTTCAAACTCTTCTCTAATCTATCCAGAACAAAAAGAACATTTGGCTTGACAGATACTTTAAAGGTTCTTTGTGACTTTACTGTGCATATTAAAGGAGTTAAATAGCTGCGTTGCTACAAAAGGTATGCTGGTATGTACAGTTGAGGAGACTCCTTCTGCTGCATTCAAAGCTCTGCTGTGGCAGGTATTATATTTACCCCAGGCATAGAGAAGTAGTGCATAGCTGGCTACAGAAGCTAACACGTGAGTGAACGGGAGATTTAATTCTCAGATAGCCGTTTGCCCTAGACAAATGATCAAATAGTTAACATCTACTGAACATTGAATATTTATATATCAATATTATCAGCAGGCTCAATTATTTAGGCCTTGTGCATAAAAGCACGCAATACCTTTCTCCCTGATGCGCAGTGTACAAGATTTGAAATGTTCACTGCAGATCACTACAGATGGCCACTAACAAAACATAATTTTAGCTGCTTCTAATTGATTGCAGTCTGTAATCTACTGCATATTAAGCTATAAATGTATCTAAACACCAAAAACTGAAAATGCTATTTAGTTCATCTTTAATATTTACAGCAAACTACCCATTCATTCATGTCTCCATGCTTTATTTTGTTGAGAAATCAATTTGAAAAGCACCCCCTAGCATTGCTGCGCATGGTCGTCTTGAGTAAGGGCAGATGGTTTGTGTGGCATTTACTTCTTGAAATTGCCCTTAGCCATCTGCCCTTAGCTCACGCATGCAGGGATGAGCACATACTTAGCTTAGAAAGCCCCTCCTCCCCTTCTCCAGATGACGGGAAAAATGCCCGTGAATAATCCTGGGATGTATGACATCATTTTGGCCTAAGCAAAAAACCAGGAAGCAACTGAAGAAATGTAAAAAATAAATAAAAGAAAAGTTAAATCAAGTTAATGTAATATGCCTTCCTTTCTATTTACTAAAGCTTGTAGCATAAGGATTATAAATTGCTAATGTTGATTGGGAGAGATTAGTTCCACTTAGTCCTCATTTTTGTCAGTTGCATTCCTAAAAAAGGTATGATGCTGGTCTTCATATTTACTAAGGTTAAAGAAGAACTTTACTACCCTCCACCGCCATTCCCCCTCCAACCCTCCATTTTTTATTTGGTAATACACCAAAAAAAAATACTGACATGGCCAGCAATCCAACAGTGGTCTATAGGTGTCCGACGCACCTCTTCTGCACACCAGGTCTTGAGCTGCCATCTTTATTTGTGACATCATTAGAAGGCCAGCTGCCTCTTCTGGGTTCTTGCAGCGGCCCCTAATGATGCACATACACCTCGTTTTATCATCAGGGGGCAGGCTGCAAGTACGAGGAATGGTGAAGTGTCATGGCACATGTCCAGTAGCATACCCCACTGTCTTCTGAGATGCTTAAAGTGGGTTTTTCTATAAAGCTGTGGCTGATTGACAAGTCATTCTCACCTAGGGGAAAACCTAGTAAGTGCAAGGAAAATCCCCTGGAAAAAGATGATTAAAAATAAGGGATTTTGAGATAGGGAGCCTCTAGGAATGAGATGTCTGAAAGTGGCAGGGAAGTGGGAGGGTCACTTTAAGGGCTAGAGTACATGTGCTTTATAATCTTCATAATCAGAAACAAATCCAAGGCAGAAACACTGCATGGATTTAAGATCAGTTGAGTTCAGTTTGAAGTCAGTTTGGGATGCCTTTCAGATGCATTCACATTGTAAATGCAATGTATGTTAAATGCAATAATAAGGAAAAGTGTACTCTGTGCCAAAAATGTAATTCTAAATCCAAATACTTTATTTGATATCTGTCAGAAATTCTAAATAAACAGCAAAAACACAAATGTCTGAGAACACTAGCCCCAAAGTAGACCAATAGTAAAATAACACCCTGTACCCTCTTGCCTATCCCCCTGCACTGAATTCAAATTTGCTACAAAAACCATGAAGTACTCACCTTCCTAGCATTCCAAACCAAGTTTTCACTTTACTTTTATTCCTTTATGCAAGTCAATGTAAAATCACAGTAATGTAGAAGCATTCAAATGCATCTCAAACACCCTTGTACAGTAGCCCTTATTGACTAGGTTTTTAGCTCCATAATAAAAGAGACCATCCTCTTAAAAAAAATGTAAAACACAGAGCAAAAGCTGGGATCTATCATTGCTGACTTTCTTCTGAAGCTGTTAGTTGCATGGCTATTATGTTGAACCACTGGCTTCAGCATCGTCAAAGTCACTGACCTTGAAGAAGTGTGCAGTTCAAGAAAGCAGGACAGATGTCAAAAGTCCTTATCTGCATACTTGTTCCAGATCAGTGTTGATCTTCTGGTTCCTCCTGCTGACCTCCACATCATTATAGGACACAGAAGTAACAAAGAAGCCAACAGGAGGAAACATTGACAGCTGTAGGGGACCCAAGAGACCTAATTTTACAGGTATCCCTTGCTTGGAGCAGTTTTTTATAGTGACATGGTCACTTTAAGTACAATTTTACAACAACAAAGTATTTTAAGTAAATGCATATAAAAACTATGCATTTTGAGACTGTGGTGTGTTGTTGTGCCTATGGTGTGTGCTGAAGGCTGGAATCAAGCTTGAGTTGGCTTACTTTTGCTTTGTGTATCATTATAGACTAATAAACAGGGAATTCAGACTTCCAGACAGCACACCTGGATTTTAAAAGCAGGCTACCATATACAATCGAGTGTAAAAGAAGTACGAGTTTCAAGTCTAGTTTTACTGACGCAGGGGATGTTTAAATCCATCGTGGTGGACATGTTTTATAGCTTGTGCAGAACATAGGGTTCATTTACATATTATATACATTATTTACATATATTTCTAATTGCTGTTAAAACAGATTATTTTTCTTTAGTGTTCTTTTTCTTTTTTTTTTTTGTAATCTCTGTACACTTCTTAGCCTCACAACTGCACGTGACATCAATGAGTGAGTCAGTGGATTGATCTGTCAGGCATGAATAATTATGTGTGTTAGTTTGGTCTGACAGTATCTGTATATGATGTGCGGGGAACAGCTAGCCATAAATGGAAGACAACTACCTGCGGCAAGAGTACATGTCAGATACATCACAATAGGGAGTGTAGCTAAGCAGCTGATAGAGACCAGGAGATTTAAAGAACATGTGAAATAAAATTAAATAAAAAGTCACCAAAACTAAAAGTGATTATGGTAATGCACGACCCAAAGAGCACTAAAAACTGCTACTTCAAAAGGAAATGCTTTACAATATGTAAGAATATTATGGCTTTGCCAATTACTGATGCATTTTCCAAGTCTGGAGGAAAAATAAGTCATAGTTAACTGTTAGGCCTTATATTTCTTTACATTGGACTAATATAAAGTAGCATGTGTTTGCTGTGCATATACAGTAGATTTTGGTTTGTTATTGGTTATTGTGCAGTTTTCCCAATTATAATAGTTCCAAATGCTGCCTTATTAAATATGTATATGTAAGTATAAGTAGTGGTTTTGATGAGATAAGCCAGTTAAGATCTCTTGAAGCAATATGAGCTGGATAGAAACCAGCCTTGCCAATATGATGTATGTAAAATAATAGATAAATCAAATAAAGCTTTGCTAACAGTAGCTATATAAAGGAACCTTGTTGGAAAACTGGCAGATTATGAGTGACTCTTTGAGAGTAATATTACATACACAATATTTGTATAACTTACAATGTATCCCCTAACTTCTGTGAAAAGACCTCCTGGCATGGCACACCACCGCCTGACTGATAAATACCAACAGTTAAATTATCCAGAAATAAACTAACACTGCAGCTTGATTTCCTGCTTAAATAGATTTTCTTTCTTGGCAGCATTTAACAAGGATACACAGTTTAAAAATATTAAGTAAAAAATGATTCCTAACATTAAAAGGAGCTTCGTGCTGTGGCTATTCTGCTCAACAACATCAAACAATTATGTGGGATAATCTGGCTTATTCAATAACGCAATTCAAGGAGCAATAAAGATGCATGAAGTGTAGAAATCCATAGCAACCAATCCGGTCACATCGCTTATAAGATGACTTTTGATGCTGTGTGTTACTGACCATCTGGCCTTTTGGAATATGAGTTTTTCCTTAAAGTGTAAAATCTTTTTTTTTTTTTTTTTGGATAGAGTGCGGAATGGTAAAAGCCCTGACATCTTTTTTTTTTTTTTTTTTTTGCTATCTGTGTACCATTGGGGAAATTTCACTTAACTTTCTGTTCCAGAGAAACAACAGGAAGTTAGAATGAATCTCCCAAAAAGAGGTGGAAGGTATTCCTTTGCGTCTTTGTGTCTGGAAACAATTTTGGATTTCCCCTCTCATTCTTCCATTGTGCTGATGGTCAGCAGGAAAAAGAGAAGGGTGAATCTCCACAATGGGGACTTATGCCCCGTATTCCACGATCGGTTTTCCTGTTGGAAAAAGTCTGATGAGAGCTTTTGGTCGGGAATCCCGACCGTGTGTATGCTCCATCAGACTTTTTCCAATGGAAAAACTGCTGGAAAAAGATAGAGAGCAGGTTCTCTTTTTTCCCGTCAGGAAAAAAACTGATCATAATTTCCGATCATGTGTACAAATTCCGACGCGCTAAATTCCGACGCATGCTCGGAAACAAATCGACGAATGCTCGGAAGCATAGAACTTCATTTTCTCGGCTCGTCGTAGTCTTTTACGTCACCGCGTTCTTGGCAGTCAAAAGTTCTTTTTTGAACTTTTGTGTGACCGTGTGTATGCAAGGCAGGTTTGAGAGGAATTCCGTCGGAAAAACCATCCAACTTTTTTCAGACGGGAAAACCGGTCGTGTGTACCTGACAGAGGGTCTAGCCCTTCCCTCACCTTATCCAAAACTGAAAAACCTAGAAAATACAATTTAATGCAGGGGATGTTAAAGGATAAGCAAATGGAGATAATCTAGTGATTTCCAACTTTTTAAAAATACAAATGGAACAATTGTACTATATTCTAAAACTCAAACACAAGTACAATATAACCCTTTAAATACATTTGAAATGCCTATGCAAAAAATGACGAATTCTTTGGGCAAGGAGACACAACAGTATATTCCTACGAGGAAGATTTAAAGGTGGATTATGTCAAGACACTTGGTAATTGAAGTGCCATAAACAGAAAAAAAGTGGTTTTATTCTTTGGCCACAAGGCTTTTTTCCAGATCAGTTAACTGATTTTCAAAATGAATAAAAGTTTGCAGGATGTTCCCATCAGAAGGGAATGGTCCCTTTTGACTTTTCTCTCTTCTGTCACTTGCCTAAGTCAAATAGTTGTAAAAGGTCTGATAAATGTTAGTCTTTTGGAGCCAACTCTTAATGAAATATTGCCCTTGTTTGCCCTTTGTCAATATGATGTAAATGATTGCATTAAAGGCTCAGATCCGCCCAGATGAATGAGAATAAGGGCCTTTTTATACACAAGAAAAAAAAATTGTCCCATGTCTGCTGTTAACTGCAATCACAGTCAATGAGAGAATCACAGGCAGAAAACTACCTTAACAGCTTTTGTCTGTGTATAAAACAGTGCCCTAAATCATGACTAAGCTCGTAGACATATTAAATCAGGGTTGAACATTTTTCTAATCGTAAGCAGAGAAACACTGCATTGTTTGTAATTTCTTGTGGGCAGTAATATATATTTTTATTTGACTCTGTGGTGCCTATTCTACCTCTTATACTTAGAAAAGCAGAGATGCTGCATTTATATAGCCTGCATGCAGCCTGTGCCAACGGATAAGACAGCAAATAACCAATGAGAAATTACCGCTGAGACTATGCATTTATGTATTAATGTAAAAAAAAAGCAACAGGCAAATCTCAGAATGCAGTAACTAGTGCCCTCTAGTGGCCATTTAAATGAAGCTACCGTTATACAGAGCATCAAATTTTTTTTGCAGTGGGCATTGGTCCACATTTTACCATCTATACATATTTAAGAATATAAAGTTAAGAAACAAGAAAATATAGGGGTCAGATTATATCTTTGAGAAATCACTTAAATTTTAGAACTGTTTAGGAAATTGGCTAGGGTGGTAGAATTTATTATTAAATTAAATGACATAGCATCACTTACATCTTTAACATAACAGGACATCTGTTAAATGGCTAATACTACATGCAAATCAATAGCTAAATAACTGTGTTGTCAGTCAGCCAGAATAATAAATACATACTGGCATTGTGTCAGATGGAAGAAGTTAACTGACTAACGTGTGCTATTACAGCAAAGTAGAAGCGCTGGCAGATTTACCCTGATCCAAGTGGCGTATAAACGCCTTTTACTTTTTAAGAAACTTCCTAGCTACATGCTTTTTTTATACATTATTGATGACTTTTTTAAAGACATGCGTCGTTAGTCTTATGACACCAAGGGGGAGATTTCCTAAAGCCGGAGTGCGCAAAATCTGGTACAGCTCTCCATAGAAACCAATCAGCTTCTAGGTTTTATTGTCAGAGCTTAATTGAACAATCTGATTGGCTACCATGAACAGCTGCACCAAATTCTGAGTTCTCCAGTTTTCGTAAATCCCCCCCCCCCTGTGTGTTTGATGCCAACGTCTGGACCAGTTAGAGCCTCGGACTGTGGGAGATGCGACTTGCGTTGCGGACCTCGTTTTTTTACCGCCAGATATATATCTGATCTCCACTGCCAGTACAGTAAGATCAAAAATATTTTGGTAGTTCATTAACAATCAATGAAGCACTAAATATATGTCAAAGAGGCTCATGGTACTACTCCCTCAACTTTTGAAATCTGAGCTTTTATCTTAGTGAGCCCACCTGTCCTGAAGTGACTTTCTGGGTTCTCCATCTTCTTCTTTTTTTATCACGTACCTGAAACATCTAAGGATCACGTAGCAACCAACCATTCCTAAGAATGCTTTTTTGGCTGTTCTAAGTTCCCCAGATTATGTCATTTAATTTTCAGGGTGGTTGTAGGGTTGCATATGAGCCCAATGAAAACAGAGGAACTTCTTAAAAGACTGACATCATAAACCAGCTGCACTCTAGCCGGATTTAAACTGATGTGACAACTTCAGTCAGTCTGTTAACCTATGAAAACTCCCTCTTGCTACATTTAAACAGTTGCCCTCCTTGAGCTTCTAAATAGCGGCTTACCATGTTACTGTTTTTACATTAAGTTCAGTTGCAACAAAACAACCCATTCATCTATCGCTCCATTTAAAAAAAAAAAAAACAGAAAAAAACAATGTAGATTTAACATTTTTTGCAAAAAAAAAAAAAAAAAGAAACTGGCGTAATCATCTGCACATTGGCGTCACTGTTGTTACACCAGGAGAATAATACCTATATATAATCTTGTGTAGGGAGTGTGCGCTTTGTGCCAATACAAGTCATATTAACAAAGCAGATGGGTATTCTAAGAAAAAATAATAAATACAAAGTGAACATATATCTACATTGACCCTTTCCCTTCCGAGATTGATAAAGAACTGTTGCTGTGCATTAGACCTCATAAATGAAAGTTAGGGCGAGATTCACTAAAGTTGGAGCATGCAAAATCTGGTGTAGCTGTGCATAGAAACCAATCAGCTTCCAGGTTTTTCAGTTTCAACTTAATTGAACAAGATGAAGTTAGAAGCTGATTGGCTACCATGCACAGCTGCACCAGATTTTACACTCACTGGTTTTAGTAAATCAACCTACCTGGTTGGCTTCACTTATACAATGATTGGCTTCTAGCTCTCCGAATTGATAACACAGCCTCACTGACAGGGGGATCTAATGCAATGCTTTACTGTGTACTCAGAAGCAGCAAAAAGCTGGCAGGAATGTCTGCTCTGAAAGCATGCATACACATACACATACACACACACACACACACACACACACTTACACTCTGCAAGGCTTTCCTGCAGACAGAACATCTGAGTCAACAGGTTTTTTAAGACTGGAAACTCTGAGTGCTGTCTTAATTGTTTATATTGCTGCAGCACACTTTAAACAATATTGCTTATAGTTCCCGCACATACTTTGCCTTCCATACACTGCGCTAAACAATGGCATTCTTTTCTAACTGGCGGACGGACAAGATAGGGAAACAAAAAAAAAGAAGAAGTGCTTTTACCAAACATTTTGTGAAAAGGAGGTAGCTAGCCCTGAGGTTTGACAGCCTTACAGCTTCTGCCTGTGCTAGTGTGTTTTCAGCAAACAATCTTCAACTCAGCTTTTGGGGAACGCGTTGAACTTTTTTTTCCATCCTTATGAATGGGAGAGAGGTCTCATGTCAAAACAAACTCAATCTAGACTGCATTTCAGCACTGGAATTTTTTTTGGAGACCTTTTAATAGCCTGTCTTGGGAGAAGTACAACAACAACAGAAAAAAAGTTATTTCACAGTGGATATCACACCTTTTTTCCTCTGCTGCAATAAGAGACGAGCCCTTCTTGCACAAAGGATGGGTCCCTTTAAGAGTGCAGTGGGATATCCTGCCATGGAATGAGAGTACAGATAGCCGCTGAACTTGTCTAATTTCACAGCTGGGAGCACTGCAAGTGCACAGCTTTTCGAACTGCTGTGCTACCTGGGATGGCAGCTGCACATTTTTTTGGCACCAGATGGGTTCATTTCTCTCTCTGCCTAGGACTGGCTGCTTGTTGCTTCTGTTCACACTACTTTTCATGCCTTTGATTATCATTAACCCCTATAGCTGATGCTGAAGCCCATAGCTAGAAATAAGGTTGTTACTGTTTCACTTCAAGCTGATTGCTTTGCTGAGAAAAAAAAAGCATGCCCTGGGGGGCTTTTCGTAATATTTAGCACTCAGAGCTGGAGGTTCTCCTTGAGTTTTTGGAGAATGCCTGTACCCTCCCCTCTTCCCTCTCACACACTTGCACTCTGTTAAAAAAATGTTCAGAGATATTTTATATGAATTTAACACATGCAAATAAGGTTAAATCACCTGAAAAAAAAAAAAAAAGATTCTCACTGATTTTTATTTTTTACCTGCTTTGAAGTCTCTACCTATACTTCCATGACAGCTGAAAAGTGGGACAAACTTTTTAACAGCGCCACTCACCTGCTTCGGCAAACGTGATTATTTCGGAGGTTTGCTCCAATATTTCATTGACTTCTGCTCTCCGTGCAATTCTATCATCTATTTGCACTTGCCCATCATCTCCTATTTTCCCCACGTGAACTTTCTTGATGGCATTTAAAAGCGCTGCTTTGGGCACTGCCTGGGTGATGTTGGGTCTGTCCCTTAAATGCAGCATATTGAGAATGTGCTTCTTAACTGCCTCCACCATGTCATTTTGAGCACTGGGCGCATCCTTGTGGAATCTAGACAGGGAGCATGACGGACAGTCAGCGATTGAAGTGTGCCCCTCAGATCCCGGCATCGGCGTACTTCTCACTATAATCCAGCAAAGTACCAGCAAAAATCCGTTCAGCAAATGCACAGACATCCTGACACCAGTTTATAGAGACTTGTCTTTTTTTTTCTTTTTTTTTTCCTCTTCTTAAAAATAATAATAAAAAAAAAAAAAAGTGTATCCTTGGAGTAAATATATGCTTTTCTTTTCTCTGGGGAAAAAAAAAAATATATATATTCTTGTTAAGCAACAAAAAATTAAAATCAGAAAAGGAGAAGAGGAAAAAAGTTTGTCAGTGTAGTTTTGGTTTGCAGTTTCTCTCTCTCTCTCTAGCCTCAGTAAGTGCTGTGAATAGTTGAGGCTGTCAGTGAGGAAAGCTGACTTCTGTCTCACAGTGAGAGAGAGAAAAGAGTGATAAAGAGACAGACAGAGAGGACGGCTTGGCCTCAAGTGAGTGAGTGAATGAGAGGGTGGGAGTTCTTTAGTCTAGTATGAGTAAGGACGAAGGGGAGGAACATTGTGACAGGCTCCCTCCTTGTGCTCTCTCATGCTCTCATGTATTCACCGCCTCCTCTCTTTTATCTTTCTATCTTTTTTCCTTCTCTTATTCCTCCCTGTGAATCTTTCTTTTCAATTTTTTTTTTTCCATCTTTTTTTTTTATAACGCATCTGCAGTTTTCTACATCATAGTATAAATGTAATTTGCTTTGCTCCATTTCCATAAATGAATAGATCTTCAGCACCCTGCACCATTAAGTGTTAAGAAATAAGGAAGACACGTTCTACTAATTGATATCTTATTAAAACAATACCTATACTATTGCTGCTGCTATTGATCTGGTATTATGAAACATGCTAATGACACAGCTACCTTGTATCACAGACATGCGACTCACTCTGCTGAGCAACTTCAGTGAGTAAAGTAACACTTTTACTGTATCAGTGATTCAACACCAATAAGTGACTTGTTTTACTACTGACTGCTCTATCTGTCTGCTTTTCATCCTTTTATGACGTGCTAGACGCTACTGCATAGGTCCAGACATAGGTTGTAGTCTGCTTTTCTTAGAAATTCAGCCTTATTTGTTTCTGTAGGGCATAAGTGTGTTTTAAAACTGAAAGCCCTGTTTTAATGGTACAAGAGTTCTCCCAGTGTACTTTATACACTATGCTGTGGTTCAGCTTTCTGTTTTAACTTTAGCTCATTGCTGCTAAAGTCCAGCAGGCTGTAAGGTAAAGAGGTACTAAACAGACATGTATTATCAGGCATATGTAACACACGCTCACGTTAAGAGCAGAGATTGGCAACCAGTACGATTAGGGTCAGCTAAAAAAAAAAGGAGTTTAGAATGTTCATAATTATATCATATCATTATCCAATATCATATCATTATCCATTATCATATCATATCGTATCATTATTCATTATCGTATCATATCATATCATTATCCATTATCATATCATATCATTATCCATTATTATATCATATCATTATCCATTATTATATCATATCATATCATTATCCATTATCATTTCATATCATATCATTATCCAATATCATATCATATCATATCATATCTTTATCCAATATCATATCATGTCATATCATTATCCAATATCATATCATATCATATCATTATCCAATATCATATCTTTATCCATTATCATATCATATCATATCATTATCCAATATCATATCATATCATATCATTATCCAATATCATATCATATCATATCATTATCCATCTCATTATCATATCATATCATTATCCATTATCATATCATATCATATAATATCATTATCCAATATCATATCATATCATTATCCATCTCATTATCATATCATATCATTATCCATTATCATATCATATCATATCATTATCCAATATCATATCATATCATTATGATATCATATCATTATCCATTATCATATCATATCATATCATTATCCAATATCATATCATATCATATCATTATCCATCTCATTATGATATCATATCATTATCCATTATCATATCATATCATTATCCAATATCATATCATATCATATAATTATCCAATATCATATCATATCATATCATTATCCAATAGCATATCATATCATTATCCATTATTATATCATAGCATATCATTATCCAATATCATATCATATCATATCATTATCCATTATCATATCATATCACATCATTGTCCATTATCATATCATTATCTATAATCATATCATCTCCTATCATATCATATCATTATCCATTATCATATCATATCACATAATTTTCAAACCTGTCAATGGTACTTGGAGGAGTACACAGAAGTGGCTAACTTACTAAAGTAGTTTAGAATGTTCACTTAAAAAAAAAGGGAAAATGGTCACTTTAATTATCCAATCATGTGCAAAGCAAACCTATGTTTATTATTGTTATTGTTATTATTATTATTATTATTATTATTATTATTATTATTCATCTGCACATGATTGGATAAGGAAGTGAATTTTCACATTTTTTTTGAAGTGAACATTCTCAACTCCTTCAGCCACTTCAGCAAATCAGCCACTTTGTGTACTCCTCAAAGTAAAGCTGACAGGTTCCATAATTGTATGTTATAAAGGAGGTATTATAGTATTTTTTTTGTTATTGTTACTTGGGATTTTTACAGCGCACAGTTTGCACAACGCTTTATAAAATGAAGAGTGACAGTACAACTACAATACAATTCAAAGCAATAAAGTTCAGAAAAAGTTCTATAAGCTGGCTGCAGACATAAGTAAATTGCTAGGTATGATATTTTAAAGCGGAACTCCAAGCAGAGGTTTTTATTTTTATTTTTTATTTTTTGTGCGGAAAGAAAGTTCTTGGGTTAAATGATATCTAACCCAATTACAGATTGCTGCTATGTACTGTAAAAAGTTGTATTTTCATTGATGCCAGAACGTGCAGCCAGTGCTATACCTCCGGCGCTGTAGATCTCTTACACTGTTATTTTTTTTTCTACCCCTCGTCTCCCCTTGTCCATTTACAGAAAGCCTTGGGGTTTATTTATATAAAGAGTTGCTGCAAACATACTTGAAAGTAAAAAGGAGGATCAGATACAAGTGCTATTTGTTTATAGAAAAACTTCGCTCACCTGAAAAAACAGAAGGAGGTAAGTAAAGAGACATACCCCATTTAAAGCAGAACTCCAGGTGGAGATTTTTTGGGGAATTTTGGTATGAAAAAATGTGAATGGTTCATAGAATACAAGGTTGTTGACTCACTAAAGGCAAAGGGGCTTTTCGCTTTTGCACTCTGCAAGGGAATTTTCCTTTGAGCTTAGTGAATGTTGCGAAGCTTCACTTTTCAAAGAATATCCAATCACATGCAAGGAAAAAAATATATCTATTTTACTTGCACATGATTGGAAGATGGAAGTCAGCAGAGCTTCATCTCATTCACTAAGCTATGGGGAAAATTTCCTTGCAGAGCACAACTTCCCTTGTAAAGTGAACAGCCTATTTGCCTTTAGTAAATCAACCCCTTTGCATTTTGTAAAACCGTTCACATTTTTCCAAACCAGAATTCACAAAATATCTCTACCTGGAGTTCCCCTTTAAATATATTGTCTCTTTTTACTTACCTCCTTTTGCTATAAAACAATAGTATCTTTATATCTGATATTTCTTTTACTCTCATTATTATTATTATTATTATACATTATTTATGTAGCGCCAACAGTTTGCGCAGCGCTTTACAACTCTCATATATGTTTGCAACAACTCTAGACTGTAAGCTCTATCGAGCAGGGCCCTCTGATCCCTCTGTATTGAATTGTATTGTGATTGTACTGTCTTCCCTGATGTTGTAAAGCGCTGCGCAAACTGTTGGCGCTATATAAATCCTGTATAATAATAATAATAATAATATATAAATACTTCTTTAATCTTTATGAAAACAGTTTTTAGTTATATTAGTTACATAGGTGGAAAATAATGAAATGTGTACATTGTAGAATAGTACTAACCTGTTATACATACCAAATGATATCTGATGTGTTTTTACAGTAAATTTGATAGCTTTACTCTTACAGATAGAGAACACTAAGCACCCTTATTACAATATAAAGATGTATGTCATGTATTGTAAAATTACTGTCTTATGTGAATGTCATTTTATTTTCTTGGCTCTCAATGTAAATGGGCCATACAAAGTATTATACAGTGTAACTGAAGGCTTATAGTACAGCATATTAATATCATGTCTCTTTGTAAACAACCCAACCGAGAGCTATAATTATGGCTTATTTCAGTGCCGAGTCTGAAACCAAAGTAAAAGTTCAGCTACATACATCTTTAACACAGCAAGCAGTCCTAATTCTCCTAGGAAACTGACTTTAAGAAAATGTTTATATGTAAACCTATTTATTTTTCACGTGCACATTTCAATTTCTCAAAATCACGCTGTATGTGTGTGTATGCGTCAAAAGAAAATATAAATGTAAGGTTAATTAATTATTAAGGAAGTCACACTACTGACACACTACGCACACATACACATGGGGACTGAATTACTAAGGACGAATGTTTTCACTTAGCCCAGTGGATTGTTTTTTGCTTCAAATATTTAACCACATACAAGGGAAGTTTCTAGTTTTTCTAATTTCAGTGCACGTAATTCGACGTTTGACATGACCACACGTTTGCAGGGTTAAGTGAAACAAAGAAAAACAACTCCTTTAATAAATCAGCTCAGGAGAGACAAGGGTCTGAATTATTAGGGCCACAAGCTGGCTCACAAGGCCACAACACTATGGTGAGACAACAATGGAGCCTCAGCCTGATTTACTAAAATCGAATCCGATGCGCAAGTATTTGAAACTGCAATGCAAGCGTGTACCAATACCTTTACTAACCTTAAACACGCCTCCATAGGTGTAACGCTCCGTTTTAAGGTTTACACACCCCTTGTCTTTAAGCGGCAGGTAAACAAGGCTTTTAGAAATAACTTAATTAATTTTACTATATTTTAGAATTTATTTAATACAGACTATTTTTTTCCTAATATTTATAAGCCATTCAGGCTTTGAAATGTCTTAATACGATGAGTTATATCAATATTGACATCTCATATTTCATTCTAGTTGACTCCTTTCATTATTGTTGACTTTCTACATACATAATACTAACTAATTATATTTTTATAATAATCATTTAACATTTTCATATTCACATTTCTGAGAAAATTTAGGTATGCCACCTGAAAACATTACATGAAGTAGAAGCAGTATGATTGACATATAATCCAATCAATATTTTTTCTGTAATAAAACTTTAACCATACACATGTATTTTAACTGTATATAACCAGCAGGAGTGTTATACCACAATAGATGCAGGTACATGTACCCAGCACTACTTTTTTTATATGTAAACACATGAATTAAAGAAGAGTGCAAAAAAAATAAAAAAATTCAATTGTTGAGTCTGCCCCCGATATATATTCTTATATATATACAGTTTTAACTTTTTTTTGTCTGAGTGTAGATCTGCTTGTCCCAATATGGTATGAATCCACCTCAGGAGTATGCACTACTGAGTGTTTCTCACTGGCCATTGCTAACAGACATTTCTTTAAAGAGTCTGCAAAAATGTTTGCTGTTGACTTGCATATATGGTGGAGAACAGGATTGAAAATCCTTGATCCAGAGAAATTTTTGAAGTGGACAACAAATTTATGAAAGGGTTTAGATATATATAGATATATATATATCTATATATATCTATATATAGATATATATAGATATATATATACAGTATATTATTTTTAATATGTTTTTTGGTCATACGCTTATTTGTTTTGAACAATAAACTTGGATACTGTATATTCAAAATATTCTTATGTTCATTGATTACATTTTACATTTCTTTCTTTAATTAGTGTTGAAATGTTGTTTGATACATTACAGATGTTTTGCATAATGTGATGTACACGTTATGTATAGTTTTATTCCTGGTTTCACTTTTTTTTTTATTCAATTATTTCTTTCTAATTGACAGTTCTTCACATTTTTCTATTGATTGTGGTAAGCTAAATGACTTTGAATGACCCCTGAATACAGCCATGTTCACATACAGGAAAAGGCATGCATACAGTATATACAGAGAGAGAAAAGCATTTTGCCAGTAAGAGAGGGTAAGCCCTGCTCACAAAAGCTGGCAATGTGAAATTAAAGCCATTGTTCACATTTACCAAAAACTGCATATGCAGATAAGAGATGTCTGCAGATAAAAACAAGCTGTGCAGCTTTGACCAAAAGTAAATAATGCCCTTGTTATAGGTGTATAAATAAATTGAACCACCATGGGAAGCCACAGGTTGTTGCCA
Source organism: Rana muscosa (assembly GCA_029206835.1). Lineage (NCBI taxonomy): Eukaryota > Metazoa > Chordata > Amphibia > Anura > Ranidae > Rana > Rana muscosa. Next base: position 65,425,450 of record CM055122.1, on the reverse strand, counting down.
ACATCCCCAAATAGTTTAGAATAATTTCTAAACTATTCATGTTATAGGTGTAGGCCATTAACATACCTCATGAAGCCTGACTTGAAAAACCCCAGTATGTTCCTAAGACATTGCTAAGCGCAGCCCAGCTATTACTGTTCACCTTCACCATCATAGGAGTGAGCTTTTTCTCTGATTCAAACCCCTTTACGTGTGCATGGTCTCCCCTGATGCAGTAGCTTCGAGCTCTTGAGAATCACAGCTTACTCCAGTGATGGTGAAGATAAACAGTAAATAGCTGGGCCTTACTTAGCAATGTCCTAGCAACATCCTGGGAGTTTTCAGGTCAGGCCTCATGAGGTACGTAAATGGCTTACACCTACAGCAAGGATCATTGTTCAACTTTTGTAAAAGCTGCATGGTTTTCTTTTACTTACAGACATCCTTTATCTACATAGGTAGGTTTTTTGTGAGCTAACCCGTTAATTTCAGCAACTCAGGCACCCTTCATTTCTTGAAACAGAAAAAAAAGAGGGCACAAACACCTAGTGCTAGCTCTGAGAAGGAAAACTTGCCTAGCAGAGAAAGGAAGCCGCTCAGGTGTAGATGCCTTCCCAGTAATTACTTCTTCCCAACGACCACAGGTGCAGGCAATGCACACTAAGGCAAAACAAAAGAACAAATCTTCTGGACAGCAGCACTCCGAAAAAAATAAAATACTAGTGTTTAACCATAGCTATGATTAAACACTAGTACAGTGTGAAATGCGTCAGCTTGACCAGTGTGCTGTGACCTGCAGTGTGGTTTTTGGATTTTGGATTTTGGATTTTACAAATAAAGGCCATTTTATTCGGAGTGCTGCTGTCCAGAAGATTTGTTCTTTTGTTTTGCCCAAGGAAAACTTGCCTCCCGAAAACGCATCAGCTTTCCAACCATAGAGATGTGTCACCCGCGATACTGGAGTTGTATATGACATGTGTTGTCAAATTGTGATGTTACATTTTAAGGTGTTTAACCTCCCTGGCGGTATGATTATGTCAGATTTTAAGTGCTGAAAGCGGTACAATTATTTTGCATGGAAATTTGGCGTTTTATATTGTAGGCCTGTAATTCTTAGGAATAACTCACTTAAATCTGTCCAAACAAGAGTCTAGTAGACATCCCGGGTATGATAAAGTTTGAAACAAGAAATCATTAATTATAATATAATAAATAACTATAAATAATTATAAAAAATTATAATATAATAATAATAAAAATTATTCAATAATGTAATCAAATCAAAAATACTGAAATTTGCTCAGTTGCAGAATTGTCACTGTCATTAGATTTAGTGTTTGATGACGAATTTCCCCACAAATCGCTATCGCTCAATTCTGCAATTATCGCTGTTTTCTTGCTGGTCTAAAACCACTTTTTACATAAAGGGACACTTTTTGGTTGCTATGGACAATCTCCAGTTTCCAGGCAGAAAAAACTGTATTTATAATATAAAAGTGCATGCAGGGCACTGGACAGACCACTAGGGACAAAGGAGATGTGTAATTTTTTTATACAGTACTGTAATCTGTAAGATTACAGTATACTGTATGTGCATTGTGTTTTTACTTTTTTGAATTTGGTGCCGATCTCCGCCCCCGTGCGCCGCAACGTCGCAGGGAACGGAGCACGGCGGCACTGTGTGAATCGAGCGAGAAGACAGCACACACACACAGCGGGGAGACATCGCAGGATCCAGGGGACAAGGTAAGTAACTCTCCCTGTATCCTGCGATGCAGCCCGAGTCTGGCTCGGGGTTACCGCTAATGGTACTGAAATCTCACCCCGAGCCTGACTCGGGAATACCGCCAGGGAGGTTAAGGTGTTGCATTTGGCTTTTGCACCCTAATTTTTTTCTGTTTCTACTGTTTTGTAGTTTCCCCGCTCAAGGAGAGCAGCATCGCTAAAAATACCATCTTTAACAGAGTGAGCGCTGAGGTTTTACAGTCTTTTGGACCCTTCATTTCCAGTGCACCGATGCAGAGAGCAGCACTGATGTGATGATGGAAGCACCACTCTCCATCAGTATTGACCACCCAGCCCAGAAAAGAGATGAAGATGAAGAGGACCTTGCAACGGTCACATGACCAGCCTGAAGATTTAAGAAATTGTAAGTAATAAAACACAAAAAGCATATAGTTCTGCCAGGGAGACCCACAAAGGGGGGCTGATTTTGGAAAGAGGACGCTACAAAGCACAGAGTTAGGCTGTATTACGCCATAATGATACAGTTTATGTAAAATTTACTAAAGTGTGAAAAGTAAACACAACCTGGATTCACTTCAAACATCCATTCCTGGTCATGGCACTTTAAAAGATTTAAAGTGATTGGTTCACTTCAGCTCATCTCCCTTCACACCTATATGGGTCCCTTAGGTAACATTGAAGGTCTCCTTATGAGACCTTCTATTTACTTACCACCAGTGTTGTTCTCTGAATCACAATATAAATGGGAGACATAATCTATAATTTCTATAACATAAAACAGTATGCACTGATGTTGTAAAATAAACAGTTGCCTGTGCATGTCTTGCATTTTGAAACTCAAGTAAATATGTGTTTGTAAAGTATTTTGTGCCCTCTATTGTCATTATAGGGCAGTCTCAAAGAGTTTCCAGCACTATTACGTTTAATGAAAACAGTAAGCTCTCTATTGCAAGTTTATTTTACAACACAAGTGACTGGCTCCCACGATGTATGCAATACATAGAGTATGTTATGCTAGGTCATCTATCAAAAATAACAGCTTTATTCCACTAGCACAAAATGCCATATTCATCTAGGACATGTTTTTTCTATTTTTAATTACACCCCATATATATTTTTTAGTGAATATAAACTGCTTCTTAAAAACAAATCTGCTGTTAACTTAAAGCCAAAAATTACATTTTCCTATTCAAGAAACTTTTATATCCAGTGCAGTAAAATATAATGAGTGCTTAAATTCTGGGGAAGATGAAGTAAACTCAGCAGCTGCTTACAAAGCACCTCCACTGGCTTCATACGTGATATAAAGTGTATACAAGAGTTTTCACTAGTTTAATACGAAAAGTGATTCATGACTTATAATTAAAGTATTAATCATGTATAGCAGAAGGATCAAGACCATCTATAAGTCAACACTACAGCACTGCTGTCCTATAAAATCACAGCATAATCATTTCACTTTGCAAACCAATACAAATTATTCCTTGTAGTGTAGTATGTTGCTTCATTCCAGTGACTAACATACATGTGACCTGTGATGTCACATAGGTCAGTGATGGATAGACAGATGTCTTCAGTGTCTGTTATTTACTTGTACATTACGTCTCTGTTATGCAGTTCATTTTTAGAAAGTGGAGCTTCTTATTAACCAAGTGCTGGAAATGTCATTTTTAAAACTGTCCTTGTCTGAAAAGACTTCATCTATAACGGAACCAAACACGCATTGATCTGAATACAGACATTTGATTCACTTTGTCAACAGCAACATGTAGTCAGTGATCTGCACCACAGCTTTAAATGGCAACCATTGATTGCGCAACAGTGACGGTTTTCTTAATCATTTTCAAAATGCAAAAATAAATTAGGGTAAAAGAATACTTTAGAAGTTAACATATTCTTAAAATTTAAAGCCCAGCTCCAGGAAACTCTAAAGTTATCCCTTGCAGTGGACCCACGTGCATTGTAAGGGTTAGTTGCTCATTTAAAATAGTTGTTAACCTCAAACATGAACTCTGAACAAAAGTATATCCCTCTATAGTGTCTCAATTAAGGGCACTGAGGCCCGTTCACACCTGATTGATTTTCTGCTTGAAGCTTGTAGCTCTAAAACACTCAACAAGCCAAATCCTATTCATTTCAATGGCCCTTGTTCACATTTGAGCATTCTGTTGCCTGAAGCAAAACGCCTGTCACAATTACAAATTATGTAGCAACCAAATGGTACCTAACACCCTTCCATATTTCTAAATTCCACCCCGACATCTCTCCACAATGTTGGGGACAATGTGGTCAAGTTGGCAACTTATGTCACATTTTTTGGTCGTGCAGCAAACTTTCTGGGCTCTGGCCAAAAGTATTTGACTTGATCCCCAAAGTCACAGGTTTTAGTGTAACCCTATCACCAAGCCTGGCAACCTTGAATATCGGCATAGCAGACATTCCCAGTAATCTCAGAACAGTTGAATAAGGATAATTGTGGAAAAATTTTCTTTATAGGCACGTAGATATAAAAATAACAAATTTTAATTATTCACATGAATACATTCGATCAATAATTGTATCTAAAAATAGAATACAAAAGATACATATGGTAAAAAATCACAGATCACGTGGAACATTTCCAAGGAGGATATCTCAATGTAGACACTTGCTGTAATGATGTCGGCTAGACAGATAACCACGCTGAATAGAGATAACCCCTTGGTACGAGATCCACGTGATGCTGGTAGGATTAAAATTAAGCTCTACATGTTTCGTGATATCAATTTAATCGCCTCCTCAGGAGCTTCTAGGTTTTAAAGAGAACACACTCATTAAATAATCAAATTACAGTATCATAAACATATTAAGAACAAAAACAATAAAGTTTTATGTGAAACACTCACCACAAAGTGATGTGAGTTAAGGAGTATCTAGAAAATCAGCCCACCCTAGCTCTGCGTCATTGGCATATAAAGGAATAAGGCCCCAGATGGATCGTGGGACCGGACACCCTTAACTCTCAGGCACACAGGGTTTACAACCACTCTAAAAGTAGGGGAAAAAGAAAAGAAGATTTACTAACCCAAACCTCTGCTCCTCAGCTCTGATAGACCAGTCCCTGCAGCTGCAAACTACTGAATCAATAGAAATGCCTTATGGGGGGCATCAACTCCACCTAAGCTAGTGGGATCCATGCAGAAGAAAGACCCAGCTGTCCCAGAGCCTACACTATTTATTAGATTTCCCATCCACCATCTGGGAAAACCTCCCCAGGGATTGGCTGGAGCTGCATGAATTTTCAATGCTTATTTGACCCTCCCCCTCACTATGTTCTGGTAATCTCCAGAAAACAGGAGGGAAGCCATTAAACTTGCAGCCTGCAGAGCCTAGGGCAGCCTAATGCAACCAAAAGCTGCTCTCTTCATTACAGGAGAGCTACAGAACAAAACTTGTCTTACCAAGCCTAGCAGCCAATATAGGAGGGTGCTAAATCTAAATACAACAGGCATGTGAATTTAAACTTTAATATTGGTGTACTTTGTGTAATTCTTCCAAATCTGTGAAGTAACTTACTGTTATAGCTTACCTCTGTGCAGGTGCTTCCTGTCATAAAGACTGGTCACTGGTGCTCTCTCTCCTGGTGTAGGGTGACTGGTCTTATATCAACACCTCCTGTAGTTTACTGCAGACAGCCTGTGTAGTGGATGGAGCCTGATGGATCCCTCCCACAGCTCTTCTCTCTGCACAGGCTAAGTACAGCACAGTGTTGATGTCTGCTACTTTTACAAAGGTAATATCTAAATTTGCAAAGGCATTTGGTGAACAAAAAGTTAATTTATATCCCAGTTTCTGAGATTTAATAGTAATTTATTCTACAGTTTTTAAAGTTAAGGGTAGTATGAATGATATGAAGATACGATGCTTACCATATCTAAACTAGATTATATGTTTTGATCCTTACATGTAGGCCCAAGACTCATATTTCAGCATTTGGTGGATGCTGGATGTTTAATTCACCTAACATTTTATTTTTGTTTCTCAAGGACTAGTGCTTAAATCTCTGCACTTACATTTTTTTCGTCTATTCATAGCAGCAGGCTTTACAAGGAAACCCCACTCTACCTTTTAGATTTTTAATTTGTTTTATAATGTCAAGGACTCAACCAGAGGATTTGATGCAGTTTATCCCTGCTAGCAGGAAGCATATGACTCCTTGACAGGCTAGAAAAATTATGGGAACTATGGCAGGGACATCTCGCATCTAGAGTTACATACAGGCAGTCCCCAAGTTACGAACACCCCCGTCTCCTACTTACGAACGGCCTCAAATGCCAGCCACTTGTGCTCCACGCTGGTCCTAGATACCTCCGAGCATCTCCGGACACATCCCACACTGCATTACTACATGTACTGCATGGCCAGAAGAGCCCCAGATAACATAATAAGCGCCCAGAACATCTCACATCCATGCACAGGCAGAAGTTACATTGTATATTATACATTGTAAAGCGCTGCGTAAACTGTTGGCGCTATATAAATCGTGTATAATAATAATTAAAAAAAAAGTTACACTTACGAATGCAGTGTTCTGCCCGGAAGTTACACTTACGAATGCAGTTTTGCGACTTATGAACAACTTTGACTTATGAACAAACCTACAGTCCTTATTGTGTTCGTAACTCGGGGACTGGCTGTAGTTAGTCTGGTTGAAAAGAGACTTTAAAGATTACACAATCCTATATACACAATCTTATACTTACAGTTGATTCAGAGGAAGGCAAAAAACCCCAGCAAAGCATGATTCAATTTTCTCCAGCAGGGGAATAAAATTCCTTCCTGATCTCTCAAGAGGCAATTGGATATTCCCTGGATCAGTTTTACCTATAAATGTTAGTATCCAGTTATATTATGTACATTTAGAAAATAATCCAGGCCTTTTTTAATGCAATCTACTGAGCTGGACAGAACCAGCTCTTGAGGGAGTCTATTCCACATTTTCACAGCTCTTACTGTGAACAAGCCTTTCCATATTTGGAGAGGAAATCCCCCCTTTCTCCAGACATAAAGAGTTCCCCCTTGTCCTCTGTGATGACCCTAAAGTGAATAACTCAACACCAAGTTCACTATAATGACCACTTTTGTATTTATACATGGAGTGCCCAAGGGTTGTATAAAGCCAGCAGCACCAAGAAAATGTAATTTACATTCATATAATACAGACCAAAAATTGAAATTGAAGCTGCTAAGAGTCTAGATAAACTTCATCAGGGCTTGATTGACAACCTTGTGAATAGACTGGGCCTTTTAATGTGATTTTTTTTCCAGCAGGCACATGCCTTGTCAGCATATTTTGTTTTTGTTTTTTTCCTTGCAAGTGGTGGGTATCCTTTGCAAAGTGAATTTTCAACACATTCATTAGCGGAGTTCCACCCAGATTAACAACTTTATCTTATCCCCTTCAGCACACTGCCGACATGTTCACTTGACAAATGTTTTTTTTTTTTCTCTCTGTAAATACCTTATTATTGCCGTTTGCCGATTGACTTCCAGGACCTGACTCCCACGGGAGTAGGCGTGGCTACTGTATTCCCCGCCGCCGCAATGACTCTTGGGAGCTTGGTGTCATGCTTCCCAGGAGTCCTTGCGGAACGCCGTACTAGGATTTCCATCACAACGGGGCGTGAACATTCAATGACGCCGCCCGTTGTGATGGCAACAATCAGCATACAGGAAATCATTGCTTGTGGGCTTCAACATGCCCACAAGCAAAATGGGAACTGAAGTGCTCGCATTTTTAAAGTTCTTCTTTTGCCCGAAAACGGACATGGGATATTTCATAACCTTAAACGAGTGAGTATTTATTTATAATGCAAAAATCTATTCAATACCAGGAAAAAAAAATATTATTTGCCGCAGAACCTCCGCTTTAAGTTAAGTGAATATTCCTTTGCAAAGTGGAAATTCCCTTGCAAAGGGAAACTGCCTTTTGCCTTTACTAAATCAGACACTATATCTCCTCTTTCCCTCTGAGCACTTGGTTTAAAGACTGTGCATATTTGATTGTACAGAAGACTACGAACTTCCCCCGGTTGCAGTTTTGAGTTTTCTGGCTTACATTTTTACTATTTACATGATTAAAACAATTGATTTTGGAAAAAGAAATGGAATGGAAAATAAATGGAAAAATACAAGTATCTGCATGTTCCTAGGTTAGGTGGAGTGATTAGCAAATTACAGAACTAAAACAGAACTCGGTCAATCAGGACTAAAAATGAGGAAAAATATGCATTTTGAGTGGTCACCAGAGCAGGAATAGAGAGGAAATCTTCCAATGGGGACACCTGTTCTGGTAACAAATGTCTAAAGCCTCGTACACACGGCCGAGAATCCCGTCTTAAAAAAACCCATTGTTTTTCTCGACGAGATTTTTGTCAAGCTTGACGGGATTCTTGTCAAGCTTTCCTTGTATACACACTGTCAATTAAAAATCTCGTCGTTGTAAAGCGCAGTGACGTACAACACGTATGACGGCAGTATAAAGGGGAAGTTCGATTCCAATGGCGCCACCCCTTGGGCTGCTTTTGCTGATCTCGTGTTACCGCGTGTTAGTAAAAGTTTAGGGAGAGACGATTTGCGCTTTTCAGTCTTCGTGCTTTCAGTTCGTTACAGCGTGACGAATGTGCTATCTCAATTACGAATGCCAGTTTTACCAGAAGGAGCGCTCCCGTCTCATACTTGATTCTGAGCATGCGCGGTTTTTTTAAGACTCGGAAAAGCATACACACGACTGGTTTTCTTGTCGGGAAAAAGGCCGACGAGAATCCCAACGAGAAAAACGAGAATCCTGACGAGAAAATAGAGAGCAGGATCTCTATTTTTCTCGTCGAGATTCCCGGCAGTTTTCTCGACTAGAAACCATACACATGAATGGTTTTCTCTGTGGTCAGTCTAAACCTGGTCTTAGAAAGGATTTCCTTCACTTTGGAGAGATTTCCCCTCACTTCTTGTTGTGTGTATAGCACAGAAAGTGAAGGAAAATCTCTCAAATGTGAGTGAGTTTTGGCTACAGTTATACTTTTTTGTGAATAGTGTAATAGATACTTTGGATACTATTGCAAATATCTAACATATCATTTTGAGGAGTGTATCAACTTGGGCATTCTTATTAACTTAAGGGCTTAAACTTATACAGTTTATTGGAGTATAAGGTGAGTTTATTAGAGAACTGTGAGCACAGACCAATAAAATGTATCTATAAGAATTTGATTCCCCAATTAAAGTAAATGCTGTTAATTATTATTATCATTATTATTTTTTTCTTAAAATAATTGCACAGAGCATCTCGAACCTTCTCTTCTGGGTATGCCCACTGGCGAACTTGACTCCTTCTCTCCCGTGCCTGCCCCCACAGCAAGCCGATTGTATGGAGGCAGACATGCAGGCTCCATCTGTCCATAGACACACACAGTGTGGCTTGGCCCCACCCCACCCCGCATTACCTGCTCACATGATTTGACTGACAGCAGCAGGCCAATGGCTACTGCTGCCCTCAGAGAAACTTGTGAGAGAAGGAAAAGAAGAACTGAAGATGGGTGCAGTGCTGGATCGATACAGGACTCAGGTAAGTGTTTAAGGGGGGCTGGGGGGGCACTGCTATTGTAAGGTTTTTTTTTCCTTAAAGCGGTTGTAAACTGCTGCACTTTTTTTTTTTTTGCCTTACCTGCAAGGCAAAGGCATAATGTGCTAGTATGCATGGCATACTATCTCATTATGTGAAACTTACCTCAAAACAAATCCTTCCAGCGATGCGATGTCATCGATGGAGACGACAACATTTTATACCTGGGCCTCCTTCCGGGATGCCACCGGTCACGGCACACTGCTCTGAAAAAATGGCACAGGCTGCCTTCCTTTAGAGTGCATGCGCCAGTGATGTTACTGGGTGCATATACAGTAAATATCTCCTAAACGGTGTATGTTTAGGAGATATTTACACTACCTATAGCTTTAATATAGGCTTACCTATAGGTAAAACTTAAAGATGGAAGTTAACTTCCTCTTTAAGGCAAAAAATGCATTAAGGTAAAAAACCTTTTGCCTTCACAATCCCTTTAAATAGAACAGAATCCTGGCAAAGTATAAATGTACAACCATGCCTCCCCTCAATTTGCAGTTTACTGAGCCTTCCCTAAATTCTATCAAAAAAAGTTTGTGAATTAAGAGACAATGGGGAGAACAGAGTGTACTAGATTTTCTGTAAACATGATAGGCCCTCAGCAATGTCCTCATACAACTCAATTAGATCAGACAGGTGTGCTACAGGAGAGAATAATTACATATTGCTTATAAATTAGGGGTCTTGGGGATAAGTCTGTTCATCACTTTTCCACTTAGTGGAATGCACACAGGATATATGATAAGAGAAAGAGCAACTGCTCTTTGGGACAACACACAGGGACACTTTGGCAGGTTAAGAGACTATAAATTACTATCACAAGAGATTTTTATAAATTATTTCTTGCTTATGTATTGCTTCCAGAGCTAAAACTGCACAACTACACTCCAAAATTGACAAAGAACTAACATTAGCTTCCAAGAGTGTTCTACTAACTTAACTACATCCAAATGAGGCATATCACCCTACGACAAACGGTTCAGAGTTAACAAATGTAAACATCAACATACTTAAATATGGCTTAATGCCATTTCCTTACTTCGTAAGTGCAATGAAACGCTTTATTTAAATTGTAAGTCTTGCATGGTTAGAAATGTAATAGCCAAATTCTTACCTTGCAGAGCTTGACATAAGAATACATAAAAATGAATTCTCAGAGCATTATGGCTGAAATAAATGTTAACATTACACATAATGAATGATCACAAGCTTGATAATTTAGACAAAAATATAACCACAAAGATAGGTTGGCTCCCTGTTTTCATGTTTGGGTAGATTGGATTGTCTGACCTACCCAAAGTATAATGCCTGAGAGATAGTAAAATGGCCTGAAATATAGTGTTGTGGTCAAAGTTCACTTAAGGATAAATCATCAGCTGTGAAACTGCATTGCTTAACTTTTTGTTTCATGTACAACAGAAAGTTCTTGTCAACAGAGTTTCACCTAATTCAGTAAATGAACATCCACTGTAAAAAGTGAATATCCTGTATTCCTTTAGTAAATCAACCCCATCTTCTCTGGTATTCCCATTTTAGACCATTATGTGTGAAAGCATAGTATGATTAGAGTAAAAATAATAGCAAATCCAGCACACCTTTTGCTTTCCAAACATTATTTACCTGAAAAGTCACTTGAAAGTAGTGAAGCACTTTAACGGATAAAGTTGTGCATACATTAATCATTAATCACCAGAAGGTTGAATGAAAAAAAAAGATCTTGATTTCCCCATCCACAATGAGTGTGAGCTCCAAGCTGAGCTATTGTATTCTAACTGGGATACTTCCCCACTGCCAGAATACACAGATTGAGCCTAAAATGTGCCAACAGGCTGATTGTGCAGAAGTCAATTGGTAGACTGGCTTCTGTACAACCACCCTGCTCAAACATGGATCAAAATTCATCCAGTCCTTGCTGAACTGGGTAAGTTTCGATCCATGTATGGCCAGCTTAGGTTTAGTAAAAAATAAAAAATAAATAAGCATAAGAGACGTTACTAACTATTAATGTGACGTAACCCTCATGCTGCTGTCTTCTGGATTAGTAGAAATCGTCCTCCACTGATCCTTCCTTCTCCCCCCCACATCTCTGCTGCTGAATTCTTCTGGTGCAGCAGGGAATAATAAAACTAAGAGCACTTTAACAGGCACTCATCAAGAATGCCCACCTATGCCCGCTCTTTCTGCCTAGCTCCTCCATTCATGAAGCCTATACTATAGTTTGCATCAATGAAAAGCAATCTATAAATGGGAGGATGGGTGGATGATTGAAAAGTCCACCTCCCTCATTCATAGATTGTGTTTAATTCATAGAAACAATAGTACGACTTCTATGAATGGCAAGGGGGTTGTGGGACTTTAAATGAGGTGCATGATAACATGCACCTCCATCCCTAAATCATAAATAACAAAGGGGTTTTTGGGACTTTGAGTGAGGCACGTGGTAGGAGAAATTGTTTAATTGGCATATAAAAAAAGCGTTGAACATGAGTATTTTCATCTATATACACAAGACAATGACATACAAAAAAGAAGATTTCATGTATGTACATGCATGCATCTGAAATCGCATAGTGTCAAATGGAAGTAACTAGTATAAAAAGTCAATGCTTATTGAGTAATAGATACAAATGGGTTATAGGATGCAAATGAATCACAGTTGAGGTCAAGCTATGTGTTGGGAACATGATAAAAAAAAATATATATATTTTTTTCAAATACGCTATGCTTTTTCTCCACATGAGTGGCAACTTGCCACGAAACGTGTCGAGCCTATCAATGTCATCATGTTCCCAACACATACCTTGACCTCAACTGTGACTCATTTGCATCCTATAACTACAATTCTTCTTTTGTGTATGCCATTGTCTTGTGTATATAGATAAAAATACTCATGTTCAACGCTTTGTTTATATGCCAATAAACAATTTTACAATTTCTCCTACCACGTGTCTTGTGCCTCACTCAAAGTCCCAAAAAACCCTTTCTTATTTCTATGAATGGCAGGTAGAAAGGGCAGGCATAGTTAGCCACTCTTGATGAGCACCAGTCACAGCCCCTCCGTTTTATTAACTCCCTCACCTGAAGATTATGACAATAGAGGTAGATGGTGGATCAGAGGAAGAAGATTTCTACTAAACCAAAAGACAGTAGCACAAAGGACACATCATACTGATAGTAAGACCCCTTTCACAGTGAGGGCGTATTGCAGGCGCTATAGCGTTAAAAAATAGCGCCTGCAATCCGCCCTCAAACAGCTGCTCCACAGCTGCTCCATTGTCTCCAGTGTGGAAGCCCGAGGGCTTTCACACTGGAGCGTTGCGCTAACAGGACGGTAAAAAAAGTCCTGCTAGCCGCAACTTTGTAGCAGTGAAGGAGCGGTGTGTTTACCGCTCCTCCACCACTCCTGCCCATTGAAATTAATGGGACATCGCGGCTATACTGCCTGCAATGCGCTGCTTCAGCAGCGCATTGCGGGCAGTTTTAACCCTTTCTCGGCCACTAGCGGGGGTTAAAAACGCCCTGCTAGCGGCCGAAATGCGCCCATAGCGTCAGCGGTATAAATAGCGCCGTTTTACTGCCGATGCTATGGGCGGCTCAGTGTGAAAGGGGTCTTAGTGATGTTCCGTGTGCTGATATTGTTTTTAACTAAACTTAGGGTTTTAGCACTATTAGTATTTTCTTATGAGCATGAAGTATGTGATTTGCTTGAAATATGATTACTCCCACAAAAAAAAAGATTCCTGTGTGTGACTGAATTAGTTCTGCATTGCAATGGTGAAACCATTGCAGCTTCAGTTCTTCTTAATGGTAAACCAATGTATGTGCTAAAACATACAATATTTAAAACATTCTTGCTTGAAAGCCATATACAACATCATTCCAAGGGTGTGTAAAATTTGTCCCAAAGATACATACAAAGGTTTATTTTGGGGGGCCCAACTTCAAATGGTGTTTAACAGCCTTGAAGCTTGTAATTTAACTGCTCAGTTAATCCTTACATTTGTGTTACCTGAACGCGACACTGGCAGAAGACTTAAAAGGAACCTTTTGAACCATGTAATCCAGAGTCATCTCATATGCTTTTGGCTTAGTCTTGCCAAGTTTGTTACAGCATGTTCCACATATACCAGGCAGTTTCCTAAGTATCTGGTTTTATATACATAAATACTTCTTTCTCCACTTGAAAGGTTACAAGCCCACTTACTTGTCTAAATAACTGCCACTTTCACACGTCCCTTGGTGTCTTTAATAGCAAAAATAAAGTGTTGGACAGTCCCCAAGTTGCTAAAATGTGTATATATTGCTATGTAGGAGGCATGTCTTTTAAAGTGTTATTCACTCTGTCAACTTTTCCATAACTTCACAGCAGGCTGGTGAATTCAGTGCTGTACACCTTTTCAAATTCGCTGTTTAACAAACAGGCACAAGATGCAAATGCATGCCAATACTAAAAGATTTCTTGATAAAACAATACACAAAAAAGGCTAAAATCCCAAAACGTTGAGTAAATATTTTGATTTTTTAATGTACCACTTCAGCTCTTGCATTTTTTTTATCTTCAAAATCAATGTTCATCTGCAAATCTACTAAATTAATATAAATAAAGAACTAAAAATCAATACATCATAGGGAAAAGCTTACACTGGCTTAATACTTACCTCTGGTAAACTACAGCCAAGATCTGTCTACTGGTGCATGCAAAAATCAGTTTTGTTCCGCAAACATTACTCTTACAGTCAGCTTTACGACTCATGTGGTTGTCAAGTTTTACCTTTAAAAGTAAACTTGAAGTGGAAACAAAGTACCTAATCCACCTCTGCATGTTAGCACATTTTTTTTTTTAGTTTAGGAACTAGACTGCCTGGAATCCAGGGCATATCCAATGCACATATCCATATTCACCTACTGACCAAACAAATTGACTGATTATGCTATTTCTATTGCATTGCATGCAGCCTTCTGACATCTAAAGCACCCAACACTAATACTAGGACGTTATTTATTGATTTTAGTTCTGCCCTCAATAATCCCTCACAAACTGGTGTACAGGCTCAATTTAGAACTAAAGGCAAACTTTTATCTTCCTTTTGGAAAGAGTAAGGGAAAGGAATTACCCCTGCAAGCTATTTTTTGCACTCTGTAGGGAAGATTTACTAAAACTGGTGTACACAGAATCTGGTGCAGCTGTGCAAAGTAACCAATTCAGCATTTAGGTTTTGTTTTCAAAGTTTACCTGAACAAGCTGAAGTTAGAAGGTGATGGGTTACTATGCACAGCTGCACCAGATTCCGTGTGCACCAGGTTTAGTAAATCTCCCCCTGCATTTCATTAGGGAGATTTACCTTCACTTCCTGCCAAATACTCAAAACAGAAGTGAGAAGAAGTCCCTTCAAAGTGATGGAATTCCTTGTTGTCACCAGTTTCACCAAAAGTAGTGTATCCACTGGAAGATTTCCCCTCTATTTCGATTCTTGTGATTTTCCTTTACTTTCAGTCTTTGTGATAACGGTGAACAGGTCAAATAGAGAGGGTGAATCGGGGGGCACAGACAGCAAAATAAAACCTGATGGGTCTTCTAATCCCTCTCCACTATATTCAAAACTAAAAAAAGTTTTGCCTTCAGTTATGCTTTAACCCCCTTATCAGTAATCCCGAGTCAGGCTGGGGGTGAGTTTTTCATACCAAGAGCGGTAACCCAGAGTCAGACTCGGGCTGCATCGCAGTATCAAGGGAGAGTTACTTACCTTGTCCCCTGGATCCTGCGATGTCTCCCTGCTGAGTGTGCGAGCCGTGTCTCGCTCGATTCACACTGCCGAGTGCCAAGCTCCGTTCCCTGCGACGTTGCGGCGCACTGGGGCGGAGTTCGGTGCCAAATTCAAAAAGTGAAAAAGACAGTATAGATACAGTCATAGGCGTGCGCACATGGTGTTCCAGGTGGGCCCAGGCCCACCCTAATCACCCTGTGCAGCATAGATTCCCCCTACTGCCCTAGTAACCCTTCCAGCCGCACTGCTGCTGGCTTCCCTCCTCTCCCGGTGGATGATGCTGCGGGGATGTTTTAGGATGAATGGGGGAAGGGGCCGGTAAATATGTAATTTACTGACCCCTTCCCTTTCTCAATGAACTCAGGTAGTGTGTGTTTGAGCTTTGGTTGCACACCCTAATGCAATAGGCTGCGCACACCTATGGATACAGTATACTGTAATCTTACTGATTACAGTACTATATCAAATAATTACACATCCCCTTTGTCCCTAGTGGTCTGTCCAGTGTCCTGCATGCAGTTTTATATTATAAAAACAGTTTTTCTGCCTGGAAACTGGAGATTGTCCATAGCAACCAAAAAGTGTCCCTTTACGTCAAAAGTGGTTTTAGACAAGCTAGAAAACAGCGATAATAAATAAGAATCAATCGCAGAATTGAGCGGTAGCGATTTGTGGGGAAATTCGTCATCAAACACTAAATCTAATGACAGCGACAATTCTGCAACTGAGCAAATTTGAATGTTTTTGATTTGATTACATTATTGAATAATTTTTATTATAATTACATTACTATTTGTTATAATTATTTATAGTTATTTATTATATTATAATTTATGATTTTGTGTTTCAAACTTTATCATACCCGAGATGTCTACTAGACTCTTGTTTGGTCAGGTTTAAGTAAGTAATTACTAAGAATTGCAGGCCTACAATATAAAACGCCAAATTTACATGCAAAATAATTGTACCGCTTTTGGTACAAAATTCCAGACAGAATCATACCGCCAGGGAGGTTAACAACCTCGACATAAGCCCCTCATTCTGTTCATGGTTAATGGATTTCTTGACTAACAGATCACAAACCATGAGAATGGGAAATCGACCCTCCTTGACTCTAATTTTGAACACATGAGTATCACAGGGCTGTGCGCTCAATCCAGCCCTATTTACACATGGTTGCATCCATATTCATGCCTCTATTGCAGTGTTTCTCAACTCCAGTCCTCAAGGCGCACCAACAGGTCATGTTTTCAAGATTTCCTTTAGATAAAACAGCTGTGGTAATTACTTAGGCAGTGAAACTGATCAAATCGCCTGTGCAAAATAATGGAAATCCTGAAAACATGACCTGTTGGTGCGCCTTGAGGACTGGAGTTGAGAAACACTGCTCTATTGTTATAGTTAATTTTGATAACACTCTAAATCTACTTATACAAAACAATGATGAGACAGCCTATAAGAATAGACAAAAGGGGGTGCAACCATCTAAGTGTAAAGTGTATTCAGGATAGAATAAACATAAATTATTCCACTTACTGCATATGATATAAAATCAGCATGTCATCAATTTAGAACTAAGTCATCTATGGAATGACTCCATGATGCAGAGATCGTCAGGAAAGCGGCTGGTGGAATGCAGAGTTCGGACGAGAAGCTGCTGGTAGGAGAAGAAGGAAAATTGCTGAAGACCTGAAAGCTGGAATGCACGTAGAAGCAATAAGCCGTTGGCTTTTGGGTTGCTCGTACAACATCATCTTAAATATTTCATAAAATAAATAAATAATAATATGTTGTATTTGTGCATTTTTTACTGAAATTTTGCACTTATAAAATCACCATTATTGGAACTACCACCATTTTATTTTCCAAGGTATTTTTTTTTTTTAAGTATTCTTCATGCCTAAAATTATTTTTAAACATATATGCAATTTAGTTTCATCAGGAATGCTGAGTCCTCCAAAGGATTTATTTCACAAAGCTATGCCATGCTTCTCCAGTCCTACCTGAGTCAGTATCCCTTGAGAGTGATGGATCATTGGGAATGGGATGTTGGCCATCTGGAAGGTGAACAGTGGGAGGAAGCCTTTCAGGCTGTGGTCATGTGCTCATTAAATGTTTTACAAATGTTAACTCAACTGTATATCCTTCTAAGGATGTATTTTGTGCCTCACATACTCCACTTGATGGGCCTACAATCAGACTCTACTTGCACAAGGTATAAGAGGGACTATAGTGACCTAATACACCTTTTGTGGTGTCAGAAACGTCATTCCTTCCTTTGCAGGGGTGGTACATAGGATCAATTCTGTGTTTCAGGTGGTCGTTCCCATAGACCCAAAGGCCTGCTTATTGGGTATATTGGAAGAGTACGACTGGGAAGTGTATACCAGGGAGGCTATCCTTAGAGCTTTGTTCCAGGCACGGAAACTGATCATGGTACACTGGAAGTTGGAGGCTCCACCTACTGTGAGGGAGTGGGTCAAGAATATTGGTGAGCTGTTAAGAATGGAAAAACGTATATACCAACATAGGGGAAATGAGCATAAATTTGAGAGGCTACGGGCACCATGGTTGGATGTTCCGGGGCTTTCTCCGGTGGATTTGACCATGGATAGGTTACTTTGGCTCAATGCTGGCTAGTTAGGTGTATTTCTGCAGGGTATACTGTTAGATTACTCGAGAGGGGATAGTTTGTCTCTATGTATGGTGTAAAACATATTGCTGTTTGATTCATTTAGTTAGGCAAGTTGACTTGTGTACTGTATTATCAGGCTTATTGGTTTGTTAACATTAACTTCAGGGGCGAGTGAGTTTCCCCATGGCTTTACATTGATATGTACTGTTGGCAATGTATGTTGATGTATCTTCAATAAAAATCTTTGTTGGATTAAAATAAAAAACATATATGCAGAAAATGCAAATATGGTTCAGGCAGCAAAAGGGTTTAAGTGCATGGTGAAATTTTATGATTTCCCCACAGAGAGCAATCGCCTCCAGTTGCTGCAGTATAGTATGCCAATTGTATGGTAGAAGACAAGAAAAAAGTCTTGTGCAGTAACAACAGAACAGTGGATTATAGATACAAAAATATGAAATCTGGGCACTATGTATGCTGGCTAACTAACGAAAAGGGCTAGCAGCTTCAGCAAAGTTTTAAAGTGGTTGTGAACCTCAGACATGAAATATGAACAAAGCATATCCCTCATTAGTGTGGTTGTCTCAATTAAGATCACTAAGTGCTGTGTCTCTCTGTTGACTCGTTCTTCTGCTCTCAGCATGAATCACTTCTGACAAGTTTCCTGATAACAGGAGAAAAAAGGTGAGGGACATTCAGCACACAGCCTGTGATTGAGAGCCTCAGCTCTGTTCCTGTGTGCTGTGTGAAGGGGGTATGTCCCTTCCCTTCAATCAGCACTCCACCCTGAGCTCTACAGGGTGTAATTTCAGCTCTTCACCCCTGTTTTCTGAAAGCTCAGACAAGCTTTATAAAGTCTGGACTTTGAACAGATATGGAGAAGAGAAGATGGAAGATAAACAGGTACAAGTTACGGTAAGTAGAAGGATTTGTTTAATCTCTGTGTTTTACCTGAGGCCAGTCACTTCATTGGGTATATGTAAGAGTTTACAACCACTTTACCTCACCCAGGCTATACTGCAGTGTTTTTATTAATCCTTTCCATACAGGGCTTTTTATACCACTTCCATACCGGGCCTATTCTGGCACTTCTCTCCTACATGTACAAATCATCATTCTTTTGCTAGAAAATTACTCAGAACCCCCAAACATTATATATGGTTTTTTTTAGCAGACACCCTAGGGAATAAAATGACGGTTGTTGTAACTTTTTCTCTTGCACGATATTTGTGCAATAATTTTAAAAACGCCTTTTTTTGGGGAAAAAAATGGTTTCATGAATTAAAAAATAACAAAACAGTAAAGTTAGCCCAATTTTTTTGTAAAATATGAAAGCTTATGTTACGCTGAGTAAAAAGATACCTAACATGTCACGCTTTAAAATTGTGCACACTCATGGAATGGTGCCAAACTTCGGTACTTAAAAATCTCCATAGGCGACGCTTTGAAATTTTTTACAGGTTACCAGGTTAGAGTTACAGAGGAGGTCTAGTGCTAGAATTGTTGCACGCGCTCTAACGCACGTGGAGATACCTCACATATGTGGTTTGAACGGCGTTTACATATGCGGGCGGGACTTACGTGTGTGTTCGCTTCTAAGCGCGAGCTATTGGGGACGGGCGTTTTAAAAAAAAATTATTTTTTTTTACTTATTTTTTATTTTTTTTACTTTTTTTTTACACTTTTTTTTTTTTTTGATCACTTTTATTCCTATTACAAGGAATGTAAACATCCCTTGTAATAGGAATGTGTGAGACAGGTCCTCTTTATGGAGAGATGTGGGGTCAATAAGACCCCACATCTCTCCTCCAGGCTGGAAAGCATGAGATTGTGAAAAAAAATTCACTGATCTCATACTTACAGCCGCAATGGCGGCTTTGTTTACATTTGAGGACCCGGGCGTGACGTCATCACATCGCGCCCGGGCCTCCGACGGTCATAGAGATGACTGGTAACCATCTGGTCACCAGTCATCTCTATGCTCGTCACGTGACCCACCACCGGCGCCGGACGATTCTCTCCGGGTCCCCGATGGCACGTGAGAGCCCGGAGAAGCACCGGATGGCGGCGAGAGGGGGGCATGTCCCCTCCCGCCGCCTATAAGAACGATCAAGCGGCGGAACCATCGCAATGATCAATCTTATGGTGCGCAGGATCGCCGGCTGAAAACAAGGATATCTGAATGATGCCTCTAGCTGCAGGCATCATTCAGATATCACCCCACAAACCCAGGACGTCATATGACGTCCTCCCTGAGGGAGAGAGGGTTCCTGCCGGCGTCATTTTACAATGACCCGGTATGGAAGGGGTTAAACTACCCTAAGGAAAAAGATACAGAGCAATCAAGATTCACACAAATAGACTGAAGTACAGTTTCTTTTCCAGAGCTATACTATTCATTACTCTATCATATACAAGATCCCAAGAATGTTAATTTACTGTACTGTACCTTGGTAGTTTATCTTTCATATTCAAATATTGTATTAGCATCTTTTCTCTTACTTTAAAGTGGATGTAAACTCAATTCATGAAATTTGAGCTGGGCACATATATCTGCAGTATTTTGTTATCTTTCTTCAACTAGCTAAGTCCCATAGCTCTCTTCTGAACTGTTCCTCTGTTATCAGCCTGATAACTCCTGACAAATTCTCGGACACATCAGATAAAAGCAGTCTGACATTTCTGTCGGGGGAGGTTGCTAAAATAGATTAGCAGGGAGCTGACCCTGTTACAAAACACCTCTGAGAGTCTCTGCCTATGTGGAGAGGGGGTGTGTGCCTTTCCTCCAATCAGCTGTATGCCCAGACATCACACTCTGTGTTAAACAGGAAGAGAAATTTCCTAACACGGTCTGAACTTTCTAAACAGTATATAAATGTGAAGACAGCAGATATGGATGTAAAACCTATGTAGGGAAATTTGTTTAATCTCTGTGTATCATCTGAGGCTGTTTACTTCTCTGGGCGTATGGAGGGTTTACATCCACTTTAATAATATTTGTATTAATTTGAATACATTTGTTTTATTTTCTTGGGCTATTGTTTATATTTTGTAAGTATTTAAGGTATGTATGTATCTTGGTGGATATGTACCGTATATGCATGTGTTTACTGCTGTTGTCAGAGATCTCGGATAAAGGGTCTGGTATGGATTTTTGGGGGAACTCCACACCATTTTGTTTTACATTTGGGGTGGAGTTCCCCTTAAAATCCATACCAGACCTGAAGGGCCTGGTATGGATATTTGGGGAACTCCACGCATTTTTTTTTTTATTTGCAGCAGGGTTCCCCTTAATATTCATACCAGACCTGAAGGGCCTGGTAATTGAATTTGGGGGGACCCCCACGCTTTTTTTTTATCAATGACTTTTCTATGTATTGCCGGGAGCCGACAATTCATTATAGCCGCGAGTGAGTTTTAAATGACTTTTTTTCCTTCAGAAATGACACTTTGTGCAGGGACAGTTCTAAGCACAGGAAACAAGCGCGACTTTACATGCATACTATACACACACCTTAGGTACGAAATTTAAAGGAATATTTCACTTTTATTGTTTCACTTTAAGCAATATTAAAATCACTGCTCCCGAAAAAACGGCAGTTTTTAAAACTTTTTTTTGCATTGATACATGTCCCCTGGGGCAGGACCCGGGTCCCCAATCCCTTTTTAGGACAATAACTTGCATATAAACCTTTAAAATTAGCACTTTAGATTTTTCCCATAGACTTTTCGACTTTGCCGCGAACACCCCAAATTGTTCGCTGTTCGGCGAACGGGCGAACAGGCAATGTTCGAGTCGAACATGAGTTCGACTTCAACTCGAAGCTCATCCCTACTGCTGGGTAATTAAAGTATAACTCAAGGCAAAACTTTTTCTTTAGTTTTGATAGGGTGGAGAGGTATAAGAACACCTGGCAAGCTTTTATTACTGTCTGTAACCCCAGTTAGTAGACATGTGCATTCGTTTTCGTCCGAATGCATTTTCGTCCGAATTTCAGCTATTTTCGTTATCGTTTTAAAACAAACGAAAACGAAAGCACAGAATCCGAAAACCGAAAGATCCGACATAAACAAATGCTTTATTTTCGTTTTCGTTGCTACAACAGTTCGATATAGATAGGAGATTTGACGTGACGCTGACAATAACAATCTGTGTCTATCGAACCTGTGGTCGAATGTACCTAACCTTAACTCTATTAGTCCAAGATTATTCTACATAGGAGAGAAAAGATTCGACATTATAGAGAGAAAAGATTCGACATAGGAGAGAAAGATTCGACATAGGAGAGAAAAGATTCGACATAGGAGAGAAAAGATTCGACATAGGAGAGAAAAGATTCGACATAGGAGAGAAAAGATTCGACATAGGAGAGAAAAGATTTGTTATTATAGAGAGAAAAGATTCGACATAGAGAGAAAAGATCACTGCTGGAATTGGGTGGGGGAAGTAAAATAAAAATAAAGTTGATGATGAATGTTATTGGCTGATTGTAACCAAAGAGGAGGAGCAGTAAAATAGCTAGAATGACGAAGATTCGACAAAGCATCGAAAGTTAGAAGATTCGACGGTGCAGCAAAACTGTACGACGCTGCAATCGTACATTTCCGGTCAAATGCATCCGCCCATAGGCTATAGAAGAATTCTAATGTTGGTTGACTAGTAATAGTAATGAATAAATATAATTATTACTAGTCATACAACATTAGAATTCTTCTATAGCTTGTGGGCGGAACATTCGACCGGAAATGTATGATTGCAGCGTCGTACAGTTTCACTGCTCCGTCGAATCTTCTTTGAACATTCGACAGACACCATAAGCCTTCAATGACAGATTTGACCTTAATTAATTCAGATTTTCGGACGAATGCAATTTCTAACGAAAAACGAAATAAATAAAAACGAATTTCGGGAGTAACTAAATAAATGTATTTTTCGGACAAAAACAAAATTCCGAAACAAAATATTTCAGTGTGCACATGTCTACCAGTTAGCAAGATTCACCCTCTCTATTTGTCAGGTTTACTGCTAGGGGAAAGAGAGGGGAAAACTTCCAGTAGGTACACTAATTCTGGTGACGACTAGGGAATCACTCACTTTGGAGGAATTTCCTCTCACTTCCTGTTTTGACTATGAGATAGGAAGTGAAGGGAACTCTCCCCAAAGAAACACAGATAGCAAAAAAAAATAACGACAGGGGTTATAACTCTCCCTTACACTATCCAAAGTGAGCAACACAAGTTAGGCCTTTAGTTCTATTTCAAAGTGGTTCTAAACCCAGGAAGTGTTTTTTTTTTTTACCTTAATGCATTCTCTGCATTAGGGTAAAATAAATGTATGTGTTAAGCTCCTCCCACCAGCCCCCACTAATGCCCTGTACACACGATCGGAATTTCCGATGAAACAAGTCCAATGGACTTGTTTCATCGGAAATTCCGAATGTGTGTGGGCCCCATCGGACTTTTTTCTATCAGTGTAAAAAAATAGAACTTGTTTTAAATTTTTCCGATGGAAAAAAAAACGATATAAAATTCCGATCGTCTGTGTGGAACTCCATCGGATAAAAATGCTCAGACTAAATTAGGAAATGGGAGCGCTCGTTCTGGTAAAACTAGCATTCGTAATGGAGATAGCACATTCGTCATGCTGCAAATTATTGCATTGTTAAATGTAGCACATTATTTTCTTCTTTCTAATGCTAGAACAAATTTTATTTTTCGCTGCGGATATTCACACCGAGTTCTGACAAACGTATTTCTTTGTTTCTTATGATCTCTTGAATCTTCATATTTTATTTTAAAGCCAGGTCTCCAAAATATCTTAATATTTATTTTTAGCGCGAATCGGCTAACATCAAACTTTTACTAACACGTAATACAAAATCAGCAAAAGCAGCCCAAAGGGTGGCGCCGTTGGATTTGAACTTCCCCTTTATAGTGACGTCATACGTGTTGTACGTCACCGCGTTTTGGACGGTCAGAATTTGGTCTGATGGTGTGTATGCAAGACAGCTTTGAACGGAATTCCGACGAAAAACTCCATTGGATTTTAGCCCATCGGAATTCCGATCGTGTGTATGCGGCATTACACTTACCTGAGCCTGACCTCGATTCAGCTCTGTGCCTGAGAGCAACACTTTTCTCTACTCTCTCCCTCCTCACAGGGCAGATTGATAGCAGTGGGAGCCATTGGCTCCTGCTGCTGTCAATCAAATTCTGTGCTGAGGGATTGGGGGGACAGGGCTGAGCCGCACTGTGTATGTCTATGGACAAACCATGCACAGAGCAGTTAAGTATAACATTTTTATTATTTAAAAAAACATACCCTTAACAATTACTTTAATATTATCATTCTGATACAGCTTTAGTGCACTAGTTCCTCCAGTCCTTTTGTTTTTAATCTGATTGGTTGATCTGTGTTTGATCTGTGAACCCCTGTTTGCAATGAAACAGAGTTATTTCAAAACATGTCTGCTGCAGGTAATTTTCTTTCTCGTACACGCAGAAAGCTTAAGAAAAATGTCTGCACTATGAAATTTCTCACAGTAAACAATCAAAATACTTTGATGCTGGTAATTACTCTTTAAAGTTCAGTTTTGGGTAGAAATCAGCAGGTTAAAGCATACATTTGTAACAGTGCATAAACTTGTCAAATGTTATTGTTGCTATTGCAAGTGTAATTGTAAGTCAAGTTATCCAGTGAGGCCTAACATGCTGAAGTGATATGAGACTAAAGATGAGACTTCCGAGGCTTGTGTTTTCCATTACCCTTATACAGATTGACAGCATGATTACATTCAGAGCTCCATTGGCTTTATCTCTCTAAAGGATTACTAGGATTACCCTAACAACCATTACCATTGTTTTTTGTAAGAACGTGATGGTCAAGTTTTGCCCTCCTCAATTCTCAAAAGGAGAGACTAATGACCATGTTGATAGATGACCTGTAAGCTGCTTCCAATGGATCTTGCTGCTGTAGAGGAACTAAGCCACTGTCAACCTTCTATTTTCCAACTGCAGCACAAGTGACTTGTATTGTAGAATAACTTGGTCTGTTACCGAGTGCTGTTTACTGACCATAGTGTGTCTAATTCTGGTGGCTATTGGACTGCACAATCATATTTAGACATATTTAGACACATTGCACAACTACTGTAATGGAAGATTCGAGCTACAGAAGAACCTTTGGCCCAATTTATCTTTTAAGGTGTTCCCCCACCCACCTGACTGCAACCCTCCTAGCCCAGTACGTACTTCTGTCCCAGTTTCAGTATTATTCACTATGTGGCCCTGCCCAGAACCACATAACCATTTTTCGAAGAACATCCACACTGGGTCTTGTTATCATGAGCATGTGAGCCCTATTCTCTCCAACAGGAGGGGTGTATTATTGACAATCTCCAGTAGTCATGAAAAGTACAGCCTCCCCCATAGAAATACTGGGAACTCTTAAGAAAAAAAAAAGGCTATGGGGAGACCTTCACAGTCAGACTCACTGGAATGGGGAAAGAGGTTAGTATTGGACCAGGAGGGCTGTACTCAGGGGGGTGGGGGCATGCCGTAAAGCAGTGGTGGTCAACTTTCTTGATATGGAAGCCTCAAGTGCGGCCCTTAACATCACTAAAGGGCCCCATATAAAATGTTGTGAATATCTTGTGTCAGAGACAACAGACACACAACCGTAAATAGCCAAGAAAGAAAAAAAGACAATGGCCATGATACAAGAAATTATTGGAAACTGAAGACATGATACATGAGATGGTCAGAGACTGCAGATATGATACAATAGATGGTCAGAGACTGTGGACATAATACAACAGATGGTCAGAGACTACAGATATTCTGCAAGGGACTGTCAGAGACTGTGAACATGCTATAGGAGTTGCTGTTGGAGACTGGGGACATGCTTCAGGAGACAGTCAAAGACTAGAGGCATATTACATAAGACTTCTGAAAATCATTGCTACAAGGTAATAGATTAATGTCCGCAGGGTCCCAAAGGCTCACACAAAAAGCATCAAAGGGCCAAAGGCTGAGCACCAGGGTCGTAAAGGGTAACTTGTACCAAGGCTATAGTTGTCCTCAAGACTATGAAAATAGGGGTTGTTAGTACAGTGTCAACCTGATTGCATATTTAATTCTGTGAGTTCTGTTTTACATGTTCAGGAATAAAACCACAATGAAAATATTTGTAAAATGTTAATTAAATATTGCCATAAAAATGATTGTAAATGATCATATCTGTGTTAACAAGGCAGCTGCAAGGCCTGTCTGCCTCTGACAAGCTTCTGTTGACTTTGTTAGAAGAAGTTTTGTTCCTTGCAGTTAGAAAACATTTAACAAAGTACTGTACTTCATGGGGTGAAATAAGGCTACAAGAATAAGGATTTCTTGTACAGCCACTCATCAGTACGTACACATTTTTTCTCAGATCGATCCAGTCAGATCACCCAAGCGTAGTGTAAGAACATAGAAACAAAAATCTATGTGAATTCCCTATAGCAATGTAATGAATGTAATGAATTTCATAAAATGAACAGGCATCTTTTTTAAGAAACTAGCCTTTTCAGGCCCCAGGCGTAGGCATTTGGGAATTAAAGAAAATATGTAGAAAATAAATGAAAAACAAACATGCCTGTCCTATAATAACAGGTCAAACTAATTCAACAATATTACTTTTGTACATTTTTATTAGTCTTGCTGAGAACAGAGATATGGATGTGCATATGAGACATCTATTAAAATAACAGATTGATATTTTTTAATTCTCAAAACAGTCTCATTCTGGATGTGATTTACAAACAATGCTAGGATAATTGTTCACATGCGAGAAACTGAATATTAAATGCACTTGTGAGCTGTTTCAAAATTTAGTAACCTGGCTTTGGGATGGTAAAACAGACTTTTTCGATTACTGTATGCATGCTTATTTTACTTGCAGCATGACCCATTTCTTCAAAAAATTAGGGCACACATTTAAGCAATCTTCAGCCAGATATCTCATGGTTGTGCTACAACTTTACAAGCTCCTTGGCTCCCAATTACCTACAAATATGAGGGGCAGTTTCACTAGGCAATAGGAAGGACAGCAGGATTGGGCATCTCATTTGTAATATTCTTATTACATGTTTAACATTCCAACAGTTTTCACTACATATTGTGACTGTGCTGGAAATGGTGCCTCTTGGTCAAGATGCTTCCCCTAGCGGTGGCTTCTAAATATCAGGCGAGGCAGGCCTTGTGTTTTCTCTGAAGTTGTGAGTTGGGCTCTTCTCTCTCTGGTCTGTCCATGTATGGGAAGCAGTGTTGACAACCCCTCACACCT
This sequence comes from Rana muscosa, assembly GCA_029206835.1. Taxonomy (NCBI): domain Eukaryota; kingdom Metazoa; phylum Chordata; class Amphibia; order Anura; family Ranidae; genus Rana; species Rana muscosa. Next base: position 65,398,346 of record CM055122.1, on the reverse strand, counting down.
TTTTTTACTGACAAAAACTAGAAAATTTACTGACAATCCCCCTTCTTCTTTTTTTTACTGACATCCTGAAATATGACAGAAACTATTAGGCTCCTTTCACACTGGGGCGGGAGGTGCGTCGGCAGTAAGGCGCCGCTATTTTTGAGGCGCTTTACCGCCAATTTTGCGGTGCTATTGGGCCGCTAGCGGTGCGGTTTTACCCCCCGCTAGCGGCCGAGAAAGGGTTGAAAACCACCGCAAAGCGCCTCTGCAGAGGTGCTTTGCCGGCGGTATAGCCACGGTGCCCCATTGATTTCAATAGGCAGGAGCGGTGGAGGAGCGGTATACACACTGCTCCTTCACTGCTCCAAAGATGCTGCTAGCAGGACTGTTTTTACCATCCTGCTAGCGCACCGCTCCAGTGTGAAAGCCCTCAGGGCTTTCACACTGGAGAGACAACAGCGGCTGTTTCAGGTCGGTTTGCAGACGCTATTTTTAGCACAATAGCGCCTGCAAAATGACCCAGTGTGAAAGGGGTCTTAAAGATTAAGACAATCTACATTTAAGCAGATACCCAATACAATACCCATTACAAGTAATTTGCCTGGCTTTACAATTATAAGGTCAGCATGACAAATATGAATGTGTGACTAAGGCAGCCTATACAATTTGCATTTTTTTTCCTTCAACCAGGTGTGGGAAACAAATCAATAGATTTCCCTACCAACACTCACTGAATCACTCCCTTACATCATTGTATTTTGACAGTGGGAGGTTTCCCCGCCATCAGAATACAATGATCACTGCTGTCGGCTATAGCCAGAGGCAGTGATCTTATAAAAATAAAAAAACAACAGGCTAGTTGTACTAAAATCGATCTACAGATTGACTTCAGCAGCATAACCAGCTTGTCCATATGGATCTCAATCCAAAATTTTGATCCATCTATAGCCAGCTGCTTTAGGTTATGAAAGACCTGGGGAAATGTTGAATGGGGATGATGGTTAGGAATGCATACAGCATGTTTGATTGCAGGAGTAAGCAACATAAAACACAGTGTACTGAGTGCAGAAGTCAGGATGAAAGTGGGGTGGTCGGGGGGGGGGGGGTGTATAGAAAAAACAGAGAGAGATAGAGAAAGGGACAAAAGAGAGAGAGAGCAGAGGGAGAAGAGAAAAAGAACGGAGAGAGAGAGAGAGAGAGGGAGAGAGAAAGTGAGCGAGAGAGAGGAAAACAGGGCAGGGAGAGTGAAATGGTAAGGGAGAGGGAGGAAGAGAGAGCAGAAAGAGGGACAGAGAGGGAGAGAAAGAGAGTGCAGAGAGAAAGGGAGAGGGGAAGAGAGCACAGAGAGAGAGGGTGAGAGAGAGAGAAAGAGAGAGGGAAACCGGGCAGGGAGTGTGAGATGGGAAGGGAGAGAGAGGGAGAGAGAGGAAAAGAGAGTATAAAGAGGGAGAGAGAGGGAGAGAGAAAGTAAGAGAGAGAGAGAGGGAAACAGGGCAGGGAGTGTGAGATGGGAAGGGAGAGAGAGGGAGAGAGAGGAAGAGAGAGCAGAAAGAGGGAGAGCGAGGGAGAGAAAGAGAGTGTAGAGAGAGAGGGGGAGAGAGCACCGAGAGAGAGGTAGAGAGAGGTGGTGAGAGAGCGAGGGAGAGAGAAGGAGAGCGATAGGGAGAGAGAGCAGAGAGGGAGAGAGCACAGAGAGAGGGAGAAAGACGGGGAGAGGGGGAGAGAGAGAGGGAGTAAGGGAGAGAGGAAGAGAAAGCAGGGAAAAAGACAGGGAGAGAGACAGGGAGCAGAGAGAAGGGAGACAGCACAGAGAGAGGGAGAAAGGGAAAGAGAGAGGGAGCAGAGATAGGGGGGAGAAAGCGCAGAGAGAGAGAAAGAGAACACAGAGAGAGGGAAAGAGAGTGCAGAGAGAGGGAGAGAGAGCGGAGAGAAAGAGAGAGGAAGAGAGAGAGGGGGAGTGTGCAAAGAGAGGGGGATAGAGAGGGGGAGAGAGCTCTGATAAAAGGGAAGAGAGGAAGATAGGGGGAGAGAGAGAGCAAGGGGGAGAGAGGGAGAGAGAGCAGAGAGAGGAAGAGAGAGAGAAGAAGAGAGAGGAGAGACTGTCCGTGGCACTACAAATCCCAGCATAGCAGGCTCCCATTCCTAATCTAAGCACACACAGCAAGAGGAGATGTTCACCACTGGGGTCACTACAGCCTGTCAGCCTTTCTCCATACCCTCACTCCCTGCTACACATCACCAGCACCATGCCCCTCCCCACACCCCCTCTTCATCAGTATCCCGACCCCTCCTCCTCTCAACTGCTCCTTCTGGCCACCTCCTCCTTTGGTTGTGAAATTAACTCTTGTGCTTGAGATGGACTCACAAACCAAAGGTATGGACTGAACCACTGGGCAAGTGCACCAGGGGGATCAAGGAGCAATATTTGTATCTGTGAATGTGAAGACATATTATGCTATACATGTGTAGAGGTATTTCAGTAAAGGAATTTAGTTATGAAATGCATCGTCTGGTCTTAAGTTTATTGAAGAGTACAAAGTTGTAAATGCCTCCTCTGTAGAGAGAGAGAGAACACACAATAACATCTGGATAGCAATCTAAATAGATTGGAACGGGTCAAATGTTTTGATTTAACCGAACGTAGATAAAAAAAAAAAGCAAGGTGTGTGTAGCCACCATAAGAGAGGATTTCCCTTACTTTGAAGAGGTTTCTTTTAACTACCTTATGTGTCTCAAGATGGAAAGTGAAGAATCCCCTCCACCAATGAAATCTAGGCTTAAAAAAAGTCAGAGGTTTTAAAGTATACGTGAACCCTTACCTTGTAAAACAATCCATTTAATTTAAAACAGAAATGAAAGGCAAAGTGTTTGTATTAAAAAACATCATAAATAAAAAAAATGTAAATGATGACATACCCCCTGCTGTCAGCAGCATAAAGGACCTGGAGAGGTGGAGGTGGAGAAACAGCAGCAGTATATCGATCTTCCCAGTGAATGGCTGTGTAGGTGGCATTTCAGTACAAGTCTGACCATTGGAGGACAGGCAGGCTGTCCTCCCAGCACAGCCAGAAAACTGAGTATGCTGGAAAGGATGTGCCCTCATATACCTAGTGTGGTCAGTTTGAAATAAGAAAGCGGGGTATCTTGCAGGATCACCAGGTATTTCACACAAAGAAAAAAATACAAAGAGAAAAGGATCCTTTTTTTTTTTTTTTTTTATAATTTTTACTAAATTTTACAAAAAAATTAACACATCATTTACATACAAGGATACTTTTTAACACATGGTACAACAGACATATATCAGGAAGATAAGCAGTTGGGGTAACTATTTCCTACTCTTATCAATAATTGAAAAAAAAAAAAAAACTTTTTGCTTTAGATACAATGGGGATATGGCTTTTTAAGTTATTTAAGCACATTTAAAGTTAAAGTGTAAGTTACATATTTGTTTCACATAAACCCTAAACCATGTTACATACTTTACCACTAATGAGTCCTAAATGACTGTATTTTAGTAGTATCATGTTTGCAATTGTAACTGCTTTTTAGAAAACCCTTAGCTGTCTATTGATTTACCCCATAATATAAAAGCTAGATGCTAAAGCCCTGTACACACGATCGTATTTTCGATGGAATAAAATCCGATGGATTTTTCCATCGTATTTCCGATGAAGCTGACTTCCATCAGTCTTGCCAACACACCATCAGTCGAAAATCCGACCGTCCCAAACGCTGTGGCGTAAAACACTCCGAGAAGCCGAGAAAAATTAAGTTCAATGCTTCTGAGCATGTGTCGACTTGATTCTGAGCATGCGTGGGGTTTTTCTCCGATGGAGTTCCACACAGACGATCGGAATTTGCTATCGTTTTTTTTTTCCATCGGATAAATTTAAAACATGTTCTATTTTTAATCACAGATGGAAAAAAGACCGATGGGGCCCATACACGATCGGTTTGTCTGATGAAAAAAGTCCATCGGACTGTTTTCATCGGTTAAACCGATCGTGTGTACAGGGCTTTAGATTTTAAAGGTAGAGGAGATACTGATGTGATGCCTGTATTGTGTGTGGATATCACGTACAAGCTATCCAGATTTCACTACATACAGAAGTTATCAGAAAGAGTCCAAAGTATCTGACCTGTTGTCAGCCAACCTCAGATTCACATTCAGGCTGCACAATGTAAGTGCTATTACACAAGGAAAAAGAAATATCATCAGTGTAAATGGGTAGAGCTTTCATCACAGTGCATTTCAGTTCAGTTGGTAAATATTTCCAGGTGCCCAGCTCTAATTTTAGGAAGGTCAAGTTTACAAAGGTTAAATAGCAGGCAGGATTTCCATAAGTCTCTATCAGTTTGATAAAGGGAATGTAATTAAACTCAACATTCTTCCAGAGATTAGCTGAAAGCAACTGCATTCTGTACTCCATAGTAAAAATTTGCTTTATTTCTATAATTGCTGTTGTTTTAATCCATGCACTAAAGATAGATTGGGTTCTAAAAAAAGACTTGACGGGAACTTTTAGCCAATGAAACCATATCTGATGAAGATGACAAATATTCCAACCAAAGCTAGTTTTTGAGCTAATTTTTGACCTCTTCTTATAATGAACAAAAAAAGCAGTCATGCTCCTTGGGCCAAAGTAAACATCATTTGCTCATGAAAAAAAAAAAAATTGTAGCATTAAAAGAGAGGTTTCTTTTAAAAGGCTCATCCATAAGATTTTTTCTTGCAAGGACCCTTTGTGTTTAAAGATTACGTTAGCCTCGTCTTAGTTCTCAAAAAATAACTATGTCAAGTCAGTTTGTTCAGCTGTTATCAATGTCGTTCTTGTCCACCAAGCAAGAGTTACAGTAATAATCTCTCCCTTGTTATTACTCATGGTGTTTTTTGGTACCACATATTCTATGCTTCTATTGAAGCATTCTGATCTTATAATGCCTCACATATGTCCCAGGAAAATGATTACCATCTTAGTTTGAATATTTGACAAATTGTCCCTTATTTTTCTACACATGGGTACAATTTTAATGTTTGTCTGTATTACTGCCATACTTCGTATTGACTCAGAGGCGTCCATTACCAAACAAATGCCAAAATTGACTTGGCCTGATTTACAATTTTTTGCTGATGCCTTTCAGAAGTGGTTATTTTATTTTCATACAGACTGATTCACATTTATTCTTTTTTATTTCTTTCCATACATAATGAAAAAAACAAATAAGTCTACCAAAATCAGTGTTCTAATTGGAACTGTGTGACATAAGAAGCGTTTTTTTAGCCCTTTGCTTAATCTTTTGGTTACTATATTTTATTGAATCCAGACATTTTCTTATATATAGTCATTGGCATTCCAAGGGTGGGGCAGAGGATGCGGTTAACACTTAGCAGAGCCAGCTGGAGGGTGAAGTGCAAGTACAGCCATTGCCAAACAGATTGATATCCCGCTTGACAGTGCCTGCTTCTCTGCTTGGTTATGGTACATGGACGAGGGCACCATGCACAGCTGGGGAATAGTTAACAGCGGCAAAGGGGGAATGCTGGTGATTGCCAGAATTGCCTGCTTTTCTGAGATGCTGAGAGCTAACGTAAGGTGTCATATATATAAAAACATCACTATCTCTGTTTGCAGATGATTCACAATTAATGGCATTGTGTACCACAATACCACACATAGAGCATAGGTGGTAGATTGGTAAATGCATTTTGTCTTAAAAAAAAGTGTAGGATTACAAACATACATAATCACCTCTATGCTGCCAAATTAGCGTGACAGTGCAGCTGTCCCACGTTGGCTCTAAGATCAAAAACTGAGTTATCACCTCACTATGATTCAGAAACCATGAATCAGACCGAGACAGAAGTGCAGTTAAAATCTCACTTGTTTAATAATAATAATAGTAAAAGGTAAATAGAGCTACGTAGTCAAATCATAGCCAGAGTTTGGTAACCGGAACGGATAGTCAGACAAGCCAGGACATCAGGGAGCCAGAGATCAGCGTACTTCAGGACAGGCCAGAAAATCAGGGAACTGGAGAATTAGCGTAGTGGAACAGCAAGCAGGATCAGGAACCAGAAGGGATGTCAGCCAAGCAAGTCTTAAACAGGAACACAGGAGAGAGTCTCTGGATGTATTGACCAGGATGAAGGCAGAGAGGATCTGAACTGAGCAGCTTAAGTAGCCAGCAGGACTGACGAGCAGGATATCATCACTAGGTGAGTCACTGTGGAAAGATTAGAGCTGGCAATTAATCAACAGCTGAGAGGACTGCTCTGAGAAGGAAGGGCTGAGCCCAGCCCTGACACTATGCTTCTCCAGCTCTCACTGGAGCGTCAGGCTGGGTAATACGTAGGTGTGACTAGATTTAGCTCTCAACCGTGTGCTGAAATGAGGAGCCAATTAGGCAGATGGGAGGATTTTGACAATATTGTTGGAATTTTTCCAAAGCCCAGTGTGGCACTGCCCCATCAGCACACTAGTTAATGTATTCTTGTGACACTAAACAGAAATATATCAAAAAAGGTTTGGCCATACTTCTCTTTTAAACCAAACCATATTATAGATCCACACACATGCTGTATATATACACTGCACACTGCTTGCGGAGGATGTTAGTAGTTTTGGAAGGGAAGAGCCAGCAGATGTAATAGAGGGTACAGATTTGTGCATGGAATATTAGTAGAAGGGGCCTTGCTAATAACACTTTGAAGTGGGAGAGGTGGTGATCTGACAGAGATTAGACTCTATGAGCCTATAAATAATTGATCAGGAGTATACAGAAAAATATTCTCTCATACTAATCTTTGCTTTATTTCTAAGATAGTCAACAACCTGGAACAAGCATGCTGAATAGAAAATTTCCCAACCTCACTCTAGCTGCAAGCTTGACCTCTGTTGCTGAATTACTAGGTAATAAAGACAGAATTAGGATGACAGCCACAGAACTTGAATCTTCATAAAAAAAACACAGAAAGCAATAGCAGCTCCCATATTTCCATCATAATAGGTCCCCCTAAAATTCTAAGCAGGTGTTTATGAAACACTAACTATATTTTTTCTTTCTTTCTTCGGGTCTAATATGGATTCAGAGGGGTCCCCCCCCACGCCAACATCTTTAAAAATAGGCGTAGTGTCCCCCCCAAAATCCATACCAGACCATTATCTGATCATGCTGCCCGGTAGGTCAGGAAAGGGACGGGACGAGCGAGCGCCCCCTCCTGAACCATACCAGGCCCTCAACATGGGGGTGGGGGCTTTGCGCCCCCACCCCAAAGTACCTTGCACCCATGTTGATGAGGACAAGGGCCTCTTCCCGGCAACCCTGGCGGGTGGTTGTCAGGGTCTGTGGGTGGGGGGGCTTATCGGAAACTGTAAGCCCCCATTAACAAGGGGGCCCCCAGATCCTGGCCCCCCTATGTGAATGAGTATCAGGTACATCATACCCCTACCCATTCACCAAAAAAAAAAAAAGTGAAATGTTAACAAACTACAAGAGCTGTTTTTTACAAGTCCTTTATTAAACAAGAAGCCCGGAGCCATCTTCTCCGGGAGCCGTCATCTCCCAGTTGCCTCATCTCCCAGTGCCATCATCTCCTGGTGCCATATTCTTCCTGTGCTATCTTCTCCTGTGGAGCTGTCTTCTTCCTAGTCACCGCCTCCGTCTTCTTCATTGCTGCCGGTTGCCGGTGTCCAGCACCTCTTATATAGGCATGAGGCGTGGCCCTCCAATGACGTCGCCCAGAGAGCCCGCCCCTTGTGACATCACAGCTTCAGGACAAGACCGGCTTTTTTGGGGGTGTTTAGTGGCGTCGAGAAAGAAGAAAAAGACAGCGGCAGTGAGGAAGAAGAAGATGGTGGTTGGCGAGGAAGAAGGCAGATCCACGGGAGAAGACAGCACAAGAAGAAGACGGCACCGGGACATAACGGAACCGGGAGAAGATGGCTCCGGGCTTCTTATTTATTAAATGACTTGTCAAAAACCGGCTCTTGTAGTTTGTTTACATCTCACAGTTTTTTTGGGTGAATGGGTAGGGGTACGGTGTACCCAATACCCATTCACATAGGGGGGCCGGGATCTGATAAGCCCCCCGCCCGCAGACCCCGACAACCACTGGCCAGTGTTGTCGGGAAGAGGCCCTTGTCCTAATCAACATGGGGCAAGGTGCTTTGGGGTGGGGGGCGCAGAGCCCCCTCTGCCCCAAAGCACCCACCCCCCATGTTGAGTGCATGTAGCCTGGTATGGTTCAGGAGGGAGGGCTTGCTTGTCCCCTCCCTTTACTGACCTACTGGGCGGCATGCTCAGGTTTTTTCGCGATTTGCCAACAATTTTTTTTTTTTACATTCAGCTTTCAGTGGGGAAGCCCGCTGACAGCTGATGGCTCATCGATTGTTAAGCAGGGGGCTGGGAAGCTGGCCGCCACGTCCTTAGCAACCAGCTCTATAGAAATGGGTATACATTTTCAGATGATATTAGGGAGGTCATCTGTTAGTGACCTGGCTAGACTCGATTATGTGACTTTTTGATTATATAATTACTCCATAGAATCTAAGCCAGGGGCTCAGTTTATATGTTTCTCTGTCTTTTCAATATTACTAGTTTCAGCATGATTCTGTTCTGCCTTGCACTCTTTTCAGATATGTCTTTTGTAGCATTTTTCAGAAGGTATTTAGGTGTGTTTTTTGCCTCTTCAGAGATTGATAAAGTATTATCTAGCATTTATACTCCTGCCCTTGTCTTTTTATGATTCACTTCATTTTTCTGCCTTGTATTTTGCTCCTGTCCCATTGTCTGTACTCTGTACCTTTACTTTACTATGTCTTACTCTGTTACTTCCTTCAAGTTCCAATGAATTGTCTTTCTGTCCATGGCATGTCCATGCAATGTTATCTTACCTTATTTTTGTCTTTCTTACTGATAATGCTACAGCTAAACCTACAAATACATGTTATACAATTGTATACTTGCAACCTTCTGCCAACAGTTTGGAGAAGACCTTTTTCTATTCTAACATGACCGTGCACACAGCCAGCTCCACAGAGAAATGGTTTTATAAGTCTTGCGTGAGGAACTTGAGTGGCCTGAACCTGAACTCTAATAAACACCTTTAGGATGACTGCTCTCCCCCAACATCAGTACCTGACCTCACAAATGTTCTTTTTGGCTAAATGGGCACAAATTCCCATAAACACAATCCAAAATCTTGTGGAAAACCATACCAGAAAAATTGAAGCATTATAGCCACTGTATATTAACCCCTTCCTACTCCCATCTGGTGGCCTTTTAAGGGGGTCTTAATGCCCAATCTTTGTGATTGCCTGTCATAATGCTCATAAGATCAGAAGCTCATCCTGCCAGATCCTGATGATAAAATTAGACCAGGAGCTCTCTGTGAAAAGTTGGTCACTGTGCTGTGAACATGCAGTGAGTGCATTCTCAACACAGAAGCCTCAAGAATGCATATGTGCAGTGTGTGGGTTTTAAGGTCCAGCCTCCCTGCTGCCATACATAAGTGCCCTGCCAGCTGCAAAAAAGTTAATGACCCTGGTTATGAAATAGGAGTGTCCCACAATATAATCAGGTTCTAATCCTTTGGCCATGTCTATCTGTGAACTTATTTGCCCAAGTATAATGGGAATTTTATCCCATGGCTAAGAGTTTGAAAGCATCTGAATGGTGCTGGGATTTATACTTATGAGAAGCTCCATAGAAATACTTGAGTATAAGCCGAGTTTTTCAGCACATTTTTTTGTGCTGAAAATGCCCCCCTCGGCTTATACTTGAGTCTGTGTCCATCTTCACCTTTGTGCGCCTGATCCTGGCCAGCCGTAGATGCTCTGGACCATGGGCGTCCGCTCCATAGGGCAAGGGGGGTCAATTGCCCCCCCTGGAAGTCAGAGTGAAGACACACTCTTGCCCCCTGTGTTGCAATGGCCGCCTCCGTGGCAGCCATGGACTTTTTTTTCTAAGTCTGCAGACTGCTGCTAGCCTGGGGCTGGGGCTGCTCTCAGTCTTTTCCGACTATCCATCCCTCCCTCCTCACCCCCGACCCGAGCATCGGATTGGCTCCACCTCTGCTTTACATCACCGTGACCCTGACCCGGCTGTTCCGTGATTGGCTGCTGCCTCAGCCTGCCTCTGCCTGTTTAAATGTGCCTATGCCAATCCAGCCAGCGTGGCGCCGGCTCCTCCCACAGGTGCGTGGCGTGCAGTGGCCGAGACAAGAGACTGAATACGCTGCCAGGGCCTGCTATATCGCTGAAGAACTACAAGTAACAGCAGTGCCTGTGCCACGACACCACTGTGTACATCTTTTTGTATTGCAATGTATTGCCCCCCCTGAAAAAAGTTCAGCGGACACCCATGCTCTGGACCTCAAATTTGGCACATATGTAGCCTCTTCCTCTACAAGTTTGCAAAGTTTGTTGTCCAGGGGACCTACGGCCGGGGAGCACCGATTTTTCAAAGCCGGGCACCCCTTCCATAGACTCCCATGTTAAACGATCATTTCTCTGGTGATTTTGGGGACCTAGTACTGGCCGGCCCTGGGTCCCCTGGACCCCAAACTTGGTACACACGTAGCCCCACTCTTCATATACAAGTGTACAAAGTTTGTTATCTAGGGGACCTACGGCCAGGGAGCACTGATTTTTCAAAACCGGGAACCCCTTCCATAGACTCCCATGTTAAACATCAGTCTAGTCACACAGCACCGGAGATCAGGTAGGGAGATTGGGCACAGTTAGGCATGGACACAGTGACAGTGAGGCATGGGCACAGTGAGGCATGGACACAGTGAGGCATGGACACAGTGTGGCATGGACACAGTGAGGCATGCACATGGACACAGTGAGGCAAAGTGAGGCACAGTGAGGCATGCAGATGGACATCCTAGGCTTATACTCGAGTCAATACGTTTTCCCAGTTTTTGTGGTAAAATTAGGTGCCTCGGCTTATATTCGGGTCGGCTTATACTCGGGTATATACAATACTTTGTGACAATAATATCAATCTTCAGCTTACGATCGGATGTCAGGTTAGCCCCTGCACTTTGTTGCCTACTATATTTTTTCCTGTACTCATAGAACCTTCCGCTTGCTGACTATTCACACTGGCTTTTGACCTCCAGGATCTGTTTGTCAACAAAGTCTTTGAATTTCCCAATAAATGTTGGACTCTGTCTTCCCTAGCTCTATACCTAGGGAACTCCATTTGCAGCCATCATTTAAAATTACACTAACATTACAGGAAAACAAAAAACAGCCTTTTTGAAATACAGTTGTCTTACAGTGAAAGCAAATATAAGTTATCTATCTGCCAATACACAAACAGATTTTCATTGTCTGTTACTAATCTATCACTTATCATATATCATTATTATTCATGAACAAAAATATATTTTTTATATTCAAGTATATGCTGAATGCCTTATTTTAAGGTTGTGCAATTTTAGAGCTCAAGCACATGGACAAATTTGGGCGTACAGCTCCAGAATCCAGCACATTCCTGCGCCTGCAAGTCCACTGGTATTAAGTACAGCCATGACTAGCAGACATGGACATACCATGCCAATCATCCATCCCTGTACATGTCAAGCCACTTGTATGTGCAGTTACAGGGATACAGCTGTAGCATCTGACAGTCTGTCATTGATTTGTACAGGTTGCTGGCTGCTGATGTAGGCAAAAGCTGTGGACTCCTAGGCATGGAAATGCACTGGACTCTGATGCTTTACAACCAAATGCACCAGTGTGTGTGAGCCCTTAAGGTGAGCATATACAAATAGATGTGATCATCTTACAACTACATGTGCAATCTTCCACAATTGGTAAAGTATTTTTAAAGCAAAAACTAACCATCCTAAACTGGCAAAAAAAATGTTTAGGCTTTACATACACTTTAAAGCGGAACTTCAGTCATTTTTCATCTTTCCATCTATTAAATCTTCTGCCTTTGTTGTTATAACTTTTTTTTTCTGCCAGTAAATACCTTATACAGCCCACTTCCTGTTTATTGTCTGGTAAAAAATCCTAGGCTTTTGACATCATGCACAGCTCTCGCTCTAACTCTTGCCAGGAAGGGAGGGGGTGAGTCATAAGAGGGCCAATGAGAGCTGTAGAGCTGGAGGTGTGCCTCTGTGTGTCTGTGTAAATCCAGGAAGTGAACAGGCAGCAGCTTCAGCTGCCCACAGTTAAAATGGATGCAGCCAGACTCATTGGGGGGGGGGGGGGTTCTGAAGCATATTTGGCAAGTACAGAATCATGGTATATATAAAATAATGTGCAAAGTGGTTGGAGGCAAGCTTCAGAATGGCAAAGACGCTTTTATTACAAATTATGTGAGCAGACTGCAGTTTCTCTTTAAATAGCCAGTTTTTATGAATATTAAGTTAGCATTAATATTATGTAGCGGCCTCACCCCTCTCACCCCTTCTTCTTCTCGGCTTGTTGTCTGGTCTAGGGGGATTAGGGAGGAGGGGTGCGGTACACTACGGCCCATGTCCTCTAATGTGTAGAGGTGAAAGCCAACACCTGTTTACCTTCGGGTCGTGTGCATAACCCAGAGCCAAGTCCATTCTATAAATGACCCCCCTTTGCTCCCAGTAACTGGAGTTCCACACCACTGAAAAGGTCCAACTCTTATTTATTCTCTGACAGCAATAAATCGTCCTTTAACAGCAGACAGGTTGTGACCCAAAGAACAGTTCAGTACAAGTGGGGAGTAGGTCAAGGCACAATCCTCAAATAGAACTAACCATTGTAGTGTCACCAATGGTTATGGCGCACAGCCGCTGCCACCGACCGTGTAGAACAGGAACAGAATTACCTTCGCTAAATGCAGCCCCTGTCAGAGGGAAGACATCTTTCCAGGCCCCGCCGTCACTGGCAGATGCTGCACCGGACTGTTCGGAGAGGTTACGCTCCCTGGCCTCCTCGTCTCAGATTCGGGCGCCCAACACCTTAGGGCTCCTCAGACCCTTCCACCCCTGCGGAACCCAGTCGAAGGTACTGGGCCCCGGGCCTCCTCCGTAGTACCTCACCCCAGGCTGAAGGTGCCTGGGATGGACTCCATCTCCCGCTCCAGCCAGGTCAAGGACACCTGGGCACCCAGGCTGAAGGTGCCTGGGCGCGGCTGTGACCTCCGACTCTGAACCTCGTGTTGAGGGCGTCTCTCCCCTTTATCCCCTCTCCCAACAGGCACAGCAGGTTCCCCGCCCCGCCGCACGGCTGCAGAAACAGGACAAAAAGGGAACAGCACTGCAGTGATGGTTCAACACCGGCCCAGGGCGACAGTGCCACTCACAGGCCGCAGGGAACTGCACACCACTGGAGTCCTCCACGAACAGAAAATGGTCCCAAATTCACTAACAATCGGTGCATCTGGGTCATATTACCACCCAGATGCTCCCCCTAAATTTAAATACCCGCTACAATTATATTTGTCAGAGAAACAAAAAATAAAATAAAAGCTATGACATACAAACATTTGTTTTAGGGTGGCCAGGAACATAAACAGAACAATATATAGTAGGATGTCATTCTTTACTCAGATACATACAGTAAATGGCACCCACAATCACCTTTCTGACTCATGTGGTGAAAGATTTGTACTCTTATCTCTGCAGAAAAGGGAAAATAAACAGTCAACTGCACAGAGATTTCTAAAATATCTCTGCTTGTTATAACAGGTTTTGCTGATGTTAACAGGTAATTATTCTTCCTTGGTTATTCCCTACATTCCTTAAAGCCTAAGTTTAGCTAAAATACAAAACATAAAAATCAGCACAAGGGAAATAACTAACAGTTTGTATGATGTGTCCCTTGTGCTGGTTCTTCTCTTTTAAGGAGAAATCTACGCCCATCCATCTGCCCCTCAACCCCACCCCCCGACCCCGGTAACCATAACCTTCCTGTGCGGCAGGGGTTAATGCAGCTAAAGGAATGTCAAGAGCTCTAATTAAGAGAAACTGACTATGTGCGCCATTTCCTGCCAGATCCATTATTCATAGAGTCCATACTACAGCTACTATGAATGATACAGTGAAGGGGATGGAGCTATCCCTTATTCTCTTGTCTTGTCTCTATAGATCATAAATCATAGGTGGGTACATTCAGGTTCTCTTGATTAGAGCTCCTGACAGCCCTTTTTTAATTGTATTAACTCTCACTGCACCGGAAGATTATGGAGGCAGGGATGGAGAGAGTAGGATAAAGGAAGATTGCTCTTAAAAGAAAAAGAATCAGCACAAGGGACACATCATACTAACTGTAAGTTATGTCTCTTGTGTTGATTTTTATGTTTTTGATTTTAGCTTAACTTAGGCTTTAATTTGCTCGACTAAACATAGCCATACACTTATACCTAATTGAGGACTAATCTGTATCCCAAAATTTCAGATCAGCTTCATCCAAAACTGATATTCAGGTTGCATTATGAATTATCAGTTGGTGAAACATAACTTTATGATTATGCTTGGCAATGGTCAACAGTTGGTCAGAATTGGGCATTCTGGTAAGAATTCTTTCTTTGGAGTCACTGAAAAATATAAGAAACCAGCATACAATTCAGTTTTCCAGCAAGCTAAATACTGGTTTTGTGCTGACTTTTAAGATGACATAAGAGGCCATCTTAAAGTTTGCCTTAAGTGCAGTTGCTTTTTTAATAGAATCAATAAGTTCAAATTGAGTAGGAAATCTCTCCAACTCACCAAACCTGCGGGTTATGCCGCGTACACATGGTCGAAATTTCCACCAGCAAAAGTCCGATGTGAGCTTTTGGTCGGAAATTCTGACCGTGTGTTTGCTCCATCGGACTTTTGCTGTCGGAATTTCCACCAGCAAAAGATTGAGAGCAGGTTCTCAATTTTTCCGACGGGAAAAATTCCGATCGGAAATTACGATTATCTGTACCAATTCCGACTTGCAAAATTCTGACGCATGCTCGCAAACAATTCGACGCATGCTCGGAATCATTTAACTTAATTTTCTCGGCTCGTTGTAGTGTTGTACAGTACGTCACCACGTTCTTGACGGTCGAAAGTTCAGAGAACAAACAGAAAGAAACCAAGAACTGTAATTTAGCATCAATAGTTTTTTCTAAATGTCATGAGTACTTTATACAGAGGTGCTACTTCATATGCAGGTTCCCCCAAGCATGCCATATAAAGGAATTGTGTATTTTTAATTTTGCCCCTTAAGCCTGATAAAAATATCTGCTCCCTACTGTAAGGTATTTTTTAAGATTACTTTTGCATTGGTACATGTTCCCTCTTGGTATAGCCGTGCTACCCTTGCAGTTCTTTTATCAAACACTTGCAAATTGTTCTTAAAAGGCCAGAAGAAAATAGCAAAATTTGGCTGCCATAAACGTTAATGGGATTAATGCGCTTTGCTCGTGGTTTGTAGATTTCAGGCTGGGTTTATGGATCCCCCCCCACAAACCAAATCCTGATCTTTACCAATTGCATGTAGCATGACATGAAGATAGTAATTCTCTATTACAAGGTAAAATAATGGTTATTTTCCAACGAATTCCTCCAGAGGGCAGGGAAGACATTGGGGGTCTAAAACACCCCTGATATCTCCATAAAGGTTACCTGGCACCTTTGCAGTGATATTTTATAGGAGGCATGTGACAGCAATAAAGTTACATAACAAAAAAACTAAAAAGTGTTAAAAAATTTAAATGTAATAAAATGTAATTAAAATAACAACAAAATAATTAAAAGCACCCCTGCCAGTGGCGGCCCGTTCATAGGGGGCGCCCGGGCATCGCCCCCCCTCCTGTGGTCACCAAAAAAAAAAACGGGCCCTTTAAGAGTTTTTTTTTTTTTTTTAATGTCTTTTTTTTTTACACATGGCGGCGCGACCATAGTGGGCGCAGAAGCGCCGCTACCGCTCGCTTCTGCGCCCGACCGTCACTCACAACAATACATAGGTTCATGCATTGCTGCCGCCCACTATTCAGATGGCCGACCCCTTGAGCGCCGGCCATCTGAATAACAGCGTCTGATTGGCCTTTAGAAGTGCCTATCAGAGCCAGCGGCTCTGATAGGCTTCCCGACCACAGCCTGAGGGCTGTAATCGGCTTCTAAATATCTAATGAGAGGACGCACAGAGGGTGCGTTCCCTGGCCAATCAGGTTCACCGGGTCTGGTTACCGATAACCTGATTGGCTGAAGTGACATCGAGGGCGGGAGAAGACATCGAGGACGGAAGAAGGATGGCGCTGACTCGAGGAAGGTAAGTGCAGGGCTGGGGGGGGGGGACAAGCTGGCTGTATTTGGGGGACAAACTGGCTGTATATGGGGGACAAACTGGCTTCATTTGGGGGACAAACTGGCTGTATTATGGGGGAGAAACTGGCTGTATTATGGGGGACAAACTGGCTGTATATTGGGGGGACAAACTGGCTGCATTTGGGGGACAAACTGGCTGCATTTGGGGGACAAACTGGCTGTATTTGGGGGACAAACTGGCTGTATATGGGGACAAACTGGCTTCATTTGGGGGACAAACTGGCTGTATTATGGGGGAGAAACTGGCTGTATTATGGGGGAGAAACTGGCTGTATTATTGGGGGAGAAACTGGCTGTATATTGGGGGACAAACTGGCTGCATTTGGGGGACAAACTGGCTGGATTTGTGGGACAAACTGGCTGTATTATGGGGGAGAAACTGGCTGTATTATGGGGGAGAAACTGGCTGTATATTGGGGGACAAACTGGCTGCATTTGGGGGAGAAACTGGCTGTATTATGGGGGAGAAACTGGCTGTATTATGGGGACAAACTGGCTGTATTATTGGGGGACAAACTGGCTGTATATTGGGGGGAAAACTGGCTGTATATTGGGGGACAAACTAGCTGTATATTGGGGGACAAACTGGCTGTATTATGGGGGACAAACTGGCTGCATATGGGGGACAAACTGGCTGCATATGGGGGACAAACTGGCTGCATTTGGGGGACAAACTGGCTGTATTATGGGGACAAACTGGCTGTATTATGGGGGAGAAACTGGATGTATTATAGGGGACAAACTGGCTGCATATGGGGGACAAACTGGCTGTATTATGGGGGAGAAACTGGCTGTATTATGGGGGAGAAACTGGCTGTATTATTGGGGGAGAAACTGGCTGTATATTGGGGGACAAACTGGCTGCATTTGGGGGAGAAACTGGCTGTATTATGGGGGAGAAACTGGCTGTATTATGGGGACAATCTGGCTGTATTATTGGGGGACAAACTGGCTGTATATTGGGGGACAAACTGGCTGTATATTGGGGGACAAACTGGCTGTATATTGGGGGACAAACTGGCTGTATATGGGGGACAAACTGGCTTCATTTGGGGGACAAACTGGTTGTATTATGGGGGAGAAACTGGCTGCATTTGGGGGACAAACTGGCTGCATTTGGGGGACAAACTGGCTGTATATGGGGGACAAACTGGCTTAATTTGGGGGACAAACTGGCTGTATTATGGGGGAGAAACTGGCTGTATTATGGGGGAGAACCTGGCTGTATTATGGGGAAGAAACTGGCTGTATTATTGGGGGAGAAACTGGCTGTATATTGGGGGACAAACTGGCTGCATTTGGGGGACAAACTGGCTGGATTTGGGGGACAAACTGGCTGTATTATGGGGGAGAAACTGGCTGTATTATTGGGGGAGAAACTGGCTGTATATTGGGGGACAAACTGGCTGCATTTGGGGGAGAAACTGGCTGTATTATGGGGGACAAACTGGCTGTATTATGGGGACAAACTGGCTGTATTATTAGGGGACAAACTGGCTGCATTTGGGGGACAAACTGGCTGTATTATGGGGACAAACTGGCTGTATTATGGGGGAGAAACTGGCTGTATTATGGGGGAGAAACTGGCTGTATTATGGGGGACAAACTGGATGCATATGGGGGACAAACTGGCTGTATTATGGGGGAGAAACTGGCTGTATTATGGGGGAGAAACTGGCTGTATTATTGGGGGAGAAACTGGCTGTATATTGGGGGACAAACTGGCTGCATTTAGGGGAGAAACTGGCTGTATTATGGGGGAGAAACTGGCTGTATTATGGGGACAAACTGGCTGTATTATTGGGGGACAAACTGGCTGTATATTGGGGGACAAACTGGCTGTATATTGGGGGACAAACTGGCTGTATATTGGGGGACAAACTGGCTGTATATGGGGGACAAACTGGCTTCATTTGGGGGACAAACTGGCGGTATTATGGGAGAGAAACTGGCTGCATTTGGGGGACAAACTGGCTGCATTTGGGGGGCAAACTGGCTGTATTTGGGGGACAAACTGGCTTCATTTGGGGGACAAACTGGCTGTATTATGGGGGAGAAACTGGCTGTATTATGGGGGAGAAACTGGCTGTATTATTGGGGGAGAAACTGGCTGTATATTGGGGGACAAACTGGCTGCATTTGGGGGAGAAACTGGCTGGATTTGGGGGACAAACTGGCTGTATTATGGGGGAGAAACTGGCTGTATTATTGTGGGGACAAACTGGCTGTATATTGGGGGACAAACTGGCTGCATTTGGGGGAGAAACTGGCTGTATTATGGGGGAGAAACTGGCTGTATTATGGGGACAAACTGGCTGTATTATTGGGGAAAAACTGGCTGTATATTGGGGGACAAACTGGCTGTATATTGGGGGACAAACTAGCTGTATATTGGGGGACAAACTGGCTGTATTATGGGGGACAAACTGGCTGCATATGGGGGACAAACTGGCTGCATATGGGGGACAAACTGGCTGCATATGGGGGACAAACTGGCTGCATATGGGGGACAAACTGGCTGTATTATGGGGACAAATTGGCTGTATTATGGGGGAGAAACTGGCTGTATTATGGGGGAGAAACTGGCTGTATTATGGGGGACAAACTGGCTGCATATGGGGGAGAAACTGGCTGTATTATGGGGGAGAAACTGGCTGTATTATGGGGGAGAAACTGGCTGTATTATTGGGGGAGAAACTGGCTGTATATTGGGGGACAAACTGGCTGCATTTGGGGGAGAAACTGGCTGTATTATGGGGGAGAAACTGGCTGTATTATGGGGACAAACTGGCTGTATTATTGGGGGACAAACTGGCTGTATATTGGGGGACAAACTGGCTGTATTATGGGGGACAAACTGGCTGCATATGGGGGACAAACTGGCTGTATTATGGGGGTGAAACTGGCTGTATTATGGGGGAGAAACTGGCTGTATTATGGGGGAGAAACTGGCTGTATTATGGGGGAGAAACTGGCTGTATATTGGGGGAGAAACTGGCTGCATTTGGGGGAGAAACTGGCTGTATTATGGGGACAAACTGGCTGTATTATTGGGGGACAAACTGGCTGTATATTGGGGGACAAACTGGCTGTATATTGGAGATGAACTGGCTGTATTATGGGGGACAAACTGGCTGTATTATTGGGGGACAAACTGGCTGTATTTTGGGGGGAAACTGGCTGTATATGGGGGGGAAACTGGCTGCATTTGGGGACAAACTAGTGGCGTTTGGGCACAGTGGCTGCGTTTAATGGGCACAGTGGCGGCAATTGATGTTTTTTTTTTTCAGTTTGTTTGCGCCCCCCCAAAAAATTTGAGCACCAGCCGCCACTGACCCCTGCACCCCATGCACACACATACCAATGTAAACGTATTTGGGGTATTGTCACGCATGCTGGAGTGAGAGAAATCATTTTCAGTTTTTCATTCATGGTTAGCTGTAAACTGATGAGCAGTAAAGCCATTTAATGTGTCACTTTTTGATCATTTTGGGTACCATAATTTTTTTTCCGTTTCGCAGACACACACAGTTTTGCGGCTTGACATATTTACGTATCAATTTACTTAACACTACTTCATATTTTATTTTGTACAATCAAATTGGGGATTAAATTGTGTTTGTGTACAGTAAAAGTAATTTTAGTGTATTTTTTTCTTGAAAATATAAATATGATAAACAATTGTGCAAATATTGTGTAACATAAAAATTTGCAACTACCATCTTTTTATTTAGCGGGGTCTCTGCATTCAGAAAATATATACATCTCTGTGGTGTTTAAGTAATGTTATAGTCACAAATATTTATTTTAACATGTGTGCGAAAAATGAAAAAAACGCTCCATAGGGGGCATCGTTAAAGAAGACATCATATTTAAAGAGGAACTTCAGCTTACCCCCCACCCCCTTCCTTTTTTTCTATATTCCTGCTTACCTTGTGGTGTTGTAGGCACAGTTTAGATACTCCCCCAGCCACCAAATCCAGCGTTGTCCCACTGACAACTTTCTGTGACCAGACACAGCTCGGTCCTGCGCCACCATCTTACTCATGACATCATCGAGAAGCCTGCCAGCTCTACCGGGTTCCCCTAGGGGGGCCTCTCGATGATGCATCGCTAGGCCGACCCCCCTCCTACTAGCTGAATGGGAGACTCAAGGCCTCCTGGGATATGTGACATGCATATCCCAAGCGGTCCAGTGAGCGCTATGCACGTTATTCATCTAGGCCAGGGGTCTCCAAACTTTCTGAACAAAGAGCCAGTTTACTGACCCTCAGACTTTAGGGGGGGCCGGACCATGACCAGTGGGAATAGAAAATGTCCTGGCAGCAGTGGGAGTAAACCATGTCCTATCTTTGGTATTAGAGGAATTATTAGTGCCCCATCTTTGGTGTCAGTGGGAGAAATAGCATCCCATTGTTGGCATCATTGGGAGGAATAGTGCCCCATCATTGATATCAGTGGAAGGAATAATGCCCTATCATTGGTGTCAGTGGGAGGAATAGTGCCTCATCATTGGTGTCAGTGGGAGGAATAGTGCCCCACCCATCATTGGAGCACAGGTGTGTCAGGAGGAAGGTGCCTCTGAAGCTGCTCTGTGAGAGGGGAGTGGTGGTGAAATCTATCCCAGCTCCCTGGCCCCCTTTCTGGGGAGGCCATGGAGGCCAGCAGGGCCTCTCCTGCTGGAGGCTCCCAGCCATCTCCTGGGCCATCAGGTGAACTGCCTGCCTCTGCACAAGCTGATCTCTCTACCCCTGGTGAGGATGAAGGCTCAGAGGCCATTCGGGAGCGAGTGGTGGCCGGGATTAAGGTCCTGAACAGGGAGAGAGACAAGCTCTACAAGTTGAGAGCGGAGTTGAAGCGCCTGCGAAGGCAACGTGAGGGCTTACATAGCCAGAAACGGGGATCCATGGATCCGGAAATCCAGCTGGCCAAGGTCCGTGTGGATCATCAGGAGACCATCGTGGCCATGATGGAAGGCAGGGATGGGCCCTTTAAAGAGAAGTTTTGCAACGACAAGAGGTTTGGAAGGGTGACAAAGATGGAGGTGGAGGAGGAGGAGACCCCCAGTTCTGACCCCCTGCCCCCCCAGGGAGAGGTAAGCAGCCCCATGCCTTCCCAGGAATCTGGAGGTATGCTGAGGGCCATCCAGGTAATGGAGTCTCCTATGCGGGGGGATCAGATGGTGTTTAATGAGGAAGACATTACTGATGATGTACCTGATAAAGTGAAGCCTGCTAAATCCAATGTTGTGGATAAGACTGTTTTTGTTCCTTTTAACACTGTGACTGACAATGTGCCTAATGACAATCAGGCTGCTAGTCCTGTGTGCAGCAATGTTGTGCCTGCTGAGGCTGCAATGCAGCAAGAGATACGTTTAAAAAATGTTATTTCTGTGGATGGACTGCAAGTGTCAGAACAGCCCATTAACCCTTCTTTGGCTGAGTCCAAAGCTGTTTGCCCCACTGCTGCTGAGGACTCTACAGTGCAGCATCAGGAGACAGCTGGTATTGCAGCAACTGTGACTATTCCTGATGGGAATTTGAATAGTTCTGTGACTGATAACAATCACCCCAGTACCAGTGTGATGAACAATCCTGCTACAGATCCTGCCATTTCAGTTCATACAGTTGATGATGATAATAATAATAATATACAGACTAATGTGACTTCAGTTTCGGCCCTTGGCCCTGATAAACCTACTTTTGCACAGGTGGCACACTCTGCTCCTGGTAGTCCCGCTCCCAGATGGGGTTTTCCACTGCAAGCTGCCACTTTGAGCACCCCAAGATCTGGTCTTGGGTCTCTGGCTTCTGCTGGGGGTCCCAGGCGGAATGTAGTTATTCTGAAATGGGAAGGTGGTGCCATCCCTCCAGCACGGCGTGCTGTGGTGGACTTGATATTGGAGATGGGTTTTGGTGCAAATGACCTGTATGCCTTTATACACGTAGCTGGGACAAGGGACTATACGGTTAGCTTCACCAGGCCAGAGGGTCTTGACCTGTTCTGGGAGCGATATGAGGCTCGGTGCAGGTCAAGACCTGAATGGGAAGGTCTGGTCCCAGTTGCGGTGTCTCAGAGGTCAACAGTAAAAAAAATAACCATTATCCTGACTAATGAGAGTGTTCCTGCTCGGGATCTAGAGGTCTGGTTAAGGAACTATGGGGAGGTTTTGACCAAACCTAATAAAATCCATGATGAGCGTAACATCTGGACTGGGGGATGGTCGGTAACAGTCAGGTTGGCCAGGGATGGGAATGTTGTCCGTCACTTGCCCTCCTCAGCTTTCATAGGGAGGGATAGGATGACTGTTTTCTACCCTGGTCAGCCGAAGCTGTGTCACCGCTGTGGAGAAAAGGGGCACTTGAGCTCCTCCTGTTCAGCCTTGATGTGTTCAGTGTGTCGGGGTCAGGGTCATATGGCTAAGGATTGTACCAGGAAGATCAGGTGCAACCTGTGCCTGCGCCTTGGCCACCCCTACAGCAGATGTCCTGAAGCCTGGCACAATATGGAGAAGGAGGTAGTAGAGGACATGTCAAGGCTGGACGGGATGGAGGGTGAGACCCCTGGTGTACCATCCTCCTCTGCGGTGACCGCCTCCCCCGGTCCTGCTCAGGATCCCTCTCCAGTTCCTGTGGCCACCCCTCCTGTGTCTGTAAGTACTCCTTCTGTTTCTGTCTCTGTGTCCCCCCAGCCTACTGTACCCTCTCCTCTTGTGTCAGAACCTTCAAAGTCTGTGCCCCCCAAGTCAGTTACCCCCCAGGAGTCTACCCCTCCTGAGTGTGACTTAAAGGGATCACCCCCCCCACCAGCGTGTACTATAAAGGGCGCCCCTTCCTCTGTAAATAAGTCTTGTGGAAAAACTTTAAAGAAAAAAGTAAGAGATGAGGGCATCTCTGAGGCTGACCTGCGGTACCTGGAGGAGAGAAGGAAGGTTGGGAGGCGGAAGAGGCAGGCGGTGAGGACGGAACGGGGACGGGAAGCTCCGGTTCCTGTCTCCAGCCGTCATAGGTCCTCCAAGTGGGATATTTCTTCATCCGGAGCTTCTTCGGAGAGAAGTTCTGATTCCGAAATGGACTTTGAGGCGGCCTCTAGAAAGAGAGAGGCTTCTGGTGATGAGCAGCAGAGGGGAGCTAAGAAGCAATCCACCCAATAACCCAAATGGCGGTTCCCCCTCCGTTAAAAGTGGTGACAATTAATGTCGCCAGCATTAAGTCAGTAAGAGCTCGTTCTATGGCCTTCTTTTTGTTCAGCCAATTAGATGCTGAAATTTTATTTTTGCAAGAGACTAGGCTCACCTCCTTGGCAGATATTCATATGGCCAAGAGAGAGTGGAGGTATGGTCCATCTTACTGGTCTCTTGCGGCCGAGCCTTACGGCGGTGTGACGGTGTTGTTTAAAACCGGCATGGTAACTGTCCGGCGGGTTATTGAGGTGGAGATTGGGAGATGTATGGTCTTAGACGTCCTTGTGGGAGGGCAGGACCTGCGCCTAATCAATGTTTATGGGCCGCACACAAAGTGGGACAGGAAATGCCTTTTTACAAGGATCAAGCCATTTCTTTTTACATCCCGGCAAGTGGCCTTTGGAGGTGACTTTAATACAGTAACTAGGCCCAAGGACAGGAAGGACTTCAAGGACAGGCTGGGATATGATAGCGTTTTTTTAAATAGTATGGTTAGGGATGCTGGTCTTGTGGATGTGCACATTAAGCACCTCCCAGATGACACCGGGTTCACTTTTCATCGTGGTAATAGTCAGAGTAGGATAGATAGGTTTTTTTTTAAGGAGGCCTCTGCTTTCTCGCCCCCAGTGGTGCAGGCAGTAGAGTTCTCTGATCACTGTATGCTATCTGTGGTACTGAATGCTTCAGACGCCCCTCAGAGGGGCAAGGGCATCTGGAGATTAAATTTGACACTACTCAAGGAAGAACATGTTAGACAATCCTTTGAGGAATTCTTTCAGGCACAGGTGACCATCCTGGACTTTTGTAGCAGCAAGGCTGAGTGGTGGGAGCTGACCAAAAAGAGGATCGCTGGATTCTTCAGGGGCCTAGCCAATAGAAATCAGTTTAATAAATACATGACCTACCAACGTTTACAGAGGAAGCTGGATATTCTTGTCTCGAGAGGAGGAGATCCTGGGGCAATCTCCAAAGTGAAACTCCTTCTCAGGAAGTGTCAATATGACCGGCATGCCTCTTTGGTTCTGGAGAGGGACTATGGGAAGTACCACTCGCCTGACCCTTACCAGAACTGCAAACAAGGTGTAGCTGTTAAAACGGTTGTTGGCCTTAAGGACAGTACAGGTTCCTTGACAAAGTCCAGGTCAGGGATTCTGGAGGTCATGAGGTCCTTTTATGCCGACCTTCTTGGGAGGAAAGAGCTTGATCGTGACAAGATGGAAAGCTTTTTGGACTCTACTCCAGGTCTAAATGGTGGAGATGTTCCATTGATGAATTTGACAGAGGAGATCACAGTCGAAGAGGTGATGAGGGCAATTGAACAGCTTGCCATCAAAAAGTCGCCTGGACCGGATGGCTTGACGGCTGAGTTTTACAAAGCCTTTAAGTCTATTCTGGCCCCGCATTTGGTAGAGGTTTTTAACAGTTGCCTTGCTGAGGGGGTGCTTTCCCCTTCCATGAGGCACTCGGCTGTGATTCTTCTTTCAAAGGGTAAAGATCCTTCGATGATTGAGAATTGGCGCCCCATCAGCCTTCTTAATGTCGATAGAAAGATACTGGCAAAGATATTTTTCTGGCGCCTATCGTCAGTGGCAGAGTCTTTGCTTTCTCGCCATCAGCACTGTTCGGTCCAGGGTAGGAGCACCTTCACAGCGGTTTTAGCTGTCCGAGAGGCCTTGGAGCGGTGCAGGGCTGCAGGCTGGGGAAAGTATTTTCTGACATTGGATCAGGCAAAGGCTTTTGATCGTGTTAACCATGAGTACCTGTGGTTGCTCCTTAGTAAGTACGGTCTGCCGGGTGGTTTTGTCGATTGGCTGAAAGTCTTGTATAAGGGGGCAGAAAGCTTCCCTCTTGTTAATGGTTGGGTTGGACAGTCCTTTGAGGTTGGCTCCGGGGTGCGCCAGGGTTGTCCCCTGAGTCCCCTGCTCTATGTGTTTGCAATCGACCCCTTCATCAGGAGGCTAGAGAGCGGCATGTTGTGTGGGGTACCAGTGGGGCTCCCGGGTGAGCCGCCATTGAGGGTTGTTGCCTATGCGGATGATGTGTCGGTGATTGTCACTGGGACGGATGAAGCGGAGGAGGTGGTCTCTCTGACATCACGGTATTCTGAAGCATCAGGCTCCAAGATCAATCAGGAAAAGACTGAAGTTTTCTGGATGGGAAAGGAAGGTGAGGGGTTTGATCTCCCGGACACCTTTCCAGTGCCCCAGGAAAGAATTAAGATACTAGGCATTGAATTTGGACCCGGCGATTATGGCCTCAAAAACTGGGAAGGCAGACTGGAAATTGCCAATACTAAGGTGGTCAGCTGGAAGAGATGGAAGTTATCTATGAGGGAAAGGGTTGATCTGATTAAGACTTACCTGATTCCGATCTTCTTGTATGTCAGCTTTGTCTGCATCTTGCCAGTGTCTCTCTATGCTAGGGTCAGTAGTGTGTTCTTCCAGATGCTGTGGGGGAACAGACTGAACCCCATCAAGAGGAATGTCACCTACCTATCCAGGAGGGAGGGTGGCTTAGGTATGGTCAACCCGGTTCTTTTCTTTTCACTGCTGTTTCTCAAGTTTAACATTGGTAATATGCTTGCAGTGGAACCTCCTGGATGGGTAGGCATATTTAGATCTTGGTTTAGGCCTTTTCTACGACTTTGGGAAGAAGGTGGCCAAGTGAAGAATCGCAGGGGTCATCGTGGTCAGCTACCAGCCTATGTCGCTCCGTGCCTGAAGTTACTGCGGCAGTGGCGATTGTCGGCTGAAGATCTCAGATCGGTTCCAAGGAAAGTCCTTATGAGTCGAGTCTTGAGCGAAGTCTTTCATGACCCACTGGCCTTAAGGGATTGCCCGGGCCCAGTTTTGAGGGCGGGGTTAAGACTGATTAATTTGGATAGAGTACCCCCTAAATTTAGGGATCTGGCCTGGTTGTGCTTCCATGGGAAGCTCTATGTTCGGGGCAATTTGAAATTCCGCAGTGGGATGGATCGTAGCTGTCCTCGGGAGGAGTGTGCAGATGAGGAGGAGACTATGGACCATTTTCTGCTTCATTGCCCTTTTAACATAGAGGTGTACAAACAGGTGGGGCGGGCCCTCGATGTCCCTTTCCTCTCCAGGCTGGGTTATGCTGAGTGGGTGTACGGAGCATTCAATACCGGTGGAGTTTTTTGTTTGGATACACTTTTTTTAGTTAGCCTAGTAGTCCGTTATTTCACCTGGAATGCACGGTGTCAGGTCAGCATTCGGCAAAAACTCCTTCCTGTTGAGGTGGTGGTGTATGACATTTTGCATGAGGTGGGGAAGATTCGGGAGCTTGAGAGAGACAAGCGGGGTCAGGGGGCTTGGTTGAAGGCGTGGAGGGGTTTCAAGCCTCCCTGACTGCCAGGAGTCTCTTTCCCGGGTGTGGCTGTCTGTCTCTTATCACCCTAGATTATCAGTATTTTTGATTAATTTTTGATAAATGGCTGCGTACATAGGTGATGGGTTGTGCCTCTTAGGCCCTCTCTGCTGCTTTATGTAGACAGTTTTCTAGGGATGTTTTGGTAGTGGATTATGTATATATTGTATATATTCTGAACATGGATGTGTATTCCTTTGTTTTCTGTTGAAGTTTTGTACCATGGTTTTGTTTTTTACTTTTGTATAAAATTGGTTGCTTGATTCTTTTCAATAAAAGATCAATAGTGCTCCATCATTGGTGTCAGTGGGAGGAACAGTGCCCCATCTTTTGTGTCAGTGAGAGGAATAGTGTCCCATCATTGGTGTCAATGATGGGATACCAATGACACCATATCGTTGGTGTCAGTGGGAGGAATAGTGCTCCATCATTGTTGTCAGTGGGAGGTATAGTGCTACATCATTGGTGTCAGTGGGAGGAAGAGTGCCCCATCATTGGTGTCAGTGGGAGGAATAGTGCCCCATCATTGGTATTAGTTGGAGGAATAATGCCCCATCATTGGTGTCAGTGGGAGGAATAGTGCCCCATCATTGGTGTCAGTGGGAGGAATGGTGCCCCATCATTGGTGTCAGTGGAAAGAATAGTGCCCCATCCTTAATATTAGTAGAAAGAATAGTGCCCCATCATTAGTGTCAGCGGGAGGAATAGTGCCCTATCATTGGTGTCAGCGGGAGGAATAGTGTTGCATCGTTGGTGTCAGTGGGAGGAATAGTGCCCCATCGTTGGAGTCCGTGGGAGGAATAGTGCCCCATCATTGGTGTCAGTGGCAGGAATAGTGCCCCATCATTGGTGTCAGTTAGAGGAATAGTGCCCCATCATTGGTATCTGTGGAAGGAATAGTGCCCCATCTTTGATATTAGTAGAAAGAATAGTGCCCCATCGTTGTTGTCAGTGGGAGTAATAGTGCCCCAAGGAATGGATAAAAACAAGCAATGGGCCACATCCGGCCCCGGGCCGCAGTTTGGAGACCAAAGAGGGATGGGGCCATGCTTTTATGAAGAAAAAAGAAAGATAAAGAAAAAAAAAACACTGCCCTTTTTGTTGGGGAGTTGGGGAGGAGGGGTCGAGATGGGGGAACTTCAAAAGGCGGATGAATGTCCACTTTAAGGAAAATATTTTTTTTTAAATATAGTTAAAGTAATTGTGCTACAACTTGTACCAAAAAAACTGTAAATTTCCAGTGTGAATTGTACAAGAGCCAGAAAGAGTCATCTTTTTGCACTCTAGCATTGTGCTGAATGAATATTATCATCAACAGCCAGCATGGTTTGATAAAAGATGTAAAATTTGATTCCTCAAGAAATTGACCTTGGCAGGCCTTTTAAATAAAACCCACAGTGTTTATTGTAATAAAAAAAACAGTCAGAAGTAAGCAGAGGTGGAATATCTGTTTAGTCACCCACAATTAATGAATCGCCACAGACTGTCACTGGAAATTAGGCATGTGATTGCCTTATTAATTGAGTATATACATGTTCATTCTCTCTACTAATGGATTCATAAAGCTATACAAAACAGCCATATAGAAGAATTTAGACCATACAGTTAAATAAAAGAGCAATGAAAGCAAGTCCTTCAAGCAACATCTTAATTAAGTGTAAAGAAATGTATGTTATACTGAGTTAAAGGATCAGTAAACCTAAATTATATTTAAATAAAAAAATGGTGTTTACTATACTATCAAACATTTTGGTATTCTCTGGAAACTAAAGATCATTTAGATAAGCTCCAAGATTTGAGCAGATATACTTTCTGACGCCTTTCTATCAAGTTGCCTGAAGGATCTTATAGGCACTAAATAATAGTAAATCACCTTTTGTTACCAGCCATGTTTAAATATCATTTTTAAAAGACGTAAAGCTAGAGTTGAGTTATTTGTGCCAATCTGCTAACTACAGTTAAGCCTCGTACACACGATCGGATATCCTATGGATTCTGATCTGATGGTTTTGTCCATCGGAAATCCGATGAAGCTGACTTCCATCAGTCTTGCCTACACACCATCAGTCAAAAAACTGACCGTTCCAAACGCGGTGACGTAAAACACTCTGATGAGCCGAGAAAAATGAAGTTCAATGCTACTGAGCATGCGTCGACATGATTCTGAGCATGCGTGGGTTTTTTATCCGATGGACTTGCCCATAAACGATTGGAATTTGCTATCGGTTTCTGATCCATCGGAAAAATTTAAAACATGTTCTATTTTTTAAAACCGATGGAAAAAAGACCGATGGGTCCCATACACGATCGGTTTGTCCGATGAAAAAAGTCAATCGGACTGTTTTCATCGGTAAAACCGATCGTGTGTACAGGGCTTTACAGTAAGCTATTCAAAAACATGATAAAAATAAAATCCCCTTGAGTATGGCTGTTGGATTTACCCACATGTGTCCAAGCATGCACAATCAAGATAAAAACGAAAAACAAATTCCAATTATTGTAACTTGGTGCTGTCCCAAGTACTGGTCCAATGTGTCCCATAATAAAGATGAGTCAGACTGTGGGTAGCCTCTATAGAGACAATGGGATTCCTAAAGAAAATGCACAGCACTGGTTTTTCCCTTTTAGGCATGCTGTCGCTTATTGAAATTTTAGATAAAGCTGACTGGAGGCAGCAGGGAGCAAAAAAGGTAAGTCATTGGTCTGGCTTTTTCATAAGGATATGTAAATTTCAGCTTAAGCGTGTAAACAGTAGACCAATTTTCAGCATAAAGGGATGAGAAACTGGAAAACGATTCTCTAGCTCCTGGCTCCAAAGTAGAATATAAAAATATTAATGTGAAAAAGTCATACTTACCTGAATAAAACTCTGAAAATACATTTTTTAGCCCTTACTATACAAAATATATGCAAAATCACTATGCATTTCCTGCAAGTAAATATACCACTGTGTTATGGACTACATAATTCTTTTAACCAAACAGCTATAGAAAAATTTAAAATACTCTTGACAGAAAAACCAACAAACCATTCATGAGAGCAATATGTGATTTATTTGTAACCAGTTTGCTTTATTTGCCTAATGTATTTATTGAGTCATTAGCATTTGTCACCATTAGATGCATGTTAAGTCCTAAAGTCACTCACTAGCTTTAATTTGATTCAATTGACTTTTTTTTTTTTAGCAGGAAGGACCTAGGAATGAACTAGCATAGAGGCAAAATTACCTTTTGCCCTTTGAGAGGATGTTCGTCCAGGTCAGGGTAGAGGTCAATGCTCTGCCTAATCCTGTAAATAAATACTTCACTTCACTTTTTCTGCTATCATCTTACTAGTTAGCAAATCATTAGACAATACAAGAAGCAAATGCTAGTTTTTGAAAAATGTTCAGGTTAAACAAAAGATATATGCAAACTTTGCTTTACGTTTTTCCTTCTACAACCTAATGCAGCCTGTGGATATTGTTGGTGTTTCCTCTGGACCACTCTAGATCCTGAATAGGTTAATGCTAAAATATTTACAATTCTTTTTTTTTTTTTTTGTCTTTAATAATATTCCTGTGGTATGTCCAGCATTAAGAAAAATGGCACCATACTTAATAGGTCATTTTTCTCTTTCATTGCTAGCCTTCCACATTTTTCTAAGGGCTGTTGTTGAAATCAGAGATAACAGAATGACGAGATAAGTAGACTTCACATCTAATGAAAACCCTCATGTGTATTCTGTCAAATTTGATTAATGCATCGCTAAAGATCTTGCAAGGTCTTCACAATATATTTCTATGCCTCTCCTATTTTTGTTCAACACTTTTTCTTATAATCAGTCCATCAGGTTCATGAAGGGGGAGAAAAACTCAGCTAACTTTTTTCTCTTTAGATTTCCATTATGTTACAAAGCTGTTCAAGTTTCAGTATGGAAATGGCCCAAAGCTAGAATTAAAATGAGACGCTCAGAAAATGTTTTTTTATATTTTTGCCCACACTTTATGGAGCAAAGTGACTTTTTAACCTCTTAGCCCTCTCAAATTTTCTTCCCATTTAGCCCTGTTTGTTAACATAAACCAGCATGACAAAATTTTGTTGAAAAAAAAAATCCTATATTTATCCTAGGTAAATACAATTAAGAATTATAAAATGTGTTTAGAATTTTTGCTTATCTAAAAAAATGAAGGGACAGAACTTAAACTTTGTTGTTTTCTGAAGGGTCTTTTGTCTATAGCTCACTATAAAATATTGCTGCATATGAAATTTATTTAAATCTTTAAGTTTTATATCTACCCTCAAACGCTGTGTGGTTGTAACGCTTGAAAAAAATTGGAGAGTAAAAAGAACAAAGGAGGTGGTGAGATAGGAGAGCACTATATAGTATTGCTTCTTTGGCTTTAATACCTACAAATAGGAACATATAGTGAAACTTACTTATATCCGGGTACAATGCAGTAAACCATTGAAATAGTATGTAACCTGTCATAAAGAATGTGAAAATGTTCTTTATTTCTTTCCCTCTTTGGTCACCCAATCCATTAGGAAACAAAACTTTAGTTCCTTACGTTGAGCTGTATCATGAGTGCTTGGTAAGATGAGATTTGTAGAAAAAAATTCTCAAAACAATTGTGTTGTAGAGGCACGTACTCAAAACGCATGTCTCATTTCTACCATAGATGCTTTATGTTTTGTTTTGTTTTTTTATTGTTTATTGGCCCTATGGAAGTCTACGGGGATCGACTTCCCAGGCACAGCCAGCAAAAATAATAATTTCAGATCATCAGATTTTTGAAAATATGGCTCTGAGGTGGGGCAGGGTGTGTTACTTTTCTTTGGGTGGGCTAGGCAGTTAGGATGACTTACCTTCTATGAAATACAGTAATAATCGTTAAAGCGCAAGTGTAAAAAAACATCTGACAACTTACCTTTTCAGGCAAAAAATTTTTATTCTGTTTTGTCAGTTTTCTGCCAACCCCAACCTTTGTTTTTTTTTGTGTTAGAGAGTGGGAGAACAGAAGCTCACTTATAAGAGGTCATCTCTGTTCTGTCGCCTTCAGTCAGCAAACTTCACTCAACTCCTGACCTTTCTTATAGTGCTGGTACTCCCACTGCCAGTCTTAATGCGGATGAGCACTTAACTGGAATAAACCATTGTCAGGTATGTAATACAAACAAGCACAACAATATTTGCAACAGTACTAGGAATACATTAACTGAAATGTATACAAAACTATGTATAAGTGTTTTACAATATACAGTATACAGAAAAAACAACAAGGATATTGGAAAAGAATTGGGCTACTAGGGCCAAGACATGACTAGACTGGGAATGAACAAAGCAGAGTGTAGGACAGCAGGTAGAATAAAAGGCCAAGCAAGACACAAGTGGCGGAATGCTGAGGCACATGGCAACTGAAGAGGCAGGGTTATAAAGTCTTGCAGTAGCCAGGCTATGTTGGAGAGGTTTATTGGCACTTATCTTCAGATCAGTTCCTTTTTGCCTGGTGAGAACTCTTGATTCTAGGCCCAGGATGCAAACACAGCCTTGTCAAAGTCTATATCTGTGAGGCCAGTAGAGGTTTTGGTACTTGACAGTTAGATGACAGAGTCGCGATCCAGAAAAAAGACCTCTATGTTGAAGACTGAATTTAGGACCCAAGAAAACATCTCACGCACAAAGTAACAAATTTGAAGAAAAGAACAGGAAACGGGTGCCTACACTTTACCAGTAATGTTATTTATACACTTTGGTGGACAGTTCTAGTAGGAAAGTCAAAGCAAGGATAGCATGTCCTGAGCTTGCACTTCCAGGAAATGTTATGTTTGCCAACACACCACAGATCCTTGAGAAAATGTCCAAATGTTTAATATTTTCTCAAGGATCCATGGTGTGCTGGCAATATATAATTTGGACTATGATGTTACCGGTTTCCAGCTGGTAGTTTCCACAGCACCCGTTTACTTTTGGTCATTTCCAGGAACGTGTGCAATGGGAATATTATACATGTTCAAAAAAAGTTAGTGATGACAGCTTCTACAATTCTAACTCAATAAAATTGCTTTAAATCACGTATTCATGCATTGTTCAATCTCAAGTTCAGTTCAAGCAAGCAATAAACTTTCAAAAATTACAATCACTTTAACAATTTATAAAAAGCAAAAGCAGTGACTATTTGAAATGATGTGAAGTATTTCTAGGAAATTTGGGAAAGCTAAATATAAATTGTTGCTTAAATGTCTGCTGTGTTCATGTGCGACATAAAATTGTCATCACTCACTTTCTCACTATGTGACAATAACCCAACTTTTGCTTCCTGACTTTGACGTCCCTCTGGTGCTTACAATACACAATATTTAAAGGTATTAAATTCAGATTCACACAAACGGTTTGTTCTTTTCATTTACTGTACAGCAAAGTAATGCATTGTAAACTGCTGTGCAGACCCTAAACTGTGAGAGTAAAATATCAGCAGATGCTCTACAGGATGTGTCTCAGACAATTTTGGCATTGAATGCTTATAGAACATTGTCACTAATAATCGATTATGTGAAAATGTAGTGCTTGTTGAAAATGGAAAGTCTAGTACATGCCAGTTAACCAGGGAGATTCAGCAGTGAGGAGTCTATTTTTTCCACAAAGCATATATCATTGTGTTTCATGCTCATAAGCCATTAGTTATGGGGATCAGGATCATATTAAGTTTAAGCAGGATTGGAAGCTCCCACTTAGTGAAGTTAATAAGTGTGTGTTCTGTGCAATTTTATAGTCCTAGGAAGGACAAATCATCTAGTTCTTGGGCTCATCCGCATTTCTTGGCAAAATAATGATTTCTTTGTAATTTACATACTGGGCAGAAAGCCTCTTGGGTGCTTTAAAAAAAAAGGTTTGCTTCGCCAGCATCCCAGAGGAAAAATCCCAAGATAGCAGATTAGAACTACATTAAGCTCTTAATTTGCCTTAAGCAGATATAAATCAGATTTCCAGATATTTAGTATAATAAG
The DNA here is from genome assembly GCA_029206835.1 of Rana muscosa. Taxonomy (NCBI): domain Eukaryota; kingdom Metazoa; phylum Chordata; class Amphibia; order Anura; family Ranidae; genus Rana; species Rana muscosa. The sequence continues at coordinate 65,364,511 of CM055122.1, read as the reverse complement.
GGATATAGAACATACATGTCTCTTACTGGTTTACAAATAACTAGCATGTTACACTTGCAAGAATGGAAGTTCTTTCTCTCACTTTATTTAGATTATTATAATTATTATAATTGTTATTATTATTATAGCAGCAACAGTTTGAGAAGTGCTTTACAATAGAAAGAGAGACAGTACAACTACAAAACAGAAGGAAAAAAAAGGCCCTGCTCGTGGAGCTTACAATCCAAAGGGGGGGGGGGGTATATATATATATATATATATATATATATATATATATTTTTTTTTTAAGAACATAATTTTATATTCAAACTTTGTTCATTTTTATATTTATCTGCACAGCTCCTATAGAATTAGTATAGCACTGACATTATTATGCTGTGATTCACAAAGTGTATAGATTCTCTTCTCACAAGCATACTAAGAGAAACATGGGAAAAAGGCTAATAATCTATCAGTGTGTTTATGTACAGTATTATGAGTGTAAACCATAGCACCCAGAGAAAACCCACATGAACACGGGAAGAACATACAAGCTCCATGCAAACAGTGGCATGTAGCGCTTACCTTCTTACATAGGAACACATGGTGAATTTTTGCTAGGCAGAAGACAATTAATCTATCAGTATTTTCTGGAATGTTGAGGAAACTGGAGCTCCAAAAGGAATCTCATGCAAACATGGGAAGAACACTCATACTCCATTCTGATAGTATGAGTGATAGATGACCCCAGCTCTGCAAGGGAAGAATGATGCCTACTTTGCTATCCCATAAAATGAAATGGTATTAAAGTTAACACAGGAGACCTGTGACCACATTAAAGACTTGTGAAGTGCTTCATGCTATCATTTCAATTTTGGAGTAAAAGCATTATTTCTTAAAATACTTGTTTCACTTTAAAGTGGTCTCTTCTAGATCATGGATATGCAATTAGCGGACCTCCAGCTGTTGCAAAACTACAAGTCCCATCATGCCTCTGCCTCTGGGTGTCATGCTTGCTGCTGTCAGAGTCTCGCTATGCCTCATGGGACTTGTAGTTTGGCAACAGCTGGAGGTCCGCTAATTGCATATCCCTGTTCTAGATGTAATTTACCCCACTTACAAAATTATGAGTTTCAACACTACTGAAGTTATCAAACATTATTTATCTTTCTATCCTTCAGCTATATATAGGCTGATTTACTGAAGCAATATTTTTTTCTGTAGCCAGTGTGCATATCCAATACATAGTCAGTTTCAGGGAAAGTTGTAATTTCACCAGCATCTGTTTGGGTATTTGAACTGAAGTTGGCAAGAGTAAAAATAACTCCTTTAATATGACCACTACTGCTCAGATAAAGAGAATGCTAAGCCTACTCAACAACAGAATTCGTGAGGCAGATCAAAAGGCTTGGAGGTTGATTCTGTTCCCCACAATTTGTATGCCTGAGATTCAAAGGTTTGGCTCACCTCCAATTACATCTTATAATGGGAAGAGATCACAGATCGGATCACAGTGAATCAGAACCTGACTAGGATTAACAGATCTATGAATCAGGAGGACATTTTGATATATTCACTGTGACTATATAAATTATTGTATCATATCATAAAACACAGCATACATACAGTTATATAAACATCTGTCATTCTTTATGTATACACATACCTATTTATATGTATGTATGGTGTGTTGATGAAAAACTGCATTTCAAATTTGGGAATGTTGTATGTCAGACCTTTTGACAGTTTTGAAAGAAATAGAGCCACATTTCAATCCTTTCTGGTTCTACATTAAGCATGCTAAAGGGTCTTTATTCTCCGTGAAGTGTAAAAGTTGCATAGACTTTGAAAACGAACTGAAATGCGGGTTTAATTTAAAAGTAGTGCTCTAACAAGGCAGCAGATTTTAAGACTAGATTTTCCATTTTCATGCCATTAAATTAAACAACAAAGCCACAGACATAAGATAAAAGTCCACAATCGGACTGTTTTTTAGATACATTAATAATGATCTCAAGTCAAGGAGAGCACAGAGCTGCATTTAGCCATCACAATTTGGGATAATTCAAGTTTATATCCAGGTATTTTCAAAATGTACCCCCAAACCTCCCTCTCCCCTTCTACAGCATGTCCCACCAGTATTGTTTATTTTCACCTTGTTCCTTTCTTTTTGCTTACAGTTGTGACACTATCACATAATTCTGATCAAAAAAGTTTCACAGGGGTAGCAGCTTGAAGCTTAGAATTCCTAGTGACTTAGGCAGCCCATACATTATGCATTTTTTTGTTTGTTTTAGCAGCAGATTGAATGAAAGAAAATGCCTTGATGTCCCCATTCAGACATTCAATGTGGATGGTGGAATCCCTCCCGCTGTGGTATTGTATTCTGACAGCAGGGATACGCCATCCAAATACAATGGTCGATGTTACTGGCTATAGCCGGTGGCACTGATCAATTGGAAAAAAACCTGACAGGGTGCTTAAACACAAGTTGATCGATGGATCTACCTGTGTACAACCAGCCTGCCCATAACGATCTATGTATGGCCGGCTTTAGGCATACCCCCAGAACTACATCTCCCAATAGTCCATTTCCTAGACACATTAGGTTGGATTTGCTAAAGATAGATAGGCTGTTTATTTTTCAAGTGAATCTTCACATTGCAAAGGAATTTTCCCTTAGCATTGTGATTGTGGTGAAAATTTGCTAATGCCGCGTACACACGATTCGAAATTCCGACAAGAAATCTTCGATGTGAGCTTTTGGTCGGAAATTCGAACCATGTGTAGGCTCCATCAGACATTTTTTGTCGGAAATTTCCAAAAACAAAAATTTGAGAGCTGGTTCTCAAATTTACCGACCAAAAAAGTTCTTGTCGGAAATTCCGATCGTGTGTATGCAATTCCGACGCACAAAAAAACATGCATGCTCTGAATCAAGCAGAAGAGCCTATTGAACTTAATTTTTCTCGGCTCGTCATACGTGTTGTACGTCACCGCGTTCTTGACGGTCGGAATATCCGACAACATTTGTGTGACCGTGTTTATGCAACACAAGTTTGAGCCAACATTCCGTCGTAAAAAAAAAAATCCACGGTTTTGTTGTTGGTATTTTCGATCGTGTGTACGCGGCATTACTCACTTTGCAAAAGAATACCCAATCATGTGCAAGCACAACTATTTTTGCTTGTGTATGATTGTATGATACAATGTAGAAGTCAACAGAGTTTAATGTCATTTACTGAGCTGAGAGGAAATTCCCTTGCAAATTGAACAACCGGTTTGCCTTTAGTAAATTGACATCATTGTGTGAGCAGGCGCTTTAAAAACAAGGTTGCAGCACTGTTTTGCTGGGGAAAAAAACGATCAACGCAAGTGGAGAAGGAAAGGTATATATAGTCCTGAAAACACTGATTAGGATGGCGGTACAGCATAGACATTGTGTTGTCAGCTCAAAAGGAATGCAGAAGCATGCTGAAATTCTGGCAGGTATTTTTCCATACTTAAAGGGCTAAAACATAGGTAAAGCTCATGTATTGCTGAGAAATACTGAATATGTTTCTGTTGCCCTGACATACACTTCAACACTCAGGCAGCTTTGAAAACCTCGTCTGATCATTATTATCTCTCGTCATCTGAGATAAGCTGGTGGTAGCAGTAACTGGCTGTTTCCCTCTCCTCTTTTCTACCAGCATATTCATGAATACTTGAATGAGCTTTACTGGACATTGCACACAGTAAAGCAGATACAGGTAAGCCCCCATCTTTGTTTTTGTCTACATTCCACAACACATTGAGGCTATGTTGAGTTACGAAAAAGAAAACTCATGTTGGCCAAGCAGCAACCAGTCAAATTCCTACTTTTAGTTGAAAGATTAAACCATGTTGGTTCTTATTAGCATCAGCTTAATTTTGCTGCAGTTTTCTAGCTTAAAGTGATAATATTTGAAAAAGAAAAATTCTATCCAAGTACATATTCCCAACTTAATGGGACACTAAAGGTTCGTGTTTTTATTAAAAAAAATAACATGTCATACTTACCTCCACTGTGCAGTTCGTTTTGCACAGAGTGGTCCTGAACGTCCTCTTCTGGGGTCCCACGGCGGCTCCCCACAAGAGCTAACCCCCTCTGGGAAGCTCTTTCCTGAGGGGGTTAGCTTGCGGGCATGCTCCCGTGTGATACAGTCGGCGGCCATAGCCGCCGAGTGTATGACTTGGCCCCGCCCCCCCGACACGCCAGTCATTGGATTTGGTTGACAGCAGCGCGAGCCAATGGCTGCGCTGCTACCAATCTATCCAATGAAGAGCCGAGAAGAGCCGAGAAGCCCAGGCAACGATCAAGCATGTTCGTGACATAGGACTTTCCAGGGTTCGGGTAAGTAAACGGGGGGGGCTGGGGGGCCGCTAATCGTCAGATGTTTTTTCACCTTAATGCATAGAATGCATTAAGGTGAAAAAACATGTACCTTTACAATCCCTTTAAAAAAACACCTTCCATTGCTCTCTGCCTCCTCCAAATTTCTAAATTACATTTTTTAGAGGGTGGCTACATTCATTTTCCATGGTCCCACTGTATGTAGGGATGTAGCCACCCTCTCTTGCTCACTTCTACGATGGATTAGGGAATATGGACTATGGGATTTGTGGTGTGCATAGAGCACTGCTTATGGCTGCAACCAAAGTGTACTTCATGTTCCAAAGCAACAAAAGTGAGAAGGAATGGAGAGGTTTAGGAGCTCAGATAGCAAATTACAAGGAAGCATAAAAAAAAAAACACATTAAGAAACAATTTCATCAACAATAGATTACAGGGCCATTAAGCAGTGGATGTGTGTGGATTCATTTTGGAAAAGAAGGATAGCATTTAGTTCTACTTTAAGCTTTTGTAAATCAGCCCCACTTCTTCTATTTAACAGGTGGCACGGTGTTTTGTACACTCAGACATGTTCCCAATAGTAATATCTAAAACAATATTCCTAGCTAAGGTTTCACTTTGGATATTTCCCATACTAGAAGGCCATTGAAGATAGTGCTGTTGTTCTCTTTGAAGTTCTCTACACAAAGGTACCCTGTGTGTCTACTTTGAAGAAATCTGTCACACAGGTATTGTTGTAAATAGCATATTGGTGGATATTTTGTGATCACCTTGTTAAGACAGGTGTCTGTTTTCTTGTGGAATTCTCTGGTAATATTTGTGAAAAAGTTGTACTGAATAATATTGGGAAAGCCTTATCCTTGTAAGGTGGTTTTCAAATAAATGCAACTTTTAAATGGTATCTAAACCCAATAAAAAAATATATTATATATTGCATCTAATCCGTCCTTAGATGTGGTAGCTGCATTTGTTTTTCTTTTTTCAGGCCAAGATCATTTTCTGTAAGTTGTAGAAAAATAGCTGTTTATCTTAACAGAATTTCAGTGTCTTTTCTGTGAGCTGAACAACTATAACAAACAATTTTCTCGGTTTTCCCAGGAACCTTATGTGAACTATAATAAATATGCCACATTATGTAAAAGAGAAGAGGAGTGGAAGATTGATTAGGGATCCAAAACACTGCTCCTCGATAGATACAGTACAGTGAGTGAGCATTCTCCACCCAAGGTAGGAAGTATGTTTCTGGCAGGATCACCAACTAAAAATAAAGGGGAAAAAAAACAAATGCAGCCACTCTATCTAACTCTATATAATATATTTATGTTTTGGGGTTAAGATATGCTTTAAAGCGAAGTTCACCATATGCTAGTCATGATCACAATTTTTTTAGAATAAGCTGACAAATGCAAAGTAATTTTTTTTTTTTTTTTGTCTTGCTACCATTGTGAGTGATCAGATGTGGAAAGTCACTGTAGTGGCATATTCAGTAAAAATGTACAACCTTTTTTAGGATAACATTGTGGTACAAAAAATCAGGATGCTCAGTTCAGGACATTGGAGAAAAAATGTCAATAGTAATAAAATCCAGGGCTTATTTTCTCAGAGAATAGGTGCAAGTACTTCTCACTTTTAAGTCACCCCTTTTCTCCACCCCCTACCCACCTCTGAGCACTGTCCCTTGGTTCCACCTCCTATCCACTTTTTCGGGAATACAGAACCAAGTATCATTTTGTGGTGCTTAATAATTTGTATGGAATGTACTGGAAAAGCAGCAAAATACAAGATCCCTACAGCCAGCAACAATAGATCCCCCAGAAATAATATATCCCACAGCAACAATGGATCCACCCCAGCAACAACAGATCCCCTAGAAGCCAGCATTATTAGAACCTTCAGCGGCAGCAACAGTAGAGCTCTCACCCAACAGTAGATTGTTTTCCAGCAACACTTGCAAAAATAGATCCCCCAGTAACAACATATCATGCATAAGCCAGCATCAATAGACTATCCTGCACACCCCAGCACCCCTTGCCATTACATACATTCGGTGCTAGAGGTGACAGAACTGCGTTCCCCCATGTTCCTGCTGAAAAAAAGCCCTGCTAAATTCAATTTTTTCATGACACTATAACATAGATCAGTGTTTCTCAACTCCAGTCCTCAAGGCGCCCCAACAGGTCATGTTTTCAAGCTTTCCGCTATTTTGCACAGGTGATTTAAACAGTTTCCCTGCCTTAGTAAATACCACAGCCGTTTCATCTAAGGGAAATCCTGAAAACATGACCTGTTGGGGCACCTTGAGGACTGGAGTTGAGAAACCCTGACATAGATGACACTGGTGGCCTGGGTGAAAATGTCTAATTGTGAAGTGAATTGGCTATACATACAGATGTAATAGGAGAGATGTATACAGAGGGGTTTTTATACAGCCATGCATGTCCATGTTGACTGCTTGATAAATCACAGGAACAAAGACCTTTCCGTTATGGATACAGCCACATGCATTGTACAACACTGTAGTGGAACTACACTCTTGAATCCAATTAAAATGTCAGAAACATTCCACAGATGTTCCAGACTGGTGCTGATGGTAAGCCTAATCCTTTCCATGATGTTGTGCCTCTTTTCCCACTGTGACACATCTGGTGTAAAAGCTGAATCTCATGTATGTATGATCTGACATACCTATCTATAGGAGGTAGGAATGATAGTTCCTACATATGCTTCTATTTTATTAAGGTTTAGATTGTATAATATATAAGAGCGTATAACACCTTCAGTGCTGGATTTATTCTACCTGCGCCCCCCCCTAGGTCAACTGTTTTGTATTGCCAATCCATCTATCTGAGCTGACTGACTACCCTTAGTATCACACTAATAGGGATATCAAAATCATACAAGACACTCTAATGCCGCGTACAGACGATCGGACATTCTGACAACAAAACCGTGGATTTATTTCCGACGGATGTTGGCTCAAACTTGTCTTGCATACACACGGTCACACAAATGTTGTCGGAAATTCTGAACGTCAAGAACGCGGTGACGTACAACACGTACGACAAGCCGAGAAAAATTACGTTCAATAGCCGGTGCAGCTCTTCTGCTTGATTTCGAGCATGCGTGGAATTTTTTGCGTCGGAATTGTGTACACATGGTCGGAATTTCCGACAACAAGTTTTGTTGTCAGAAAATTTGAGAACCAGCTCTCAAATTTTTGTTGTCGGAAATTCCGACAGAAAATGTCCGACCAAAAGCTCCCATCGAACATTTGTTGTCGGATATTCCGAGCGTGTGTACGCAGCATAAGGGTGGGGGCCGAGGGGTAAAAAGTTTGTTTGTCCACTTTGTCCACTTTGTTTCAACAAACCAGGAGGTTTTTTTACCTTATCAGATAGGATCTGGAGTTGCAGACAAGGCTTGCTCTTTTGTAGTTTTTGGGAAATGCTTGGACTTTATACGAGGATTCTCCAAAAAGTTTCTTATTTTAACTCTATTAAATAAAAAATAAAAGTGAGGGAACTTTTTGAAGACCCCCATATATTGCATTAAGCTTAGTGGAGAGAAGAAACCAGAGAAGGTGCTACTTATTGTATGTATAAACATCTTTGGATCATAGAACTTATGCCACGTACACACGACCATTTTTCATGACGAGAAAAATGAAATTTTTGAATTTGGTTATTAAAAACGATTGTGTGTGGGCTCCAGAGCATTTTTCGCGACGTGAAAAATGGGCATTAAAAATTTGGAACATGCTCTATTTTTTCTCGTCGTTTTTCACGTCGTCGTTTTTCTCGTCGTGAAAAACGGCCGTGTGTAGGCTTTAACGACGTGAAAAAAAATGCGCATGCTCAGAAGCAAGTTATGAGACGGGAGCGCTCGTTCCGGTAAAACTAGCGTTCATAATGGAGATAGCACATTTGTCACGCTGTAACGGACTGAAGAGCACGAGGCTGAAAAGCGCAAATCGTCTCTCGCCAAACGTTACTAACACGAGGATCAGCAAAAGCAGCCCAAAGGGTGGCGCCATCCGAATGGAACTTCCCCTTTATAGTGCCGTCGTACGTTTCGTACGTCACCGCGCTTTGCTCGAGCATTTTTTTTCACGATAGTGTATAGGCAAGGCAGGCTTGAGAAGAATAACGTCGAGAGAAACGTTGTTTTTTTCAATGACATTAAAAACGGTCGTGTGTACGTGGCATTAGACTGCAAAAACCATCAGTCAGAATCTACATACTTAAGGGTTGTATAAATGATAAGGTGACCCAAAAATACACACTTTAAAAATACACTAAAATGTAGCGCATAGCCACATAGGAAAGAATGGGATTACTACTTGAAATGTATATTTTAATACTGTAAAAATTGTGTTATCTTTTTTCCAGAAAAGGAAACAGTGTACATAAGCCATTAAAACATAAATCTTGGAGTTTTTTGGAGTATTTTTTGTGAATCCTTTGCAGTGTTTCTTACCTGGAGATCCTGCCATAACAGCGCTTCCTGTTTCAGGGTGACAACACTAAGCCACTGCCTTGCAACGTACACTACTTCTTGTGGTTGTTGGGCTAATAGTAAATCTGCACTTGAGTCCAGAAGTCCTGATAGGCTGTCCAACAGCCAAATTAAGTAGTGCACATTGCAGGGCAGTGGCTTGGAAATACAGTATATCCCTTGCAGGTTATGAGTGTACATTTGTTCTAAAAGAAAAATATATATTTTGATTAGTGTAGTTAACTACATTTAGATTACATGTGGTATCTCTGAATATCATAAGGGGTATATTAATCTAAAATGTTGCAATCTAATTGCACATTAGCACGTTTTTTAATTTGAGGCTTCCTTTTCTTTTGTTTGCACTTAGTGATCATACTAGTAGGAGCCATCCTCTGAACTCCTTATTCTAGGGTGACAATTCTGCCTTAGGGTTAAGCAGGGTGTGCACAGTGCAAAAGTCAGCCGATTCAGCAGGAGCCAGCCGACTTTCTGTCTGTGTGTACTGCTGTCTGTTGAACTGTTATACTGCAAAACCAGCATTTGATCAGCAACTTGCAGTAAAAGCAGTGTTGTTACCATAGGACTGTGGTTTCCAAACTGTGGCCCTTTGCTCACTTTTATCGGGCCCTTGGGGAGATGTTTTTTATGACCATGATTAAAGCTTATTGCCAAAACACGTAAGCCACTGTACTTTGTACACTCCACTCAATGTAATAAAGTGACTTTTTCAGAACGACGAGTTGCCGACTCTTCACCTTATACCTCCATAATGTACATGGGTGTACAGTTAAACTCTTGACTGTAGGCACAACCTCAAGACTGTCTAATAATTTACCAACACTAGACAGCATAGGACTTGAAGTCCTTTGCAAGCAGACCAAGTTTTCAGTTCAATAAGTGCACCAGTGGCTTTAATGCTTGTGCATGAAGTGTAAGTAGAAGAGGTATCTGCAGTACTGTGCATGGTGAAATGATCTAACAACTATAAAAAGTAGATTTAAAGAAAAACAATTACAAAATGGATCCTTCTCTTCTTTAAAGCGGAGCTCCAGCCCCCCACCATCAAATTAAAAGTCAGCAGCTACAAATACGGTAGCTACTGACTTTTACTTTTAACCATATAAAGACAGCACCCCCCCCCCCTCCCCAGAGATGTACTCAAGAGACTTTAAAGGCAACTAATAACCAATAGATTTATAGAAATATACAAATTTTATTAAAGATATAAAAATGTGGTGCATACATCACCATATATCAAAGTACATAAAAACAAGAGCAGAGTTGGATCATATGAGTATAATTTTCTTAGTAGTGAGGCCGACGCGTTTCAGGGCTGATTAGTAGTCCTTTCTTTAGGGGTATTCCATACGGAGTATTTATACTATACAATATTCTAAAATGAAACATAACGCAGATTAGGATCAAATCACAAAAACAGAAAAAAACAGGAGCATTGTTGGAATTGAGTCTGAGAGAACATACCGATCCAAAATGGGGTCTGCGCTTTGAGTGCCACCAGATACAGAGCCAGGGAATGGAGGTGCTCAAGTATCTCGAGCAAGCCCTGATAGATGTCAGACCTGGAGCAATCCTTATCTCTTTTAGGTTGTTCTGAATATCCCCAAAAAAAAGGGAAGGAGATGTTTTTTTTTTCATAAATAACAGGCCCTAACGGTACTGTTAATTTAGTGATAATATGTCCAAATGCCACAGAGGATGTCCAGGGATTTGGGTCTCAGGTGCTGGCGCCCCCATCTTGGTTAAGGGAAACCAGCAGTGAAGCCTTGCAGCTTCATAGCCAGTTTCCTATGGCACATGCGCTAATCGCGCTGTGCTTTCTCAATGGGCATAACTTCCGGCAGGAAGTGGGAGCAGGTACCTGTCAAAACCAGGTACCCACTCTCCCCCCCACAGGGTGCCAAATGTGGCATCAGGGGGAGGAGGCAGATAAACAGAGCTTCACCTTTTGGGTGGAGCTTCGCTTTAAAGCTGTTTTCTTTTTCTAAAAATTTAGTTATACTTGTCCATATCTAGGTGGTTAGTGCATCAGTGCACCACATGATAACTGGGTATACAAACCGTATTATTTCATTCAATGGTTCAGTTCAAATTTAAACAGTTATATTTGGTACTCTTTGACAGCGTGCTCCAAAAGTGCTGTAAAAGCTGAGCATGGATCCGCTGTACATGCAGTGCAGTGGTAAGCTTCCTGCTGGTTCTCCTCAATATCGGAATCAAACTGCATCTTTAAAACCACATGATGTTTTGATCGTTGCTTTTCATCACTCAGAAATGTGCCCTTGGGGTCCAAAAATATCTGTGCACTGGTAAAATGCACACACAATACATGAAAAAAATGTACGGTACTTCAAAATATGTTAAAAAAAAAAAAAACATATAAAACTGCATGCATTTTAAAACAATAAAATCTGAAGCAACCTTAAGCCTTTATACACACTTTCCAGCGATAGTAAATAAACTCCATTGTGTACTTAAAAGTGGGGTATGCCTGTAATTCACAACCTCTATACTAAACCTCTATAATGACAAAAAAAAAAAACATTTTCTCAATAAAATAAGATTGAACTAAAAAAAATGCATTTTCAAGTGCTAGTTCTTTTGCGTTTTTAAATGCAACCATTACTGAAATATCCAGCAGACAAAAGTGGGTGAACAAATTAGAAAAATTCAGGTCTAAAAACTAGCAATAGGGATATATAGGTACAACTGCACTTGGGAAACCTGTAAATGTGTATTTTATATAAAGACACTAAAATAAAAACATATATTGTTTACGGTATTGTAAATCATCCTGATTATATAGTTAATTCTTGCAAGATAATGCCGCTTTATAATAACTATAAGTGCTTTCCTGTTGATAGCTAAACAATACCAAAGTTTGCCGTAAGGCCGTTAAACGTATGAATCAACAGGTCAGTGTAAGATGAAGTCTTAGTCAATCCTGGAATGCCCTCTACTGGGGAAAAGAGGAAACACGTTTGTTTTAGCATGCACTATAAATTCATTTAAAATAGTTTGACAAGTTTGGAAATTTCCCTTGCATTAAAAGTTGGAACTGTAGAAATGAGTGCAAATCCCTATAATTTCGACTGTTATGTAATGAGTGTATCTTTTTCTTCATTTATGTATTGTATATACAGTGAAAACAATCATTGTGTATTTTTTAAACATTCATTTTTTTATTCATGCTTTAGTAGTAATAATCAGGTGCAACAATGGTCTATGGGATTTTTGTAAAACTTTCTAAGTATGTTTGTTTTATGAACTGGGTCATTTATTTGGCAGAACAGGTCAATAATATTCTTCCTTCCTAATTTGCTGTTCCTCTCAGTGTTAGGGTGTGGTGTCTGAAACAACAATCCAGATGTGTGTACAACAGTCAAGCTTTGCAGCAAAAATCTTCTATAAGAATGCAGTTTACTGGATGAAAATAAATGTGTCTTTATTCATATTGACTGCAGATGCACTCTTGGATAAATTGTCTTTATTGCCTAGAAAGCTCCCATACTTTCCTAGTAAACAGGATTTTTAAACAGCAACTTCATCCAAAACTGATTCCTCCATAATATTGGTATTCAGCAAATACCCGTATGTTTAGGAAGGTGCTGAATTTCCTTTATTGGCAGTAACCTCAACAAAATGCTTTCTGTATCTGCTGATCCGACTTGTCATCTGCGAGAAGGTATTTTGGCCCTTTTCTGTATACAAAACTGTTCAAGCTCATGTATATTTTTGGAACAATTTGCTTGAATGGACTAATTCTGTTCAAGCCAAAGCATTTCAATGAGGCTGAGGTCATGACTTGGCCACTCGAAAATATGGAATTTACTTTTGTGTTCCGGATCATTGTTATATTACATCACTCAATATCTTTTGAGGCATGCAGATGCTTCAATATTCTGCTGTAGAATTTCCTGATGCAGCCTGGAATTAAGTGTCCCTGAAATAATTTTCAACTTTTAAAGGATATGTAAACCTTCCTTTAAAAAAAAAAAATATATATGTCATACTTACCTCCTCTGTGCAGTTGGTTTTGCATAGGGTGGTTCCGATCCTCATTTTCTGGGGTCCCTCAGCGGCGCTCCCGGCCCCTCCTCTTCTCGAGTGCCCCGTCGGAGAAGCACTCCCCCTCAGGGGGACACAGACAGCAGGACTCGGCTCCGCCCCCTGGCGCCCGCGTCATTGGATTTTATTGACAGCAGCGGGAGCCAATGGCTGCGCTTCTATCAATCTATCCAATCAGGACCCGAGACACCAGCTGGAGCGGGTGTTCTCATCCCCGGCGCAGGAACGAATGGGCTCAGATAAGTAAATGGGGGGCTCTGGGGGGCTGGTGCACTACAAGAGGTTTTTCACCTCAATGCATAGAATGCATTGAGGTGAAAAACCGCAAGGGTTTACAACCCCTTTAAGGTCCCAAGGCAGTAAAACAAACCCATATTATTACCTCCACCATGCTTCACAGCTGGAAAAGGTTCACTGTTGGAGAAGTGAGTCACACAGAGGGCAGTAGTGAGCTGCTTTTGGCTCAGATTACATTGAGCATGTCCTTTCTACTCACACATGCAGGTTACCATGTCTTTTCTTCTTCTGAAAAATGCTAGTTCCCTGGCACTCATACTAAACTAATCAGAAGAATTGACTCAGAACAAGTGTGCAGTTCTGATTTTATTTTGACTTTCCTGTTTTGCATGATTGTCAGTGATCCAGATAATACTAAAGACAGGATTTTGAATGATTATATTTGCTTTAAATCTTAATTGGAGTACTTCAGCAAACACACTTAAATGTAAATATAAACCCTAACAATGAACGTCTATTATTTGCGCTGCTTAGTATATTATTGAAAGAGTTTTGTTGTATTTATATATACCTTGTTAGAAATCATATGGGCTGAAAAAATCTTTTACATTCTGCCTATGCTGACTGTCATCAGATACATTATTCCCAGTTCTCTCTGTTAACTACAGAACACCTTCCTACTATGGCATGGAGAGAAGTATAATGTTGCAGTCCTGACACATTTCCTGTTCCAGGGTAATAATGCTGCTTTATCATACATGCATCATACATACTGTACATGTTGCCACCTTAGCACAGGAAATGCATTACTGGTAGGATCACCAGTAATAAGGGTAAAAGGCCTGAAAAGAATAATGTAGCCACCACATCTACTGTATTGACTGGTAAGTTGGAATATATTACATTTTTATGTTTAGGTTTAGATATGCTCAAAGATTGTAAGGGAAAAGCATTATAAAAAAACATATTTTCTGCTGCTGCTGCCATTGCTTTACACTATATTACCAAAAGTATTGGGACACCTGCCTTTATACGCACATGAACTTTAATGGCATCCCAGTTTAGTCCGTAGGGTTTAATATTAAGTTGGACCACCCTTTCCAGCTATAACAGATTTAACTCTTCTGGAAAGACTGTCCACAAGGTTTAAGAGTGTGACTATGGGAATGTTTGATCATTCATTAAGAAAGAGCAATTGTGAGGTCAGGCACTGATGTGGATAAGAAGGCCTGGCTCACAGTCTCCTCCCTAAATGAATCCCAAAGGTGTTCTATCAGGTTGAGGTCACGACTCTGTGCAGGCCAGTCAAGTTCCTCCACCCCAAACTCGCTCATCCATGTCTTTATGGACCTTGTTTTGTGCACTGGTCCAAATCATTTTATGGAGGTGGGATTATGGTGTGGGGTTGTTTTTCAGGGGTTGGGCTTGGCCCCTTAGTTCCAGTGAAGGGAACTCTTAAGGCGTCAGCATACCAAGAAATTTTGGACAATTTCATGCTCCCATCTTTGTCAGATTAATTTGGGGATGGCCCCTTCCTGTTCCAACATGACTACTCACCAGTGCACAAAGGAAGTTCCATAAAGACATGGATGAGCGAGTTTGGGGTGGAGGAACTTGACTGACCTGCACAGAGTCCTGACCTTAGCTTGATTAAGCAACATTGGGATGAATTAGAGTGGAGACTGCAAGCCAGGCCTTCTCGTCCACCTCAGTGCCTGACCTCACAAATGCGTTTCTGGCAGAATGGTCAAACATTCCCATAGACACACTCGTAAACCTTGTGGACAACTTTCCCAGAAGAGTTAAAGCTGTTATAGCTGCAAAGGGTGGGCCAACTCAATATTGAACCCTATGGACTAAGACTGGGATGCCATTAAAGTTCATGTGTGTGTAAAGGCAGGCATCCCAATACTTTTGGTAATATAGTGTATATTTATTAGTCACCCCTCACTATCCTCTTTTAGTGCTTCTACGATAGAGGAGACTGTACCAGAAATGAATTTGGGTAATTTTGTAAAAATATTATTATGATTCAAAATGTTGCTTTACTAATAAATTAATAAAATATTTTTCTTGTTCTTTACTTTGTCAAATATCTTTTAAATATAACTGAACTTTTTTGGCTTGTCATTCACTATAGGATGCCATAAGCCTGTGTATGCACACAAAGCAAGTTACTGAAGTTACACAGTAAATTGGTTGGCTCTGGAAATTATAGTCCAGTAACTGTTTAGCAGAGAGAAAAAAAACAAAATCCTTTCAAATAAGGAAGCCACTGTTGAACTGGATAATACCCATGGGTTTTGTGGTTAGTAAAACACCTAAACCATGCCGTGTCAATCAGTTCACATCTGCATATTCCACATGCAGAGCAAACATCTATGCTGCACTTTGTTCTAAAGAAAATGACTTTAACATTAAAGCTTAAGTTACCTGAATATAGTTTCTTAGTGATTTATTATATTTAAATGTAGACCCCCGAAATAATAGCAAATACAAAGTAAAATACATTGCATATGCTGACAATAAATTATTGATAAATCAATTATCTTTCTGAAAGGTTTAGGTTATAGTAGGGAAAATTAAAAAAGTAATTTTGCAGCACCAGAGTCCAATGCATATTAATTGTCCTGAACAAAAAAAAATCGAAGGCATCCTCATACAATGCAGTTATACAAATTAATATGTTTACTTTAAATTGCAAACAAATTAAAATGGTTATGATTTTCCATGTGATTTTCTATGTGACTGCAAATGAGTATGTTCAAAACTTTAAGAATAAAAGGTTAAAAAAATAAAAAAATTTGAGTAAAAGATTTTTGATCATCCAGGTCTGGGAACATTTGGACAACAGTGATCAAGAAAGGGGGATAAACAGTCCTAATTAAAGCAATCAGATCCTATTAGAACCACAGCTGATTTTAAGTGGGTCAAATCCTGTACCAACCCCCAGCCAAGACGCTCACACAAACACAAAGCTAAGAATATTCCTAAATCTAAGAATATTTCTGATGAACTTTGAACAGTCTGTCTATTGTCTTATCTTGTCTATAGTTTCTATTTTCAGTTTAGCTGTTAAGATCAAGAATGTATACTGCTCTTCTCTAAAAGTGGAACTCTGGCTTGTCCATGTTCCATTTATACTTTTTTAATAATTAAACATATTCCATTATCGATCTTTTTTTTAACAAACTGGGCAAATAATAAATCATTTTTAACACAGCTGGAGTTCCACTTTAAGCATTAACACATTATTCTGGAAAATCAACGTGTGTCACTTTGTATTTTAAATGTGATTTATATCTCATAAACAAAGTAAAGAACAAAAATGATGATAGAGGGTCTCATTTAAAGTGTTACTAAACCCAGGATCCTGCATTCACTATATCTGGTCTCCCACAGTACACAGAACATGGAAATGCATTTTTTTTAGTAAATATAATCTGCTAAATACCTTTTCCTATCAGCAGTTATAGCAGTCTTGTGGCTTCTATCAGTGTCTGGCCAAGCATTGGTTAAAGCTTGTAGAAGGAGTTCTTATAGGACAGCTCATTCTCCTCTGACTGTCCTATGAGGCATGACCCCTGACCCTCTGTCTGGACAGGGCTGATTGACCTTTTGCCCATCACTAAGGATGAGCTTCGAGTTCGAGTCGAACCCATGTTCGACTTGAACATCGTCTGTTTGGCAGTTTGCCGAATTTCAAACATTATGGGCCGTTCGCGCCAAATTTGAGTGGGGCGTCACGGCCCATAATTCACTGTGGCATCGCAGTGCATTGCTGGCTGATGATTGGCCAAGCATGCACTATGACCCGCATGCTTGGCCAATCACAGCGCCGTAAGTACAGAGAGCCGTAATTGGCCAAAGCCAGGGTGGCTTTGGCCAATCATGGCTCAGAGGAGTAGGTACACGCCCTACACTATATAAGGCCACCAGCTTGGCGGCCTTGTGTAGTGTGTTGCGGTGTTGGTTAAAGGAAAGAGGCAGAGAGAGAGACAGTGTCATTTGATTTGAGTTAGATAGAGCAGGCAGGCGAGTCAGTTAGCTGCAGTTACAGTGTGTAGAGGATATATATGCATCCTAGGTGTTGTATATACTGTATCTTTACACACTGTATTCAGTTTAGCTAGATCCGTTCCAGTTATTCTCTATACTGACAGGCAGGCAGGTGATTGTGCTAGCTGCAGTGTTTCACTTAGTCTACTGTGTCCTGTGCACAGTGTGCACCAAAAGCTTACCTGAATACAATTGCTGGTGTTCTGATACAAATACAGGCAGGGAGCTGCAGTATTTTGCTTTAGTGTCCTTTGCACAGTGTGCACCTTAAGCTTACCTCAATACAATTGCTAGTGTTCTGATACAAATACAGGCAGCGAGCTGCAGTGTTTTGCTTTAGTGTCCTTTGCACAGTGTGCACCTAAAGCTTACCTCAATACAATTGCTAGTGTTTTGATACAAACACAGGCAGGGAGCTGCAGTATTTTTCTTTAATGTCCTTTGCACAGTGTGCACCTAAAGCTTACCTCAACATAATTGCTGGTGTTCTGATACAAATACAGGAAGGGAGCTGCAGTATTTTGCTTTAGTGTCCTTTGCACAGTGTGCACCAAAACTTACCTCAATACAATTGCTGGTGTTCTCAAACAAATACAGGAAGGGAGCTGCAGTATTTTGCTTTAGTGTCCTTTGCACAGTGTGCACCTAAAGCTTACCTCAATACAATTGCTGGTGTTCTGATACAAATACAGGCAGGGAGCTGCAGTATTTTGCTTTAGTGTCCTTTGCACAGTGTGCACCTAAAGCTTACCTCAATACAATTGCTGGTGTTCTGATACAAATACAGGCAGGGAGCTGCAGTATTTTGCTTTAGTGTCCTTTGCACAGTGTTCACCTAAAGCTTACCTCAATACAATTGCTGGTGTTCTCATACAAATACAGGCAGGGAGCTGCAGTATTTTGCTTTAGTGTCCTTTGCATAGTGTGCACCTAAAGCTTACCTTGCTGGTGTTCTCATACAAATACCACAGGCAGGGAGCTGCAGTATTTTCAGTTAGTGTACTGTGTTCTCTGCACAGTGTGCAACTAAAGCTAACTGAAGACAATTGCTGGTGCCCAGCGATTGAATGCTAGCTTAGCTAAATTGCTAGCACTTCAACTGTTACCTTTTCAGTTGGTAGACTCTGCCCCCTTCCGTGAGTTTGTGGAATGTGCGGTTCCTCAGTGGCACGTTCCCAAATGCCACTTTTTCTCACCAAAGGCGATTCCGGCTCTCTACCGGCATGTGGAAGGCAATGTCTTGACCTCGCTGGACAGGGCGGTCAGCGGTAAGGTGCATATTACCGCTGACTCATGGTCCAGCAGGCATGGACAGGGATGTTACCTATCTTTCACGGTGCATTGGGTGACTCTGCTGGCAGCTGGGAAGGATGCAGGACAAGGTGCAGTAGTGTTGGAGGTTGTTCCGCCACCACGCCTCCAAAATGCTACTACTGGTGAGCCTGACACACCTCTCTCCTCCACCCCCTCCTCTTCTTCTTCCTCCATGGCCTCTTCCTGTGCTTTGTCCTCGGAACCAGCGGTGCTCCGTAGGCATTCAAGGGGCTATGCAAGTACGTAGGCAACGAGATGCCATGCGGTGCTTGAGCTGGTGTGCTTGGGGGACAGGAGCCACACTGGGGCAGAGATTCTGTCTGCTCTGCAGGGGCAGGCTCATAGGTGGTTGACGCCACGCCAGCTTAAGACAGGAATGGTGGTTTCCGACAATGGCATCAACCTCCTCTCCGCCCTCTGACAGGGACACCTGACCCATGTGCCCTGTTTGGCTCATGTCCTTAACTTGGTGGTGCAGCGGTTCTTGGGCAGGTACCCGGGATTACAGGATGTCCTGAGGCAGGCCAGGAAAGTATGTGGGCATTTCCACTGGTCATATAATGCCAGTGCTCGGCTGACTGACCTGCAAAAGGAATTTAACCTGCCCTAATCTGTGACATTCCCACCAGGTGGAACTCAACGTTGGCCATGCTGCAGCGGCTGCACATGCAGCAGAGGGCCATCAATGAGTATGTGTGCCAATATGGCACCAAGACAGGGTCAGGGGAGCTTGTTTTGCCACGCCAGTGGGTCATGATCAGGCATGCATGCACTGTCCTGGCACCATTTGAGGAGGCCACGAGGATGGTAAGCAGTGACAGTGCATGCATCAGTGACACTGTCCCTCTTGTCCACCTGTTGGAGCACACACTGCGTGGGATAATGGACAGGGCACTTGAGGCCGAACAGAGGGAGGAAGAGGAGGATTTCCTTACCTTTCAAGGCCCCCTTTATCCAGACAGTGTTCCTGCTGGCCCGCCTATCACACAGGAAGAGGACAAGGAGGAGGAGGATTGTGTCAGCATGGAGGTGGAGCCTAGCACTCAGCATCAGCAGCAGTCTTTAAGGGATCAATTACAGTCCCAAGACACCCATGGACTTGTACGTGGCTGGGAGGAGGTGGCTGTGGATCATGTCGTCCTGAGTGACCCAGAGGACTCTGGACCGAATGCCTCAGCAAACCTACGCTGCATGGCCTGCCTGATCCTGCAAAGCCTGCGGAAGGATCCTCGTATTCGTGCTATCAAGGAGAGGGATCATTACTGGCTGGCAACCCTCCTTGATCCACGTTACAATGGTAAGGTTGCGGACCTTATCTTACCGTCGCAGAGGGAGCAGAGGATGAAACATCTTCGGGAGGCCTTGCAGAACGGTCTGTGCAACGCGTTCCCAGAGACTGGGAGGTTACAAATTCCTGGTCCTGGACAACGTGTTGCTGAGGCTTCGGTCAGTCAAAGAAGGAGCGGTGGAGAAGGTGGCCGTCTGACCGATGCGTTCAGACAATATTTTAGTCTGCAGCCCCAAGGTATGATCGCTTCCAGCAACCATCGCCAGCGTCTGATTTACATGGTGCAGGAATACCTAGGGGCAAGATCAGACTTGGACACCTTTCCCACCGAAAAGCCAGGGAAAAAGGTCCTCGGAATGGTAACAGCAGGGGAGATAAGGTCGTAAGGGTTCAAAGACGCACGCTACTGAAATCCGACTGTCCTGAGTAGTGGATGTGGTGATCTTGGCATCAGGGGATCCAGGCAGGACACTCCGAGGGGAACTCTGGACACACAGCAGGGAGGACAGGCAGGATACTCCAAGGGGGGCTCTGGGTACACAACAGTCCTGGGTCCTCACAGGTTCTGGCAGCAAGTAGCTTCCACTGAAAAGGATCTACAAAGTGAGAAAAGGGGGGTTCCAGTGTCTGGAGAACAATATGTCCCAGCAGTCTCAGGGTGCAGAAAGTAGCACACAGTCCATACTGATCCATCAGACCCAGCAGTTTTGAGCACCTTCTAACTTCCTTCCAGTGAGGTATGCAGCCATCAGCTCCTCTGTGTCCATCATGGCAGTCAACTCAGGATACTCAAGAATACTTTTTATTTTACAATATTGGTAAAATTGTCCCATATGGGAACTGTAACTATAAGGGGACAACAAATAGGCAGTCATAATTATATGGGAGCAACAAACCGGTAATTGGGCCAATATGCAAATAAATGGGCAATTGTGTCACTATAAAAGCTTATATGACAGTATTCAGGCAACAAATGGATAATTGCAACTATACGAAGGCAACAAACTGGTAAGCTGACATTATGCAAATAAATGGACAATCATATACAAACAATTGTGACAATATGCATGCCACAGACATGCAACTCCTTCCTTTAACCGTTTCACTGCCAGGTCCATATGACGTACAGACTTACAGCACTGCTTGTAGCTGGCCAGGTCCGTACGCCATATGGACCTCCTTTCTACCTCTGCTATAAGCTCATGGTCACTTCAATGACCATAAACTTATAACAATATTTTTCATCAGACTCTGCTGAACAATTCTATAACTCTGATCAGCGGATTAAAAGCCACTGATCAGAGTTATTGAACCCCCGCCATGCTGCCGCTTTCCTGTCCCCAGCCTCTCCACCTCCCGCCACTCCCTTTTATCTAAAAAACAGCTCCCCTCTCTTCTTTCCTATCCCCTTCATTCACCTTCCTCCCCTAGCACCAAATTCCTCCCCCCATACCCAATTCGACCCCCCCCCTGCAAACCGGATCCCCTGGAGCCACCCTCATAAGTCAAAATCCCTCCTCTGCCACTCCCGCCGGCTTCAGGTGCTGCAGGGGCTTAGAGGGGATCCAGATATGTCCCCCATCGCACTAATCACCCCCCTGTACTGGACCCCGCATCTCCAATCTATGCCTGCTCCGGCGGCATCCCTCCTTCCCCTCACACCACCTGCAGCTGCTGATCGGCACTAAGCTCTGGTGAGCTGTCAGGTTGGAGAGCATGGGGGGAGGGGGGAGCGGTGCAGGTGAAGTTGGGGATTGGGGGGGCTTGGTAAACATGTGTTTACCAGCCCCCTCCCTGTAGTACAGTGGACATAGGCAGCGATCACTACATATCGCTCCTGTGTTCACTGACAACTGAGCATAGTAAACAAACAGTTTACTATGTGTCAGTTTATGAATGAATGAGGAGTCTCTATACCAGGGATAGGCAACCTAGGGCCCTCCAGCTGTTTAAAAAACGACAAGTCCCATCATACCTCTGGGAGTAATTGTAACTGCCGGCAATGCAATGCCTCATGGGAAATGTAGTTCCACAACAGCTGGAGGGCTACTGGTTGCCTACCCCTTCTCTATACAGACTCCTTATTTCATTCATGTAAAATGCTGCATCTATCTACTATCTTCAGTCCCTTTCTCTGTCTCAAAAAAAATAGATATGGGGATCTGTTTAGACCTTTAATCTCACCAAAGACTCCCCCGCAAAAAAAAAAAAAAAAATATTAAAGAAAATTATTGTATAAAAATGTAAAAAGTCAAAGAAAACATAGTAAGACCCCTTTCACAAGCAGATCCCCCTGCTTAACAAGGTTTCTGTCGGCTGATCCCCGCTAAGCAGGCGGATGACAGGTCCGCGTCTGCTCTGCTGATACAGAGCAGACACAGTCCACTGTTCTCTATGGGGCGGTCGGCTGGAAACGAACTGTCTGTCTGTCCATTTCCATCTGATACCATCTGATCCATTCTGCTAGATGGATGGGGTTTTTAGTAGACCGGATCGGATGCAAGCGGTGTAAACGGACACATGTCCATTTACATGAGAAAAGGAAAAAATGGTCTGGTGTCACCCGAAAAGCACCTCCATCCCAATATATACAACAAATATATACAACAATATATACAACAAATCACAAAAAAGTCGCCCCGGGACACAAGTGAATACAGTATCAAAGTTTATTAAAAGTTGTCATTCATACATGAACAAAAAAATTGCCAAGCCGGTCATCTGATACATACAGTGTAAAACAGTATCATTACACATATAGCAGTATAGATGTGCAATATACACAGGCATAGAAAGTGACCCTACGCATTTCACAAGACCATGCTCGCTTCATCAGCGGTAGATGCCTGTGTATTACATCTGTAAAAAAAGTATGAAAAAACCAAACAGGCACAATGATAGTATTGTGACAAATGGTCACGGGGCTCTGAGGCACAGAGAATATCAACTGAAACATGAATGCATGTTTAACAATTAATACTGCCATAGCAGCATAAATATAAAGCAGTATATAATACAATGTAAATATGTGTATACATAACCCAAACTGGTTCAGTGTAAGTATGGACTTGGAATCTGGGGGACAATGAAAGAGAATTGAAGGGAATATATATAACGATGAGTGAAGTGTGTGACCCACAAAAGATGTTTCAACATCCATTGTAAAAGTTAGCAGACATGAGATTGTATATATATCAATTAATGCTCTACAGCAGAGTAATCATGGAGTATATGATATAATAAAAGGACGTTTGCATATGAACCAAACTGGCTCAATGCTACTGTCATAGCAGCATAGATGTAAAGCAATATATAATACAATGTAAATGTGTGTATACCTGAATCAAACTGGTTCAGTGTTAATATGGACTTGGAATCTGGGGAACAATTAAACAGAAGTGAAGGGAATATCTATTTACATCAGCCTCAACATAGAGAACAATGGGTAGTCCGATTGGGCCCTCCTGAAAATGGACAGGCATAACCGATCGGTCTTCTTGTGTGAAAGGGGCCTAAGGCCTTGTTCACACAGGGCATACACAGTGTACCTTTTCAGGGATGCACAGGTGTTCCGTGCATCTCTGTGCATGCAGTTCCATTGATGTAATTTGGGATATAGCAACTGCACGAACAGAGCAGTTGCTCCCAATTTAACATCCATGTAGGTCTGCGTGCATGTCCCTGAGCTCACACTGTCTGCATTCGGGGTCATGCACCCACACCCACGCGGATGTCAGATTGGAAGCAACAGCTATGCCTGTGCAGCCGTTGCATCCCAATTGACATAAATGGGACTGCTTGTACGAGGATGCACGGAACACCTGTGCATCCCTGTACTCTTAAACTAGGCCCTCCATGGGCGTACACTTTAGTATGTCACATGTGAAGGATGCTTTAGTGGTAATTTAGCAGGAATTTTGTAAGTCATGTTCAGTTTATTGTGCGCTATTAATGATTTTAGTGTATTTTTTGAGAAAATAGCGATATGATGAACATTTATTGCGGGGCCCAAAAAATCAGTAGCACTTTTTTTATTCTACTTACATCCACACTATGTAAGTAAATATATATGATGAACTAGCGCTAATTACTCTAAAATAAAGTGCTAGTGAACAATATTAAAGTAGTAATTAATCACAAAATATCTCGATTAATAATAACATCCAAATAAATAAATCCAATAAAAAAAATCTAATAATAAAGTGCATCACATGAAACTAGCGTCTGAATAAATAAATATATGAATAAATTCAAATGAAAATAGTGCATAAATAAGGTGCATGCAAAAGAATCTGATGATCCACACTATGTAAGGCTGCTTACATAGCGGCCGTACATAGTGTAATGAATGAGAGCAGCAAAATTACATTTCTAAAGGAAGAAATGTCATATATAACTGCTCGCGGCTGTAATATATTGTTGGATCCTGGCAATATACATAAAAATCATTGAAAAAAAAAAACTGTGTGGGTTCCACCCCCCAGTCCATAACAGGGCCTTCAGGTCTGGTATGGATATTTTCAAAAATGGCGTGGGGTCCCCCCTAAGATCCATACCAGACCCTTATATGAGCATGCAACTTTAACAAGGGGGCTCCCAGATACTAACCCCTTCCTATGTGAATGGGTACAGGGTACATTGTACCCCTACTCATTCACCAAAAAAAGTGTCAAAAAAGTAGCAATGACAGGAGACAGTTTTTGACAATTCCTTTATCAAAAAAAAAGGCATAGTTTTTCAGTTTTTTTAGGGGTTTTTTTTCGGTCCGTCTGCGCTGTGATTGAAGATGGATTTACATTGTGGGACACTTTTTTTTTTAAATAAAGGAATTGTCACAAACTGTCATTTTTACTTTTTTGACACTTTTTTGGTGAATGAGAAGGGGTACAATGTACCATCAACATAGTAACAAGGTGCTTTGGGGGGAAATTAATTTCCTGGAGTAAGAGCACATCAACTCACTGCGGATAATAGTATTGAAGGGCCTTCTGACATTTATTGGGGAGTTAATGCTTTGGGCATTATGTGAAATAATACAACAAGGCATAGGTTTAGACTCAGCCATAGCTATGAGCTTGGAGAAAGATATTATAATGTAATACTAGGGCAGTACTCCACAATGGTACTTGAGATAGTAATTCATCCAGCTGCAAGAGGGGAGATCATCTAGGACCAAAGAAAACAGAGAAGAAGTGAGGAAAAAAAGGAAAAAAGAACAAGATAAGCACATGGGAAAACAGGCAGTGGCTCAGGGTTAGCAAAAGTGCAAGCCTGGTCATGAAAGAATAGCATACACCTTGGATTTTTTGAGAGTATGGCTTGAGCCAAGGCTCAAGCCTCGTACACACGGCCGATTTTCTCGTTGTAAAAAACACGTCGTTTTTTTCGACGAGATTCTTGTTAACCTTGACGATTTTCTCGTCAAGCTTTCCATGCGTACACACTGACATTTCCCAAATTCCTCGTTGTTCTCCGTGGTCACATCCAGCACGTACGACGGCACTATAAAGGGGAAGATCTATTTCCCTGGCACCACCCCTTGGGCTGCTTTTGCTGATCTCGTGTTACCGCGTGTGAAGTAAAAGTTTGGGAAGAGACGATTCGCGCTTTTCAGTTTTCGTGCTTTTCAGTTCGTTTTCTGCGGTTCAGTTTGTGCTTGTGGGTTCATATCTTGTCTTTCAGGGCGTCTAGGCAGGTCGTATCTGTTTTACAGTGCGTTCTTGCCCGTTCGTTTTTGATTTTCAGTTCGTTATTCATAGGCCTTGCTGTTCTAAAGTGCGTTCTGTTCTGTACGTTCTGATAAGACGACCGTTTCCTAGCCATGTCGCCTGTACGTTCTCGTCGTCGAGTTCGTGCTGTGCGTGCGCTTGGTGTTGGTCTGCTTGTTTTGGACCAAGACCAGTCCATGAACGGTGTGAGGAGTTCATGGACCAAGAATTGGTTGCTCCAGCGGGACCAATTCTGCCATATGCCTCTGCTGCGGGAGATCGTCGAGAATAATCCTGAGGACTACAGGAATTTTCTGCGGATGTCTGACCCCGTTTTTCAGCATCTGTTGGCTTTGGTGTCCCCCTATATTACCAGGAAGGACACCGTTATGCGGGAAGCCATCAGTGCTGAGCAGAGGCTCATCGCCACCTTACGTTACCTGGCGACAGGGAGAAGTCTTCAGGACTTGAAGTTCACGACAGTCATCTTCCCCCAGGCTCTGGGCCTCATAATCCCAGACACCTGTTCTGCCATTATACAAGTCCTGCAGGAGGACTATATTAGGGTAAGTTTTCTCCATTAACATCACATTTTATGTATTTCATGTATGCTAATGTATTGTATTTCTTTCATCCTTCCCTAATTACCATGATTGTAATATGCTGAGAATGTCCCCTTTGTCCTCATGCATGCTGGAAGCTTTTAAATGCCCCTTTTTTCTCTTCCATGCATATTTCCCTTCACTAACCTTTCCAGCAGGGGCGTCTGTTGCTCCAAATGTTTGGGGGTCCAACCCCAATTTTAGGAACTAAACTTCCTCCTTTTTAGCGACTGTGCCTATTAAACGCCACCAGTTGCCCCTTCCAATGCAGCCATTTTGTCCCCTCCAATGCAGCCATTTTGTCCCCTCCAATGCAGCCATTTTGTCCCCTCCAATGCAGCCATTTTGTCCCCTCCAATGCAGCCATTTTGTCCCCAGCCCTGCACTTACCTTCTTCTGGTCAGCACCATCCTTCTTCTGTCCTTGATGTCTTTTCCTGCCCTCGATGTTGCATCAGCCAATCATGTAACCATAAAACAAACTTGGTGAACATGATTGGCAGAGCAGCCTGTCAGTGTTTACCCAAGGAATGTCCCCCCCCCCTGCGTCCCTTATTTTACTTTTATCAAGCCAATTACATCCCTCAGGCTGGATTTTGCAAGCCTATTTGCCCCGCTGTTTCTGATATGCAATTTTCACCCCCTAAATGCCGCAGTTATTCATATGGCCGTCGCTCAACAGGGGGCCATCCACCTGAATAGTGGGCGCATTGACAATACATAGGTTCATGCAAGGCATGAACCTATGTATTGTTCTGAGTGATGGGCACAGGTGAGAGGGGGCAGTGCTCCAGCGCCCACTCTGGACGCACCGCCACTGCAATGCTATCCTGTGGCCAAACACATCTACCCCCCCCCCCCAAATTTTGTTAGAATGGACCATCACAGGGGGTGATGAATATGAAACATGAGCCTTCCATTATACTTATTAAAAACACCTTAAACTGAGATTTTTAATGATGTTGGCCTCTAATGTATTTTCTTATAATCTGCTTGCAATGTTCTATTTAAAATTTCAAATTTTTTTTCATCTTGTTTGACTCCCCAGCTTCCTTCCACGCCACAGGAATGGCAGACTGTGGCATCGGAGTTTGCCACGCGGTGGGACTTCCCCAACTGCGGTGGTGCCATAGACGGGAAGCACGTCCGCATCGTGCCGCCACCCCGTTCTGGGTCCTACTACTTCAATTACAAGGGGTTTCATAGCATTGTGCTGATGGCGGTGGTGTCAGCACGGTATGAATTCCTCTATGTTGATGTAGGGAAGAATGGCCGGATGTCCGATGGGGGATCCTTCATCCAGACGGAGTTTGCCCTCCGTCACCAGAGTGACGACCTTGCATTGCCACCGGATGCAGGGAATGTTGAAGGACTCCCCTTTGTTTTTTTGGCTGATGAAGCATTCGGACTTGGACCGCACCTCATGAGGCCATTTCCACAGAGGACCCTGACCCCAGAGAAGAGGGTATTCAATTACCGGCTGGCCAGGGGCCGAAGAGTCGTTGAAAATGCCTTCGGCATAATGGCCAGCCGGTTCCGCCTTTTTATGACTCCCATCCACTTGGCAGAGTACAAGATAAACTATGTCGTTTTATGCTGCTGTGTGCTCCATAATTTTCTGTGCCAAAAATCAAGTACTTATATGGCCTCAGTATTGCCTGAGGCTGGACTTTCCCATGCCAATCCCCTGCCGGGCCTCGAATCTGCCCGTCCTGGCTTGCCCCCCCAAAATGCCCGTGAGGTTCGGGAGAAATATATGGACTATTTCATGGGTAGGGGGGCAATTCCTATGCCAGGCCATGACTAAAGAATTGTGCATAAAAAACTCATAAAAATTATTTTTTAATCTGGTAACTTTGTTTGTTTCCTGTCTCCTAGTTTGTCTTAGTGCATTTGTAGTGGCAATTGTTTTTTCCTTTAGTAAATAACAACCATTTCACTATGCAACCCAAAAAAATACACAAATAAGGTTAGAGCGTATTTGAAAAAGAAGCTACACTTTGTTGGTGTTCAAATATTTTACTCTGCACATTCACACACATGGTAATTTTTTTTTTTTTTTTTTTTTTGGCTGGCCACAAACCGGCAATTGTTTTCTTATGAAAATACAAAACCATTAGTTGCATTCTAAAAAGTACAACATTGGATACCTCTGAGCAATATGAGACATTCACTTACACAAACTATGTCTCTATGTGCCCGTCCTAATATGGGGTATTGGCACCCCTTGCCCAGCCAAAAATTGAATATGCACACATTTTGAAGTAATTTCCAATAGGGATTTTAGACTCCTGATCCCTATTGACAACATGTGCCATCTGCCATCAGGGGTGATCAATGGACGTGTTTTGTGGGTGCAACCCCTTCTTCAGTTCACCTACTTTAGATACGAGGAAGGGGTTGCACCCCCAAAAGCCGTACATGGATATCCCCTGATGGCAGATGGCACATGTTGACACACTGTGTGCATATTCAATTTTTGGCTGGTTTGATTGTCAAAAATACATTAAAAGGGTAAATAACAAACTGAAAACAAAAATGGGGGTTTTGAGGCCTTATTCAATTCTCCCCAAAACATCTAGGATGTCTTTAAAGGTTTGATCCATCACATGAATTCTTTGTTTAATTCTGTCCAGTTCTGTGCTACATTCCATCACTTGCTGTATTATTCGTAGGGCACTGTCAGGAGAGAAACGTGTACTATCTTTCACCACAACATTTACATCCCCTAAAATATAAAAAAAAAGGTATTATAACTCTGCAGGCCTACATCTCTTACCTGAAGCTGTGGTGACAGATACTGACCTGTTGTGGTGACCAGTTCCACCACGTCATCCACTTCTCCTTCCTGCACTTCTCCTTCCTCCACCTCTTCAACTTCCTCAACACCCTCAGGTTGTGGGTCTTGGTGAGGTTGGGGTTGTTTCGAAGCTGTGGGTTTCATGTGCTCTCTGGAGTGTTCTCCTCCCAGTCTCCTCTCCCCTATGAGAATCAAACAAAAGGTCTAGTTATCACACAGAAATTTTCTCTAAAAAATAAAAACAGGCTAAATTGATTGGAAGTGGGGTACAAGTGTCTGTTTGTGCAGAATTTCCACATGAAGACATTATTTTGTCTAAAAAATATGTTTAGTATTCACCTTTGGCTGTCAATTTTGAGACATGGAGGCACCACAAAATTTCACTGATGCACCTGTGTGGGACCCCCAAAAAAGGCGGTTCTGCTGGGCCACACTATAGTGCTCAAAAGTACAGATGTGGAACCAGCTGCTGAGTGTCCTCTCCTTTACACTGATTAAAAAGTTTGTATTTCATTCTCTTTACAAACACATCATCTAGCCAACAATGTAAGAACCACAATTTTATCAAAACAGGCAGATGTCTAATTAAATTTGAGCCTGAAAAATAATCAAAAAACGAGGATAGTGACCGAACGATGTGTCTGGAAAGAACGCTTACTGTGCCCAACAAAGTTCAAAATATTACATTTTGGAAGGGAGTACACTTGTAAAATAAATAAACTTGGAGCAACATGTAAGTTGATAAATTCTCTTAATGCTCCTTAACTGCTCCGGCTCCCTCAGTTTGAGGTCTGACCACCTCTTTCTGAGCTGCTCATTTGAGCATTTCACCCCAAAATTCTTCTTCAGACTCTTCACGACTTTCTTCATGATTTTGGCCTTCCTTCTATTAGGTTTGCTATACGGCCCATGCTTTGCGTCATAATCCGACTTTAGCAAGATGTCCACCATCTCCGCCATCTCCCCATAAGACATATTAGATGCCTTGAATCTCCTCCTTGATCGTGACGTTTCCTCAGTCTCCAGGCTTGTCTCCTCCTCGTTATTTGAGGAATTATCAGACACCTGCTGTAAATCCGCCATATCTGTCTGCGCGCCGAAAGAGAAGGGGCGGGGAAAAGATGTTAGTTAGAACGTCATGGGCGGGCGACGTGTGCGGAGTGACGTGTTTGTGGTTTGACGCATGCGTGGTGTATATATAGCAAAAACACATGTGACTATACTACGTTCGGTGTGCGGAGAGAGGAGTTCAAGTGACGGGCGTGCGAACGAAGGTATGTGAATTTGTGACTTTGAAAAATTGTTGCCCTATACTGTCTTGAGAATGTTGGAGGATATATATGGTGAATAAGATTTTAAGGAGGTTAGACTGTGTGCCTCACATTAGTTATATAATTTTTTTTTTACTTGAAGAGCCAATATGAATGTCTTTATTAGCGACAAAGAATTCCTTGCGGAATTTATAGACCGGGTAAGGGAGTTGCCCGCTCTGTGGGAAACCAAAATCCCATACATAAAAAAAAAATGTGAGAAAAGCAGCGCTGGAGACCCTGCTCCCATTTGTGCATACCAAGGTGCCCACAGCCACAGCAAAACAGGTGGACACTAAAATTGGGAGCTTGAGAGGCACATACAGGACTGAACGCTCTAAGGTCCTGGCTTCTCAGAGGTCAGGAGCAGCAGCAGATGATGTGTATGTCCCGAATTTGTGGTACTACAGCAGGATGTCCTTTCTGGATGACCACATTGAGGCAAGGCCATCACTATCCACTCTTCCCACCAGACTTCCCTGCAGCCAACCTGAGCCTTCTCTGGAGCAAGAGGAGGCAGCCATCCTGGATGAACCTGATTTGGCCATCTGGAGCCAGGTATAGTATTTATAGAAAATGTATTGGGATAAACCTAATGTTTGAAAAATATGTCAAGATGACAAACATAAACTATTTTGTGTTCCACACGTAAAATCAAGATCTCTAGACATTAGTCTTGCCTAAATTGGGTGCTAAATAGTCAATCTGATGTAGTTGTAAATGTTTGGAAATGTATTCTTGATTTACATTCAAATTGCTACAATCTGGATCTGAAAGTTGTATGAAAATAATAAACCAAAATATTAAACTATGTCCCTTTTTCATACACAGGATGAAATCAGCCAGGAGGAGGGTCAGGAAACTGTCAGGCAGGAGGAGGCAGGGCCCACTGTGAGCCAGGAGGAGGCAGGGCCCAGTGGCAGCCAGGAGGTGGCAGGGCCCAGTGGCAGCCAGGAGGTGGCAGGGCCTAGTGGCAGACAGGAGGTGGCCGGCCCGAGGAGAACCACAAAATCACAGGTGCCTCCCATCCGACTTCCCAAAAGAAGCAGGAGGGACAGGACCACGAGTGAGGCAGCAATGGCCCTTATTCGAGAGGCCCATGCCACCCTCCAGGAGCCCACATCCCCTGAAGAGGCCATTGCCGGCCTAGTGGAGGCCAAGTTCAAGGCGATGAGCATGGAGCAACGCCTCCTATGCGAGCCCCTGCTCATCACCTTGCTGAACAAGGGGGTGATGGAGAAAATTACCCCCAATACGGCCATGTGCGAGGTGGCACAACTATCCCAACCTCAACCTCCTCCTCCACCTCCACCTTCTTCTTCTGCCCCACCCCCTTCTCCTCCACCTCCTCCTCCACCTCCACCTTCTTCTTCTGCCCCACACCCTTCTCCTCCACCTCCTCCTCCACCTCCACCTTCTTCTTCTGCGCCACCCCCTTCTCCTCCACTTCCTCCTCCTGACAGGAGTACCCCTCCAGTGGCCCAGCCTCCAGCCACACGAAGAAGGAAGGCTGCAGGGAAGGCTTCAGGGAAGGCTGCAGGGAAGGCTGCCAAGAAGACAAGGAAGTGATGGCCTTGCTTCATTGTGGTCTGACAGAAGGCAGCCTGTTGTAGTACCACACACTTGGGACATATATATCACCTGCTGCTGTTCCTGACCTCTGGGAGGCCAGCATCAGATTGTGCTCAGAACTGTTGGCCTTCTCAAGCTCCCAATTTTAGTGTCCTCACAGGGTTGATGTGTGCTCTGGGGTCCCATGGATGCAAAAATGGCAGCAGGTTCTCCAGCGCTGCCTTCTCTTTTTTTTTTTTAAAACATGAATAAATGTTATTTTTGTTTAAGTTCATACTTGACTATGTTTATTTTTACAATTTTTTAATTTAGCTCTGGAGTAAGCAGATACATTTGACAGCCAAAAAAAGGGACGGATAACAACCCCCCAAAAAACAATAAAATAATAATGTAAAAAATATAGGGTGTAAAATTTACAATTAAAAAAAACAAATATACAATGGGAGATCACTAGCAAAACATTGCCAAATTAAAATTAACATCTGTTAGAAAAATCTAAAACAGTAAAATATTCAGAAGATCTTGCACGATATAATACACCTAAATCTTCTTAAGAGCAGCATGAAAAAGGTTAAAAAAACATAGTCATAACTCTGTGTGAATATCAGCAGCAAAAGAAGTTCATTCGTTTTGATTAATGTAACATTCTAAAGAAGATTTCAATACACAACATTTAAACGATGCAATAATTTAGAGCGTGACGAATGTGCTATCTCCATTACGAAGGCTTGATTTAGCTGAAGATGCGCTCCCGTCTCATACTTGATTCTGAGCATGCGCGCTTTTGGAAGAGTCGTAAAAGCATATACACGAACCATTTTCTCGTCACAAAACAGGCCGACAAGAAACACGACGAGGAAATCTTGAATCCTGACGAGAAAATAGAGAGCAGGTTCTCTATTTTCTCGTCGAGATTCACGGCAGTTTTCTCGTCGTAAAACCATACACACGAACGGTTTTCTCGACAAGAAAGCTCTCGCGGCACTTTTCTTGCCGGTTTTGGACGAGAAACTCGGTCGTGTGTACAAGGCTTCAGAGGCATGCAAGTATCTGATCAAGTGAAAAGAGACAGCGAAAGCCGGCCTTTACCAAAATCAAGGTTAGCTAACAAAACAATTTTAAGTGAAGCACAAAAAAGCTAAAGGTGCCCTGGTGAATTAAGCGAGATGTACACAAAGCAACCCCCCCCTCCACCATATCAAGGACATAAAGTCTGACTTAAGTCTGACAAAATAGTGTAGCAATACCCCGTAGGAGCCGCTGGTTTAAATTTGGGCCTGCCGTTACCTTACTGTTCCGTATGCTCGTCTCAGGGGTTCTCCTTGAAGAGTTGTCCAAAAGAAGTTTGCACCAACACAGTCTCTTTCAAGGGTTTTATTGCATAAAGTTTCCAACAGAGGGGGGTTGAAGGAATGGGAAGGACTCAGGTACCTTAGTTGCGGATTACAGGAATTTTCCTAGGTCCAGAGGAACAACTGTCTCCACGCTGGACTCAGCAAACACCGGATAGGCCCAATTCCACCGGCCTAGCAACCGAAGTATAGCTCGATCACCTATAGTCTCTGCCACAGACTTGGTGTAAATAGAACAGTCTCTGACACAGACTTGGTGTAGCCCTTCCCTGGATTACCTTCTGAATTAAGAACACAGCTCTCAGTGCCAGGATCTTCCAGCCTTTCCGGCAGCACTGTGATGTAGATTATGACCCGGATGCATCCTCCAATTGAGTCCACAATTGCTTGGTCCCTTCCAGCAGGCAAGGTGACACAGGATCATCCCCGGATCAGTAAGGCCCCAGTAACTCCTGGGCCAACTCTTCAGTAACTGAGCCTCAGGCCAACATGGCCCTGAGGCGGAAACTGCCAGTGCTTCCCTGAGGCCATGAGGGCCCTCAGGTCGGGGTCGGTCGGGTGGTACCCACCACCACAGAAGACGACCCCCAACTCTCTCAAAAGCCCCTCACTAATGGCGTCTGCCCCTTAAGTACCCCCTCCCAGCATGCACAGCGGGTTTGACCACACCCCTGAACCGCTTGAAAAGAGATACCCAATGCGTCCAGGCTGCTGCCTTTCCTATCCTGACCAGTGGTGACAGCGACACCTACTGTCAGGAGGAAAATCACGCAGCCAGCTGAACTGAAACAGAGTACCATTTGTAACACAATCCTTCTGAGCCAAACTATTGATCAGACAACTATAATTTTACCACATAGCGCCCACTCATTGGGAGCAGGGCGTTACAATAGCATCCAGCTAGATTTGATCCAGATACTACAGGTAGCTATAACACAGTAAAATAAAGGTCCCAGGCAAATATAAAGCTAAGATTACAAAGAAAAAGGACCAAGCATGCCAGATCTAATGGGCCACTACAGCACAACATTTAGGGGGCAGAGAGTAAACTATTGCCTATCAGGAGCATTTAACATCAGAGAAGTGTAAGAGAGGGTAGATAAGCTTAAGCATACAGTTAAGTGAGAACAATCAAACATGTCGGTAAAAACAATTCCCAGAAGGACCAGGCAGACCTAAGCAGTATAACAAAAAAAGAAGTTACAGATAGTTCAGAGTGGATGAGAGTCTCTTGAATGCTGAGCTTTAGCCTCCTGCTAGATTGGGGATATTGTTTGAATGTCAGGGAGCGAAGTCACAGCCAAATGTTGGGGTGGAGAAGGACGTGGATCAGCACCTTACAATATTATGCCTAGCCGCAGAAGCAGGTCTTCTCCCTCCAAAAAGTACACAAAGGAATATATTCTGTTATTGTAGGAGAAGATGAGTCGCAGAGGGAATGCCCATCTATATTTGATCTCTCCATGTCAGCCTTTCTCAACCAGTGTGCCGTGGCACACTGGTGTGCCATCAGAGGTTTTCAGGTGTGCAGCGGGGTCAGGGGAGAGAAGGAGCCCGATCTCCTGCCGAACTATACATCCGCACTGTGAGAAGCTCTGTCGGCTTCAAAAGTGAAAGTAAGGGGCAGAGGAGTGTGCTGTGCTCTCTGCTTCCCCCTAGAGTGCAGTGCCTGGCTGAATGAGGAATCTGGAAAGGTAGATTTGTTTTCAAAGGGCTTTATACATGTGTCTGTGTGTGCGCGCATGTGAGTGTCTGTCTGTATGTGTGTGCATGTGTCTGTGTGTGCATGTGTCTGTATGTGTGTGTATGCAAGTGTCTGTATGTATGTGTGTGTGCATGTGTCTGTATGTATGTGTGTGTATGTGTCTGTATGTGCATGTGACTGTATGCAAGTGTCTGTATGTATGTGTGTGTGTGTGGTAATGTGTCTGTATGTGAGTATGTGCATGTGTCTGTATGTGCATGCGTGTGTGTGCATGTGTCTGTATTTGTGTGTCTATGCGCATGTGTGTGTATGCATGTGTCTGTATGTGTGTATGCATGTGTCTGCGTGTGTGTGTGTGTATGCGTGTGTATGTTACTTTTAATCCTGACCCCCCCCCCCCATTCCTGTACCATCAGAATGGCTTTTGTAGGGCTTGTTTGATAGCAGCAAGGACTGCTGCTCCTCTGAAAAGTAATCCATGCACAGATCGCTTTTCAGAGGCATTTGGCAGGCAGTAAAGTGGCATTATGTTGCCTCCTCACCACCTGTTTTAAGCCCGTAAATGCAGCATCACTACACTGCAACCGTGCAATGCACACAGTTGCGGGGTAGTTGCAGTGCAGTCCCATTCACCCTCGGTATACCTCCAGTTGCAGCCACAGCATGTGTACACCCCCAGCTGCTGCCTCTGCAGCTAAAGGTGGAGAAGTTGGGGGTGGTAAAAACAGCTCAACGATGTGGTTTTACCGCCCCTCTGACATGTGAACAAGCCCTTGGTTCACATCGATGTGGCTGCGTGCTGCGTGTAGGGCAGTCCATTCATTTCAATGGGCTTCCGTACCCACAAAAATACAGGGAAACAAGTCCCCAACCTTTTTTTTTAAATTGCACTGCAGAAAAAGCACCCCGCATTTTCCTATGTGTGGGGTACCATTAAGAATTAATGGTACCCCTAAAGAGCAGAGCATTTGTATGTGTGTCAGGAATGAGCGCGATTTTGCGCGTGTTCTGCGACACACCGTAATGTGAACCAAGCCTTGGACTGGGGTGCCTCAAGACTGAAAATACTTTTTAAGGGCGCCCTAACTGGAAAAAGGTTACAGAAACACTGCTCCATGTGATAGTGCCAGGAGTAGGGGTTTAAGAGTTCTGCACTTCTGCATTGTAAATATCAGCAAAGACTTATACAAAATGTCTCACAGCAAACAAGGATGATGGTTCCCTAGATTTCTTCATCACCAATTCTTTGACGCCATAGTAATGAGGCTTTACAATAATGTCCCCAGGTGGACCATCAGGATGAGAAGATTGTAGAACTCAATGAACCTTGCCCAGCTCTGACTGGGATGTCCAGCTGAGATCTGGGATGTCAGAAAGAAGATTTGCGATGTCAGGGAAAAAATCTTTAACCCCTTCCTGACCAGCCGCCGCAGTTATACTGCGGCAGGTTAGCTCTCCTGCACGAGCCGTTGTATCTGTACGCCGGCTCTTAACCTCCCTGGCGGTATGATTCTGTCAGATTTTAGGTGCTGAAAGCGGTACCATTATTCTGCATGGAAATTTGGCGTTTTATATTGTAGGCCTGTAATTCTTAGGAATAACTCACTTAAATCTGTCCAAACCAGAGTCTAGTAAACATCCCGGGTATGATAAAGTTCAAAAAACAAAATTATACATTATAATAAAATAAATAACTATAAAATAATTATAACAAATAATAATATAATAATAATAAAAGTGTTTTTCAGTGTTTGATGACGAATTTCCCCACAAATCGCTATCGCTTAATTCTGCGAGTGATTCTAATTTATTATCGCTGTTTTTTAGCTGGTCTAAAACCACTTTTGACATAAAGGGACACTTTTTGGTTGCTATGGACAATCTTCAGTTTCCAGGCAGAAAAAAAAAGGTTTTATTATATAAAAGTGCATGCAGGACACTGGGCAGACCACTAGGGACAATGGGGGTGTGTAATTATTACATACAGTACTGTAATCTGTAAGATTACAGTGTACTGTATGTGTACTGTGTTTTAACTTTTTTGAATTTGGCGCCGATCTCCGTCCCCGTGCGTCGTAACGTCGCAGGGAACGGAGCTCGGCGGCACTCGGAAGTGTGTGAATCGAGCGAGATGACGGCTCGATCACACAGCGGGGAAGCATCGCAGGATCCAGGGGAGAAGGTAAGTAACTCCTGCCTGGATCACTGCAACGCAGCCCGAGTCTGGCTCGGGGTTACCGCCTTTGGTGCTGAAATTTAACCCCGAGCCAGACTCGGGAATACCGCTAGGAAGGTTAAAGACGCTTTAGCAGGCGCGCACGCGTCCGCAGTGTGTTCCCGGTGACATAGCAAGAAATCCCGGTTCTCTCAGGGGAGAGGAGACAGATCGTGTGCTCCTCCTAAGTAGGAACACCGATCGGTCTCCTCCTCTAGTCAGTCCCACTCCCCCACAGTTAGAACACACCTAGGGAACATAGTTAACCTCTTGCTCGCCCCCTAGTGTTAACCCCTTCCCTGCCAATGACATTTATACAGTAATCAGTGGCTATTTTTAGCTCTGATCGCTGTATAAATGCCAATGGTCCCCAAAAAAGTGTCAAAAGTGTCCGATCTGTCCGCCGCAATGTCGCAGTCATGATAAAAATCACTGATCACCGCCATTACTAGTGAAAAAATTTAAATAAAAATGCCATAAATCCATCCCTTATTTTGTAGACGCTATAACTTTTGCGCAAACCAATCAATATACGCTTATTGCGATTTTTTTTTTTACCAAAAATACGTAGAACAATACATATCGGCCTAAACTGATGAAGAAATTTGTTTTTGTTTTATTTTTAAGTTTGGATGTTTATTTTAGCAAAAAGTACAAAATATTGTGTTTTTTTTTTTTCAAAATTGTTGCTTTTTTTGTTTTTGGCGCAAAAAAATTTAATTATAGAGGTGATTAAATACCACCAAAAGAAAGCTCTATTTGTGGAGAAAAAAGGACATTAATTTTGTTTGGATACAATGTCACACAATTGCAATTGTCAGTTAAAGCAACACAGTGCCATATCCAAAAATTGACCTGGTCAAGAAGGGGGCAAATCCTTCCGGAGCTGAAGTGGTTAAAGAAAAAACTGCACCGCAAGAGCCATTTCCTTGATAGATTTCAGGAGCCCCCAAATTCTTTTCTTTTTTTTTAATTCTAAAATTTTACATCCAGGATCTTTTTTTTAACTACTTCCCTACCGCCAACCGTCAAATGACGTCAACAGATGGGATCTCCCATCCTGAGTGGACGTCATATGACGTCCTCGGCTTTGAGGGGGGGATATCTGAATGATGCCTGCAGCTAGAGGCATCATTCAGATATCCTTTTGTTCAGCCGGCAATTCTGCGCACCATAAGAACGATCATAGTGATCGTTCTTATAGGCGGCGGGAGGGGACATCCCCCCCTCCCGCCGCCATCCGGTGCTTCTCCGGGCTCTCCCGTGCGATCGGGGACCCGGAGCGAATCTTCCGGCGCCGTTGGTGGGTCACGTGATGAGCATAGTATGGTCACCAGTCATCTCTATGATCGTCGGAGGCCCGGGCGCGATGTGATGACGTCACGCCCGGGTCCTCAAATGTAAACAAAAAAAGCAACCATTGCGGCTGTAAGTATGAGATCAGTGAAAAAATTTTCACTGATCTCATGCTTTCCAGCCTGGAGGAGAGATGTGGGGTCTTATTGACCCCGCATCTCTCAATAAAGAGAACCTGTCACACACATTCCTATTACAAGGGATGTTTACATTCCTTGTAATAGGAATAAAAGTGATCAAAAAAAAAAAGTAAAATAGGTGTAAAAAAAAAAAAAAAATAAGTAAAATAAAAAATAAAAATAATAAAAAATAAAAATTAAAACGCCCCTGTCCCCGGTAGCTCGTGATCAGAAGCGAATGGACATGTAAGTCCCGCCCACATATGTAAACGCCGTTCAAACCACATATGTGAGGTATCGCCGCGTGCGTTAGAGCGAGAGCAACAATTCTAGCACTAGACATCCTCTGTAACTCTAACCTGGTAACCTGTAAAAAAAATTAAAGCGTCGCCTATGGAGATTTTTAAATACCGAAGTTTGGCGCCATTCTGTGAGTGTGCGCAATTTTAAAGTGTGACATGTTGGGTATCTATTTACTCGGCGTAACATCATCTTTCATATTTTATAAAAAAATTGGGCTAACTTTACTGTTTTGTTATTTTTTAAATAATAAAACCTTTTTTCTTCCAAAAAAAAGGCATTTGAAAAATTATTGCGCAAATACCGTGCAAGAAAAAAAGCTGCAATGACCGTCATTTTATTCCCTAGGGTGTCTGCTAGAAAAACATATATAATGTTTGGGGGTGGTTCTGAGTAATTTTCTAGCAAAAGAATGATGATTTGTACATGTAGGAGAGAAGTGCCAGAATAGGCCCAGTATTGAGGGGGTTAGAAAAGCCCTGTATTGAAGTAGTTAAAGTCATCTAATTTAGCCAAAGCCTGGTCTAGTTGATGTTGCAAGTCCTCAATTCTCTGGGTATTCTGATTGGTACCAGAGATAAGGCATCCAGCTTATGTTTTATAGTTTCAATTTGTGTGCTCTGCTCCATGATGTCAGCCTTAATATCTGTAGTAATCTGTAAAGCTGTTTTAGCCGGTCCTTTGTTCAGAGATTTTGTGTAAAAGTAACTGATGTGCTATATCATCAGGGAGAGGTGGGCTAATGGCTGGATCCAATACACCAGGACTATGAGGAGACTCAGCAGGCTTGGATAACAATATATCACCCAATGTCTTCTCAATCAGGGAGCCAGTGGAGGTTGTACTTACAGGAGATGAGTTATCAAGTTTAGAAGGCAGTACCGGTACACAGTTCTGTGATTTCCCCACAGCTTCCAGGCTATGTGTCTGTAGCAGAGCCACAGCCGCCATTTTCCCTGCAGATGCTCTGGAGAGGAAGGCTGGTTGGGGTCTGGAGCGTGCTCTCCTCTCTGTTCCTACAGCCATATAACAGAGAAGGGAAGTCTGTTGTGTCCCCTTGGGCTTCATAATTAACTAAAATTAGCCCATTTCTAGGTGGCCATCTTGGCGAGCTGCACACATGTGACCTCAGAAGACTATTTTTTATACAAATTCCTACTAAGTTTTTCGTTTTTTAAACAATATTTTGTTTAAATATTATTTTTTTTACTTTATATTTCTTTTACTTTTTTTTTCATTGTAAGGCTATGCTTGCCCACGTTGAAGAAAACAATAAATAACATGAAGGAACAGCAATGCAAGCTTGGTACTATCTTTAAATAAAAGACAAATCTTATATCCAAGAACTGCATTGTCCCTATGCAATTTAAACAATTGGCTCTTTGCAAATTATGGCCATCACCTCAGATACTGGCCTAGCAGAGGTGATGATGGGGGCATGTGGATTTCAGCACATGGTTCTCTGAAGTAAAACAGCTTTTTGATTGGCCTCTAATGCATCACTGGGCTCTTCTATTCATTTTCTTGGCGCTCAAACTGGATCCAGAATGAGGTCTGGAATGCAACTGGTAGATCCCAGGAGAGGGCTGGAATGCAGCGTATGGCGGGATGGCGTCACTGATGTTATCGCAGCGCGTTTCAAAGCGTGCGCACTGGGAAGATGTTTGCAGTGAGCGCTCCTTTATCAAGCTGTGATCTACCAGCTGTGTTCCAGACCTCGTTCTGGATCCCGTCTGAGCGTCGAGAGACTCCTGCTGGCCAGGATGCCAGGCACACACAGGTCAACAAGACGAGATGACTGCTGACAGCCGAAACGGAGATAGTGCGTTTTCCACTGGACTCTACTGTGCCTGTTTAAAGATCCTGCAATGTGAGTTTTTTAATACGCTTTGTCTATTAAACATAACAGTCTTACTTAGAGGCGCCTGCTTTCCTGTTTTTTCTGACCAGGATAAGTAAAAGGGGTAAATTGTTTCAAATTTGAGACATAATATAGGTGCAGGAGTAGCATTCCATTGTGCCAGTTATGCCAGTCTTGCCGATAAATAATAGTGCCAGATTGGGTAAACCCAATCCCCCTTGAGCTTGTGGTCTAAATAGCAGCAGTTATACATTACTTTAGTACATTATTCCTCCATGCTTCGAGACTAAACGTAGTAATATATTCAAAATCAGATATTATTTTGGTACCCGGACCTTATGAAATGTTAAAAGGAACATTTATTGGTGCTTGTACTGTCAGTTCGCTTGTTATAGTTTCTCCTTTGTAATTTTATTATATTTTATTATATTTTCTGCTTGCTTATATTACTTTGTAATTTATTGGAAAATAATAAAAATGACAATAAAAAAAAAGGAGATTTCACAGTCAACCTTGGAGTAGCCTTTGATATTTAAGGTATAGCAATTGCATGTGCTAGGGGTTCCATAGCAAGCTTGATGAGGAGGGGTGAGAGGGAGAACCACTGCCTCATCCTACATCCCATAGAGAAAAAATCAGACTCAAAACCTGGAAGTTTTACCCTAGTGCATAGGGCATGATACAGAGCCAGGAACCCATGCAAAAATTCATCTTTGAAACCAAATTTGGATAAGAGATGGTTAACATAAGGCCAGGTAAAACTATAAAATGCCTTATGTATATCTAGGCTTAGCAAGCGTACCGAATGAAAATGGATTCTTACATCCTGGATAATAGTGGTGGCCATAGGTGAGTGCAGCCTATTGAATAAGGGTGTGCACCCCAAAGCTCAAACACACATAGGTCTGTATATATATATATATATATATATATATATATATACACAGTGTCAGTAGAGCAGGGGACAATGTCAGTAGGGCAGAGATTGGTGTCAGTAGTTTATTTTAATTATTTGTTAATTTTTACTCTTTTACAATTATTATTTTTTTGATTATTCTTTATATATTTATTTAATATTCTTTTTTACAATATTTTTTTACAATAATTTATTTGAATTGATTTTTTATTTTTTAGGAGCCCCATTTGGTGAACTAGCAGGGATCTAAAGAGACCCCTGATGTCTCCCTTTTGACACAGAGAAAGGGACCACGGACAAAGATTCCCCAGTGTCTTTCTCTGCAGCCAATCAGCAGGGGGAATCTGTGCAGCACAGGGTGATTAGGGTGTGCCTAGGCACACCTGGCACACCCTGTGCGCACGCCTATGGTGGTGGCTAAACAAATATTGTCTGTGATCTGTCTCAAAGATATGAAACCTGTTTGGTCAGTGGAAATAAGGGAGGTGGTAAAAGATGCCAAACTATTGGAAAAATATTTTTAAGTTATTGGGGTTGATTTACTAAAACTGGAGCAGATGTGCAAGGCAGCCAGTCAGCATCTAACTTCAGCTTGTTCAATTAAGCTGTAGCAAAAAAATCTAGAAGAAAATTCATTACCCTGCAGGGTGTAATTAAACATCCTGAATAACCTGAGGATCGAGACCATGGCAAATTTCTTCTAGTAGGACAGAATACCCATCAGAGCCATTCAGAGGCGTTGCTAGGGGGTGCGGGGGGTGCGGTCCGCCCCCGGGTGACACCCGCTAGAGGGGTGACACCCTCCCTTTTTTTTTTTTTTTTTTTTACAGCTGACCCATTCATTGATTAATTTCACCCCGCTGGGCTGGAAGCCTGGAACAACACCTCCAGCGCCGCGGCCGCGCCTGGTGTGTGTCCTCCGGCTCCTTATTCTTCCTATTCCTAAATTCCAATCGTCCTCCCTACCCTACAGAGCCAGCGAGCGACTCAGCCTGTCACATCATCACACTGCACTGTGATGATGTGACGACACGTCACTGCAGCACACACATAACTTTCTCCGCCCGGGCGGCGCGGCTGCTGTGTGTGACGGTCGCTGCCCACAGTGCCCAGCCCTCCTCCTCTCCACTCTCCAGGAGTACAGACTGTCTGAGACTCCAGCTGGCGGCGGCGCGGTGCACAGAATAAGAACAGGTGGGGGGGGGG
This sequence comes from Rana muscosa, assembly GCA_029206835.1. Taxonomy (NCBI): domain Eukaryota; kingdom Metazoa; phylum Chordata; class Amphibia; order Anura; family Ranidae; genus Rana; species Rana muscosa. Next base: position 65,321,655 of record CM055122.1, on the reverse strand, counting down.
TTCTCCACCGTCGGCCCGCCGGAGCACAAGATGAGGTGTGTGTATGGGGGGGGGGGTTGCCTTTGTAAGAGAGCTAGTGTGGGACAGTGGGAGGACTCAGTTTCAGTGTCTGGCGCCCTGCCCCTGACGGCCTGTATATGATATGATAAGGAAGGGGGGGGGATGCAAGGTGGTCTGCTGCTAGACACAGCTATAGATTTTATATATATATATATATATATATATATATATATATACTATGTAATATAGCTGGTCCAGCCGCCCCTCCCCCCACCAGACCAGCTAACTCCTGTGCTACTGTGCCTATTATATGTAATATAATATATCTGTGTCCAGCAGCCCCCCCCCCCCATTATCAGACAGCCAACACTCACAATATAATTTATATTAGCTGACTGAGACACCCCCAGCCTGAGCTGGTCTGATGATGATGATGATGGGGGGGGGAATGCTGCTGGCCACAGATATATTATATTAGATATAGGCACAGTAGCTGAGTGACACACCTACCCACCCTGAGCAAGCTGGTCTCATGGGGGGGAGTGCTCTGTGTCACCAGGTATGATAGCTGAGCGGAGCCGCCCTAATCTGGCCTGATAAGGGGGGGGGGTGTCCACAGACCACAGCACAGGTGTAGGCAGACAGTGACCCACACCCACATCAGATCCATCCAGCAAGCAGAAGGTCACAGCAGCATCTTCTCGTCTTCTCTGTGGCCATCAGATCCGGTCCAAGCAAGCAACACGCCTTGTTGTCAGCAGGTCACAGCATCTTCTCGTCTTCTCTGCGGCCATCAGATCCAGTCCAAGCAAGCAACACGCCTTGTTGTCAGCAGGTCACAGCATCTTCTCGTCTTCTCTGTGGCCATCAGATCCGGTCCAAGCAAGCAACACGCCTTGTTGTCAGCAGGTCACAGCATCTTCTCGTCTTCTCTGCGGCCATCAGATCCGGTCCAAGCAAGCAACACGCCTTGTTGTCAGCAGGTCACAGCATCTTCTCGTCTTCTCTGCGGCCATCAGATCCAGTCCAAGCAAGCAACACGCCTTGTTGTCAGCAGATTACAGCATCTTCTCGTCTTCTCTGCGGCCATCAGAACCGGTCCAAGCAAGCAACACGCCTTGTTGTCAGCAGATTACAGCATCTTCTCATCTTCTCTGCAGCCATCAGATCCGGTCCAGCAAACAACACACCGTTTCAGCAGGTCAGTTCCAAAATCCAAATCATGCCAATGATGCCATTATCTGCTGTCCCCAGGGACAGTTCCGATCCAGAGATCACCATACAGTGGGATCTCTGGATTGGATCTGTCCCTGGGGACAGCAGATAATGAAAAGTGTGGGGGCAGAGCTGCGATGAAGTCACTCATCGTGTTGGAGCCCTCGGTTAAGCCCCTTTTACACTGGGGCAGTTGGTGCGTCGGCGGGGGGGGGGGGTGACACCATGTTATACCGCACCAGGTGACACCAACCCTAGTGACGCCACTGGAGCCATTAGCTTTGGATGATTTTAAAGATTTTAAAGATTGAATAACTTCCACTGTCTCCATGCATGTGAAATTCAGCCTCTGAATTTGCTTTGTTGACAACTTGGGAAAGGGACATCTTCTCTAGCCAACTTACTGAACCAGGAGTAGGATTAGATAGAGGGGGAGAGAGTAATTGATTTAAAAAATGTGTAACTACCTCAATGATCTCTTTGGGGGGGGGGACATAATGGGGGAGATTTACTAAAACTGGAGCAATCAGAATCTGGTGCAGCTGAGCGTAGTAGCCAATCAGCTTCTAACTTCAGCTTGTTCAATTATGATTTGACAATAAAGCCTGGAAGCTGATTGGTTTCTTTTCTCAGCTGAACCAGATTTTGCACTTTCCAGTTTTAGTAAACCCCTTTTCTATTTGTCCTTTAGAATTTTTTCTGACATGAGGTGGTTTGATAGAATGATTTAGCTTCCTGGCTTTCTTGGACTTTATTATTTACAGTATGTGCACTTGCTAAAATTTAATTTGTGGAAATATTTATATCATTGTTATTTTGTTATTAGTGTAGCGGGGTCCCCAAACTTAACCCCGCTATACCTAAATTTAGGGGTGACCAGAGCAATAGTTGGCTCGGGTCTCTTAATTATTTGGACTCTGCCTTACTGCTGTGTCACCTGGCGTGCAGTTCCCCTTTGGGCGCATAGGTGGTGCTGTCACCTATACCCGGGGTTGAACCACAGGTGATGAAGTAGGTATTGGATGTCCTCTATATATAAGGGGCAGACTCCATTACACGGGATTCCAATTCCTGGGGCCCATGCCCGGAAGCCAATTCCCCGGGCCCATGCCCGGAGGGAGCTACCCTTCAGAGGGGGGTGCGCCCCATCTTGATCGAGGAGTCTCGGGCACCTTCAGCCCGAGGCTACAGAGTTCCAGGTAGGCCCAGTACCTTTGACTTTGTCTACAACCGAAGAGGAGTCCCAGGGAACCCGCGTGAGGGTAACCATGAGGGTAACCGCTGTGGGTAACCGTGGGTAACCGTGAGGGTAACCGCTGTGACACAGAGGAAACCATGGGAGGATCGATCCCATAACAAGAGGGCGAGTAATAAAGTATTGCTGACTCGGGAAAGGCCTGGTGACCTGTCGGAGGGAAGGATTCCTCACTTCGCAGACTGCCTCTGCGGAGTGTTGAAAGTTCAGGAGGGATCTCCTTGACTTGGTCCTTGGAGGAGACTGAGTCATTGTTCCAGCATCACGCCGGCTGCTAGTGCTATTGAGTGACTGTACCCACTCGGGACCGAGTGGCGACAAAGCCAAGAGTGTGCCTGAATCCACTTCTATCTGCTAACCTTTTTCTCACTTCAACTCTCTGGTTCCTGAAAGCAAGATAAAATAAACTCATGTTGGAGTTGATATGTTGTGTGGACATTGACCTCATTTGGGAAAGATAACGTCTTGCCTCTATAAACATAGTGGGGAGAACCAGAAGAAGAAAGCAACTCGCTGCGGGACCCCAGTATGTATGTATGACCTTTATAATCTAGAGGACACTGGCATTTGGCATGGTGTGTCTTATCCCCCTGCTTGAAAAGGTAAGAGGGGGAAAAGGATCCATGTGCTACACTTGGGGGCTCGAGTCCGGGATTCTGCAGCTGTTTCTGGGAGCTGGACTTTACTTTCCCGCATGGCTCTTTGGAGGTCGGCCATTTTTGAAAATTGGACTGCGCCACAAGTGACAGAAAAGTACAGGCCTGGCTGTAATTTCCAGCTGCGTAGTTCGTGGGCGTGTCTCAAAGTCTGTAAAAGCCCGCGAGTTACGTGCAGCAAGGAAGAAAAAGGGGAGGAGCCCCAGACAAAGTGTGTGTTCCATGTGGTGCGGTTGGCGCCAAAGGGACAGTGCTAACTGAACCATTGACGAGGCAACATGTTTTCTGCTCCATGGATGTCTACTTCACCAGGATCTCGTGTTTCTTTCGCCTGGTTCAACCATGGAGGTTGCCACTGTTGTAGCCTCCCTGACGGATACAGGGATCCGGCTGAAGCCCCGAGGTCACTTTGCCCTCTACACATGCAGAGGTGCAGAGGCCTTGGGCATGATTTGTGCGAAATGCCAGGAACTGGTCGTACAGCTTCGCTCTTTCGGGAGATGTACCCGCTGTGGGGAGTTCCTCTTTATGGTAGAACAGCCAACAGAGGTGCCAAAAATCTACCGCCTGGACTGTATCTCAGGTACTGTTGCTCCTGAGGAGGAAATGTGTGCTCCCACAGCCATGCCCACGCGCACTACCGCGGAGATAGTGGAACTCAAGACTGAAGCTCCAGCCATTAAGGAGTTTGAGGCCATTAAGGAGTTTGAGGCCACGAACACAGCGGATGCTGCCTCGGTTGCAATGGAGTCCTCCCTTCCGTCTGCTAAGAGGAAGGTGGGATATGTGAAGGCTTCCCGCGGCCGTGGTCAAGGCCTAACCCAGCGCCCACCTGAAGCGGATCGTCCCGCTGGAGGGATCTCCAAGCAGTCCAAGGAGGGGGAAGGTAAGGAGGCTGGGAGAACTGTGTCATGTTTGCTGGGGAAAGGGAAGAAGCTCAGCGTCCGTTCCATTAGGGATGCTTGGGTGCCTGACCCACGGGAACTTCTAAAAACCAGTGACTCTACGTCCACCAGAGTTTATTTGCCAGCAGAAGAGTACGATAGCTCAGATATAGACTCTTCCTCTGAAGTTGGCGATGATGTCGAAATAGATGAACTGTTTGCAAAGAAGGGATGGGACAAAATTTCGCTAACCTCTCCCCGTAGTGTAAAGGGATCGCCCATGGACTCTGGGGAAACTACACCCCAGGTGGAAACCCCTGTTCTTGCTGGAGAAGTTGTTCCTGTGTCCACTTTGCATGCTCCGGTGTCTTCCGTGCCTGCTGTTCCGGAGGCCCGTTCCTCATTAAGGAAAAAATATTGGGTATTTGCAGCGCTTGCAGAAAGGTATGTGAGCAAAGGAAATGTGTCACAAATGCTTATAGCACAAACATCTATAAGTGAATGGCTTATATGACATATCATCATTTATGGTATAAAACAATAGTGAACAAACTTAAAGTTCATTAAATAGCAATTATATCACTCCTGGAGAACTGAGTGTTTCCACACCAGAAATCAGTTGTTGGTTCCTAGATGAAAAATCCCTTCTAATGGCCCCGCTCATCAGATAGGGAAATAATAAGAGATCTCACCAACTAAAGTCCAGGCAGACTTCATCTCATGTAGATAGGCTCCATAGTACCAGCAGCAAAGGCATTTAAGTGACCATATGGAAAGAAAGGGAAAAATTCATGTGAAATACCGCTAGTAAACAGACAGCATGGCGCTGCTCACAAAGAGACTCACAGGACTGCAGTGATAAACGAGCGTCAGTGTTGTTTCCCGGGTACACAGCGTGCGTTCCACCGAAACCGGAAGTAGCGTCACTGGTTCTGAATTGGCCGAAATTACGTCAACGCGTTTCGCCCCTCCTCCAGGGCATCATCAAGGATGCCCTGGAGGAGGGGCGAAACGAGTTGACGTAATTTCCGGCCAATTCAGAACCAGTGACGCTACTTCCGGTTTCGGTGGAACGCACGCTGTGTACACGGGAAACAACACTTTCGCCCCTCCTCCAGGGCATCATCAAGGATGCCCTGGAGGAGGGGCGAAACGCGTTGACGTAATTTCCGGCCAATTCAGAACCAGTGACGCTACTTCCGGTTTCGGTGGAACGCACGCTGTGTACCCGGGAAACAACACTGACGCTCGTTTATCAGTGCAGTCCTGTGAGTCTCTTTGTGAGCAGCGCCATGCTGTCTGTTTACTAGCGGTATTTCACATGAATTTTTCCCTTTCTTTCCATATGGTCACTTAAATGCCTTTGCTGCTGGTACTATGGAGCCTATCTACATGAGATGAAGTCTGCCTGGACTTTAGTTGGTGAGATCTCTTATTATTTCCCTATCTGATGAGCGGGGCCATTAGAAGGGAATTTTCATCTAGGAACCAACAACTGATTTCTGGTGTGGAAACACTCAGTTCTCCAGGAGTGATATAATTGCTATTTAATGAACTTTAAGTTTGTTCACTATTGTTTTATACCATAATTGATGATATGTCATATAAGCCATTCACTTATAGATGTTTGTGCTATAAGCATTTGTGACACATTTCCTTTGCTCACATACCTTTCTGCAAGCGCTGCAAATACCCAATATTTTTTCCTTTTTGAGGTGATAGACCTCTTGTTGCAGCAGCTGCGGAACCATTAATTTATTTATTATCACTGCACAGTCTGTCAGCGCGGGTTTTAATTTTTAAAAATACCGCTCCTCATTAAGGCCGCCTATGCCACTGTTGGATCCCGCGTGCCCCCGCAGATCTCCGGATGCGATTGTCTTGCCAGGAACTGGAGATCGGGCGACCATGCCGCCTTTGCAACGGCTATTAAATCAAAAGGTTGCTACGGACTACGGATGGGAGTATCCGTACGTTCCAAGGAACTTGCTCTTTGAAATTGAGGCCTTTCGGGAACGATGGTACAGTGACTTTGTCTGGGATCATTTGGAGGTAAAGAAAGGCCATAGGTATTTTACATGTTCGGCCATAATGACTGAGTGATACAAAGAAGCCCAAAAGAATGGACTCTGGGTCGGCACATACATGCGGATCGGGTCGTGATTTGCAGCAAAAATAGAGACGATGTGATTTGTTCCATAGAAACCATGGATAAGGACTGGAAGCCTCTTGATCTCCCTGATCCCCGTTTTTACCTTTGAAGTGGGACTTGTGTTTTTTTTTTTTTCTATTTTTCCACTTCAGGTACAATGCCTTGAACTGCTGTTTGACTCTATTCCCAGGGAATTTACTCTCTGGAGGTTTGAAGGACAAGTTTTTTTTTTCTCTTCTTCTCTCTTTTGGAAAAAAAAAAGAAAGAGAGCTGAACTTTGGGGTAGAGTTAGTCAGGGCAAAGCTGGAAGCCGCCGTGATCAACCAAAGAGAACTTTGTGTTGTGGTGCATCTGTACGCACTTAGGCTAGGTAATGATGTGTGCTGCCACTAGGTGGTAGTGGTTTGCTGGACTTTTTCTTTTATGCACTTATTTTAGGGAAATGTTATTTCATACACTAGGCTTAGTGTTTGCAGCTTCAGTAGAAGGGAGATATCTTTCCTTGGAGAGATAGTTCACTTCTGAGTAATAGTGATAGAATGTTAATAGTGATAGAATGTTAATAGTGGTAGAATATTTAGCGTGTATAATATTTTTCTTTCCCTGCAGGAAGACCATCATGCAACTACACCAGAGAAAGGGTGGGATATAGTTGTGATAGGATGATGGGAGGGATTGTTACATAATGTGTATGTACATTTGAAAACTGTTTTTCTGTCCTTCTCCCTCTTTGCTATACTTCAGGTCTTGATTCAGGCACCATCCTTGCATTGTACATAGTTCCAGGAATAAATTTGCGCTTGCTCAGGACTGAGTGTGTGAATTTATTCCAGACACTGGAGACAGTGTCTCATTTAGAGGGGGGTGTATGTAGCGGGGTCCCCAAATTTAACCCCGCTATACCTAAATTTAGGGGTGACCAGAGCAATAGTTGGCTCGGGTCTCTTAATTATTTGGACTCTGCCTTACTGCTGTGTCACCTGGCGTGCAGTTCCCCTTTGGGCATATAGGTGGTGCTGTCACCTATACCCGGGGTTGAACCACAGGTGATGAAGTAGGTATTGGATGTCCTCTCTCGGCTGCCGTTGGTGGGCGGTTCTGGCCTGCTGTGCATGCCGAGAGAGGATCTATAAGGGGCAGACGCCATTACACGGGATTCCAATTCCCGGGGCCCATGCCCGGAGGGAGCTACCCTTCAGAGGGGGGTGCGCCACATCTTGATCGAGGAGTCTCGGGCACCTTCAGCCCGAGGCTACAGAGTTCCAGGTAGGCCCAGTACCTTTGACTGGGTCTACGACCGAAGAGGAGTCCCAGGGAACCTGCGTGAGGGTAACCGCTCTGACACAGAGGAAACCAGGGGAGGATCGATCCCATAACAAGAGGGCGAGTAGTAAAGTATTGCTGACTCGGGAAAGGCCTGGTGACCTGTCGGAGGGAAGGATTCCTCACTTCGCAAATTGCCTCTGCGGAGTGTTGAAAGTTCAGGAGGGATCTCCTTGACTTGGTCCTTGGAGGGGACTGAGTCATTGTTCCAGCATCACGCCGGCTGCTAGTGCTATTGAGTGACTATCCGGGTGAGCTGTACCCACTCGGGACCGAGTGGCGATGAAGCCAAGAGTGTGCCTGAATTCACTTCTATCTGCTAACCTTTTACTCACTTCAACTCTCTGGTTCCTGAAAGCAAGATAAAATAAACTCACGTTGGAGTTGATATGTTGTGTGGACATTGACCTAATTTGGGAAAGATAACGACTCGCCTCTATAAACATAGAGGGGAGAACCAGAAGAAGGAAGCAACTAACTGCAGGACTCAAGTATGTAACACTGCCTGACCTTTATAATCTAGAGGACACGGCATGTGGCATGGTGTGTCTTATCCCCCTGCTTGAGAAGGTAAGAGGGGGAAAAGGATCTGTGTGCTACATTAGTTTTTGGGGGAATTGGACCCCTTCATAACTTTAAAAGTAACACCATGAGTACAAGCATCACATTTTCCTCCCACACATTAGATTAGGCACTTTTAACCTTTGATCACCCCTTCCACCCAGCAAGTACTATTAGTACAATGTCAGTGTACATTATTTTTCACTGATCAGTGTAACTTGCGACATCAGATAGTGTCAGGGTCAATTAGCATCCCTCCCAGCCAGGGTCAGCTAGCGTTAGATTGCCCACATAATATCGCAATCAGGCTATTGGTCACTGATTACCACCATTACAAGTATAGTGTTTGTACGGATCAATACACTGATCACAAACGGAACTATACTAGTGCCCCCTCAGTATAATGTCCCCAAAAATGCAGTGTTGGCAGGATTAGCCCAGTTTGCTGTCAGCACTTGCATTTAGTCCCTCTGCCCCTCCACCCACCCAAGTGCAGTGTAAGTAGATCACTGTCACCTGTGATACATTGCACAAAAAAACACAGCCTTAGCAGAATGAGACCTGATCTCTGCTAGCAATGGCAGGTGAATTTTATTTGTAGCGGTTCAAGCAGTCCCTGACAGCCAGATGCTCTTTTTCCCATGACTTGTACTAGGAACCCTAAATTTAGCTGATAAAATGTCCCAACAAAGGTACTCTAGTAAATAGGCCTACAGGATTCTGAGCATGTCAGATGAGAGTGAAGGAAAAGCCTCTCTGACAGGATTATGCCTCAGAATATGAACCTGTAGAGAGCAGGAGCACACTGACAGGTAGCTTGGACGATTGCAAAGAGGTCCCTGCTATGGTCAGATGTACTTGACTCCAGGTAGCTGAAGTGCTAGCAATGCATGACTTGTCTCATTTGCAGCAGGGTTCAAGTACTAGTGTCGCATTACCTTTTGGTGAACTGGCAGGCACCAGTGACCTAGTACTTCCTGGCATTTTACACACCAGCACTGCAATATCTCATGGCGATGTGGCGAGTCCCAGAAGTGTAGTCCAAACTGGTGAAGTGGCTAGCGCTGGTAGTATTCTGCAACCATCAGGAAATTGTGCACAGGCCTGTAGAGCCCCTAGCATTCTTCTAGAGGTGCTTGCAAATCCTAAATGGCAGCCCACAGATTTAGCAGCACCTGTAATTCCCCCATTCACTGCCCAATCCGAAATTCAAGCGGAAACAGAAAATTTACCAACTCCACTTTTTTTTTTTCACAGAAGATCTCTATCTATTGATTGTGGGCCAAAGCAATGTATATGCTGACCAGTACATCACCTTCACCTAAATTCAACTATTGCCAGACAATTCACATGAAAATCTATCACGGTTTCTGAATTTAAAACTTTTGTGGGTCTAACCCTCAACATGGGCATTTCAAAAAAGGGAGAATTGTGGTCATATTGGTCCATGGACCCGATTCATCATATGCCCATGTTCTCTGCTGCAATGGCCAAGCCTAGATATGAGACAATAATGCATTTTAGTTATAATACACTCTGCCGTCCTTGGGGTGACCCTGAATATGATCGGCTCTACAAAATTTGGCCCCTCATGAACTACTATTTTGCGTTGATGAGTCCCTTGTACAGTTCACTGGCCGCTTTGCAATCAAACAGTATGCCCCCAGCAAGCATGGCAGATATGGGGTCAAAATGTATAAGCTCTGTGAAAGGGCAACAGGCTATACATACAAATTTAGTGTTTACGAGGGAAAGGACAGTGAGGCAGAGCTCCCCAACTGGATAGAATACATGGGGAACAGTGGCAAGATAGTATGGGACTTGGTGTCGTCTTTGTTCCGCAAGTGGTACTACTTGTATGTGGACAACTGCTATACAAGCGTGCCACTTTTTAGACACTTATACAATCTTGAAATTGGCTCATGTGGCACCATGTGACCTAATCGCTGCGGCTTCCCCCAACAGTTTGCAAGCACCTGACTTAGAAAAGAGGAGAATGCCTGCTTGAGGAATAATGAATTGCTCGCAGTGAATTGGAAGGGCAAACAATATGTTTTCGTCCTGTCTTCCAATAACGCAGACAAGACGGTCCAAATTAGCACAGCAACTGGCATTGTTGAGAAGCCTCTCTGTGTCCAGACTATTACCTTAACATGGGAGAGGGTCTCAAAAGATGTTAGATATTCAGAAAACTTTCTATTGCATTTTAAGAGACCCAAAAATCAAAGGCTGGAAAGTTTACAGTCACGGTTCTGATACGTTACAAGAAAAGTAAAAAAAGGTAAAAAAATAGCAAATTTAAAAAAAAAGTTACTGTTTTATTGAGTTAATGTTATATTGCTACTGTAAATTTTTTTTTTTCCTTAAATGATTTTATTGAAAGAAAAATAAGGTTACATGTACATACAAGACATACAAGCTCATGAACATTTCAAGAATAACCAACACTTAAACAAAGCAATGTCCGGTAACTGAATGAGAGCAAGTAAACCTGCGTAAGAGTGCAAAGACCCACCGTAGACCAATATCACCAGGCCTATCCGGGGTCATGGTAAAACTTCTCAATTCAGAAATTGCAATGGTCGTATAGATGTTGGGAACCCCTAGCAAGGCTCCAGGCTATCATTTGGTCGGTTACATCACAATCAGGAAAGACAAATAAAGAAAAAAAAAAAAGGGGGGGGGACAAAAGTAAACAGAAAAAAGGTTTACAATGACATAGATGTGGGAAAAGAGTAAGAGAAGAAGAAGAAGGGTAGGTAAGGGGTAGCAGTCAAGAAGAGAAAATAGAGAGTGGTGGGGAGAAGTGGGGACCGCTCTCCGTCCTGGCCCCCGCACCAGTACAAAACGCAGGAGAGATCGCAGTGAGTACTTTAAATACTTTAGGACAGCATTTAGAAGAAGGATTTATAGTAATCCGTGGTCCTAAAATGCGTCCAACAGGACCAGGTCAAGCTAAACTTCTGTAAATAGGCATGGGCTGTATGTATCAATTCCTCCATCTCCTCTATCTTGGCGACTCTGATCAACCATTCTCGAATAGTCGGGATATCTTTTGAACGCCAATGTGTAGGAGCGCAGAGTCTGGCTGCATTCACCATATGTATAACCAATGATTTTTGGTAATTTCGTTTGGGTAGAGTAGTATGGTGTAGAAGGTATTGAGCAGGGGTATAGTCTAGAGTGAAAGTGGTGACCCTTGTAATGATGGAGTGGACCTCCCTCCAAAAAGGCTGGAGCAAGGTACACTCCCACCAAATGTGGATCATGGATCCTACCTCTTCTGTACACCTTCAACATGTATTCGGGATTGAGGGTGAGGATTTATGTAAACGAGCTGGGGTTTTATACCATTTTGTGATAATTTTATAACCGTTTTCTTGGATCGCTACGTTCATCGAGCCTTTATGCGCAAGAGTGAATATGGATTCCCAGTCATCGTCCTCAAGTGTGATTTGCATATCCCTTTCCCAACAAGCACGTACAGTCTGCATCGTGGGAGTACCAGGAACGTCCTGCAGTAGGGCGTAAATGTACGACACAAGGTGTCGTTGTGGTGCAAGTGCTTCAAATGGTGTAAGTTGTCTATCCCACGTGACATTTGCATCTTTAGAGGTAAGAAAGTGAGTCAGCTGTCTAAAAGACCAAAAAGGAAAAGTTTTAGTACGTGATTCAGAGGTAAGCTCCTCATAGGATCGTCTACGACCTTTGTGAAAGAAATTACACGCTAGAACCTCCTCGTGTGGCCATTCCATGTGGAGGAATGCGTTTGAATCTCCCGGAGGGAACTCAGGTTTACCTCTCAAAGAGGTTAGCGGACCCGGTTGTGAGGATAAGTTAAAGAGAGTGACTGCTTTCCTAAAGGTCGATAGGGAGGGTGCGATGAGCGGGTGTGTCTTGAGGGTCAGGGGCCAGAATTGAGGTGACAGCCAAGGTAGTGTGGCAATCGGGGTTCGCGTGAGAGAGTTTTCCAGCATCACCCATGCTTTCCTTAGTTTGTGAAGTTTCCAGTCCACCACTCTAGTTAGGTGGCAGGCCAGATAATATTTATAAAGATCTGGCAAACCAATGCCACCTGTTGCTTTGGAGCATGTCAGCCGTGAATATTTAATTTGTGGGGCATTATTCTTCCATATGAAGCTAGTGCAGGCTTTTTTATATGCCGCAAAAAATGAGGGGGGTAAGTGAATCGGAATCGTCTGCATTAAATACAATAGGCGGGGGAGAACAACCATCTTAATGAGGGCCGAGCGCCCAAACCAAGAAACGTTGAGGTTAACCCAATCCCTCAAATTTGCCTGGAGCTTAGAGAGGGCATGGAGGAAGTTGTGGCTATAAAGATCCGTTATGTTCTTAGTGACCAGGATGCCTAAATAGTAATTGCTGTCTTCTGCCAATGAAAGGGAAAGGATTCCTGGCAATGAGTGACTTCCTGAGGGGTAAGGGATACATTTAGGGCATGCGATTTGGAGTAATTGATTTTGAGATTTGATAACTCGCCAAAGTGTTTTATGTCTTTCAAAAGATTAGGTAACGATATCCGAGGGGATTGTAAGGATAGCAAATATCGTCAGCAAAGGCCGCTACTTTAAATTCTCTATGGGCAATGTAGATTCCTTTGATATCCGTATTGGACCTTAGTCTGTTTAGGAGGGGCTCTAGCCTCAAAACAAAGATCAGGGGAGATAACGGGCAGCCCTGACGGGTGCCATTGCTTATTGAGAAGGCGTCTGACAGGAGGCCATTAGCCCTCACCCTTGCAGAGGGACTAGTATAGAGGGCAGTGATGTGTGCAAGCATACGTGGCAGGAGGCCTATGCCCTCCAAGACCGCCCGCATGTAATCCCATGACACCCTGTCAAACGTCTTCTCAGCGTCAAGGGATAGGAGGAATCCCCTGGTCTCCGATGAAGCCAGCCAATGCTGTACATTTAAAGTGCGGATGGTATTATCCCTAGCCTCCCTACCCGGGATAAAGCCCACTTGGTCAGACGATATGAGGCCAGGGATCAAAGGGAGTAACCTATTTGCTAGCATCCTAGCGTAGATTTTTATGTCTACATTAAGCAGAGAGATCGGCCTATAGTTAGAGACTTGTGTGGTATCTTTCCCGTCTTTCGGGATAACTGCTATATGGGCTTCCAATAATCTGCCTAGGGAAGTGTGAGGGGACGAAAGGGAGTTAAATGTGTTTAGCATTTTGGGGGTAAGATCCTCCTGAAAGCATTTGTAGTATAAAAGAGGGAGGCCATCGGGACCTAGGCTTTTTCCCATTTTCATCTGTTTGATTGCTAAGTGGAGTTCTTCCATGGAGAATGGGCTCTCCATGGCTTCAGCCTGCTGGGAGGTGATAGGTTTAGGGCAATAATCCGCTAGGAAGTCCGATATTTGGGAGGAACGCCTGGCCATATTGGTTACCTCGCCCTTTTCTTGCGACAAATTGTACAATTTAGAGTAAACTTTTTCAAAGTGTTTGGTTATTTCTTCGTTCTTTGAAAGGAGTGTACCTTGGCTATCTCGAATATGATGAATCACAGACGAGACCTTATCTGCCTGTATCGTGCGAGCCAGCAGTCTCCCACTTTTGTTACCGTGTTCATAGAACACTTTCTGTCTGAGGACATATCGCCTTCTAGTGTGCTTCCCCAGCTCTTCCCCCAATGCAGAGCGCGCCTGCAAAAGCTCCTGTAGTGTAGCTTGCATGGATGACTGTTTATGGGCTCTTTCCAGGCGATTATATGTTTCAATTAATGATTTAATGACTTCTTGGTGCCTTTTTTTGGCTATTGTAGCTAGAGAAATCAGTTTTCCCCTTAGGACACATTTGTGTGCTTCCCAAAGCGTGATGGGAGAGACATCTGGGGTAGAATTTTCTTGAAAATACATTTGGATTCGGGTACGCACTTGTCTAATATTTTCAGGGTCTTTGAACAGTGATGGATTTAGTCTCCAGGTTTTCGTTGTCTTATGGACTTCAGGAAACGTAAGAGTAAAGCCCCGTACACACGATTGGTTTGACTGATGAAAACCGTCCGATGGATGGTTTTCATCAGACCAACCGATCATGTATGGTACCCATTGGTCTTTTTTCCATTGGTTGGAAAAAATAGAACTTGTTTTAAAAATTTCCGATGGATAAAAAACCGATGGTAATTTCCGATCGTCTATGGGCAAGTCCATCGGTTAAAAAAACCACGCATGCTCAGACTGAATTAGGAGACGGGAGCGCTCGTTCTGGTAAAACTAGCGTTCCTAATGGAGAGAGCACATTCGCCATTCTGCAAGTTATTGCTTCGTTTAATGCAGCGCATGTTTTGTTGCTTTAGAACGGTGTTTAAAATGTAATTTTGGCAGCAGATCTTTCTCATGAGTTCTGACAAACGTATGTCTTTCTTCTTTCTTGTGATCTTAGGAATAATTAGTTTAATTCTTCAAGGCCGAGCTCACAAATTCCCCCTTTTTTTTTTTGTCTTTAAATTTGTTGTGCATTATTTGGTGTGTCAATTTCTCAGGCCTCGTACACACGGCCGATTTTCTCGGCAAGAACCAGCAAGAAACTTGCTGGCAGAGAGGTCTTGCCGAGTAAATCGGTCGTGTGTACGCGGCTATCGGGTTTCTCGTCGAGAAAACCGACAAGAAACCTTGACGAGAAAATAGAGAACCTGCTCTCTATTTTCTCGTTGAGATTCTCCTCGGCATGTTTCTCAACGAGAAAAGTGAGTGTGTGTACACTTACCTGTCCTCCCGGAAGCCCGCGCATGTTCGAAATGAATTTGACGCATGCGCGGTAGCTTCATAGGCATACGTAGGGTATACCAAGATGGCGGCGACGGCATCGAATGTGACGAGCGCATGCTCGTCGTAGTCGATGACGTCACCGCGTACGCTCCATTCAAAGAACCGCGGGTTCTTTGAAACGAGCGTGTGTACACTCGGCCGGGACAAGCTTCTTGTCCAAGAATCTCGTTGAAAAAAACGACATGTTTTTTTCAACGAGAATCTCGGCCGTGTGTACGAGGCCTGAGAACAACTTTTTTTTTTTTTCGTTTCCTCATGGAGGTTGGTGTCCCTTGTTATTAATTACACATTGTATTTATGAAATGTTATTGCTACTTAAAAAAAAACAAACACATCAGGCATGTATGTAGGCTGAAATCAAATTCCCCTTTATTTCGGAAAAAAAGCAAACAAAAAACGAAGGGCAACTATTCAGAAATTAGCAGAGAATATCAAGTCCTTAGATCCCAAATGCAGACCTGACTATGATGAATAATAAAATCAACAACAGCATGAAATCAGGAGCAGCAGCCAAAGACATACATCATCCCAAGCTGTGGTACTCCATCAACCTGCAACTTCTGGATGAGCAGCTCGAGGCCAGGGAATCACCTCCTGCTCTTCGCTGTAGCCTTCCCTCCACGCTTCCCTGCAGTGTTCCCTCCACGGCCCCGTCCACGCACCCTTGCAGGCTGGGCCACTGTGGGTGGTGATGTGGCAGGAGTAGGAGGAGAAGGAGGAGAGGGATTGGCCTGATGTGACAGATGGGTGGCCTCAGTCAGCAGCCCCCTCGCCCCCATGTGTACGGCCATATATATGAGGTGCTCACAAAGGGCCCATTGTCCCGCCTCCATTTGGAGCAACTTATCCGCCAGATAGCTGCTAAACCCCTCCGTAGGGTTGAGGGGGGGGCCTCATGATGGCAGCAGCCTCCTGAATCATCTTTAGTGACTCCTCCTCCACTTGTGTCATCCGCCGTTGTTTTGGCGGTCTGATGTGGAGGGGAGCCCCTTGGGAGACGGTGCTGCCACTAGGCCTGGGGACCTGCTGAGTCCCACTTGGCCCTGCCTCCTCCTGCCTGCCACACTCCTGACCCTCTTCCTCCTGGCTTGCCTCATCCTGTTTATAAAATAAAAAGAAGAATTGTATTATTTGGGGAATCTATCACCCACAATTTGGATATCATTACTGGTGCATATTTTTTTTTGGGGGGGGGGGGTGATATAATTTATGGGTAATCCAAACAGTTCAACACAATATTACTTAGTGGACAATAATTATCATCAAAAATACTATACCTGGCTGAAGATGCGAAGATCTGGCTCTTCAAGTTCAGGAGGCTCCTCCTCCGCCTCTGCAGGGGTGGAGGGAAGGGTGGAAGGAACGCTGGAGGGAAGGGTGGAAGGAAGGGTTGAGAGAAGGCTGGAAATAGATTCCCTGGCCTCGATCTGGTCATCCAGAAATTGAAGATGTCTGTAGTACCACAGCTTGGGCTTTACTACATCGTCGGCTGCTGCTCCTGATCTCTTTGACTGGCGCACTTCCTTGTATTTTTTTTTATAGGAATTACGCAGGTTGTTGATTTTATTATTGATCATAGTGTAGTCTGCATCTGGGATCCATGGCTTCATATCCTCTGCCAATTTGCAAATAGTTGCCCGACGTACATCACTCTTGTGGTACGCAGGGTGTTTCAGTTCCCACAGGTTGCGCTGTTCCTTATATTTTTCAATAAAAGGCAGCATCACCTCCGGCTCACGTAGTTTATGCATCTTTTTGGATCAGCAAGTAAAAAAACAAGGATAAAAAAAAAAATATCAGATTTGATTCTCCTCAACTTATCACAATATTGCCCTTTACAATCATGAACCATTATAGGCCACTGCAGGCCCGAGTTCCCTTCTTACCTTAGTTCAGTTCGTTGGTTCACTTCCGGTCGTCCTTACTCCGCGCATCCCTAATAACTTCTTTCCCCTTTTTATACTCTGCGCATGCGTGTAACTCCGCCCTCGTCGCCCGCCCATGACGGACTTTTTCGGCATTTCCCCGCCCCTTAACGATTGGCGCACAGTGTGAGACGGCGACATGTCGCAGACACAGGTGGCTTCTTTAGTAGAAATTACTGATGAGGAAAGCCCGGAGGCGGAAACGTCCTGATCCTGTAAAAAAAGATACAAGGCGACTAATATGTGTTTTTCTGAGATGGTGGAGATGGTGGACATTCTGCGGAGGAAGGATTACGACGGCAAGCATGGCCCATACGACACCCCTAATCTCCGGAAGTCACAAATTATGGACAAAGTGGCGAAGACTCTCTATAAAAAATATGGGGTCAGGAGATCCAAGGAACAACTCCGTAAAAGGTGGTCAGACCTCAAGCTGAGGGAGCCGGAGCAGTATAGGAAGCTTCTAAAAAGCATAGAAAAAAGTAATTTTTTTTTACTGTGTTCTTTCACAATGTAATATGTATTCTTCCATGTTTTGCAACATGTGCTTGGCTTGACTGGTTTCACATTTTCAAATGTCAACTTTTATGTTAAGTGGAGAGTCCACTTATTTGGTAAATGTGTTGTTAAAAAAAAAATGCTGCTCTTCCCCCAAACATGTTTGGCACATATCCACGTAAACTACATGTGGGCATGCCTCATTTTACTTCAACAATGTTTATCTACACATTGTTGGCTAGATGATGTGTTGTAAGGAAAATTAGAATGTGAATGAAAGGATAAACTGTATTCTGGGTAAAGGAGATGACACTCCAGCAGTTGTGTACTTTTTTTTGTTCTTGATCAAGATACTATACTCTGGGCCACATGACCAAATTTCTTAACGGTGTCACACACAGGTGGTCCAGTGGATACCTTGGTGGTTATCCAAGTGTATTTGTGAGTGTCCTCCAAAATAACATGTTGCTTTGTTGAGTTTGCAAGATCTCATATGTTCATCTTGAAACTCAGGGCCAAATATCAATTGTACCCCACTTCAAAACAATGAGAATCCATTTTCAGGCCTAAAAAGTCTGTGTGCTAAAGGATACATTATTTTTTAAATTCCCATAGGGGAGAGGAGACTGGGAGGACACCATGCTCAGGAGACGAGGAACCAAACACCACAGAAACTCCGCGAAGATCACAAAGCAGACCAAGATCAGCAGGTTCAGGAAGCGGAGGGGGAGAAAGCGGAGGTGGAGGAAGGGGAGGTGGAGGAAGGAGAGGTGGAGCTTATCAGCACAACAGGTCAGTGTCTGTCACCACAACTTCAAGGTAAATACAGATGTAGGCCTGCATAGTTTAAAAAAATGTTTTTGTTTTTAGGGACTGAACGTGGGGGTGTGTCAGGAAGTCCAAATCCTCCATTCTCGAGTGCCAGCGCCAAAATAATCATTCAGGAAATCATGGAATGCAGTAGCGAAATGGACATTATGAGAAAGAGAATGATTGTGATTGAGCAAAAATATAAAAACATGATAGATATTTTTGGGAGAATAGTGTGAACCCCCCCTGTTTTTGTGTTTTGTTATGCGTCCGAAATTTCCTATGGGATTTCCACCAGCCCAAAAGTGATGATGCACACACTGACTCAACATGTGCTATCTGCCGTCACAGGATATCTATGTCCCTGTTTTGGGGGTGCAACCTCTTCCTCCCTCCTCAAGTAGGTGAGAGGAAGGGTTTTCACCCCTAAAGCACGTCCATTGATCCCCCATGATGGCAGATAGCACATGTTTACCTTAGCCATGGGATCATGTTGAAGATACCCATTTGAGCCCCAAAAAGAAAGTGTGGTTCTTCACTTTTGGGATGGATCAGGGGTAACATCACCCCATCTCATGTTTGTATTTTTCACTGTTATTTTGTCACTTTTTCAGAAAAAAAAATATTGGCTTTTGACCCATGCATGTTTCTGCAAAAAAAGCTGCACAAACAAAAAAAAGGCTAGAATTTCGCAAACCAACCAAAAATGTTGTGCAATCAATAAAAACATTCGGGAAGTCTAAAAAAGGTGTGCCTTGTTCTTTCTATGCTCAATAGCAGTTCTGAAGATGCAAAAACAGTGTTTTTACCTTTGAGATTTGAGGGTATTTACTAAGGACAAATACACTTGGCACTACTAGAACCTGGGAGACACATAAACCACAAATACAAGAATGACAACACAAGTTTGTTGTAAATCAATTATTTTTTTTATTTGAAAAAGGTAATAATAAAAGGTCAGATGTGGTCTGGCATTGCGATGGCCCCCCTACCCGTGAGGTACTCTACATATTTCTGACGTACTTCACGGGCACTTTGGGGGGCCAAGCCAGTACGGGCAGTGCTGAGGCCGGTCAGATTTGTCAGTTCAGATGGACCGGCCTCAGGCCCAACTGATGACACATAATTAGCATAAAATTTTCGCAAAAAGTTGTGCAATAAGCAGCAGCAGTAGACAATGTTGTTCAGTTTATATTCCGCCAAATTGATAGCTGTCTGAAACAGGCGGAACCGGCTGGCCATTATCCCGAAGGCATTCTCCACAACTCTCCGGGCTCTGGCCAGCCGGTAATTAAAAACCCTCCTCTCCGGGGTGAGGGTGCGTTGGGGAAACGGCCGCATGAGGTGTGGTCCTAGTCCAAAAGCTTCATCCGCGATGAAAACGAACGGTAGCCCTTCCACGTTCTCTGCATCTGGAGGCAGTGCAAGACCCCCAGCCCGCAGATGGTGAGCGAACTCCGTCTCAGCGAATGCTCCACCATCGGACATCCGGCCGTTCTTCCCCACATCCACATACAGGAACTCGTACCGTGCCGACACCACCGCCATTAACACAATACTATTGAAACCTTTATAGTTAAAATAGTACGACCCCGAATGGGGTGGCGGCACTATGTGGACGTGCTTCCCATCAATTGCCCCTCCGCAGTTGGGGAAATTCCACCGCTGGGCAAATTGGGAGGCCACAGTCAGCCATTCCTGTGGTGTGCTAGGGAACTGTGGAGTCAAACAAAAAGAAGACATTAGTACGGTTTATGTTTACAGTGCAAGCAGATTACACGCAAAAACATTGTTGACCAACATCAGTCTAACATTATTTTTTAACCACTTAAGCCCCGGACCATTTGGTAGCTAAAGGACCAGAGGTGAATTCAGAATTTTGCACTGCGCTGCTTTAACTGTAAATTGTGCGGACATGCAATGTTGTACTGAAACGAAATTTGCGTCCTTTTCTTCCCACAAATAGAGCTTTCTTTTAATGGTATTTGATTGCCTCTGCGATTTTTATTTTTTGCGATATAAACGGAAAAAGACCGAAAATTTTGAAAAAAAATGATATTTTCTACTTTTTGTTATAAGAAAAATCGAATAAACTCAATTGTAGTCATACATTCAGGCCAAAATGTATTCAGCCACATGTCTTTAGTAAAAAAAATGTCAATAAGCGTATATTTATTGGTTTGCGCAAAAGTTATAGCGTCTACAAACTAGGGTACATTTTCTGGAATTTACACAGCTTTTAATTTATGACTGCCTATCTCATTTCTTGAGGTGCTAAAATGGCAGGGCAGTACAAAACCCCCCCAAATGACCCCATTTTGGAAAGTAGACACCCCAAGGAAATTGCTGAGAGGCATGTTGAGCCCATTGAATATTTTTTTTTTTTGTCCCAAGTGATTGAATAATGACAAAAAAAAAATTACAAAAAGTTGTCACTAAATGATATTTTTAGGAGCCTAGCCACGTACGGGACCCCGGAAACCAAGCACCGCCTTCAGGATTTCTAAAGGCGCAAATTTTTGATTTCACTCCTCACTACCTATCACAGTTTCGAAGGCCATAAAATGCCAAAATAGCACAAAACCCCCCCAAATGACCCCATTTTGGAAAGTAGACACCCCAAGCTATTTACTGAGAGGCATGATTAGTCCATGGAATATTTTATATTTTGCCACAAGTTGCGGGAATATGACAAACTTTATTTTTTTTGCACAAAGTTGTCACTAAATGATATATTGCTCACACATGCCATGGACATATGTGAAATTACACCCCAAAATACATTCTGCTGCTTCTTCTGAGTATGGGGATACCACATGTGTGGGACTTTTTGGGAGCCTAGCCGCGTACGGGACCCCAAAAACCAAGCACCGCCTTCAAGGTTTCTAAGGGCATAAATTTTTGATTTCACTCCTCACTACCTATCACAGTTTTGAAGGCCATAAAATGCCAAGATGGCACAAAACCCCCCCAAATGACCCCATTTTGGAAAGTAGACACCCCAAGCTGGGTACGGGGCCCCAAAAACCAAGCACCGCCTTCAGGCTTTCTAAGGGCGTAAATTTTTTATTTCACTCCTCACTACCTATCACAGTTTCGAAGGCTATAAAATGCCAAAATAGCACAAAATCCCCCCAAATGACCCCATTTTGGAAAGTAGACACCCCAAGCTATTTACTGAGAGGCATGTTCAGTCCATGGAATATTTTATATTTTGCCACAAGTTGCGCGAATATGACAAACTTTGTTTTTTTTGCACAAAGTTGTCACTAAATGATATATTGCTCACACATGCCATGGGCATATGAGAAATTACACCCCAAAATACATTCTGCTGCTTCTCCTGAGTACGGGGATACCACATGTGTGGGACTTTTTGGGAGCCTAGCCACGTACGGGACCCCAAAAACCAAGCACAGCCTTCAAGGTTTCTAAGGGCATACATTTTTGATTTCACTCCTCACTACCTATCACAGTTTTGAAGGCCATAAAATGCCAAGATGGCACAAAACCCCCCCAAATGACCCCATTTTGGAAAGTAGACACCCCAAGCTATTTGCTGAGAGGCATGTTGAGCCCATTGAATATATTTTTTTTTGTCCCAAATGATTGAATAATGACAAAAAGAAAAAAAAAAGAAAAAATGTACAAAAAGTTGTCACTAAATGATATATTGCTCACACATGCCATGGTTATATGTGGAATTGCACCCCAAAATACATTCTGCTGCTTCTCCTGAGTACGGGGATATCACATGTGTGGGACTTTTTGGGAGCCTAGCCGCGTACGGGACCCCAAAAACCAAGCACCGCCTTCAAGGTTTCTAAGGGCATAAATTTTTCATTTCACTCCTCACTACCTATCACAGTTTTGAAGGCCATAAAATGCCAAGATGGCACAAAACCCCCCCAAATGACCCCATTTTGGAAAGTAGACACCCCAAGCTATTTGCTGAGAGGCATGTTGAGCCCATTGAATATTTTTTTTGGTCCCAAATGATTGAATAATGACAAAAAGAAAAAAAAAAAGAAAAAATGTACAAAAAGTTGTCACTAAATGATATATTGCTCACACATGCCATGGTTATATGTGGAATTGCACCCCAAAATACATTCTGCTGCTTCTCCTGAGTACGGGGATACCACATGTGTGGGACTTTTTGGGAGCCTAGCTGGGTACGGGGCCCCAAAAACCAAGCACCGCCTTCAGGCTTTCTAAGGGCGTAAATTTTTTATTTCACTCCTCACTACCTATCACAGTTTCGAAGGCTATAAAATGCCAAAATAGCACAAAATCCCCCCAAATGACCCCATTTTGGAAAGTAGACACCCCAAGCTATTTACTGAGAGGCATGTTCAGTCCATGGAATATTTTATATTTTGCCACAAGTTGCGCGAATATGACAAACTTTGTTTTTTTTGCACAAAGTTGTCACTAAATGATATATTGCTCACACATGCCATGGGCATATGTGAAATTACACCCCAAAATACATTCTGCTGCTTCTCCTGAGTACGGGGATACCACATGTGTGGGACTTTTTGGGAGCCTAGCCACGTACGGGACCCCAAAAACCAAGCACAGCCTTCAAGGTTTCTAAGGGCATAAATTTTTGATTTCACTCCTCACTACCTATCACAGTTTTGAAGGCCATAAAATGCCAAGATGGCACAAAACCCCCCCAAATGACCCCATTTTGGAAAGTAGACACCCCAAGCTATTTGCTGAGAGGCATGTTGAGCCCATTGAATATATTTTTTTTTTTGTCCCAAATGATTGAATAATGACAAAAAGAAAAAAAAAAAGAAAAAATGTACAAAAAGTTGTCACTAAATGATATATTGCTCACACATGCCATGGTTATATGTGGAATTGCACCCCAAAATACATTCTGCTGCTTCTCCTGAGTACGGGGATACCACATGTGTGGGACTTTTTGGGAGCCTAGCCGGGTACGGGGCCCCAAAAACCAAGCACCGCCTTCAGGCTTTCTAAGGGCGTAAATTTTTGATTTCACTCCTCACTACCTATCACAGTTTCGAAGGCTATAAAATGCCAAAATAGCACAAAATCCCCCCAAATGACCCCATTTTGGAAAGTAGACACCCCAAGCTATTTACTGAGAGGCATGTTCAGTCCATGGAATATTTTATATTTTGCCACAAGTTGCGGGAATATGACAAACTTTGTTTTTTTTGCACAAAGTTGTCACTAAATGATATATTGCTCTCACATGCCATGGGCATATGTGAAATTACACCCCAAAATACATTCTGCTGCTTCTCCTGAGTACGGGGATACCACATGTGTGGGACTTTTTGGGAGCCTAGCCACGTACGGGACCCCAAAAACCAAGCACAGCCTTCAAGGTTTCTAAGGGCATAAATTTTTGATTTCACTCCTCACTACCTATCACAGTTTTGAAGGCCATAAAATGCCAAGATAGCACAAAACCCCCCAAAATGACCCCATTTTGGAAAGTAGACACCCCAAAGAAATTGCTGAGAGGCATGTTGAGCCCATTGAATATTTTTTTTTGTCCCAAGTGATTAAATAATGACAAAAAGAAAAAAAAATGTACAAAAAGTTGTCACTAAATGATATATTGCTCAAGCATGCCATGGTTATATGCGGAATTGCACCCCAAAATACATTTGGTTGCTTCTCCTGAGTACGGGGATACCACATGTGTGGGACTTTTTGAGAGCCTAGCCGCGTACGGGCCCCCGAAAACCAAGCACCGCCTTCAGGATTTCTAAGGGCACAAATTTTTGATTTCACTCCTCACTACCTATCACAGTTTTGAAGGCCATAAAATGCCAAAATAGCACAAAACCCCCACAAATGACCCCATTTTGGAAAGTAGACACCCCAAGCTATTTGCCGAGAGGCATGGTGAGTATTTTACAGCTCTCATTTGTTTTTGAAAATGAAGAAAGACATTTTTTTTTTTTTTTCTTTTTTCAATTTTTAAAACTTTGTGACAAAAAGCGAGATCTGCAAAATACTCAACATACCTCTCAGCAAATAACTTGGGGTGTCTACTTTCCAAAATGGGGTCATTTGGGGGGGTTTGTGCCATCTGGGCATTCCATGGCCTCCGAAACTGTGATAGGCAGTGAGGAGTGAAATCAAAAATTTACACCCATAGAAATCCTAAAGGCGGTGCTTGGTTTTCGGGGTCCTGTACGCGGCTAGGCTCCCAAAATGTCTCACACATGTGGTATCCCCGTACTCAGGAGAAGCAACAGAATGTATTTTGGGGTGCAATTCCACATATAACCATGGCATGTTTGAGCAATATATAATTTAGTGACAACTTTTTGTAATTTTTTTTTTTCTTTTTGTCATTATTCAATCACTTGGGACAAAAAAAAAATATTCAATGGGCTCAACATGCCTCTCAGCAAATAGCTTGAGGTGTCTACTTTCCAAAATGGGGTCATTTGGGGGGGTTTTGAACTGTCCTGGCATTTTATGCACAACATTAGGAAGCTTATGTCACACATCATCCACTCTTCTAACCACTTGAAGACAAAGCCCTTTCTGACACTTTTTGTTTACATGAAAACATTTTTTTTTTTGCAAGAAAATTATGTTGAACCCCCAAACATTATATATATTTTTAAAGCAAAGGCCCTACAGATTAAAATAGTGGGTGTTGCATTTTTTTTTCCACACAGTATTTGCGCAGCGATTTTTCAAACGCATTTTTGGGGGGAAAAACACACTTGTTTTATTTTTAATGCGCTAAAAAACACTATATTGCCCAAATGTTTGATGAAATAAAAAAGATGATCTTAGGCCGAGTACATGGATACCAAACACGACATGCTTTAAAATTGCGCACAAACGCAGCGGCGAGAAACTACATTCATTTTTAAAAGCATTTAAAAGCCTTTACAGGTTACTACGTTAGATTTACAGAGGAGGTCTACTGCTAAAATTACTGCCCTCGATCTGACCTTCGCGGTGATACCTCACATGCATGATGCAATTGCTATTTACATATGCCGCTAGACCGACGCTTGCGTTCGCCTTTGCGCAAGAGCAGGGGGGGACAGCGGTGCTTTTTTTTTTTTTTTTATTATTTATTTTGCTTTTTTATTTTATTTTTAAATTGTTCCTTCCATATTATTTTTTTTTTAATCATTTTTATTGTTATCTCAGGGAATGTAATATCCCCTATGATAGCAATAAGTAGTGACAGGTACTCTTTTTTTGAAAAAAAATGGGGGGTTAGACCCTAGATCTTTCCTCTGCCCTCAAAGCATCTGACCACACCAAGATCGGTGTGATAAAATGCTTTCCCAATTTCCCAATGGCGCTGTTTATATCCGGGGGGGCATTCCCTCCCACTGCTTGTAAAAGCAGTCCAGAGGCTAATTAGCCACTAGGATTGCTTTTACATGAAAGCCGGCCGCTGGCTGAAAAGAATGATACCCGCAGGCATCAATCTGGTATAACCATTCAAAGTCCAGCAACATACCAGTACGTTGCTGGTCCTTGTTGGACATGTATCGTAATCTTTTTTTTCATGCAGCCAGTTGGCTGAACGAAAAAAAGAGATTGATCGGTGGGTATGCCCACCATTAGAATACCTCCCTTCATCCACCCACTTCTAATGATGGGCATATATGCCGAAGCATGGGGGCATCCTCCCGCAAAAAAGTTATGCCGCGTACACACGGTCGGACTTTTCCACGGGCAAGCCTTTGTCGAAATTTCGTCCGTATGTACGCGGTATAAAAGGTTATGCCGCGTACACACAGTCGGACTTTTCCACGGGCAAGCCTCTGTCGGAATTTCGACCGTATATACGCGGCATTAGGAGCAAAATCGCTCCTCCGCCCCTGCTGCCCCCATGCTTCGGCATATATGCTCTTTTTTTAACTGTGGTGGTGAAATCACCTCCTACAGCGTTGGAGTCATGGCTTTATGTATCGTGGGAGCAAACGCTGTTGCTGTCAAGATAAATAAATCTGCGATGCAACTGAATGGCGTACCTGCTAAGCAAATGATGGTTAACATTAAAACAAAGTAACATTACAGTACAACAGTAAGACCATACCATACCTGCAAAGCAAATACCAAAACAAAACTTAGTAAAAAATAAAACATTTTTTTTAACGCAACCTGTGCCTAAAATATATATATATGCCGAAGCATGGGGGCATCCTCACGCAAAAAAGTTATGCTGCGTACACACGGTCGGACTTTTCCACGGGCAAGCCTCCGTCGGAATTTCGACCGTATATACGTGGCATTAGGAGCAAAATCGCTCCTCCGCCCCTGCTGCCCCCATGCTTCGGCATATATGCTCTTTTTTTAAACTGTGGTGGTGAAATCACCTCCTACAGCGTTGGAGTCACGGCTTTATGTATCGTGGGAGCAAACGCTGTTGCTGTCAAGATAAATAGATCCGCGCTGCAACTGAATGGCGTACCTGAAAACAAAAAATTACATACCTGAAAAGCAAGCATGATAAAACATTGCAGAATAGAATACAGTAAAAAAGAGCAGAACAATAGAGAGAAAATAGAGAGAGAGAGAGAACAATAAAACGACAACTATTTTTGTTTTTTTATTTTATATTTTTTTTGTGTTTTGTTTTTTACGTTTTTTTTTTTCTTTTTTACACTTTTTTTTGTAACTTTAACAACTGTAATGGTTCGGGTCTCTCAAAATGTAATGGCATCTTGGGAGACCCTGTGTAAGTGTGTCCTAGTCTGTGAAATGCTGTACCCTATGCTAAAACTTCACTTTTGAGTGGTAGCGATCAAAACATTCACCAAGGCAAAGACCAGGTTTGTCAGGACAGAGTGGACAAAAAACACGGGTGTCACGCCTAAATCCGCGCTTGCTACAGACACGACATCTTTTTTGGGGGGTTCGTTGGGTAGGGGTACTCGGGAGGGCATACGGATAATGCCTCTCATGCAGCCGGCTTACTGCATTTGGTAGGGGATGGTGAAGTGCAGAACCGCCTGGATACAGGAGTTCTGTGACTATCTCATTCTGGAATTTTAGAAGAGATAACGTCCCGCCTGAAGCTCTGTATAGCACATGAGCATTCAGCAAAGCCAATTGGAATAAGGATAGAGACACTTTTTTGTACCAGCGTCTTGCCTTACGGTCAATTAGATACGGCGCCATCAACTGGTCGTTGAGGTCCACCCCTCCCATATTTTTGTTATATTCGTGGACACAGAGTGGTTTCTCCACAACACCAGTCGCCGTACGAATTTGGACTGTCGTGTCTGCATGAAGGGAGGTAAGAAGGAAAACATTCTTATTGTCCCTCCACTTCATAGCGAGCAAGTTATTACACTTCACGCAGGCTCTCTCCCCCAGCCTAAGACGGGCATCTACAAGCCGCTGGGGAAAGCCCCGGCGATTAGGTCGCACGGTGCCACATGCTCCAATCTGATGATCAAACAAGTGACTAAACAGTGGCAGGCACGCTCGTGTAATAATTGTCCACATACAAGTGAGTGAGTGAGTAACTTGTATAGCGCTGCAATTGCGAACTAAATCGCCTCAAGGCGCTTTGCATCCAGTGTCGTTGAGATCGTTAGAAGAGATGGGTCTTTAGTATTTTCCGGAAGGCCCGATGGTTTTCTTCCATGCGGATATTCGTGGGTAGCGCATTCCATAGCCTTGGTCCTTGGACAGCAAACCTTCGTTCTCCCTTGGCTTTGTAGCGGGTCTTGGGGATGTGGAGGAGGTTTTGGTTAGTTGATCGAAGGTCACGAGTAGTGGTGTAGTGTTTTATTTTCTCGCATAAGTATTCAGGAGCGTTTCCTTGTGCGCATTTGTGGGTGAGGCAGAGGGTCTTGAATGTGATCCGATCCTTTACGGCTAGCCAATGGAGGCTTTTCAGGGATGGTGCGATTGATTCCCAGGGTTTTTTCCCTGTTACCAGTCTGGCCGCTGTGTTTTGGACGACTTGTAGACGTGCAACTTGGTATTTGGGTAGTCCTAGGTAAAGTGAGTTAGCGTAGTCAAGCCGTGAATTGATAATGGTTCTGACTACTACTGTTCTGTCTTTTTCCGGGATGAACAGGATGAGTCTTCGTAGCAGGCGGAGAAGGTGGTGGGATCCACTGACTACTGATCCTATTTGTGCGTCCATAGTCATGTCTGAGTCAAAGATAACTCCCAGGCTTTTGACTTTGGTGCTTGGGGTTATGTTTTGTCCCAGGATGGTGGGTGGCGTCCATGTGGTCCTGGCGTTTTTCTTTCGGTTAGCGTGGAAAATGAGCAGTTCTGTTTTGGATCCATTAAGCTTGAGGGAGCTCTCTGTCATCCAATTGTTGATCAATGTAAGGCATTTTTCCAGTCCGTAATATTGATCTTTTTTGTTGTTGATGCGAAAGTATAGTTGAGTGTCATCTGCATAGGAGTGATAACGCATGTCCTGTTCACTGATGATTTTGAGGAGTGGCCGAAGGTAGATGTTGAAGAGTACCGGTGACAGGGGTGATCCTTGAGGTACTCCGCATGTATTTGTGCGTGGTGCCGAGGTAAAGGCTCCCAGATTCACTGTCTGGGATCGGTTTTCTAAGAAGGATGCGAACCATGGTAGGTCCGTGTCTGCGACTCCTGCTACTTCGGTGAGACGCGTAAGTAGGATTTTGTGATCTACTGTGTCAAAGGCTGCACTGAGGTCCAGCAGCACCAGGAGACATGATTCTCCGTCATCTGCTGCTTCTAGTACGTCGTCCCATATTATGAGAAGTGCCGTTTCCGTCCCATGGCCTGGGCGGAACCCCGATTGAAGTGGGTCCAGGAGATTGTGGGTATCCAAATGAAGTTGTAGCTGTTGTGTTACAACTTTCTCGATAATCTTGGAGATGGTGTTCAGGCTTGTTACCGGTCTTCTAAAATTTGGGTCATTCGGGTCAAGGTTAGGTTTCTTTAGGAGGGGTTTGATTATTCCTTGTTTAAGGGAAGTCGGCACAATACCTTCTTTGAACGATTGGTTGATGAAGTGTGTTATGTGGGGTGCCAAGATGTCGGTACATTCTTTCAGCAGTTTTGCCGGAATGATGTCGTTCGGTGAAGTGCTATCTCGGAGGCTTCTGATGATGTTTTTAGTAGTGTCGATTGTAATTGGGACCAGAGTAAATTTCTTTGATTGCAGAATATTTATCTGGTTCTTTTCTTCCTTTGGCTGTGTGGGGTTGTTTGATTTTTCCTGCTGAATTATTTTCCTAATGTTATCAATTTTGTCGATGAAAAAATTGGATAGTTCATTGCAGAATTCCTGTGTTTCGTTTGCTGGTACCCCTTTCCGAATAAGGGTGACACCAAGTTCCACACTATCTTGCCAGCGCTCCCTATGTAATCCGGGCAGTTGACCGGCTCAACCTGACTATCTTTTCCCTCATAAACCATAAAGCTCCATACATAGCCTGTTGCCCTGTCACAGCACTTATAGAGCTTGACCCCGTATCTGGCACGCTTGCTGGGAAGGTACTGCTTGAAAGCCAAGCGGCCAGAAAATTTAATCAGGGACTCATCAACGCAGACAGCTGGATCGGGAATAAACAAGGCTGCAAAACGTTCGTTGAAGTGGTTTATGAGGGGCCGAATTTTATAGAGCCGGTCGTACTCAGGGTCCCCACGTGGACGACAAAGTTCATTGTCGTTGAAGTGCATGAACCGCAAAATCTGCTCGTATCGTGTCCTGGGCATGGAGGCAGAGAACACGGGCATGTGGTCAATTGGGTGCGTGGACCAATAAGCACGCAATGACGGGAATTTATGTGTGCCCATGTTGAGGGAAAGGCCCAGAAAGGTCTTAAATTCGGAAACCGTAATTGGTTTCCAATCTTTGGCAATTTTAGGCAACTGGGGGTTAGCGGCGATGAATTGACCAGCATATAAATTACTCTGGTCCACAATAGATCTATAGAGATCTTCCGTGAAAAACAGCGAATAATAATCGATTGGCATAAAATCAGCTGTTTCCACCTGAATACCGGGTTGGGCAGTGAATGGGGGAAGTACGGGTTCTGCAGAAGTGGTGGGGACCCAATCAGGATAGGCGAATTCTGCAGGAAGGGCACTATGGGCACGACGGGCCTGCCTTTGTCTTCTTGGTGGCAGCGGGACACTACTTGTGCTTGCCACCTCGCCAGCTTGAACTGCACTTATGGGACTCGCCACGTCACCACGTGATACTGCAGTGCTGGATGTACGCCCAGGCTGTACTAGGCCGCTGGTGCTTGCCAATTCACCAGAAGGAATAACGGCGCTTGTACTACTCTGCTCCATGATACGAGAGCCCTGCGGTTCTTGCTCCTCAACAACCTCAGAAGATCGGGATCGGGTACACCTGACCTTAGCAGGGACCTCAACTTCGTCGTCAGAGCTATCTGACGTGGGGCCGCTGACGTCACTGTCTTCTACGGGAAGATATTCTGAGCCTGAATCTGACAGATACGTGACCTCCTCTTCACTATCTGTTATGCTCAGAATCTCGTAGGCCTCTTTACTAGTGTACCTTCGTCTTGCCATTTTGGGCTCTAAATTTATGGGTACACTAGTAAGATTCACAGGAAAAAAAGCACCTGACTGTCACCAAATGTATCAAACGCTACCAAAAAAACTGTTAGCGATCGCAGGGATCAGGACTGTCTCTGCGAACGCTGCAGTTATGTGTGTTGTGTTTGGTAAGTGACAGTGATCGATCGATACTGCACTTGGGTGGGCTGGGCTGGGCTGGGCTGGGCGGAGGGGCTAAACGCAGGTACTAGCAGGTATCTGGGCTGATCCCGCTAACACTGCGTTTTTGGGAACCCTAAACCGCTGGGGACGCTAGTATAGATCTGATCAGATACTATACCACTAAGGGAGGTGTATGCTTTGCGCGTGGGTGTTAGCGTTACTGGCACTAACCTAAAGCTGCCTGGGGCGACGCAGACCCTCTCTGGCGCTAAAACCTAATTGATATCACCCGCCGGGCGATCAGGGGGTTAAACCTTTATTGGGTTATATACGGCGGGTGCCCTGATGCTATAAAAAGCAAACTAACCAACCAGTGTCACCCGTAACCTTTATATGGTGATCACTGGTGAAAGGGTTAACTAGGGGCAATCAGGGGGTTAAAACCTTTATTAGGTTAAATATGGGGGTACCCGACGCTATATAAAAACCTGACGGGTTACCTAAATAACGAAATAACTTACTGGGTAACCAGTGTCACCAGTGACGCTTATACGGTGATCACTGGTGAAAGGGTTAACTCTAGGGGCAATCAGGGGGTTAAAATAATATATGGGGGTACCTGACGCTAATAAAAACCTGCGGCGAACCTAAAAATAATTAACTGGCTATCTAGGACACCAGCGACAAGAAAAAAGCGATCGGAAAAACGATCGCTTAGTGACGCTGGCGTTAGGGGGTGAAAGGGTTACCTGGGGGGCGATCAAGGGGTTAAACCTTTATTAGGGGGGGTTAGGGGGCTACCCTGGACCTAAAGGGGCCTAAACCTAACTGCCCTGCAACTTTTTACAGTTACAAATGACACTGATTGCAGTGATCAGTAAAAAAAATGATCACTGCAAACGGTGCACTGTGACTGGGGGTACTGGGGGTGATCTGGGGGGTGATCTGGGGGTGACTGGGGGGTGATTTGTGTGCCTACGTGTACTGGTGTCAGTGGGCTGTTGGTGCACTTACTGTGAGATGTCTTCTCTCCTCGCGCCGGATTGAAAAGACCGACACGAGGAGAGATGACATCACTTCCTCCTGTCTGTGTTTACATTACAGGCAGGGGAAGCTCTCTCATTCGCCGGGAGCGATCGAGAGGGGGTGGCCGGAATCGAACGGCCGTCCCCTCATGCCGGATCGCTCCCGAACACTTAACCACCGCTCACTGTACAGAAGGGGGGTCCGATCGGACCCCCCAACTATACAAAGGCGATCACGTACATATACGTGATTCTGCCTGTCGGTGCCATTCTGCTGACGTATAATTACAGTGGGCGGTCGTTAAGTGGTTAAGGGAGTTTTTCCTACCAATAAACAAAGGCCCACTTAGCAGATGCCTCACCCCCGCTGAGTGGACATTCTAAAATAATCTAAGGGGGGGGGGCCTAAGGTGATTGTGGGGGATCCAAAAAAGGCTCTACCACTCTGCTGAGCTTGATTGAGAACTAAAAATATTTTTACATCTTTAGGGGGGGAGGGAGGGTTGTCAAACTATGAGGGCACTGACCCCAAAAATATGAAAAGGAAAATAGAAGGCTAGCTGGGTTTACGCCCACAATAGCATGCTGGAGAGGTTAGTGAAGGGAAATAGGCATGTAGGGCCCAAAAAGGCCTTTACAGGTAAAAACATGCATGGGGAAAATGGGGACATTACCAGGATATTACAAACAGACAAATTTGTGTTAGGAGGAAAAAAAAAGAGAAGATTCTAAAACAATAAAAACATATAATGTGAGGTTAAAGGAGCAAAATTACCTTCATATAGTCCGTCTGCAGGACCTGAATAATGGCCGAACACGTCTCAGGGATAATGATCCCGAGAGCCTGGGGGGAGATGCCTGTTGAGAACTTGAGGTCCTGCAAGCTTCTCCCAGTCGCCAGGTATCTCAACGTGGCAATAAGCCTCTGCTCGGCAGTGATGGCCTGGCGCATCACAGTGTCCTGCCTCATGATATAGGGGGACAGCAAATCCAACAGACGGTGAAATACGGGGTCCGTCATCCTGAGATAATTCCTGAAATCATCAGGATTATTCTCATGGATTTCCCGCAGCAGAGGCATATGAGAGAATTGGTCCCGCTGGAGCAACCAATTCTTAGTCCATGAACTCCTCCTCACCCTGTTCACAGACTTAACTCGGGTTACAGTGTTAACTGCAACACCAAGTCCAAAGCCAGCACGAGCTCGAGAACGAGAACGCACTTCAAACATGGTTTTAAACCGGTCAGCTGGTCAGAACGCACTCAAACAGAACGCACCGTGGAACAGCAAGGCCTGAGAAGAACGACCTGAAAAACAGTAAACGAACGGCCAAGAAGGCACTGCAAGGCAGTAACGACCTGACTGCATGCACTGAATCACAAATACAAACCCACAAGCACAAACTGAACACCAGGAAACGATCTGCAAAGCACGGAGACTGAAAAGCGTGAATCGGCTCCCACCAAACTTTTACTAACACGCGGTAACACGAAATCAGCAAAAGCAGCCCAAGGGGTGGCGCCATTAGATTTGTTCGGCCCTTTTATAGCACGTCGTACATTTTGTACGTGCCATCGTTTTCTTGTCGTCGGTTTTTTGACTGATGGTGTGTGGCCAAGACTGATGAAAAACAGTTTCATCGGATTTCCGATGGACAAATCCATTGGACGAAAAACCATAGGTTATCCGATCGTGTGTACGGGGCTTTACTGTTATGGGATGGTGGTCTGATGAGAACATTGGCTCTATAGTGGCCTGCGAGAGAAAGAATAGGTCTGTCTGCGAGAGAAAAAAATAATCTATCCTGGAGTACTTCTGGTGGGGAGGAGAGAAAAAAGTGTAATCTTTATCGGTAGGATACATGGTACGCCATGTGTCATGGAGCATTAAGTATTGCATTTGGAGTCTAATCTGGCAAAGGGCCCGGTGTGTGAGGGTAGATGTGCCCGTAGAGGAGTCTAGAGTTGGGTCTAATGGAACATTAAAGTCCCCGTCCCAAGAGTACAATACCCTCTTGGAACGTGGCAAGCAGGTCGCAGACTTTCCTGAAGAACGACACTTGGTGCTCGTTTGGACAGTACACATTGGCTAATGTGATTGGTTTAGAGGCAAAGGTGCCTTTAATAAAAATGTATCTGCCCTCAGGGTCGATTATCGAATCCGACAATCGGAAATCAGCGCGTTTGGAGACCAGTATGGAAACTCCTTTTGTTTTGGACTCTGGGTTCGTAGAATGTATTGCCTGTTTGTAAACATGGTTCCCCAGTAATAATATGTATGTGCAAAGTCTGAGTGCTAATGCGGTATTCTGGAGCTACCACACAGTCCTTGACAGGAGAGAGGGAAGAGGAGCGGCCCCCACAAAAATAAAGAAAAAGAAAAAGGAGAAAAAACACAAAAGACACAAAAAAAAGGGGGGGAAGGGAACAAGTAGAATCTAGAGGAAGATGGGAGGGAGTAAGTGAAGGAGTCAGGAAACGGGGGGGGGGGGGAGGAAAAACGTACGGAAAAGGACAATGCACTAACGTGGGGAGGACCTACTACGCGTGCGATAGAATACCGGAGGCAGTTAAATATGAATCTAACCACCTAATGGGGGAAAATCCGGAGTGTCAGCTTCACTCCAATTGGGAAGCTGTGGGGGGATAGGAAACCTAGAACGGAACACTGGAATCCCGCATAACGGTGGACGTAAGGAGATAAACAGGTGCTTAAAAGACATTGGGTGGAGTGTATGAGAATCATGGGATGGAAATCGAAAGGTACAAGAGGGGTCGACAAAGGATATTGGGATGTGAATTTACCATACATACGTTGTTCATTCGGGTAACACTATTGCATAATGGTAAAAGGGGCGATCAATAAACCTATCTGAACTAAATGAGAGACCTGTCAAAACCTAGTGTAACCGGAATATAAACGGAACCACTACCTAGGGATCAGAGTGAATAATATACATCCTTAAACTTTATCAAACATTTGTAGAGATTGGTAAATTCTTGGGCCCACAAATACATAGGCCCCTGAACTCACCGATCCAGAAACATAGGAACAGATAAACAAATAGACATTGAAACACTGCAACACTGCCCTCCCCCACCCCCCAAGGAGTTCGGACTGTGTGTTAATCCAGTTGGACCCCAATCTGGGAAGTCATTATCCAGGTCTAGGACCAATCTCCTCAGATACCCTCAGATCTGTGTTCATGGTAAGGGTATACTCTTCCCCTGAGACCCTATGTCAACCCGCTTAATCATGAACATAGCTCAAGTTAGTTCTCATTATGAAAGAGGTAAATGCCTAGCATGGAGAGCGTAACACAAACCACAGAATGACCACAGGTTAAACCCAAAAAAACGAAAGTGGAAGAGTGGACCCGGCCCCCACCGTGAAAAACGGTAGTCTAGTTTGGTAGGTACATTAGCATATTCCTACAGCAGGGGCCAATATAAAAGGCAATATATCTGGATTGTAGAGACATTCCTCTAGCTGCCAGGAGCCGAATCCACCCCCCCACAGTAGTCAGCAGGCATAAGAACAAAGCAGTCTAAATAGGCAAAGGCATATCCCTGGCATACAGTACGTGTGAACACATGTTACCTTCTCGCTAGTATACCACACATAGTCTCTGGAAAGAATGGGCCCTGAGAAAGCCCCCTAGAAAAACAGTAGGGGCAAATCAGAGTTAGTCATATGAAGAAAAAAAAAAAAGAAAAAGAAAAAAAGGCGGGGGGCCATCGAGTGTTCCTAGCGAGTTGGAAGACATCAAAAGGCCGCAGCATGGAAACATCCGTCCAGGTGAAAGTGAATGACAAAATTAGCTGGGTTTGAGGTCAGCAAAAAGTCTTTGTTTTGGAACCGCAAACAAAGTTAAACAGCAATAGAGCATTCCTGTGTGATCTCAACTAGGTAGTGTGGAGGCCTGATGTAGAATGGAGCAGGGTTAAGCATCCTGATGTCCCCTTCTCGGGGTGTCAGCAGGGTCCGGGTGTTGCAAAGGGTAATCTCGGCGGGCATAGCGGTCTCCTGGTGAAGTCGGGTCCAATCTGCGACGTCTGGAACGTTGCCGCTGAGCTTTGGGTGAGGAGTTGTGAGAGACCGCTTTCCAAGGTTCCGCAGGGAAATAGAAGGCATACCAGTCAGGCAGGTCAATCAGTGGTATGTCTAGTTGTTCGCAGAACACAGGCAAATCTTCCGGGGTCCGTAAGAAAGCTGTACGGCCCCTGGTGGATGCTGAAAGGCAAAACGG
This sequence comes from Rana muscosa, assembly GCA_029206835.1. NCBI lineage: Eukaryota > Metazoa > Chordata > Amphibia > Anura > Ranidae > Rana > Rana muscosa. Next base: position 65,285,628 of record CM055122.1, on the reverse strand, counting down.
GAACTTTCACCTATAATGTATATTGCGGGCCCGCAGTGTATCCAGCAGGGGTCGCAGAGTGCGCCTGTTCTGCAAAGTTATTTAAGAGAGGTCTTGGAACAATTTAATGTCTGCGCCGTTAAACAAAATGCGGCCTCTGTCTCTCGCCTTCCTCAGTATCTCCTCTTTGAGGTGAAAGTTAACAATGCAGCACACAATGTCTCTGGGGGGGTTCAGAATCTCGGGGAGGGGGTTTTTAGGGCACGATGCACTCTTTCCATCTCACTGGGAGAGTCAGCTGGGCGGCCCAAGAGGTCATTGAAAATGGAGCAGACCGTTTGTGGTAGTGTAGTCGTGTCTATACCCTCGGGGACCCCCCGCACCCTAACATTATGTCTGCGGCCCCTATTATCTAAATCCTCCACATGGAGCTCAAACATGTGGGACAGTTGTGAGTCATAAGTCTTTTGTACTTGCCTGATCGCCACTGCCTGAGTTTGGGTAGTTTCTTCCACTTCAGTGAGGCGGTGATTCCTTGTGTGGCTGTCCAACTTCAGATCCGCAATGGCCGTTGTCTGAGTATGTTTGATATCTAGTGCCACCCTCTGCAGGTCTCTTTGGAGGTCGAGAAGGCTCCGGTTAGGGTCTGTGGCACCGCCAACGGCTGATCTCAGTCCAGTGGTGTTTTCAAGCGAGAACAGGGATGAGGCCTGTGAGGCCTGCGAGGCCTGTGAAGCCTGCATCTCCCCGTGGTCCCCTGTGGACCGTGTCCTGAACATCCCCGGAATATTGTTGCTCAATTGTGTCCCTGAGTCTTTGAGTGTGCCTGGTGTGGAGGAGCTTCTAGTAGATTTCCCCATGATTCAGCTGATTGTGGTGTCTAAATAAAGCGTTTTACATCCCCGTCATGCAGGAGTCCTACCTTCACGCTGCCATCTCGGTCGCCGTCTAAGCTACACCCCTCCTAAATAAATCTTCTAGTTCAGCAGCCCGAGTCAGCCCTCTTGCGGGCGGGGTGTCAGTATTAAGCCGTGGGGCTTGAATCTAGTGCAGGGGGGGACGGAGAGGCTGCCTGTAGGCCTGGGGTGTAGCAAGATGGCCGCCTCTCCCCTGCACAAACAGCACGCCGTTCACCATAGGGTGCCTCCACCGGCCTTCGGATCTCCCCCTCTCCAGCCCGGCTGTCCAGGAGAGCTGAGATAGCTGTATCCGGAGGTGTTTGCCGCTCGTCTCACGGCCGCTGTACCCGAGCACCGGGGATTCAAGATGGCGGCGGGTCACTCGTGGATGGGAGCAGCACAGGTAGTCCTTAAAAGCACCCCCGGCTATGGCAGGCCCAGGATGGGAGACCGGGTGGGTGTTGAGAGGAGATCCGGGCCACCAAAGTTGGGTCGGGCCGGTCGCAGTGTGCTCTCGCGGGGATACAGCCACAGGAAACACCGGGGAGTCAAGGCCTCACAATGCCGAGCCAGGTCACGGCCACCACAGATGTCTCTTAGACTCGGCTCTGCCTCCGGACTGCACCAGGTAGGAGGATGGGTGGTGGGTGGGGACGGGTGATGGTCCCTTACCTCCAAGACTGCCGGGGTCTGGCTCCTCCGGGAGGCCTTAGGACGACAAGATGGTGGCGGCTGCAGGAGCTGGAGGCAATGGATCTCGGGCGTCCCCCGGCCGATTCGCCCCACAATAACGGCCCAGGACACTACGGGGGACCGAGGTGAGCAGGCTGGTATGATATTGGGACGTGGATGGGTGTTTGGTTACTCGGATGGCGGTGGATAAATTTCGGGAGTCCCGGAGCTCTTCACAAACACATCCGCCGCTGCTCACGTCAGGACACACCCCTGTAGTTTATTGTTAACTGTTGTTTGCTTTGCAGGAATGCCAATCAGCTGCAGCACTGATCTGTTTATTCTGACAGCAACAGTTTGTGCTTACAGTGCTGCTGGAGGAGATTTCTCATCCACAGTTACAAAAGAACGTTCAGTATCTCACAAAAGTGAGTACACCCCTCACTTTTTTGTAAATACTTTATTATTCACTGAAGAAATTACACTTTTCTACAATGTAAAGTAGTGAGTGTACAGCTTGTATAACAGTGACTTTGCTACAATGTAAAATAGTGAGTGTACAGCTTGTATACCAGTGTAAATTTGCTGTCCACTCAAAATAACTCAACACACAGCCATTAATGTCTAAACCGCTGGCAACAAAAGTGAGTACACCCCTAAGTGTAAATGTTCAATTTTCCCTCCCCGATCTCACGTGTCTCATGAGTGTTACAAGGTCTCAGGTGTGAATGGGGAGCAGGTGTGCTAAATTTGGTGTTATCGCTCTCACTCTTTTACTGGTCACTGGAAGTTCAACATGGCACCTCGTGGCTGTCTGAGGATCTGAACAAAAACATTGTTGGTCTACATAAAGATGGCCTAGGCTATAAGAAAATTGCCAAGACCCTGAAATTGAGCTGAAGCATGGTGGCCAAGACCATACAGCGGTTTAACAGGACAAGTTCCACTCAGAATAGGCCTCACCATGGTCGACCAAAGAAGTTGAGTGCACGTGCTTAGCGTCATATCCAGAGGTTGTCTTTGGGAAATTGACATATGAGTGCTGCCAGCATTTCTCAGACCATACGCCGCACACTGCATCAAATTGGTCTGAATGGCTATTGTCCCAGAAGGAAGCCTCTTCTAATGATGATGCACAAGAAAGCCTGAAAACAGTTTGCTGAAGACAAGCAGACTAAGGGCATGGATTACTGGAACCATGTCCTGTGGTCTTATGAGACCAAGATAAACTTATTTGGGTCAGATGTTGTCAAGCGTGTGTGGTGGCAACCAGATGAGGAGTACAAAGACAAGTGTGTCTTGCCTACAGTCAAGCATGGTGATGGGAGTGTCTTGGTCTGGGGCTGCATGAGTGCTTCCGGCACTGGGGAGCTACAGTTCATTGAGGGAACCATGAATGGCAACATGTACTGTGACATACTGAAGCAGAGCATGATACCGTCCATTCGGAGACTGGGCCGCAGGGCAGTACTCCAACATGATAATGACCCCAAACACACCTCTAAGACAATCACTGCCTTGTTAAAGAAGCTGAGGGTAAAGGTGAAGGACTGGCCAAGCATGTCTCCAGACCTACAGAGTATTGGGGCCCCTGTAAACCAAAAATCTAACAATCAAGCGATATACAGTCCAGGACCATCAGTAACATAGGATACTTAAGTAGATGGAGTACAATATCTGTTCTGTGAGTGGATATACAGGTGAAACTCGAAAAATTTGAATAGTGTGCAAAAGTTCATTTATTTCACTAATGCAACTTAAAAGGTGAAACGAATGTAGCGCTCCCACCTCTCCCCTTCCCTGCCTTTAATTTCTGGCTCCTCGCAGGGCAGGGCAGGGAGGGAGAGGCACACCGCACCACAAGCCCGTACCCTCCTGTGTGAGGAGGTTGAGCGGTGTTAGTTTTCGGGCCTGCCTGCGGCTGCTGTTATGATCCTCCCGAGGATGATTCTCACCTCTACCTTGAATAGATGCAAGTCTTTATTTCTCCCCAGTAATGTAACTGTCCACAGAAACTGAAAGTCCAACTTCTATATTTATTTCACACTGGATAATAAATAGTCTCTTTAACAGCAGACAGGTTGGAACAAGACACAGGACAGCTTAGGTGGGAGGAGGTCCAGGCACAAACTCAAATGATTTCTTCAGACTGTTTAGGTTTCACAAACAGATTTGGCGCACGATCTCTGCCACAGACCGTGAGGTTGGTCTCTGCCACAGACCTGGTGAATAAAAGTCACTGCCACTGACTTGGTGAACTGGTCACTGCCACTGACCTGGTGAACTTCCTTCTCAAAGTATTGGCCCATGTCAAGGAGAAAACCATCCCTCCGGAGAGTTACCAGAGGCCCTCACCGTCACCACGACTCTGCGCTGGGTCTTCGGAAAGGGGTTACCTCCCTGGCCTCCTCATCTCAGATACGGGTCCCCTCGCAAGGCGGCACCCTGGGAGCTCCCGGTCCCTAGCGGACCCCAGCCGAAGGTTGCTGGGCCCCGGGCCTTCAGAATAGTACCTCACCCCAGACTGAAGGTGTCTGGGATGGAACAGGAACCAGGCCTCCGAGCCTAGGGCACCCGGAGACGACACGCACACCCACCCAGGCTCAAGGTGCCTGGGCGCGGACAAACGACCCCCAACGGAAGATGGCCGCCCCCTTTTATACCCTCTTCCGACAGGCACAGCAGGCTCCCGGCTCCCCGCCCCGCCGCACTACTGCCGAGAGGGGACAAAAAGGCACAGCCTTGTATCAGTGGTTCAACCCTGGCCTACGGCAACAGCGCCAACTGTAGGCCACAGGGAACTGCACACCAACACTATCTCCCATGAACAAAAATGGTCCATTAACCCTACAATCAGTGTGTCTGAGACTAATTACCACTCAGACACTTCCCCTAAATTTAACACCCCACTACATGTCCCCCCCACTAAATTGACACTGGTCCCCAGTGTCTGGAACAAACCCATGCCTCTCAAGCCTGAGTCAGCATAGGCCCAATCCAGAGACAAAACTACAAAAAAGGACAATTTAAAAAAAACTGCCTGTTTGTGCCGGAACCTAACATGGGGAAAGGAGGTGAAACATAGAAAGGAAAGAAGAAATCACACATGTGCACATTAAAACATTACATGTCACATAAAATACTTTCAATGGATGTTTACATTTCCCTCCCGCCTGCAATAACTAAGATCCACCCCATACTCAGTAGTCTTGCTTGGCGTCCGCCTGCAGGGGAAGAAAAAAACATACACATCTAAAATGACATAAGTTGGAATGAACAGATTCTCCCTGAGGAGAGAATACCTTCCTTCCAAAAGTAAACTGCATCATCACTAGCAATGTAATAGTTGCACAACACCGCCACCTAGTGGTAGTGCTGTGGTTAAGACACTGATGTTGCCCAATTCTCTTCTTCTTGACTGTGGCCCTGAACTATCTACAACCCCAAAGTCCTTGTATCTTTGCGGTAGGGAGAGAGGGGAGAACAAAAAAAACAACAGCTCCCGCTCCTCCAATGAGTAGAATTCCCCTTGTTGTTGGGGCAAAGTTCCTGGGTTTTAAAGAGTGCACTCTAAAAAAAAACAAAGCAAAAACAAGAGTCTTGTCTCTTAAAGGTAATAGTGTGGGTCAGGCAACACCAGCGGTTTCCAATGCTTGTCAAAAGTATCAATGTGGTACTCAACGTTATCTTTGTCCTTTCTGCAAATAAGTACCTTGTCCGCATAAATGTGCCGACCCAACATCCAGGCAGCCTTACAGTCTTTGCATCTCTGGGTAGCTGCAGGTGAACATGAAAAGTATCTCTGAGTCTGGGGTTCTTTAATATGTGTCCATATAAAGTCCGCGTACCATCGGTGTCTATAGGCCTCCACTTCAAATAAAAGTTCTCTGGGCAGGTACGGGTACTCCAAACCCATACTCACTGGCAACTTTCTGGTTGAAAAGTCTCTGCAATCAGGACAATGGCGGCATGGTAGCACGGTCTTCCGTGCCATACAAGACGATGGCATCCGGGTGCCGAGGTACTTTAACTACCTCATGACCAGACACAGGGGTCCGCAGCGACATCCGTCTCATTTCAGCAGCCGATGCAGGAATCTCTGGCTGTGGAAGGGCAGACAACGGGACAGATCCCTCCTCAGGCTTTGAGGTCTCCACCCAGGGCGTACTATCCCCAATGGACATGGGTGAGTCCCGAGCACTACGTGACAAGGACAGGGGCATCTTATCCCAACCCTTCTGCTCAAAAAGTTCATCTATAGTGGCGTCATCTCCCGCATCAGAGATGGACTCAAGATCGGAGGTGTCACACTCCTCCGCAGGCAGGTAACTCTTGGTAGAGGACGAGTCACCGCCTCCGACTAATTCATGGACATGTGAATCCCCAACACTTGGGACCTTGGACAGAGTCTCTTCCCCCGGCTTACCTCAGCTTGTAGCTGAACCGGGACATCCGGGACTTTTCCCTTCGGATGCATCCGTTCCGGGTAAGCGCTGGGGCGTAGCTCCACCGCGGCCCCGGGAAGCTTTCATGAACCTGATCTTCCTCTTGGGCGGTGGGAGAAAGGACTCTGTGGTGACCGAAGCAGCATCCTCCGGTCTCTCATTTACTGAAGCAATCTCATCTGTGACTTCCTCCGAAGTCCCGTCAGTGCGCGCCCGGGGTGGCTGTGTAAGCTCTGATTCCTCCTTCCAGAGTGGTGGCGCCCGTAAGGCAATTGAGGTGGAAAGCCCGAGGCTTTTCTGTAGGTTGCTCCACCTCAAACAAGAACTCCTTACATAGCTTGCATCGCCTGAATGGCTTCAGATGTACCACCAGTCCCGAGCAGCCGGGACAAATCACTCCGAGGGCCTCCACATCTTTGCAAACCTAGAGGGCAAAACGTCCCCGGGGCTTGAGCTGAATCCCTGTATCCGTTAAGGGAGCAGCAAATGAAGTCATCTTCATGGTAGTAGTAGCCGGAACCCATGAGCCATGAGAAGCCATGTTATCCATTCGCTATTCCATCGCGCACTGTCCCTTTCGCGCCAAAGTCCCCACGTGCAACTTCACACATGGCCAGACTCCTCCCATCTCCTGCATCGCTCGCTGGTTTTCACTCTGTCACGCCCACTAACTATGCAGTCAGGGTTCTCCTCGCGACGCAGTTCTCAATATGGCCGACCTCCATGGAACTTCACTGGGGAATAAAGTTCAAACTCTGGGGGGGTTTTCACACTTTCCAACTGCAAACACATACCGGACTCGAGCCCCCACGTGTAGTGCACCCACCTCTCCCCTTACCTGCCTTTAATTTCTGGCTCCTCGCAGGGAGGGAGAGGCACACCGCACCACAAGCCCGTATCCTCCTGTGTGAGGAGGTTGAGCGGTGTTAGTTTTCGGGCCTGCCTGCGGCTGGTGTTATGATCTTTCCGAGGATGATTCTCACCTCTACCTTGAATAGATGCAAGTCTTTATTTCTCCCCAGTAATGTAACTGTCCACACCAAGTGAAAGTCCAACTTCTATATTTATTTCACACTGGATAATAAATTGTCTCTTTAACAGCAGACAGGTTGGAACAAGACACAGGACAGCTTAGGTGGGAGGAGGTCCAGGCACAAACTCAAATGATTTCTTCAGACTGTTTAGGTTTCACAAACAGCTTTGGCGCACGATCTCTGCCACAGGCCGCGAGGTTGGTCTCTGCCACAGACCTGGTGAATAAAAGTCATTGCCACTGACTTGGTGAACTGGTCACTGCCACTGACCTGGTGAACTTCCTTCTCAAAGTATTGGCCCATGTCAAAGAGAAAACCATCCCTCCAGAGAGTTACCAGAGGCCCTCACCGTCACCACGACTCTGCGCTGGGTCTTCGGAAAGGGGTTACCTCCCTGGCCTCCTCATCTCAGATACGGGTCCACTCGCAAGGCAGCACTCTGGGAGCTCTCGATCCCTATCGGACCCCAGCCGAAGGTTTCTGGGCCCCGGCCCTTCAGAATAGTACCTCACCCCAGACTGAAGGTGTCTGGGATGGAACAGGAACCAGGCCTCCGGGCCTAGGGCACCCGGAGACGACATGCACACCCACCCAGGCTGAAGGTGCCTGAGCGCGGACGAACGACCCCCAACGGAAGATGGCCGCCCCCTTTTATACCCTCTTCCGACAGGCACAGCAGGCTCCCCGCCCCGCCACACTACTGCCGAGAGGGGACAAAAAGGCACAGCCTTGTATCAGTGGTTCAACCCTGGCCTACGGCGACAGCGCCACCTGTAGGCCACAGGGAACTGCACACCAACACTATCTCCCATGATCAAAAATGGTCCATTAACCCTACAATCAGTGTGTCTGAGCCTAATTACCACTCATACACTTCCCCTAAATTGAACACCCCACTACACTAATATTATAGAAAGACTCATTACATGCAAAGCAAAATAGCCGTGATTTGTCATAATTGTGATAATTGTGGCTTACAGCTCATGAAAACCCCAAATCCACAATCTCAGAAAATTAGAATATTACATGCAATCAATAAAACAAGGATTGTACAAAGAACAATATCGGACCTCTGAAAAGTATAAGCATGCATATGTACTCAGTACTTGGTTTGGGCCCCTTTTGCCGCAATCACTGCCTCAATGCGGCGTGGCATGGACCCTATCAGCCTGTGGCACTGCTGAGGTGTTATGGAAGAGCAGGATGCATCAATAGAGGCCTTCAGCTCTTCTGCATTGTTCGGTCTCATGTCTCTCATTTTTCTCTTGGCAATGCCCCATAGATTCTCTATGGGGTTCAGGTCAGGTGAGTTTGCTGGCCAATCAAGCACAGTAATCCCATGGTCATTGAACCAGGTTTTGGTGCTTTTGGCAGTGTGGGCAGGTGCCAAGTCCTGCTGGAAAATGAAGTCAGCATCCCCATAGAGCTGGTCTGTGGAAGGATGCATGAAGTGCTCCAAAATCTCTTGGTAGAGGGCTGCGTTGACCCTGGACTTAATGAAGCACAGTGGACCAACACCAGCAGATGACATGGCTTCCCAAATCAACACAGACTGTGGAAACTTCACACTGGAATTCAAGCATCTTGCAGTTGCAGTGTGTGCCTCTCCATTCTTCCTCCATAATCTGGGTCCTTCGTTTCCAAATGAGATGCAAAATTTGCTCTCATTAGAAAAGAGGACTTTGGACCACCGAACAACAGACCAGGTCTGTTTCTCTTTAGCCCAGGTAAGACGCTTCTGACGTTGTTTGTTGTTCAAGAGTGGCTTGACAAGAAGAATACGACGTTTGAAGCCCATGTCCAGGATCCGTCTGTGTGTGGTGGCTCTTGATGCACTGACTCCTTACTCAGTCCACTCCTTGTGAAAGTCCCCAACACTTTTGAATGGCCTTTTCCTGACAATCCTCTCCAGGCTGCGGTCATCCCTGCTGCTTGTGCACCTTTTTCCTCCACACGTTTCCCTTCCACATAACTTTATATTAATGTGCTTTGATACAGCACTTTGGGAACATCCAACTTCTTTTGCAATTACCTTTTGAGGCTTTCCCTCTTTATGGAGGGTGTCAATGATGGTTTTCTGCACAAATGACAGGTCAGCAGTCTTTCCCATGATTGTGATTCCTATTGAACTAGACTGAGAGACCATTTAAAGGCTCAGGAACCCTTTGCAGGTGTTATGGCTTAATTAGCTGATTAGAGTGGGACACTTTGAGCCTAGAATATTGCACCTTTTCACAATAGTCTAATTTTCTGAGATTGTTGATTTGGGGTTTTCATGAGCTGTAAGCCATAATCATCACAATTATGACAAATCACAGCTTGAACTATCTTGCTTTGAATGTAATGAGTCTATCTCATATATAAGTTTCACCTTTTAAGTTGCATTAGTGAAATAAATGAACTTTTGCACAATATTCAAATTTTTGGAGTTTCACCTGTAGGCTAGGTGTGCCCTTGAGCCAACATGAATTGAGAATATATGACTTGGTAACAGTTTCAATGAAGGGAAGTGACAGACTAAGAATGTAGGAAGGAGAAAGAGGGGGGAGAGAGAGAGGGGGGGAGTGTAAAGGAAGGTAGGGACGAGGAGGGGGGTAGGGCTGGAGGCTGGCAAGCATGGTAATATTTATGTAATTAATACAGGTATAAATATACATATATAACTGAGAGTCCGAGAAAATGAGCCCTTAGCTATATGCATCAGTTGTATGTTGGTTTAGGCATTTAAACAGTTTAGGTTGTTTGGGTGTCTTGAGAGATCGTAGAGATGATATCCCTATAGCAAGGGGTGGTGATGAATGAGGACCAGGGGGCCCAAGTTAAGGTGTGGCGTTTGGTAGTTCCCCTTGCAATATGGGTAAGTTCTTCCATGAGACATACCTCTGAGACATTTTGCAGCCATTTCTTCATGGATGGGATTGTAGGTTGGCCCCAAAGAGGGGGAATGAGAGCCTTAGCTGTGTTCAACAGGTGGGAAATGAGCGAACGTTTATACCTGCCAATGGGCACCAAAGTGGCGTGAAAAAGTATAGTCCAAGGGTCTTGAGGGAGGTTGATGTCAGTGATCTGTTGAATTAGGTCCAGCACATTAGACCAGAAAGGGCAGATGAGAGGGCAGGACCACCAGTCGTGGGCGTGAGTAGCATCGTTCCCACAGTTCCTCCAGCATAGAGGGGAGTAGGAGGGAAACAAACAGTGTAGCTTAGCAGGGGTGTGGTACCATCTGGTGAGTAGCTTGTAGTTGGATTCCGCCATATTTGAAGCAAGTGAGGAGACATGCGCTAATTGGAGAACTTTGTCCTTTTTCTTTTTTGTGATAGTGGAGCCAAGGTCGGATTCCCATTTGGCCAAGTAGGCAGGGTACTTAGGGCTTTGTAGGTCAATGAGAGCCTTGTAGAACTGCGAGATGCAGTGTAGTGGGGGGTCCATGTGGTTGAACTTGGATTCAATTCCATTAAGATCTTGGATACTACATAGTGGCTTAGGGAATGTTAGTAGAAATCGTTGTATTTTTTTATATCTCCATGTGTCCATGAATGTGACAGGTTTGGAGCCCAGAATCTCCGAAAGTGGCTTGAGGGTATTTGAACAGAGAATATGGTGTGGCAAAAGGGGGCCCTCCGGTACCCAAGATTGAAAACCCGGGTCCATGGAGCCAGGTATAAAATGGTTGTGATGTAGGAGTGGCATCAGAGGGGAATAGTATGACCAGGAGAGTTTCTTGTGAAGTTCATCCCAGATGCCTAGAGAGGATGTGGTGAGGATCGAGGTGTTTTGAGAAAAGTTCATAGAGGAGCGGGGTATCCAGGGGGCAGATTAAAGGTCTGAACTGCATAGAGTATATTCCAACTGTACCCATAATTTAGAGGCAATGGCGTATTTCCAGTCTGCAATACGTGACAGCACTACAGCATGGTAATAAGCTTTGAGGTTAGGCAGCGCGAACCCCCCCCCGAGCACTTGGAGCAAAAAAGTACTGCTCTGGAGACTCTGGGGTGGCCGTCTCTCCAAATGAAGCGAGCGATCATGGTCTGAAGTAGGGTAAAGAATCCTATAGGGACACCCATGGGGATCATTTGGAAGATGAAAAGAATGTGGGGCAGAATATTCATCTTGATTATATTTACTGTGCCTAGCCAGGAATGTGACAGAGTGGACCATTTCCTGAGGTCTGTTCTAATACTGTTCAAGAGGGGGATATAATTGTGTTTGAGGAGGGAATGGAGGCTGGGGGTGAGATATATACCAAGGTATTTCATGTTTTGTGTTCCCAACGGAAGGGGAAAAGAGGCCTCAATTGGTCGGCTACTGGTTGAGGGACGGTAATGTTTAGTATCTCGGATTTAGCTAGGTTGATCACTCACTACTTTACATTGTAGCAAAGTCTAATTTCTTCAGTGTTGTCACATGAAAAGATATAATAAAGTATTTACAAAAAAGTGAGGGGTGTACTCACTTTTGTGAGATACTGTACGTACTTTTGTAATTGCGGATGAGAAATCTCCTCCTGCAGCACTGCAAGCACAAACTGTTGCTGTCAGAATATTTATTCTTTTTATTTATAATTTATATATTTTTTTGGCACCGTTTTTAAACCACTTCAGCCCCGGAAGGATTTACCCCCTTAATGACCAGGCAATTTTTTGTAATACGGCACTGCGTCGCTTTAACTGACAATCGCGCAGTCGTGCGACATTGTACCCAAATAAAATAGATGTCCTTTTTTCCCCCACAAATAGAGCTTTCTTTTGGTTGGTATTTGATCACCTCTACGTTTTTTTTTTTTTTTTTTGCGCTATAAAGAAAGAAAAGACTGACAATTTTGAAAGAAAACACAAATTTTTTTACTTTCTGCTATAATTTAAAAAAACAAAAACAAATGCATTCATCAGTTTAGGCCAACTGTATTCTGCTACATATTTTTGGTAAAAAAAATCGCAATAAGCGTATATTAATTGGTTTGCGCAAAAGTTATTGCGTTTACAAAATAGGGGATCAATTTAGGGACTTTTACATTTTTTATTGTTTTTACTGGTAATGGCGGCGATCTGTGATTTTTAGCAGGACTGTGACATTGCGGCGGAAAAATCTGACCCTAAGTGACACTTTTTGGTGACCAGTGACACCAATACAGTGATCAGTGCTATAAAAAATGTACTGATTACTGTATAAATGCACTGGCAGGGAAGGGGTTAACACTAGGGGGCGATGAAGGGGATAAGTCTTCCCTAGGGAGGTGCTTTCTTACTGTGGGGGGAGTGGACTAACAGGGAGTAGAGAGTGATCTCTGTTCCGGATCACTAGGAACAGCAGATTTCTCTCTCCTCCCCTGTCAGAATGGGAATCCGTCTTGCTTACATTGGCAGATCCCCGTTCTGACACGGTGAGGAGCGATTGCGGGTGGCCAGTGTACATCGCCCCACGTGCAGCAGGCGCGCGTGCGCGCGCACCCACACGATCACATGCACGGACCGACGTACAGGTATGTCGGTTCGCGCAGCTGAGTTGCCTTGCCGCAGTATATCTGCGGTGGGTGGTTGGCAAGTACTTAAGTTTAAAAAGGTTGTTGTTTTGTTGAATTAATGTTATATTGTTACTGTGTTTTATTGTTAAAGCGGTTGTATAGTCATAAATTATTTAATTTTTTTTCTCACCTGTAAGGCAAAAGGCATAATGAGCTAGTATGCATCTCATACTAGCTCATTATGAAATACTTACCTAAGAACGAGGCGTTGTTAACTTACCTGGTCCACGCCGAGGAAGATGACATCTTGCCTCGCCGTGTCTTCTGGGTATCGCGGCTCCAGCGCTGTGAGTGGCTGGAGCCGTGATGTCGTCACACCCGCGCATTCGTGCGGGACACTTCTTTACGGCAAGGTCCGGCGTCTGTCGGGCCTTTAGCCGAGAATCCCCTGTGCTCATGCGCCGCTGCAGTCAGCGGCTCATTGCGAGGGGAATTTTTTTTACCTACAGGTAAGCCTTTTTATAGGCTTACCTGTAGGTAAAAGTAAAAAAAATAACTACACCCACTTTAACTGTTGTTGTTTGCTTTACAGGAACGCCATTCAGCTGCAGCACTGATCTGTTTATTCTGACAGCAACAGGGTGTTGCTCTCACAATATAATGTATACATCAGCGGATATACTGTATACATCAGCATTGCAGGAGGAAATTTCTCATCCGCAGTTCAAAAAAGAACGCATATGCTCAAGCATGAGGGGCCTGGGGTGGTCAGTGGGCAGATCACCCTTATGCTTCAGCATATATTTTTTTCATTTTTTTTAACAGAGATTTCTTCATCCACATCGATTGATGTGAATGGAGGAATCTGTTAGGTTCTTTTTTTTTCATTCAGCCCAAGGGCTGAATGAAAGAAAGGAAATACTTACATGTATACCCAACATTAGAAGTGGGTGGATGCAGGGCGGTAGATTCTAATGGTGGGCATACCACACACTTTTTTGGGCAGAGGTTTCTTCATCCACATCCATCGATGTGAATGGAGGAATCTGTTAGGTTTTCTTTTTTCGTTCAGCCCACAGGCTGCATGAAAAGAAGAACATTACATATATGCCCAAGGACTTTGAGTGCAGCTGCAGGCATCATTCCAGTATTGTTTTTTTTTCAGCCAGCGGTCGGCTTTCTTGTAGAAGCAAAATTAGCAGCTAAATAGCCGCTGGATTGCTGTTACAAGCAGTGGGAAAGGACACCCCCCTCCCACGGCTTTCTCATGCTCCCCCGTCCCACCAGGGTGCCTGAGAATGCACGGAAAACCATAGAGCTGATCGAAGACTGGAATGGCTCCAATCATCTCTATTGTCTAAAAAGACAGAAGCAACGAACATTTCATCGCTTCAGTTTTGCCGAATGTAAACAGCTCCATTTTTTAATTGGGAAAGCATCTGGTCAGACTGATCTTGGTGTGATCAGATGCTCTAAGGGTAGACGAAAGATCTGGAGTCTAATAGACCCCAGATTTCTCAGTAAAGAATACCTGTCACTTTATATTGCTATCACAGGGGATATTTCCATTCCCTGTGATAAAAATACAAGTGATCAAAAAAAATTATGAAATGAAAGGGACAGTGTAAAAAAAGAAAAAACAAAAAACAAAATAAATAATACAAAAATTAACGTGCTCCCGTACATGTGCGTAAAGGCAAATGCAGCATCAGTCCTCTGTTGGTATGTAAACAGTGATTGCACCAGGCATGCGAGGTATCACCTTGAAAGTCAGATTGAGGGCAGTAATTCTAGTGATAGACCTCCTGTGTAAATCCAAAGCAGTTATCTGTAAAGGCTTTTAGAGCATCGCTTATAGATATAAAACAATTTTAAAGGGTGACATGTTTGATATCTATTTACTCGGCTTAACATCATCTTTAATATTTTATCAACCAATTGGACAATATATTGTGTTTTTGTGCATTTAAATAAAAAAAAGTGTATTTTTTCCCAAAAATTTTAGTTAAAAAAAACGCTGTCCAAGTACTATGTGACATAAAAAATTGCAACACCCACCATTTTATTCTCTAGGGCCTCTGCTTTAAAAATAATATATAATGTTTGTGGAGTTCAGTGTAATTTTCAAGCAAAAATTACAGTTTTTTACATGTGGAAAAAAAGTTTCAGAAAAGAGTGGGTAATGTGTGGCAGAAGCTTCTAATGTAGGGCATAAAATGCCAGAAAATTTCAAACATCCCCCAAATGACACCTTTTTTGGAAAATAGACACCCCAAGGTATTTGCTGAGAGGCTTGTTGAGTCCCTTGAATATTTTTTTTTTTTTTTGCCACAAATATTTGGAAAATGACAAAACATTATTTTGTTTTGTTTTTTTACACAAAGTTGTCACTTTAATTAGATATTTCTCACACATGACATGGGTATTTTTGGAATTACACCCCAAAATACATTCTGCTACTTTTCCGGAGTACATGGATTCCCAATGTAAGACATTTTTTGGCAGCCTAGCCACGTACATGAGCCCAAAATCCACTGACCACCTTCAGGCTTTCAAAGGGCTTTATTTCCTCATTTCACTTCTTGACTACCTATCACAGCTTTGGAGGCCCTGAAATGCCAGAATAGCACAAAGCACCCCATAATGACCCCTTTTTTTGAAAATAGACACTACAAGGTATTTTCTAAGAAGCATGGTGAGTATTTTGCATATCTCTTTTGTTGTCACAAGTTATTTTTTATTTTTTTCACTTTTCAATAAATAACATCTTCCATGCACTCAACATGCCTCTCAGCAAATAACTTAGGGTGTCTACTTACCAAAAATGGGTCATTCGGGATGTGTGTGTTTTGCCCTGGTATTTTAGCATCTCAGGAAATAAAAGCTGCGTACATTCCAGTATATATATCATAGTTTGTAGACGCTATAACGTTCACGCAAACCAACTAATGTACACTTATTGGAAAACAACAAACACCTAAGGGGATTACAGATATTAGGAGGTTGGTAACTGCAGACCAGAAAGCCTGTATGGGAGGGAAGTCTCAAACCATATAATAAAACGTACCATCATTAGAGGAGCATTTAGGTTGGTCTAGCATTTAATCTCATTACAGAATTCTTGGCTCCTTGTGGGGTGGAAAACGTGGGTGCAAATCCATTTAAGCTACTTTAACCAAATTAAAACACTGGGAGAGGGGGATTATGGCACCGGATACCCGAAAAGACCAAAAAATGCAGACTTTGTATTTCTACTCACATTCATTCATTACACAAAAGGACCTTTAAAGCGGAGGTCCGCCCATACCTGCAAAAATTAAATACCAGCAGGTGAGTTGAAGCTAAAGTACTCCTTGGGAGGAAAAGTTAATAAACTTGCCCTTTAATGCGCCAAAAATGCTAAACCGACTAGTACCAGATGTATTGGGTGCAACTGACTGGGCTGAGCATACTATAGGCAACACAAATACATCTGGACACTATGAGCTTGGTTTGCGTCTTGTTTATTACTGTGTAAAAGTTTTAGGCAGGTGTGAAAAAATGCTGTAAATAAAGAATGCTTTCAGAAATAGAAGTGTTAATAGTTTATTTTTAGCTACTAAAAAAATGGAAAGTAAATGAACAGAAAATAATAATTTGTATAACTGGTTAATCAAACACCTACCTCTAATCCTACAAAATCCATAACTTGCTGCAAGTCTACAAAGTGTAAAGCCCTGTAAACACAATAGGTTTAACCGATGAAAACAGTCCGATGGACTTTTTTCCTCGGACAAACCTATCGTGTATGGGCCCCATCTGTCTTTTTTCCATTTGTGTTTAAAAATAGAACATGTTTTAAATTTATCCGATGGTTAAAAAACCGATAGCAAATTACTATCGTCTGTGGGGAACTCCATCGGATAAAAAAACCCACGCATGCTCAGAATCAAGTCGACGCATGCTCAGAAGCATTGAACTTAATTTTTCTCGGCTCATCGGAGTGTTTTACGTCACGGCGTTTAGAACGGTCGGTTTTTTGACTGATGGTGTATAGGCAAGACTGATGAAAGTCAGCTTCATTGGTTTTCCGATGGAAAAATCCATCGGTTAAAAAACCATAGGAAATCCGATTGTGTGTACAGGGCTTTAGAATTGATGCGGGTTTGAAGGCAAACGGTAGTCACACCAAATTTTGATTGATTTATATTTTTCTTCCGCTCATTCACTTTACATTTTGTAAATTGATAAAAATAAACAACCAAAAAAAAATAAATATATATATATATATATATATATATATATATATTGTGACAGCAGGAAGGTAAAGTCACCTGGTTGCATCCAGGGGGGTAGATATATTTCTCCCAGATTCAGGCTTTATGCCGACTTATACAACTAGGGAGTTGATGAAGCCCAGCTGAGGCTAGTGGGCTCATGAATGACTCATACCTCTAGGGAGAGTGCTGGGCGTCGTGAGGCAGGGAGTTGATGAGACCAGCTGAAGCTTGTCAGCTCATTTAGGCCTCTATAAGAACTCCCAGATTCATTAGGTGTTAGCTCATGCCTGGAACCAGACCTGTGTGGACTGTCTAGGGAGAGTGAACCCCTGTGCGGTGAGGCAAAGCCTGTGTGGCTATTTGTTTGGACTTTTACTAAACCAGGGACTTAGGGACTAGGACAGCACCAGGCTGATCCCAGTTGTTAGTTTAGGAAACCTGCATGTTTAGTCAGAGGTCAAACTGACCAGGATTTATTTTGTTTGTTTCTTTTTGGCTTTGCTGTGTTTTGTCACTGTACATAGAGAAATAAACCGCACCTTTTGATTTTGAAAACCACAACCTCCGTCTGCTGGCCCTGTTTTTGTGTGGGGAGCCCAACCAGGGGGTCACACACACCCGCTACCGAGTTAACCCCCTCACAGTTGGTGGAGAATGCGGGCAGTTTTTTTTAAGCCAGCATGGAGGAGATACTGAAACAGCTGGCTCTAGCAAATGCCAATCAACAGCAGACAAATGCAGGTTTGCAAAGGAGCCTTGCAGCCCAGCAGCAAGCTCATCAACAAGCCCAGCAGCAATCTGAGGCCCGCTTCATAGACCTGTTACAGAAGCAAGAGCAGAGACTACAACAAATGGAAGCAGTAATGCAGCAACGTCCGCAGACCAGTGAGGAAAGCCGTCCCACTAATACCGCGTCCTTTGGGGTGAGTCGTTTATTGACAAAAATGACTGGAGAGGATGATCCAGAGGTATTTTTGACCACATTTGAAAGGACCGCTGAAAGAGAAAAGTGGCCTGAGGAGCAGTGGGCTGGACTGGTGGCTCCTCTGTTAACTGGTGAATCGCAGAAGGCTTACTATGACCTAGAGCCTGACCAAGCAAAAGACTATGTGATGCTAAAAGCTGAAATATTGGCAAGGCTGGGTGTCACCCTGGCTGTCCGGGCTCAGCGTGTGCATAACTGGACTTTCCAGCTTGGAAAACCCCCCAGGTCTCAAATGTATGATCTCATTCACCTGAGCAGGAAGTGGCTACAGCCAGAGACTTTGTCCGCACCAGAGATTGTGGAACGTGTTGTAATGGATCGGTTTTTGAGAGCTCTTCCTACTGCCATCCAAAAGTGGGTAAGCCATGGAGACCCAGAGACGGCCGGTGGTCTTGTGGATCGTGTAGAGAAATACTTGGCTACAGAGAACCTGACGGCCTCTTCCAGAGACTCTCGGACTTTCCACCCTAAGACCAGACCATCCCCAGGGGCGGATAAGAGGATTCCAAGGGGTGAGGGTGGAGAGAGTAAGAGGGTGGGAGCTCTACCCAAAGTTTGGCGAGAACAGCCTGGGAAGTCAGGGGCTCAAGAGGCAGCCAAATGGATTGTTTGCTACCGCTGCCGGCAAGCGGGACATATTGCAGCAAATTGCCCGGTTGTGGAGGAACCCATGCAATGTGACTTTCTGATGGACAGACGTCAGTCGCTGTGTGCGACAGTCGCATGCACTGCCATTCGGGGAACTGAGAAACATTTATGCAAAATGTGTATTAATGGTAGAAATGTTGTGGTATTACTGGATTCAGGTAGCCTTGTGACCCTGATAAAGGCTGAATTAGTTAAAACAGAGGTCTCTGGGAATAGCAAGGTAGCTGTTATTTGTGTGCATGGGGACACCCGAGAGTATCCAGTGACTACAGTGTGTTTCGAGACCCCCAAAGGTACCCTCTCTCATCCAGTGGGGTTAGTATCTCAATTACCGCATGATGCCATTGTGGGAAGGGATTTTCCGAAGTTCTGGGAACTGTGGGATGATCCTGAGCCCCCCACTGGTGCCCCTATGTACCAGGAAGGTGATAGCCAGAACTCCTCTGAGAGTGGTGAGGACTCTCCAGAATTTCCCTTGTCAGTATTGGCAGGGGAGACTCAAGAAACTGGAGAGGAGCCCACCTCCTCAGACGAAAACCTACCGTCTGTGGAGTTTTCTGATCTGGAGGTTCACAGGGAAAATTTTGCCACAGAACAGTTAAAAGACCCCGCCCTAATAAAGGCAATACGGGAGGAAGTACAGAAAATGCTGAACTTAGGGGTGATAGAGGAGTCCCAAAGTGATTGGTCTAGTCCCATTGTGTTGGTGCCTAAACCGGATGGGAGCTGGCGATTTTGTAATGATTTTCGTCAGTTGAACAAAGTTACAAAATTTGACACCTACCCCATGCCACGTATAGATGAGTTGATCGACCGGCTGGGAACAGCCCGATACATGACGACTCTTGACCTCACAAAAGGGTATTGGCAAATTCCCCTGGCCAAGTCGGCCAAAGAGAAAACCGCATTTGTAACCCCAGACGGGGCGTTCCAATATAAGAGAATGCCGTTCGGGTTACAGAATGCGCCGGCCACATTCCAGCGGAAAATGGACCAGATACTGAGGCCCCATCGGAAGTATGCTGCGGCTTACCTGGATGACGTAATTGTCCATAGCACAGATTGGGCCTCACATCTGCCAAAAGTGCAAGCAGTCCTAGACTCTATCCGGGAAGCGGGGTTTACGGCTAACCCCAAGAAGTGTACCATTGGGCAGGAGGAGGCCAAATATCTTGGGTACACCATTGGCAGGGGAGTAATAAAACCCCAACTCAACAAAGTCGAGGCCATCCAGAGTTGGCCACGTCCCAACAGCAAGAAGCAGGTACGAGCCTTTCTGGGAATCGCGGGTTATTATCGGCGCTTCATTCCCCACTTTGCTTCTAAGGCTGTGCCCCTAACCAACCTGACGAAAGGGAAAGGGTCGGTCATGATTAAATGGACCCCCGAGGCGGAGGCAGCATTCCAATTCTTGAAACAAGCCTTATGTAGCCAGCCAGTGTTGTACTCACCCGACTTCTCTAAAGACTTTGTCGTACAAAGTGATGCGTCAGATGTGGGGTTAGGAGCAGTATTGTCCCAGGTCTGGAACGGGGAAGAGCACCCAGTCATTTACCTCAGCAGGAAGTTGAAGTCCCATGAGGTAAATTACGCCACGGTTGAAAAGGAGTGTTTAGCGGTGAAGTGGGCTCTAGATTCCCTTCGGTACTATCTGCTAGGTAGGCACTTTGACATGGTTACGGATCACGCTCCATTAAAGTGGATGGCTCAAAACAAGGAGACAAATAGAAGAGTGAATAGGTGGCTCCTGGCCCTACAGGAATTCAACTTCACAGTAAAGCATCGCCCTGGCGTTCAAATGGGGAATGTGGATGCTTTGTCTCGAGTACATGAATGCCTGATTGCTGGTGTTCCAACCCCAAGGTTAAAACAAGAGGGGGGGTATGTGACAGCAGGAAGGTAAAGTCACCTGGTTGCATCCAGGGGGGTAGATATATTTCTCCCAGATTCAGGCTTTATGCCGACTTATACAACTAGGGAGTTGATGAAGCCCAGCTGAGGCTAGTGGGCTCATGAATGACTCATACCTCTAGGGAGAGTGCTGGGCGTCGTGAGGCAGGGAGTTGATGAGACCAGCTGAAGCTTGTCAGCTCATTTAGGCCTCTATAAGAACTCCCAGATTCATTAGGTGTTAGCTCATGCCTGGAACCAGACCTGTGTGGACTGTCTAGGGAGAGTGAACCCCTGTGCGGTGAGGCAAAGCCTGTGTGGCTATTTGTTTGGACTTTTACTAAACCAGGGACTTAGGGACTAGGACAGCACCAGGCTGATCCCAGTTGTTAGTTTAGGAAACCTGCATGTTTAGTCAGAGGTCAAACTGACCAGGATTTATTTTGTTTGTTTCTTTTTGGCTTTGCTGTGTTTTGTCACTGTACATAGAGAAATAAACCGCACCTTTTGATTTTGAAAACCACAACCTCCGTCTGCTGGCCCTGTTTTTGTGTGGGAGCCCAACCAGGGGGTCACACACACCCGCTACCGAGTTAACCCCCTCACAATATATATATATATTTTTAGCGCTACCCCTGCAGGATCTGCCGATTTGTGTCCTAGGTTCTTTTCCCTCTGTGTAGCAGCAGTCAGGCAAACAGCAACACTCACACCATTGGCTCAAATAAACAGTCTAGGGGTTGCCTTTTTTTCAAGTTTTTTGCAGAGTAACTTGGATGGGCTTAAAGAGGAAGTAAAGCCATTTTTTTTTAAACCGTGCAAAAGAAAGGCATAATGAGCTAGTATGCATAGCATACTAGCTCATTATGAATGACTTACCTTAGATCTAAGCCCCCGCAGCGGTCCTCAGTCACCTCCGCCGCCATCTTGCCTCGATGTCCCGTCACTGCCGTCAGTGTATCACCACTCCGGCGCTGTGATTGGCCGGAGCGGCGATGACGTCACACGCATGCGCGCTCAGGCCGGCAAGATCCCATTGAGAAAACCGGCAATGATGCCAGCCCGCTAGTGCGCATGCGTGTGATGCCATCGGCGCTGTGTTTACAGCAAATATCTCCTTAACCGTGTAGGTTAAGGAGATATTTCTTGCACCTACAGGTAAGCCTTAATCTAGGCTTACCTGTAGGTGCAAGTTGTCACAGTGGGTTTACAACCACTTTAAGGAGGCTCTGGGAATATCCAGAACACTGAACAGATATTTGAGGACACTCTTCCCCTTATAGCTACTTCTCAGAGCAGTCTCTTGAGCAGTAGACAACACTGGAACACCATAACACACCAATGCGCCAGTTAAACCAGGGGTGCATTAGTAGCAACAGATACTAGGACCCCCCTCTCAGGTCTGTACTCACAGTGTCCCTGGGACTTAGATGTCTCCCTTCAGACTCAGACAGGTAGTCTCCTCAGTGAGCCTCCAGACTGGATCCTCGGTGAAACCCATGTACCATGTACCATCTTTAGAGGACTTCATATTTAGCTTTGCTAATGGAGGTGTTTTAAATGATCTCGAGGCCTTTAAGCTGCAATTTTATTCCACTATTATTAAAACTGAAATCTTCATTCAAATCTAGCTCCCGCTTTATACATATATTGTAATTTATTAGGTTTCAAGTAGAGCATAACATATATCTCAGAAATGTGACTGGAAAACTTGTCGATATTTTTGCAAAGATGCTTCATTGACATCATAGTTGTCAAATCTGATTGACATTCTAGAGCCTGTAAAAATGTGTTATCTGTGTGTAACGATCATTTTCTGCAAGTGGTAGCCTGTGTTTTTCTCATAAAGTTGGTTTCAACTAAATGCTCTGGTAATTACAATAATTCACAATTCACAGAAATCCTTTATTTGTCCATCACATAAACTTTCTGTGGTTAAGACCCAGGAGGAAGGCTTGATTGTTTAATATGGAAGCTACAGGACTATGGGGAGATTTAAATTGATGGGCTCAGTTGATCCCAAAGGCTTGACTGGAAATGACAGAGATGGGCATAAGATTACAGAACTGGTCTTGGATCACACAAAAATGACTCTGTTGGCATTCATGCAGGAGGTTATTGAATCTTCTTACATTACTGTAATGGGCAGTCCCCAAAAGCAGGGAGAAGCAAGCAATAACACTGAACTTAGGGAAAACCAAAAGAAAACAGAACTATGAATTAGAGCAGGGGTAGGCAACTTTTGAGAAGTGGAAATCTGCCTGGACAACATGGAAGAGCTCAAAGATCACTGGGGTGCCCTTTTTTTTTCAATAAAGAAGTAAGGATGGCTTGAAAAAAACTTCTAAAAATCTATTAAAACTAATGTCACTGTAAAAATATAAACTTAGCATACCATAAACGTTAACTTCTGCAAGAAACTCATCATTCACTTTCATTCGCTTTTTTTTTTTTTTTTTTTTACGGAAGCTGCTGTGGCAGATCTAAGCTGTGGTAAGCTGATCTCTGCTGGCCTCCTATCTCATCCATTGAATAGCTTTTACTATTAACATTACACCATGTATAGATATTTGTTTAGGTAGAATGGAAATATCAGATGTATTTTCAAATCTCATTTATTTCTGAGATAATATCTATAGATCTACCAATCATACTGGTATTATCTTAATGTCTTTGCCTAGAAGAATGTAAAGATGTATTTTTCCACCCTTACAGTCAAATTTGAGAACCCACCACTATAGGAGCTGTGTCTAAAACAGTGAATGGTATCAGTAAACAAACAAAACAGACGATACAAACAATATACTTTTATTGGCCATCAAATTAATCGCTATCTTTCACAACACAATTTTGGCAACATTCATAAAGCTTCTGGAAACTGTCAGCAAAGGCCTCTTTAGGAATCAATCGCAGAATCACTGTCACACATTCCTGGATTGCCACGTCTACGATCAACACTGTCTTGACCTTTGACTTTTCCAGACGACCCTTTTTGGGTCGTGGGGGAAACAGTGAACGCCATCCCATCGATTGCCGCTTGGGTTCTGGATCGAACTCGTAGCACAATGTCTCAAGTCAACCCCTGTGATGATGGTTCACAGAAGGGATGGGTCCTAGTCACACGTGGTAATGACATTTCCATAGGCTTCCATCAGTTTTGCTTTCTGTTCGCCTGTCAGCTTGTGCAGCACAAACCGAGTACAGATCTTTCGCTTACACAAATCTTCACAGACGATGGTGCAGCACTGTGTCTTTGCTAAAGCCAAATTCCTCCACCATCAATCGTAGAGTCAGTTGCCGAACTCATGCCAGCATTTGTCACACTGTCTCAATCATGTCTGAGATTTTGCTTGTCAACGACCAACCCGAACGCTTCCTTCCGTCGTAAAAGCATTTGAACCAGTCGTAACAGATTTTGCTCACGGATTCTGTCCTGTACACTTGGACCTACATTTCATGCATTTCCGTCACCGTTTTCCCCAATTTGTATCAGAACTTGCTGTTTACTCGTTGCTCCATTGCACTGTGACTCTACCTCTTAACTGACTACATTCAACTGCCCGCAGCGGGTTTACCCTGATGGTCATGTGTACTCCACACTAGGTGTCGCTTCTCAGCGTGTCTCTGCATAGCAATGTGTATGTGCGCAAGCCTGGTCCATGTTGCCGTTGAGATATTGAACCAATTACTAAACTTTTTAGACATACATTGTATGTTTGTTCTGTGTGCCCATTCACACAGCATTCCTTAAAATAACTGAAAAAATATGTCTTACCTTTCTAGTTGTTTTTTTGGAGTATGTTCATATGAGGGACTCAATAAGCAATGTCTATTGTTCAGAATAGAATAGGGCACAGATGTATAGACAGTTTTTTTTTCAAGTGCATTAACACAGTTATGTAGTTACATAGCTAATAACCTCTGCATGTGTGTGAGTAGCGTAGCTATAAAGCCCATGGGAGGGTGAAATGCATTAGAGGGGCGTGGCTTGAGAGGTGACAAGCTGAAGCCAATCTTTCACATATTATGACCAGGCAGTTTGTTGGTGTGCAGCTGCATAGTTTTCTTTGAGAGTTGGCTTTATTGGGCCTGATGGACCCTCTGGATGACTGCACTGCTCTGTAATTGGAGTCACCGGGCTGAGATATATTGTCACTTGGAGGATGTTTTTTGTTTATGAGGGTCACTCTAAATGTTATGTGTTTGATTCCAAGAAAGGCGAAACAAACAACTCCACGCTACCGTATATACTCGAGTATAAGCCAAGTTTTTCAGCACATTTTTTTGTGCTGAAAATGCCCACCTTGCCTTATACTCGAGTCATCGCTGCGCTATCCCCATTTGCAGCCTTATTATCTCCCAGTGCTGTGATATATTCAGTCTACTCGGCAGCCATGCAGTGTACCAAAGCCCCGCCTCCTCCTCGTCCGTGATAGGCTGAACACTGACTCACTGCTGGAAACCGAGTCAGTGTTCTATCATGGAAGAGGACAAGGTGGGGCTTTGGTACTCTGCATGGCCACCGAGTAGACTGAGTATATCACAGCGCTGGGAGATAATAAGGCCACAGATGGGTACAATGCCGGGAGATAATAAGGCCGCAGATGGGTACAACACCGGCACAATGGCAGACACCGATCAGGAACTTGAGGGTGAGGCTGAGGCATGCAGATGGACACAGTGAAGGCAGAGAGGGTGGCTGTGGCATGCAGATGGACACAGTAAGGGAGGCTGAGGCATGCAGATGGACACAGTAAGGGAGGCTGAGGCATGCAGATGGACACAGTGAGGGAGGCTGAGGCATGCAGATGGACACAGTGAGGGAGGCTGAGGCATGCAGATGGACACAGTGAGGGAGGCTGAGGCATGCAGATGACACATGGTCTGTCTTAGATCACACCATGCATTTCAATAGGACAGAGGTCATAATTCTGACATGACAGTTTAAAATATTTATTTTGTTTTGTTTCAGCCATTTTGTTATTGGCTTAAGTATGTGTTCATTATCATGTTTCATCACGTATCATTATAAGTATCATGTAGCATGACCCAACATTTTTTACTTTTATGCCACAGTTACTCTCTGATCAGGGATGAGCTGAACACCCCCCTGTTCGGTTCGCACCAGAACCTGCGAACAGACAGAATGTTCGTGTGAACTTTAGAACCCTATTAAATACAATGGACTCGAACGTTCGAAATCTAAAGTGCTAATTATAAAGGCTAATATGCAATTTATTGTCCTAAAAAGTGTTTGGGGACCTGGGTCCCGCCCCAGGGGACATGTATCAATGCAAAAAAAGGTTTAAAAAAGAGACGTTTTTACGGGAGCGGTGATTTTAATAATGCTTAAAATGAAAAAATAAAAGTGAAATTTTCCTTTAAATTTCGTACCTGGGGGGTGTGTATAATATGCATGTAAAGTCGCGCTTGTTTCCCGTGCTTAGAACTGTCCCTGCACAAAGTGTCATTTTTGAAGGAAAAAAAGTAATTTAAAACTCACTCGCGGCTATTAATGAATTGTCGGCTTTTATCAATACATAGAAAAGTCATTGATAAAAAAAAAAAGCGTGAGGGTTCCCCCAAATTCAATTACCAGGCCCTTCACGTCTGGAATGGATATTAAGGGGAACCCCGCCGCAAATTTAAAAAAAAAATGACGTGCGGTTCCCCCTAAATATCCATACCAGGCCCTTCAGATCTGGCATGGATTTTAAGGGGAACTCCACCCCAAATAAAAAAAAATGGCGCGGAGTCCCCCCAAAAATCCATACCAGACCCTTATCCGAGCACGCAACCTGGCCGGCCGCAGGGAAAGAGGGGGAGACGAGAGAGCGGCCCCCCTCCCTCCTGAACCGTACCAGGCCACATGCCCTCAACATAAGGAGGATGTCCCCATGTTGATGGGGACTAGGGCCTCATCCCCACAACCCTTGCCCGGTGGTTGTGGGAGTCTGCGGGCAGGGGGCTTATCGGAATCTGGAAGACCCCTTTAACAAAGGGGACCCCCAGATCCTGCCCCCCCTATGTGAATTGGTAAGGGGTACATTGTACCCCTACCATTTCACGAAGAAAGTGTAAATAAAAACACACAAACACCTTGGAAAAGTCCTTTATTTAAAAAAAACAAAAACATTCCAGCGATGAAATCCAGTGTCCCACGGCGATCCCGATGTCCAGCGCTGTACGTCATTGGTTGTGCCTGAGCGGACCTGATGGGGAACTTCCTCCGCAGTGTTTTAAATGTATAGACCCGCCCCTTCTAAAGTTCCCCATCAGGTCCGCTCAGTGGACCAGATGCGGAACGCGAGAAGGGGCGGGTCTATTCATGTATTACACAGCGAACGAAGTTCCCCATCAGGTCCGCCCCCTTGGCATGTCCGACCCCGCCTACGTCATTGGCCTGAGCGGGAAACTTCCTTCACTGTGTAAATTTTAATTACACAGTGAAGGAAGTTCCCCGCTCAGGCCAATGACGTAGGCGGGGTCGGACATACCGAGGGGGTGGACCTGATGGGGAACTTCGTTCACTGTGTAATACATGCATAGACCCGCCCCTTCTCGCGTTCCGCATCTGGTCCGCTGAGCGGACCTGATGGGGAACTTTAGAAGGGGCGGGTCTATACATCTAAAACACTGCGGAGGAAGTTCCCCATCAGGTCCGCTCAGGCACAACCAATGACGGACAGCGCTGGACATCGGGATCGCCGCGGGACACTGGATTTCATCGCTGGAATGTTTTTTTTTTTTTTTTTTAATAAAGGACTTTTATAAGGTGTTTGTGTGTTTTTATTTACATTTTTTTACACTTTCTTCATGAAATGGTAGGGGTACAATGTACCCCTTACCAAATTCACATGGGGGGGCTGGGATCTGGGGGTCCCCTTTGTTAAAGGGGTCTTCCAGATTCCGATAAGCCCCCCACCCGCAGACCCCCACAACCACCGGGCAAGGGTTGTGAGGATGAGGCCCTTGACCCCATCAACATGGGGACATCCTCCTTATGTTGAGGGCATGTGGCCTGGTACGGTTCAGGAGGGAGGGGGGGCGCTCTCTCGTCTCCCCCTCTTTCCCTGTGGCCGGCCAGGTTGCGTGCTCGGATAAGGGTCTGGTATGGATTTTTGGGGGGACTCCACGCCATTTATTTTTTTATTTGCGGCGGGGTTCCCCTAATATAAGGTGACCAGATTTTTAAAATGAAATCCGGGGACATTTTTTTATTTTTTTTACTAGTAATGGAGGCAATCAGCGACTCTCTGCCCATCGCCGCCGCCACCCCGCCTCACAGCCAGTCAAATCTCACTCTCCAGGCCCCGGCTACTACTGTGTGGGGAGCGGAGGAAGATCACTCCACCAGTGAAGGCAAGGAGATAAGCAGGCAGGCGACTGATCGGGACTTGAGCCAAGGCAGAAGAACATGCGAGTGGAGCTGAATGGGCATGCACCCGAAACTGAAGAAATATTCCCTCCACTCCGACCAGCACATGATTATCAGAAAGGGGCACAGATAATGGAAAAAAATACACCCCCCCTAAGCTAGTAGGAGCGGTGGTGTGTAATTCAGATTTTTTTATTTATTCTGCACTGACTGTCTTTGAAATTGACCCAGCCCCTGTTCAAATCCAATCCGGGGACAAAACTGGGGACAGACTTGGTCCGGGGACATTGTCCACAATCCGGGGACTGTCCCCTGAAACCGTGGATGTCTGGTCACCCTACCCTAATATCCATTCCAGACCTGAAGGGCCTGATAATTGAATTTGGGGGAACCCCCACGCTTTTTTTTTTTTTTTTTTTATCAATGACTTTTCTATGTATTGATAAAAGCCGACAATTCATTAATAGCCGCGAGTGAGTTTAAATGCCTTTTTTCCTTAAAAAATTACACTTTGTGCAGGGACAGTTCTAAGCACGGGAAACATGCGCGACTTTACATGCATATCATACACACCCCCCAGGTACAAAATTTAAAGGAATATTTCACTTTTATTGTTTCACTTTAAGCATTATTAAAATCACTGCTCCTAAAAAAACGGCAGTTTTTAAAACTTTTTTTTGCATTGATACATGTCCCCTGGGGCAGGACCCAGGTCCCCCAAACACTTTTTAGGACAATAACTTGCATATAAGCCTTTATAATTAGCACTTTAGATTTCTCCCATAGACTTTTCGAATTTGCCGCGAACACCCCAAATTGTTCGTTGTTCGGCGAACGGGCGAACAGGCAATGTTCGAGTCGAACATGAGTTTGACTCGAACTCGAAGCTTATCCCTATCTCTGATATTATGCTGCGGAACTTACCAATATAATTTTATGTTTTATGTTGTTATTGCAAGAAATTCTAGCCTTGGGAAAGAAGAATCCCCATTGCCATTATTTACCTTCCCACATGTTTCACAGTTTGGATGACGTTTTGGTGTTAGCAAAGAGTGTTCTGTTTCTCTTATCCTAAAACTCTACTTACAACATTCAACATTTGCTTTGGTAGTACTGTGTAACATCAACTTGGTACTTATTTAATCTATATAACGTATATAATTTTGAGGTACCAGTGGTTTGCTCTCTAAACCTTGCAATGTTCTCAGCTCTTGTTTAGTATTTTTACTAACTATTTAACTCTATCTTCTTGTTCCTTTCTTACACTCTCATTTCTGCCTTGGTATCACTCTGACATGAAGTGAAAGAAAATCTTGTGGACACAATCGGCAATAACACCTTGACAGAATTTTTGACTTTTTCCCACTTCTTAAAAAATGGTCTGGAGTTGGGCTTTACAAATTTTAAAGTGTGTCATTTTAAGATGCCTTTTCCTAGGCATAAAAGAGACAGAAAATTAGCATAAAGGGAAGTTGTGAGGGAATGAGCAGCCAATCCCATGAATAAGTCCTAGTGACGAAACGTCGGGTGCATGGCTGCATTATCATTGACATTATCGTGACACGCTGAGGCTAAGAACGCTAATAAGTGTTTTTACTGTTTAAATGAACTTCTATCGGATCGCTTCTATTGCTATCATTGTCAATGTTTTGTTATATTAAAGTTTTCCTTCTTGACAAGTGATGGGCAATGATGTGATCAGGAAGTGGGCGTTTTTTTACGCCTAGAGGTTCTGTTGTTATTTTAATTGGTTTATCTCTTAAAGAGGCGGAGACCTCGGCGCATATAAATTCTCACTTTCTTGGCCGGAAGTGATGTCCTTGATGATGCCCTGGAGGAGGGGCGAAACGCGTTGACGTAATTTCCGGCCAATTCAGAACCAGTGACGCTACTTCCGGTTTCGGTGGAACGCACGCAGCCGGACAGCCGGACAGCCGGACCTTCAGTTAGCCCCTTCCCCCCCCCCGGGTCCAGAGCCAAGCCTAGGCGCCAGAGGGCTCCCGAAGCAGCACTAGCAGCTTCCTGGCCCGACAGGATAGTCTGCGGCTTCGGCCTAGCCCCGGCGGCCATCTTGAGCCACCCAGCCTCGGCCCTTAACACCCTCTCCCGGCCCCCTTGGATCACTCCGACCCGGTAAACCACCGGATGGCACCCCCTCACTAACCAAGTGCCCGTGTCCCCCACTGGATCACTCCCAAAAGGCTGCCAGGAGGACGAAGCAAAAATCCGGCCTGGCAAGCAGCGGCCATCTTGGTACACCCAGGAGTTGGCCTCAATCACTGACACACTAAAAAAAAAAAAAAAAAACTTTTTTTCTCTCATTCTATATATCCTACTGATATTGCCCCCCCTCCCTCCCACCCCACCACTATTCTTCACAAAACCTCTAAAAACGCTTTCTCCACTCATTACGGTTCTTCCCCACCCGTCGCACTCAGGCTACCCAACCTACAGCTCCGACCACCGCTACTGCACCATCTTCCCAGATCCTCACACATGGTCGAGCAAAACGGACGTTGTAACAGGACCCCTAACCTCATCGCCTCACAGAGCAATCCACACACATGGTCTAGCGTAATGGACGTGTGTGACAGGAGCTCTGACCTCACCGCTGCACAGAGCAATCCACACACATGGTCCAGGGGAACGGACGTGTGTGGCAGGAGCTCTGACCTCACCGCTGCACAGAGCAATCCACACGCACGGTCTAGGGTAACGGACGTGTGTGGCAGGAGCTCTGGCCATCCAGGACCCTCCCTAGACTCCTCCATTTTCGCTCCCCTAACAAACGTAAACCTGATGACCTGGGGCTTTCCCTGGACCACACTCTCCCCCAGCTCAGATCACCCAGCTCACCATCACGTTGTCCGCAGCCGCTGACTGCCCCCTGCCGCCATCTTGGCACCCGCCTCTAGACTACTAGACCTGCAGGACAGACAGCGACTGCGGCTTAACTCCGACCATCCCATCACCCTCTCCCCGTTTCGCGCTCCAGCGGGCCCGTGTGTGGTGACCTGGTAAGCACACTGGGGCACCTCCTACCTCTAGGAAGTTGATCCAGGGTTTACCCGATCGCCTCTCGAGGGGTCAGGAAGGAATTTTCCCCTGCTGTAGCAATTGGCCTGACTCGGCTGGGGTTTTTCGCCTTCCTCTGGACCAACAGGGGGGAGGTTAGGTCATTGGGCCCTATTCACCATCCCACCACCTTTTTTTTCTTCCCATCATGTGCAACTTTAAATACTCAGCGGACACCCTCCAGAGGCTAAGGAATACTGCCTCAACATTACCAACCTCCACCCAAAAAATACTACGAAAAGAACAACTGCTAAGGATCAATCGACAATCGACTATCAAAAACACGAAAACACCACTTCAACTACAACATATAGCTTGCGCCCTGATCAACACCAGATCGGCAGTCAAGCACAGACAGGAAATTCACGACTTCATCACGCAAAACGACATAGATTGCCTCTTTATCACGGAAAGCTGGCTAACACCTGACTGTAACACCATCCTAACAGAATTGGTGCCGGAGAACTACTCCATCCTAACTGAGCATAGAACAGGACAAAGAGGAGGAGGCCTAGCAGTGATCTTCAAATCTCACCTCTCTATCATCAAACCAACTCTACAGAACTCATTGCCGTTCATGGAGACACTCACTCTGCAACTCCAAACAACACCCCAGGACACTATTCACATACTGCTATGCTACAGACCGCCAGGACCAAAGACAAATCTCCTCACACCCTTTACCGAATTCATCTCGACATACACTTTAAAAACCAAAAACTTCCTATTACTCGGGGACTTCAATCTCTGGGCTAACTCCACTCAGGACCCCATCGCCACCTCCTGCATCAACCAATTGGAAGAATTAGGTCTGCAGCAACTGATAAATGCCCCCACGCATGGATCGGGGCACATTCTGGACCTCATCTTCAAACAAAATCTGGACATCAACACAGTGGACAACATGCCGTTACCATGGACGGATCACCACGCTATCAAATTTAAACTTACCACCAACACCATCTCCCAAAAATCAGAACACTCAATAACAACAAAATGGACAAGATCTCAGAAGAAACTACACTCGGAACTCTTCAAAACTACTCTATCAAATAAAATAGGAACGCAAAATCTCAACCACTCAACGGAACAAACACTCAACTCCTTAAACAAAGCATTACTACAAACAGCAGACACAGTCGCTCCGAGACGCAGGGCCCTCATTCGCAGAAACAACTCCGGCTGGTTTAATGACACTCTTACCCTACTGAAGCAAGAACGCAGAAGAGCCGAAGGAGCCTGGAGAAGAAACCCAACTAAGGAAAACCACATTAATTACAAAGCACTCACTAAGAAATATCACAAAGCAATTTTCAAAGCAAAAAAGGAACATTTCTCAAACACCATCAAAAAAGGCCTAAACCGACCTCGTGAACTCTTCAAACTAGTAACTCAAACTATGAACCCCACCTGCCTAGAACCTTCAGCAAACGAAACACAAGAGTTCTGTAATGAGCTATCGGACTTTTTTATCGACAAAATCGAAAACATTCGAGAATCAATTCAACAGAAAAAAACAACCAACCCTGCTCTGCCAAAGCAAATAGAGGAAATCAATATGAACACTATACAATTGACAAAATTTTCGCTGGTCCCGATCACCATCGACACCACCAAAAATATAATCAGAAGCCTCAGAGACAGCACATCTCCAAATGACATAATCTCTACAAAACTCCTGAAAGAATGTACCGACATTTTAGCACCCACCATAACACACCTCGTAAATCAATCATTCAAAGAAGGTATTGTTCCAATCTCTCTCAAGCAAGGCATAATCAAACCCCGCCTAAAGAAACCCAACCTGGACCCCAAAGACCCAAACTACCGCAGACCGGTAACAAGCCTCAACACCATCTCCAAGATCATGGAGAAAGCAGTAGTACAACAGCTACAACTCTATTTGGACACCCACAAACTCTTGGATCCACTACAATCAGGCTTCCGCCCAGGCCATGGCACAGAAACAGCACTTCTTAAAATATGGGATGACACCCTCGAAGCAGCAGATGACGGAGAATCATGTCTCCTGGTGCTGCTGGACCTCAGTGCAGCGTTCGACACAGTAGACCACAAAACTCTACTCATTCGCCTTAAAGAAGTAGCCGGAGTCGCAGACCCTGACCTACACTGGTTCGCATCCTTCCTAGACAATCGTTCCCAGACAGTGAAACTAGGAGCCTTCACCTCTGAAACTCGCACAATTTCTTGCGGAGTCCCCCAAGGATCACCCCTGTCACCCGTGCTCTTTAACATCTACCTCCGCCCACTCCTCAAAATCATCAGCAAACAGGGCCTGTGCTACCACTCATATGCTGACGACACCCAACTCTACTTTCGTATCACTGGGAAAAAAGACCAATATCACGGATTGGAAACCTGTCTCACATTGATCGATGAATGGATGACTGAGAATTCCCTCAAACTCAACGGATCCAAAACAGAACTCCTTCTCCTCCACGCAAACCGAAAGACAGGGATGAGCCGAACACCCCCCTGTTCGGTTCGCACCAGAACCTGCGAACAGACAAAATGTTCGTGTAAACTTTAGAACCCTATTAAATACAATGGACTCGAACGTTCGAAATCTAAAGTGTTAATTATAAAGGCTAATATGCAAGTTATTGTCCTAAAAAGTGTTTGGGGACCTGGGTCCTGCCCCAGGGGACATGTATCAATGCAAAAAGAAGTTTTAAAAACGGCCGTTTTTTTCGGGAGCAGTGATTTTAATAATGCTTAAAATGAAAAAATAAAAGTGAAATATTCCTTTAAATTTCGTACCTGGGGGGTGTGTATGATATGCATGTGAAGTGGCGCATGTTTCCCGTGCTTAGAACTGTCCCTGCAAAAAGTGTCATTTTTGAAAGAAAAAAATGCATTTAAAACTGACTCGCGGCTATTAATGAATTGTCGGCTCCCGGCAATACATACAAAAGTCATTGATAAAAAAAAAAAAAAAAGCGTGGGGGTTCCCCAGAATTCAATTACCAGGCCCTTCAGATCTGGCATGGATTTTAAGGGGAACTCCACCCCAAGTTTAAAAAAAAATGGCGTGGAGTCCCCCTAAAAATCCATACCAGACCCCTTATCCGAGCATGCAACCTGGCCGGCCGCAGGGGAAAAGGGGGGGACGAGAGAGCGGCCCCCCCTCCCTCCTGAACCGTACCAAGCCACATGCCCTCAACATGGGGAGGATGTCCCCATGTTGATGGGGACAAGGGCCTCATCCCCACAACCCTTGCCCGGTGGTTGTGGGGGTCTGCGGGCGGGGGGCTTATCGGAATCTGGAAGACCCCTTTAACAAAGGGGACCCCCAGATCCCGCCCCCCCCCCCTATGTGAATTGGTAACGGGTACATTGTACCCCTACCATTTCACGAAGAAAGCGTAAAAAAATGTTTAAAAAAACACACAAACACCTTGAAAAAGTCCTTTATTTAAAAAAATAAATAAATAAACATTCCAGCGGTGAAATCCAGTGTCCCGCGGCGATCCCGATGTCCAGCGCTGTCCTTCATTGGTTGTGCCTGAGCGGACCTGATGGGGAACTCCCTCTCAGTATTTTAAATGTATAGACCCGCCCCTTCTAATGTTCCCCATCAGGTCCGCTCAGCGGACGAGATGCAGAACATGAGAAGGGGCGGGTCTATACATGTATTACCAAAGTGAGAGCAGTTCCCCATCAGGTCCGCCCCCTCGGTATGTCAGACCCGCCTACGTCATTGGCTTGAGCGGGGAACTTCCTTCACTATGTAAATTTAAATTTACATAGTGAAGGAAGTTCCCCGCTCAAGCCAATGACGTAGGCGGGTCCGACATACCGAGGAGGCGGACCTGATGGGGAACTGCTCTCACTTTGGTAATACATGTATAGACCCGCCCCTTCTCATGTTCCGCATCTGGTCCGCTGAGCGGACCTGATGGGGAACTTTAGAAGGGGCGGGTCTATACATTTAAAATACTGAGAGGGAGTTCCCCATCAGGTCCGCTCAGGCACAACCAATGACGGACAGCGATGGACATCGGGATCGCCGCGGGACACTGGATTTCACCGCTGGAATGTTTTTTTTTTTTAAATAAAGGACTTTTTCAAGGTGTTTGTGTGTTTTTTTAAACATTTTTTTACGCTTTCTTCGTGAAATGGTAGGGGTACAATGTACCCCTTACCAATTCACATAGGGGGGGGCCGGGATCTGGGGGTCCTCTTTGTTAAAGGGGTCTTCCAGATTCCGATAAGCCCCCCGCCCGCAGACCCCCACAACCACCGGGCAAGGGTTGTGGGGATGAGGCCCTTGTCCCCATCAACATGGGGACATCCTCCCCATGTTGAGGGCATGTGGCTTGGTACGGTTCAGGAGGGAGGGGGGGCCGCTCTCTCGTCCCCCCCTTTTCCCCTGCGGCCGGCCAGGTTGCATGCTCGGATAAGGGGTCTGGTATGGATTTTTAGGGGGACTCCACGCCATTTTTTTTTTTATTTGGGGTGGAGTTCCCCTTAAAATCCATGCCAGATCTGAAGGGCCTGGAATGGATATTTGGGGGAACCCCACGTCAATTTTTTTTTTATTTGCGGCGGGGTTCCCCTTAATATCCATTCCAGACCTGAAGGGCCTGGTAATTGAATTCTGGGGAACCCCCACGCTTTTTTTTTTTTTTTTATCAATGACTTTTGTATGTATTGCCGGGAGCCGACAATTCATTAATAGCCGCGAGTCAGTTTTAAATGCATTTTTGTCTTTCAAAAATGACACTTTTTGCAGGGACAGTTCTAAGCACGGGAAACAAGCGCCACTTCACATGCATATCATACACACCCCCCAGGTACGAAATTTAAAGGAATATTTCACTTTTATTTTTTCATTTTAAGCATTATTAAAATCACTGCTCCCGAAAAAACGGCCGTTTTTAAAACTTCTTTTTGCATTGATACATGTCCCCTGGGGCAGGACCCGGGTCCCCAAACACTTTTTAGGACAATAACTTGCATATCAGCCTTTATAATTAGCACTTTCGATTTCTCCCATAGATTTTTCGAATTTGCCGCGAACACCCCAATTTGTTCGCTGTTCGGCGAACGGGCGAACAGGCAATGTTCGAGTCGAACATGAGTTCGACTCGAACTCGAAGCTCATCCCTACCGAAAGACAAAAACTAAGACTTCTTGGACACTCCCCACTATCCTTGGACAGACCGTTACCCCGAGCACCAAAGTCAAAAGTCTCGGAGTCATCTTTGACTCGGAGATGTCGATGGACGCACAAATTGGATCAGTAGTCAGCGGAGCTCACCATCTCCTCCGTCTACTACGTAGACTCATCCCCTTCATCCCAAAAGAGGATACAGCAGTAGTAGTTGGAACAATTATCAACTCCCGACTCGATTACGCAAACGCCCTCTACCTCGGACTACCCAAATACCAGATTTCGCGCCTACAAGTCATCCAGAACACGGCTGCCAGGCTGGTAACGGGAAAAAAACCTTGGGAATCCATCACCCCATCACTAAGGACCCTTCATTGGCTAACCGTAAAGGATCGGATCACATTCAAGACCCTCTGTCTCACCCACAAGTGCACACAGGGAAACGCTCCACAATATCTATGCGAGAAGATAAAACACTACACCCCCAATCGCAATCTCCGATCAACCAACCAAAACCTCCTTCACATCCCCAAGTCCCGCTACAAATCAAAGGGAGAACGAAGATTTGCAGTCCAAGGACCACGGCTATGGAACGCTCTACCCACCAACATCCGCATGGAAGAAAACCACCGGGCCTTCAGGAAAAAACTTAAGACCCACCTATTCTGAAGGGTCAGGATGTCACTGGATGCAAAGCGCCTTGAGGCGATTTAGTTCGCATTTGCAGCGCTATACAAGTTATTCACTCACTCACACTCACTCACTCACGCTGTGTACCCGGGAAACAACACTGACGCTCGTTTATCACTGCAGTCCTGTGAGTCTCTTTGCGAGCAGCGCCATGCTGTCTGTTTACTAGCGGTACTTCACATGAATGTTTTCCTTTTCTTTCCATATGGTCATTTAAATGCCTTTGCTGCTGGTACTATGGAGCCTATCTGCATGAGATGAAGTCTGCCTGGACTTTAGTTGGTGAGATCTCTTATTATTTCCCTATCTGATGAGCGGGGCCATTAGAAGGGATTTTTCATCTAGGAACCAACAACTGATTTCTGGTGTGGAAACACACAGTTCTCCAGGAGTGATATAACTGCTATTTAATGAACTTTAAGTTTGTTCACTATTGTTTTATACCATAATTTGTTGATATGTCATATAAGTCATTTACTTATAGATGTTTGTGCTACAAGCATTTGTGACACATTTTCTTTGCTCACTTACTTTTCTGCAAGCGCTGCAAATACCCAATATTTTTTCCTTTTTGAGGTGTTAGACCTCTTGTTGCAGCAGCTGCGGAGCTATCAATTTATTTATCAATTATCACTGCACAGTCTGTAAGCGCGGGTTTTAATTTTTATAAATACTTTTTCACTTCAAGTGTGTACCCAGCAGCTATGGAAATTTTTACTTTTGTAAACAGTAGAAATTTAAATGCAGATGAGTTTTTTTCACAAACTAGCACTAATTCAGATATTAATCACGACTTTAAAAGTCTTAGGGGTGCTTTGGACAAACAGGTCAAAGCATGGTGGGATGTATTCACTTTAAATAAGTACATTAAAGACAGCATCACTCCCAGGAGACTGAGGTGGGATGTTGCCCCTAATGATGGTCTGTTGGACAAAGACCTTGAAGATGAATGGTTTTCTTTTTTTAATCACACTGAGAAAAAATTGTTGGAAATATTAGTGAATAGAAAAGAAAGAAAATTTAAATTATTGGAGGCTAACATCAATGCCCTCAAAGCCAAATTAGGGCCATTCATCACCACAGGTGAATATAAAGAAAAAATGAAACAACTACAAGACTTTATTGAAAAATTAGATAAAGAAACGCAAAAGAAAAAGATGAAAAAATATATCAGAGACACCAATGATTACAAGTCCAATAAAGTATATAGGTGGCAGGAATTAGTAGAGGAACAAAATGATCCTGGAGACCTCATTGAAGAAGTAGGAGTAGGACCTGCACAATCTAAAACACCTATCAGATATGAGGGACAGCGGAAAGATTCTGCTAGGGGTGCCCACTATGGAGGTGGGAGAGGTACCCCGCGACCCTCTACTCCACAATATGGAATTCCCACTCACAATCGGTATGAGCCATTAAATTATGACCATACCCAACAAAATAACAAAGGCTCCCATAGTATGAATGGTTATGACCAGAGAGGAGGTTATGGTCAAAGAGGAGGTTATGACCATAGAGGTGGTTATGATCATAGGGGAGGTTATGAATATAGAGGTGGTGTCCCTTGGACACCATACTATTATAACCATTATCCACCACGAGGCAGAGGTGGTTATTCGAATCAAAATGACCATAGAGGGGATTTTCAGAGGAGGGGTTTTGGTGGACCTCCACGGAGACCCCGAGGTGGACCCAACCTCAGAGGCAGAGGGAGAGGCCAATACCCCCAAGATGCAAGGGAAGAAGAATGGAGACCTTGGTACCCCCAGGAGCCTCCTCCATCCAATCAAAATCAATTGGAAGACGGATTAGAGGATGCAGAGGAGGGAAAAGGAAAAAGGAAAAGAACAAGCTAAAATCAGGAATTTTTAATTTGAGCAATGCAATTTTTTCGGAAGATGAAAATAAAGTTTTACAATTAGGACTGAAATTTGCTTTGGATAAAGATTTAAATAAATTTGAAGTTTTCATTGACTTCCAGAAGTTTATAAGGAAAATAAAGATAAAAAAGACGTATGCCAAACATACAAAAGATATTTCACCAAAAGAAAATATAGAAGAATTTATTCATACTACATTAAGAAACAATTCAATTTTTAATCCAAAACCTAATAATAACCATTTTGTTGAAGTATTCAAATCAGTGGTGGAAGAGGATTTACGAAAATTAAAAGTGCAACCAAGCAGAAAGAAAAAAGACGTCGAACGAGGTTTAGAATTGTTAGAGAAACAAAAAAATATAGTAATTAGATCAGCCGACAAGGGGGGGGGGGGTTAGTGATTCTCAACAAGTCCGATTATTTGGAAGAATTAAATAGATTGGTATCAGATACTGCAACATATGAGGAACTGAAAGGAAATCCTAGTAACAAATATAAAGCCAAATTGAAACAACTGACTAAGAATGCACATCAAATAGGAATATTGAACAAGAAAGAAACTAGATTTTTGGTTCCTGACGCCCCAAGAATTCCGGTAATTTACCAACTACCTAAAATACACAAAAATACACTCAAGCCTCCAGGGAGGCCGATAGTTAGTGGAGTAGACTCTTTATTTTCAAGAATTGGGGAATATTTGGATAATTTTCTTCAACCACTAGTGCAAAAATGTCCTGCATACCTTAAAGATAGTAAAGATCTTATAACATTCCTTGATCCTCTTTTAGTGGATCAGGACTGTATTCTTGCCAGTGTTGACGTTAATTCCCTTTATACAAATATACAACAACATCAAGCTTTGGAAGCAGTAAAATGGGTTTTGGATACCACCAATATCAAGCCCTTACAAAAAGATTTCCTATTTGAAGCTTTAGAGCTGGCTATGAGCCATAATTTTTTTTGGCATGAGAAAAAATACTATAGGCAAAAAAGAGGGGTTGCAATGGGCGCGAAGTATGCCCCATCAGTGGCTAACCTCTTTATGAGTTGGTGGGAGTCTCAAGCTATTTATGGCAAAGATATACCACAGTTGAGCTTCTATAAACGCTATATCGACAACATTTTTATTATCTGGGCAGGATCAAGAGATTCTTTTTATAGCTTTTTGGAAGAGATCAGCAACAATTCATGTGGTATTTCTTTCTCAGAAGTATCCAGTTCCGAGTCGGTCAATTTCTTAGATCTGGTTATCTTTAAGGAGAGTGGCAAGTTACTTACACGTACCTTCTTTAAAGAGGTGGACAGGAATGGCTATATACCACTAGGGAGTTGCCATCATCCTAGGTGGTTGAGTGGAATATCAAAAAGCCAGATGTTGCGAGTACGGCGCAACTGTAATAAAATTGAAGATTATGATATCCAATCTCAGGTAATTCTGAAGAGATTCCAGGAAAAAGGATATAACATCAATACTCTGTATAGAAC
This sequence comes from Rana muscosa, assembly GCA_029206835.1. Lineage (NCBI taxonomy): Eukaryota > Metazoa > Chordata > Amphibia > Anura > Ranidae > Rana > Rana muscosa. Next base: position 65,245,708 of record CM055122.1, on the reverse strand, counting down.
CAGAGAAGATATCCATGATATGGATAGAAAACAGCTCTTTGAAAAGAAAGCTCGTGAAAAAAAAGATTATGGAACTGCCTTTCTAACAGGATATACCAGACAACATAAACAGTTTGAAAGAATTATTAGGGAACACTGGCCTTTGTTACTAAAAGACAAAGATCTAACAAATGTTCTTCCTGTTGCACCCCATTTTATTTATACTAAACCTCCTACTTTGAGGCTAAAATTGGCACGTAATGTTGTAAACCCCCCCAAGAAAACTTTTACTTTTCTAGATCAGACAGGTTTTTTTAGTTGTGGGAGATGTGTGATCTGTTGCACCTCCAGAAATAGGGTGAGAAAAACCACTCATTTTTCTATTCATGGCAAGACTTATGAAATTAAAAAATTTATTACTTGTGGAACAACTCATGTAACCTACCTATTATCTTGCCCATGCGGGCTCCACTATGTGGGAAGAACCACAAGAAAATTAGGTGTTAGGTTAACCACTTAAGCCCCGGACCATTTGGTAGCTAGAGGACCAGAGGTGAATTCAGAATTTAGCACTGCGCTGCTTTAACTGTAAATTGTGCGGACATGCAATGTTGTACCCAAACGAAATTTGCGTCCTTTTCTTCCCACAAATAGAGCTTTCTTTTAATGGTATTTGATTGCCTCTGCGATTTTTATTTTTTGCGATATAAACGGAAAAAGACCGAAAATTTTGAAAAAAAATGATATTTTCTACTTTTTGTTATAAGAAAAATCGAATAAACTCAATTGTAGTCATACATTTAGGCCAAAATGTATTCAGCCACATGTTTTTAGTAAAAAAAATGTCAATAAGTGTATATTTATTGGTTTGCGCAAAAGTTATAGAGTTTACAAACTAGGGTAAATTTTCTGAAATTTACACAGCTTTAAATTTATGACTGCCTATCTCATTTCTTGAGGTGCTAAAATGACAGGGCTGTATAAAACCCCCCCCAAATGACCCCATTTTGGAAAGTAGACACCCCAAGGAAATTGCTGAGAGGCATGTTGAGCCCATTGAATTTTTTATTTTTTTGTCCCAAGTGATTGAATAATGACTAAAAAAAAAAAAAAATTACAAAAAGTTGTCACTAAATTATATATTGCTCACACATGCCATGGTTATATGTGGAATTTCACCCCAAAATACATTTTGCTGCTTCTCCTGAGTACGGGGATACCACATGTGTGGGACTTTTTGGGAGCGTAGCCGCGTACGGGACCCCGGAAACCAAGCACCACCTTCAGGATTTCTAAGGGCGCAAATTTTTGATTTCACTCCTCACTACCTATCACAGTTTCGAAGGCCATAAAATGCCAAAATAGCACAAAACCCCCCCCAAATGACCCCATTTTAGAAAGTAGACACCCCAAGGAAATTGCTGAGAGGCCTGTTGAGCCCATTGAATATATTTTTTTTTGTCCCAAGTGATTGAATAATGACAAAAAAAAAAAACAAAAACAAAAAATTACAAAAAGTTGTCACTAAATGATATATTGCTCACACATGCCATGGTTATATGTGGAATTACACCCCAAAATACATTTTTCTGCTTCTCCTGAGTACGGGGATACCACATGTGTGGGACTTTTTAGGAGCCTAGCCGCGTACGGGACCCCGAAAACCAAGCACCGCCTTCAGGATTTCTAGGCACAAATTTTTGATTTCACTCCTCACTACCTATCACAGTTTCGAAGGCCATAAAATGCCAAAATCGCACAAAACCCCCCCAAATGACCCCATTTTGGAATATAGACACCCCAAGCTATTTGCTGAGAGGAATGGCGAGTATTTTACAGCTCTCATTTGTTTTTGAAAATGAAGAAAGAAAATATATATATATATATATTTTTTTTTTTTCAATTTTCAAAACTTTGTGACAAAAAGCGAGATCTGCAAAATACTCACAATACCTCTCAGCAAATAGCTTGGGGTGTCTACTTTCCAAAATGGGGTCATTTGGGGGGTTTTGTGCTATCTGGGCATTCCATGGCCTCCGAAACTGTGATAGGTAGTGAGAAGTGAAATCAAAAATTTACACCCTTAGAAAGCCTGAAGGCGGTGCTTGGTTTTTGGGGTCCCGTACGTGGCTAGGCTCCCAAAAAGTCTCACACATGTGGTATCCCCGTACTCAGGAGAAGCAACAGAATGTATTTTGGGGTGTAATTCCACATATGCCCATGGCATGTTTGAGCAATATATCATTTAGTGACAACTTTGTGCAAAAAAAAAAAAAATTGTCGTTTTTCCGCAACTTGTGTCAACATATAAAATATTCCATGGACTCGACATGCCTCTCAGTATATAGCTTGGGGTGTCTACTTTCCAAAATGGGGTCATTTGGGGGGGTTTTGAACTGTTCTGGCATTTTATACACAACATTAGGAAGCTTACATCCACTCTTCTAACCACTTGAAGACAAAGCCCTTTTTGACACTTTTTGTTTACATGAAAACATTTTTTTTTTTTGCAAGAAAATTATGTTGAACCCCCAAACATTATATATATTTTTAAAGCAAAGGCCCTACAGATTAAAATGGTGGGTGTTGCATTTTTTTTTTCTACACAGTATTTGCGCAGCGATTTTTCAAACGCATTTTTTGGGTTAAAAAATACACTTTTTTTAATTTTAATGCACTAAAACACACTATATTGCCCAAATGTTTGATAAAATAAAAAAGATGATCTTAGGCCGAGTACATAGATACCAAACACGACATGCTTTAAAATTTCGCACAAACGCGCATTGGCGACAAACTACATACATTTTTAAAAGCCTTTAAAAGCCTTTACAGGTTACCCCAGTAGATTTACAGAGGAGGTCTACTGCTAAAATGATTGCCCTCAAACTGACCTTCGCGGTGATACCTCACATGCATGGTGCAATTGCTGTTTACATATGACGCCAGACCGACGCTTGCGTTCGCCATTGGGCAAGAGCAGGTCAGGACAGGGGTGCTTTTTTTTTTTTTCTTTTTTTTTTATTATTAATTTTGCTTTTTTATTTTATTTTTAAATTGTTCCTTCCAAGTATTTTTTTTTTTTATCATTTTTATTGTTATCTCAGGGAATGTAAATATCCCCTATGATAGCAATAGGTAGTGACAGGTACTCTTTTTTTGAAAAAACTGGGGTCTTCTAGACCCTAGATTTTTCCTCTGCCCTCAAAGCATCTGACCACACCAAGATCGGTGTGATAAAATGCTTTCCCAATTTCCCAATGGCGCTTTTTATATCCGGGGGGGGGGCATTCCCTCCCACTGCTTGTAAAAGCAGTCCAGAGGCTAATTAGCCGCTAGGATTGCTTTTACATGAAAGCCGGCCGCAGGCTGAAAAGAATGATACCAAGATGATACCTAAACCCGCAGGCATCATTCTGGTATAAACATTCAAAGTCCAGCAACATACCAGTACGTTGCTGGTCCTTGTTGGACATGTATTGTAATCTTTTTATTTCATGCAGCCAGTTGGCTGAACGAAAAAAGAGATTGATCGGTGGGTATGCCCACCATTAGAATACCGCCCTTCATCCACCCACTTCCAATGATGGGCATACACGCACCATTTATATATGCCGAAGCATGGGGGCATCCTCCCGCAAAAAAGTTATGCCGCAAACACATGGTCGGACTTTTCCACGGGCAAGCCTCCGTCGGAATTTCGACCGTATGTACGCGGCATTAGGAGCAAAATCGCTCCTCCGCCCCTGCTGCCCCAATGCTTCGGCATATTTGCTTTTTTTTTTTTACTGTGGTGGTGAAATCACCTCCTACAGCACTGGAGTCGCAGGGATCAGGCCTGTCTCTGCGAATGCTGCAGTTATGTGTGTTTTTGTTTTGTAAGTGACAGTGATCGATCGATACTGCACTTGGGTGGCCTGGGCTGGACGGAGGGGCAAAACGCAGGTGCCAGCAGGTATCTGGGCTGATCCCGCTAACACTGCGTTTTTGGGAACCCTAAACTGCTGGGGACGCTAGTATAGATCTGATCAGATCAGATATTGATCTGTTCAGATACTATACCACTAAGGGGGGTGTATGCTTCACGCGTGGGTGTTAGCGTTACTGGCACTAACCTGACGCTGCCTGGGGTGTGACTCAGACCCTCTCTGACGCTAAAACCTAATTGATATCACCCGCCGGGCGATCAGGGGGTTAAACCTTTATTGGGTTATATACACGGCGGGTGCCCTGACACTATAAAAAGCAAACTAACTAACCAGCGTCACCCGTAACACTTATATGGTGATCACTGGTGAATGGGTTAACTAGGGGCAATCAGGGGGTTAAAACCTTTATTAGATAATATATGGGGGTACCTGACGCTATAAAAACCTGCGGCGAACCTAAAAAAAATTACCAGCTACCGATCTGCATCACCGACACTAAGACAGCGTTTAGAAAAACGATTGCTTAGCGACAGTGGTGATGGGGGTGAAAGGGTTACCTGGGGGGGGCGATCAAGGGGGTTAAACCTTTATTAGATAATATATTGGGGTACCTGACGCTATAAAAACATGCGGCGAACCTAAAAAAAAATACTGGCTACGATCTGCATCACCGACACTAAGACAGCGTTTAGAAAAACAATTGCTTAGCGACAGTGGTGATAGGGGGTGAAAGGGTTACCTGGGGGGCGATCAAGGGGGTTAAACCTTTATTAGATAATATATTGGGGTACCTGACGCTATAAAAACCTGCGGCGAACCTAAAAAAAATTACCGGCTACCGATCTGCATCACAGACACTAAGACAGCGTTTAGAAAAACGATCGCTTAGTGACAGTGGTGATAGGGGGTGAAAGGGTTACCTGGGGGGCGATCAAGGGGGTTAAACCTTTATTAGATAATATATTGGGGTACCTGACACTATAAAAACCTGCGGCGAACCTAAAAAAAATTACTGGCTACGATCTGCATCACCGACACTAAGACAGCGTTTAGAAAAACAATTGCTTAGTGACAGTGGTGATAGGGGGTGAAAGGGTTACCTGGGGGGCGATCAAGGGGGTTAAACCTTTATTAGATAATATATTGGGGTACCTGACGCTTTAAAACCTGCGGCGAACCTAAAAAAAATTACCGGCTACCGATCTGCATCACAGACACTAAGACAGCGTTTAGAAAAACGATCGCTTAGTGACAGTGGTGATAGGGGGTGAAAGGGTTACCTGGGGGGCGATCAAGGGGGTTAAACCTTTATTAGATAATATATTGGGGTACCTGACGCTATAAAAACCTGCGGCGAACCTAAAAAAAATTACTGGCTGCCGATCGGCATCACTGACGCTAAGACAGCGATCAGAAAAATGATCGCTAAGTGACAGTGGTGATAGGCGGTGAAAGGGTTATCTGGGGGGTGATCAGGGGGTTAAACCTTTATATGGGGGGGTTAGGGGGCTACACTGGACCTAAGACTAAACTTTGGTGACACTTTTACAGTCACAAATGTCACTGATTGCAGTGATCACTAAATAAATGGTCACTGCAATAAGTGACACTGTGACTGGGGGCTGGGGGGTGATCTGGGGGGTGATCTGGGGTGATCTGGGGGGCCTGGGGGGGCGATTTATGTCCCTTTGTGTCCTGGTGTCAGTGTAGTGTTGTGTGCACTAACCTGATATCTTCTCTTGTACGGCGCTCGGTATATGTGAGCGCCGCACCAGAGATGACATCACTTCCTCCTGCTCCCTCTGTCTGACACAGACAGAGGGGGCATTTCCATTCGCCGGGAGCGATCGCGAGGGGGTGGCCAGAAACAAATGGCTGCCCCCTCATCCCGGAACGCTCCCGGACACTTAGCCACCGCTCACTGTATAGGAGGGGGGTCCGATCGGACCCCCCAACTATACAAAGGCAATCACATACACTCTACGTGATTGTGCCTGTCGGTGCCATTCTGCCGATGTATATATACAGTGAGCGGTCGTTAAGTGGTTAAGGGAACATGTAAATAGAATAAAGAAAGGGTTTAAACATCATAGCCTGTCTAATCATTTAAGATTATTCCACAATAGAGATCCGAGAGGATTGAAATTTTGTGGAATTGATAAAGTGGAAGCTCATTGGAGAGGTTCAAATCTCAAACAAGCAATTTCACGTAATGAAACCCAGTGGATACATAGGCTGGGCACTTTAAGCCCGAATGGCCTCAACATCGAACTAGATTTAAATTGTTTCTTATCTAATTGGTGATGTTGCTGGACACACACATATTTTTATTTTAATTTTCATATTTTTTTTTTTTTTTTTTATATATATTTTTTTTTTATTATATTTTATTTTTTTTTATTTATTTATTTATTTTTTTTATATATTTTTTTTTTATTATTTTATATTTTATTTATTATTTTTTATTTTTAATTTTAATTTTATTTTTATTTTTATTTTTTTTATTTTTTTATTTTCATTTTTATTATTTTTTTTTTTATTTTTTTTTTTATTTATTTATTTATTATTATTTTTTTTTTATTTATTTTTTTTTTTTTTTTATTTCATTTTTATTTTTTTATTTTATTTATTTCTATGTGTATGTCCACCAACGAAATATCTACTAGTCTATTATATATAATTAACCTTGTTTACAATCAGTCCCCATTTAATTGCATAACTTTTATATTGTTTTTTTATATTGATTTTTATAATGTAATAAGTGTTTTTACTGTTTAAATGAACTTCTATCGGATCGTTTCTATTGCTATCATTGTCAATGTTTTGTTATATTAAAGTTTTCCTTCTTGACAAGTAATGGGCAATGATGTGATCAGGAAGTGGGCGTTTTTTTACGCCTAGAGGTACTGTTGTTATTTTAATTGATTTATCTGTTAAAGAGGCGGAGACCTCGGCGCATATAAATTCTCACTTTCTTGGCCGGAAGTGATGTCCTTGATGATGCCCTGGAGGAGGGGCGAAACGCGTTGACGTAATTTCCGGCCAATTCAGAACCAGTGACGCTACTTCCGGTTTCGGTGGAACGCACGCTGTGTACCCGGGAAACAACACTGAGGCTCGTTTATCACTGCAGTCCTGTGAGTCTCTTTGCGAGCAGCGCCATGCTGTCTGTTTACTAGCGGTACTTCACATGAATGTTTTCCTTTTCTTTCCATATGGTCATTTAAATGCCTTTGCTGCTGGTACTATGGAGCCTATCTACATGAGATGAAGTCTGCCTGGACTTTAGTTGGTGAGATCTCTTATTATTTCCCTATCTGATGAGCGGGGCCATTAGAAGGGATTTTTCATCTAGGAACCAACAACTGATTTCTGGTGTGGAAACACTCAGTTCTCCAGGAGTGATATAATTGCTATTTAATGAACTTTAAGTTTGTTCACTATTGTTTTATACCATAATTTGTTGATATGTCAGATAAGTCATTCACTTATAGATGTTTGTGCTACAAGCATTTGTGACACATTTTCTTTGCTCACTTACTTTTCTGCAAGCGCTGCAAATACCCAATATTTTTTCCTTTTTGAGGTGTTAGACCTCTTGTTGCAGCAGCTGCGGAGCTATCAATTTATTTATCAATTATCACTGCACAGTCTGTAAGCGCGGGTTTTAATTTTTATAAATAAGAACGCTACACGGCTGCTGTGACCCGGAGCTCAGGAGGGGGTGAGAGACCTGTACCGAGCATACACCTTGGGTCCGCCGTGACCGCAAATCACTGTAGTGCCATCTTACACTTTTTTCTGCTTGCTGTGATTGATTTAAGGCTGGTTTTATTTTCATATCATGTGAGTGTAATATTTGAAGTGTGGTTGTGTATTTGAATAAATTTGGTCGTCACTATTACACTATTGGAGCACCTTTTTATTTTTACATGTATGGAACATCCTGTGTTGACACACAAGCTTTCAGCTGATGGTCGTTCACCTTCTAGTGGTTAACTAGCAAGCCTTTGAGCCGAACACGAGAGTGGGAGGCATTTACAGCTGGTGAGTGTATTTTCAAAGGGGAGCTGATACGTGCACGGTGGGGTGGAAGATATTCTCTATTAAGAAGACTACACATCTCTTTTTGGAATATTTCTTTCTTTTTTGGAACATTATTTCACTTTATGGACTATTGTTTTAGAATTTTATCACATGTCACGTGGAGTACAATTTGATTATCACAGTTTCACTAGTGAATGCTATTATATTAGTTTAGTGATTTTCGTTTATTAGCGCTACATTTTCTCCTAATTTTCACCTGCGTGTTTTTAGGTTTAAATTCTGTTTTCATAAAAGAGACAGCTCTGAATTTCTTTTATTTGTATAGTTTCTGCCTAACTTTGGGCTGATAAATGTCTGAAACTTTAAAAAGTCCTTTGTAAGCTTGTTTCCAGTATTATGAGCCTCAAGCTTATGGGTGACCCTATCGGCATATACCAATCTAGAGTGAGTACAAACTCTGGATGGTGGTTTTCATTCATTATCATTATCCTATGACGGACTATGTATGGGCACCCTCTTGTAATCACGTTGACTCGCTAGTTTTATTAAAGCATCAGTACCTTCTTCTCCTCCTGGTCTCCACAGTTTGCTTCCCTCTGGAGGATTTTAGCAGTTCTTTTTGGGGGATCCTTCCTTTTTTGGAGACCTTGTGGGGTGTAATGAGGTAATTTGTTTTCCTGATGTAGCTATTTGTGAAACAGTTTGAAGCCACTACCTATCTAATACCATGCAAATACACCTGCAATTTAGATCCTGAAATGGTTTTGTACTATGTATACTAATGAATAAGTGAATATAACCACTATTTTTATGATATTTTATTATGTTTTTTGCACATAAAAGATAAATGAATTTTATACTGTGATATGAGGGTTGTCTAGCTCCAGTGGTAGATGTGCTTTACAAGTGAGCTTATGTCTCTCCGGACTTTATTTAAGGGCCTAGTAGCCCACTTTTAATAAAAAGGCAAAAATAAAGCAAAAGTCCAACCTAAGACAGATTGCCCAAGCAGGGGTTCTCCTCCAACAACATACCAATAATGACAGCAACAAAAATGCCAAGTCATCTGGCTATGCTTTGGCAACATGACTGCTGCTATTACACTGGCTTTTCTCAGCTCACTTAGCCTCGGTTTGCAGTACCTCGCTCCACTGGGCCTACTCCTGGGCCTCAAACAGGATTCTCCAGCCCACATGGGTTAACTCACTCTCTCAGAGACCTCAAAACTTCCTCTAGTCTTCCTGGACCCACTAACCACCTCAGTTTTATTGGCTTTCCAGACCCTCTCTTGGTCCCCCAAGCCTGCATAACTGTCCTGGTTTTCTCAGTCCTTTGGCAAGAAGTCTCCCACACAAGGGATGTAGTCTCTGAAAGGCACCACCAGTTTTGCCGACAGTGTTCTGTCTCCACATGGCAGCCACTGCAACCCCAACTCTCACTCCTACTCCACCTGCAACTCTCACCAGACCATCAATATAAGGGCTGTGTGCACCTAGGCACACACCCTGCTGGTCTTCCAAAAAATCCAGACACTGGGTTGGAGATATCTTCCCTCCCAAGGCACTTTGAAATCTCCAAACAACAGAGCCCCATCCATAAATACTAAAATCTGAAGAAATCTGCTCAAAGTTAACACTCCATAATCCTGTACTCAGCAAACATGCAAACCCTGTGTCCTTTTCCTGACCATTTCCACAGTGACAGAGCCTCGCACTGTCACAATACCTTTTGAAAGTCTACGTTTTCTGGCACCTAAAAAGTCCCAGAACTGTGTTTCTTTAATTGTTTGCTTCATATATGGGGTGTGGTGCATATCTTGGCATCCCCTCTATTATCTCTCCATGTACTATGAACAAGATAAGGTGTTGTATGTGGTGTGCATTATATAAGCGTTTTTTAGATCATATCACATGAAAATTCCCATGAGTCCACAGCATTTTTTTCAAAACTGTATATAGGATATTTTTTATGTTTTGCAGAAGATCAAATGTCATAACACATCTCTGGTGGGCTTCCTCCCATAAGAACATTAAAGAAAGAAAACACCAGATGTGTCCATTGTCAAATTATAGTTAAGCGTTAAATAAAAACAACCTTTTAGTCCATCATATTTAAACTCTTAGAACTTGTGAAAAGAACTACAAATCATAGTTTGATATATCCTGAACATGTTTGAGGCCTCAGCTATAAGACCACAAGGGAATATTAGGATAGTGCTGTTTTCATGAATGAAAGCCAGATGAAGGCTATTTAAGAAACAAGGAAATATGGTCACCTTCTGTGCTATAGAATTGTAGTAGAATTTATAGTTCAGTAATATTAGATTGTTTCCTTTGGCCTACCAGGAAACATTCTATATAAACTGTATTTTAAAACCTCCAAATTCATTTATATCTAAAAATGTGTAAAAAGGTAAAAACCTAACTTTGTTGCGTGATAAAGATATACACGCTATTAGCATTTTATGGATGACCTACTCTTCATTAGCCTGCAGATCAGTTACAGAATGTCATATGAACGTTTTTTTTCGTCTGGAACACATTTATTCCAGCACATGCTTTCATTGTATCCATTATAAACACCCACATTTTAGCGTCATTGGTCGGATTGGTGGATGTTTGTGTAAACAACCGTTTGCTGAGAGGAGGAAGAAGAAAGGAAAGCAACAACAGATGTTGACAGAATTCTCATGGTAGCAAATTTCAAACACTCAGAATAATAGACGACATGAACAATTAAGTTAAAATAGTGCATCAAAGCTTCAAGAAAATTTAACTTTGAAACTGGCACTTTAAAACATACCACTACATTTAATTTTTAAAACAATACACAAGAGTCAATGGCTCCATCATGTTTCTTGCATTAATGACATCTTGATGCATAAACCAAAGAAGCATGCAGATAATTAGCCATCTTTGATACACCAATTTAGGGAATATTCTTTAGCCATGCAGGCTTACACTGACATAACTAGCCTGTGTTTTATTTTAGATCTATTTTACCAACGCTTATATATGGTGATTGCAGAGCACATATAAAGGTAAAAATGTTTACCTATATTTTAACCAATATCCACAACCATTGAGCTATTTAGTGCAGCATATTTGTTTAGGTTTTCATTGTATATTATATAGGTCATAGTATAGCTAGTAGTAGTTTGTTACATTAACCCTAGCATTCATAGCCACACAAGCATGTTTGCCACAATAATCTAATTACCATGGAATGCCTCAAGGCAGATGCTTATTGTCCAACAATAGGATGGGAGATGTGAAAGTTTGAAAAAGAAAACTGGTATAATTAAATAATCCAATCACATGTTGCTAGGAAGTGTGCAACAGGTCAAGAATAGGGATGAGCTTCGAGTTCGAGGCAAACTCATGTTCGACTCGAACATTGCCTGTTCGCCCGTTCGCCGAACAGCGAACAAATTGGGGTGTTCGCGGCAAATTCGAAAAATCTATGGGAGAAATCTAAAGTGCTAATTATAAAGGCTTATATGCAAGTTATTGTCCTAAAAAGTGTTTGGGGACCGGGGTCCTGCCCCAGGGGACATGTATCAATGCAAAAAGAAGTTTTAAAAACGGCCGTTTTTTCGGGAGCAGTGATTTTAATAATGCTTAAAGTGAAACAATAAAAGTGAAATATTCCTTTAAATTTCGTACCTGGGGGGTGTGTATGATATGCATGTAAAGTGGCGCATGTTTCCCGTGCTTAGAACTGTCCCTGCAAAAAATGTCACTTCCTTCACTGTGTAATTTAAATTTACATAGTGAAGGAAGTTCCCCGCTCAATCCAATGACGTAGGCGGGTCCGACATACCGAGGGGGCGGACCTGATGGGGAACTGCTCTCACTTTGGTAATACATGTATAGACCCACCCTTCTCATGTTCTGCATCTCGTCCGCTGAGCGGACCTGATGGGGAGCTTTAGAAGGGGCGGGGTCTATACATTTAAAATACTGAGAGGGAGTTCCCCATCAGGTCCGCTCAGGCACAACCAATGAAGGACAGCGCTGGACATCGGGATCGCCGCGGGACACTGGATTTCACCGCTGGAATGTTTATTTATTTATTTTTTTAAATAAAGGACTTTTTCAAGGTGTTTGTGTGTTTTTTTAAACATTTTTTTACGCTTTCTTCGTGAAATGGTAGGGGTACAATGTACCCCTTACCAATTCACATAGGGGGGGGCCGGGATCTGGGGTCCCCTTTGTTAAAGGGGTCTTCCAGATTCCGATAAGCCCCCCGCCCGCAGACCCCCACAACCACCGGGCAAGGGTTGTGGGGATGAGGCCCTTGTCCCCATCAACATGGGGACATCCTCCCCATGTTGAGGGCATGTGGCCTGGTACGGTTCAGGAGGGAGGGGGGCCGCTCTCTCATCCCCCCCCCTTTTCCCCTGCGGCTGGCCAGGTTGCGTGCTCGGATAAGGGGTCTGGTATGGATTTTTAGGGGGACTCCACGCCATTTTTGTTACAAATTTGGGGTGGAGTTCCCCTTAAAATCCATGCCAGATCTGTGAGGGCCTGGAATGGATATTTGGGGGAACCCCACGTCAATTTTTTTTTTAATTTGCGGCGGGGTTCCCCTTAATATCCATTCCAGACCTGAAGGGCCTGGTAATTGAATTCTGGGGAACCCCCACGCTTTTTTTTTTTTTTTATCAATGACTTTTGTATGTATTGCCGGGAGCCGACAATTCATTAATAGCCGTGAGTCAGTTTTAAATGCATTTTTTTCTTTCAAAAATGACATTTATTGCAGGGACAGTTCTAAGCACGGGAAACATGCGCCACTTTACATGCATATCATACACACCCCCCAGGTACGAAATTTAAAGGAATATTTCACTTTTATTTTTTCATTTTAAGCATTATTAAAATCACTGCTCCCGAAAAAACGGCCGTTTTTAAAACTTCTTTTTGCATTGATACATGTCCCCTGGGGCAGGACCCAGGTCCCCAAACACTTTTTAGGACAATAACTTGCATATTAGCCTTTATAATTAACACTTTAGATTTCGAACGTTCGAGTCCATTGTATTTAATAGGGTTCTAAAGTTTACACAAACATTTTGTCTGTTCGCAGGTTCTGGTGCGAACCGAACAGGGGGGTGTTCGGCTCATCCCTGGTCAAGAACATTAGAACTGATTTAGGCAGGGTTCACACTGATACTACACGACAGTCATACGACTGTCATCCTACTTTTGGATAAGGAGGGTGACCTGTCCCATCCTGAAACTCTACACCGACAAGCCTCCATCCCTAAATATATATGTACATGGAAAACCAAAAAGGGGTTGGATTGGGACTTTAAGTGAGGCCTGTGGGTGTTTGTAATAATAGGTTCATAGCATGAAAATAACCAGAGTGTCACAAGCCCCTAGGGGTGATTCATGGTAGTGATATAAGTAAACATAATTGAGCAATATAATCAAGCATTTATGATGTAAAAATACAGTCATAAAATTCAACAAAAGTTGATATAATCATAATACATTTATTGATAAGGGAATTGATCACTAAAACATGATATGTGACAAACAGTAAAATTCATAGCAGACAATAAGTATATATAATTTAAACATATATAATGTATATATAATTCACATGATAAATACAGAGAACATAATTAGTTGAGTTTATTGGAGCAAGCGTGGCTTGGCATCGCTGGATGGACACTCTATGCATTTCATGGACTTTTGCCAATCGTCAGGAGTTGGATGCATGTGTATTACTACGGAATAATGAAATATGAGGTAATTTTAATGGTTATCTAGATAGCTAGCCCTGAGGATGAAAGATAAGGATGGTTACTTTCTTACTTGCATTATAGCCCATAAATGGCCTCTTCTCCCGCTCTCCGGCCTCTTCTCCTGCTCTCCGATGCCTTCTCCGCGCTCTCCGGTGCTTTCTGCCTTCTGCCGGGCACCTCCGCTATCTTCTGCGAGCTCTTTTACTAGCGGTGGCCCGGTCTTCTCCGTGTCTTCTTCCCTCTTCTCTTCTTGCAATGTTGACAGACGCTCCCTCCCACTGTAATGCCGTGTGCGCAACGATTTTTATAGGCATGGGGCGTGGTCACCCGCCCCCCTGACCCAAAGCACCCACCCAGGCCGGGTTCACACTGGTGTGACAAACGCTCCGACATTGGGAGCTCATGTCGCATGACGTGTGAAAATCAATGTTTCCCTATGGGAGCCGTCTTAACTGGTCCGACACATGTCGGTCCGACTTTGAAAATGCTCCCTGCACTACTTTTGGTCCGACTTTGACCCTACTTCAGCCCATTGAATATCACTGAAGTCGGATCAAAGTCGGATCGCCGTCTTGCATGATCCGACTTTAGCATGCGACTTGTGCTCTGATGATCTTGAGGGGGAACTCTACGCCAAATAAAAAAAAAACGGCATGGGTTTCCCCTCCAAGAGCATACCAGGCCCTTCGGTCTGGTATGGATTTTAAGGGGAACTCCCTACTCCGAAAAACGGCGTGAGGGTCCCCCAAAATCCATACCAGACCCTTATCCGGGCACGCAGCCTGGCCGGTCAGGAAAAGGGATGGGGACGAGCGAGCGCCCCCCCCTCCTGAACCGTACCAGGCCGCACATGCCCTCAACATGGGTGCTTGGTGCTTTGGGGGGGGGGTGCGCCCCCCACCTTAAAGCACCTTGTCCCATGGTGATGAGGACAAGGGCCTTCTTCCCGACAACACTGGCGGTTGGTTGTCGGGGTCTGTGGGCAGGTCTGTGGGCATGGGGGCTTATCGGAATCCGGGAGCCCTCGTTAATAAGGGGGCCCTCAGATCCCCACCCCCACCCTATGTGAATGAGTATGGGGTACATTGAACCCCTACCCATTCACCTGGGGGGAAAAAAGTGTCAATAAGAAAAACACACTACAAAAGATCAAGTCTTCTGGACAGCAGCACTCCAATAAAAAGCCTTTATTATGTAAAATCTTCAAAAATCCAAATACAGCACAGTTTAATCTAAACACTAAGAAAGTGTGAAACTAGTCAGCTCTAACCAAAATTTTGTGACTTGCTGTGCTGTATTTGGATTTTTGAAGATTTTACATAATAAAGGCTTTTTATTGGAGTGCTGCTGTCCAGAAGACTTGATCTTTTGTTTTGCCTGAAATTGCATTGCCTGCACCCTTGGCTGTTGGGAGGAGATAGTCACCTGGAGGACGTCTACACCTGAGCGGTTTCTGTATTTGTTTGTCATTTGCTCTGGACCCAAGAAAAACACACTACAATGGAAATGCTCAGACTGAGAGGATCCATCACACACTGTTTGACAGTATGCACATTTTCAATAAAAAATTGATTTACTGGACAATATCATAATTACATCTTCTCATGTATAGTGAATTCAGCTTAATACCATACTGTATATAGCTATTCCAGCTTTCCCAACCTCTGTCCAATATATGCTATTGTGATATCTAAGGACACTACATATTATTGTTTACCTGAATACTTTACTTACGATTCATCCTGTCAATTTTATAACCATTACTGTATAGCACTTTGCTCATGTGTACTATCTCTCACTCTGTACTGAATTTTTTTTTTCATGTCTTCCAAATAAAACTTTTTGTAAACACAAAAAAACCACACTACAAAGGTTTTTAAAGTAATTTATTAGGCAGCTCCGGGGGTCTCTTCCGACTTCGCGGGTCTCTTTTGACTTCTCCACTCTCTCCGGCCTCTTCTCCGTGCTCTCTGGTTTTTCTCCCACTGTCCGGGGTCTTCTATCGGGCTCCTCTGCTATCTTTTGCTCTTTTGCCAGCTCTTTTTCTAGCGGTTGCCTGGTCTTCTTCCCTCTTCTCTTCTTCCGATGTTGACATGACCCTCCCTCCCGCTATAATGCCAGGTGCGTGGTGCGCAACGACTTTTATTGGCATGGGGCGTGGTCACCGGGTGATGTCATAAGGGGTGGGATCACCATGGGAAATCACCCAGTGACCACGCCCCATGCCAATATAAGTTGTTATAAGCCCCCCACCCGCAGACCCCGACAACCAACAGCAAGGGTTGTCGGGAACAGGCCCTTGTCCTCATCAACATGGGGACAAGGTGCTTTGGGGTGGGGGGGAACAGGCATCAAGTCGGATGCCCCAAAGCACCCACCCCCCCTTGTTGAGGGCATGCGGCCTGGTAAGGTTCAGGAGGGGGGGCGCTCGCTCGTCCCCACCCCCTTTCCTGACCGGCCAGGCTGCGTGCCCGGATAAGGATCTGGTATGGATTTTGGGGGGACCCCCATGCTGTTTTTCGGCGCAGGGGGTTCCCCTTAAAATCCATACCAGACCGAAGGGCCTGGTATGCTCTTGGAGGGGGAACCCATGCCTTTTTTTTTATTTGGCGTGGAGTCCCCCTCAAGATTCATACCAGACGCAGTGCCTGGTATTGTCGGGGATCGAAGTCGGATCCCTGTTAATTGAAGCTGGACGAATGTCGGACTTCAAGTCGCAGGGCAAAGTCAGATCCAAAGTAGTACGACTGTCATGTCGTACCAGTGTGAACCCAGCCTAAATCAATGATTCTCTATGAGAGCTGTCTTAACTGGTTCGAAACAAGTCGGTCCGACTTTGATAAAGGTACCTGCAGTCGGATCAAAGTTGGATCCTTGTCCTAACCATCCGACTTGTGACATCCGACATAGTGATTACAGCAGCAGTAAAAGGAATTTATGTCACACTGGCATTGTTTTGATTGATCAAAGGACAAGTCAAGACTATCTCAAAATTGGAGCAAAATCTTATCTTGTTCATTCAAGTTGGATGGAAGTAGGACCAAATTAGGACCGATGTAGGAGATAAAGTTAGACTGAGGTGATATTATTTAACCGCTTGCCACCCACCCACCGTCAAATGACGGAGGGACAGTGTGGCTGTCGTTCTGGGTGGCCATTATATGACATCGCCCCAGAACGGCTGTTTTCTTGTGCCTGCTGGGCTAATGCTTAACAGTGATCGCTGCTGTGCCTTGTTACTAGAAGTGTGTGGTGAGGAGAGCCGATCAGCAGCATCTCCTTGCAGGGAACAGCCGGACATGTAATCAGGGCACTGATCATTAGTGCACAGATAACAGTAAAGTCCTCAAGTGCCACCAATCAGTGCCCGGCAGTGCCACCAATCAGTGCCCAGCAGTGCCCATTAGTGATGCCAGTCACTGCTGCCTTTCAGTGTCCATCAGTGCTTGCTCATCAGTGCTGCCCATCAATGCCCATCAGTTCCTTCCATCAGTGCAACCCATCAGTGCCCATCAGTAACACCCATCAGTGCCGCCTATCCGTGCCATCTATCAGTGCCCACCAGTGCCACCTATCAGTGCGGCATATTAGTGCCTCCTCATCAGTGCCCATAAGTGCTGCCTCATCAGTGCCCATCAGGGCAGCCTTATTAGCGCCCATCAGTGAAGGAGAAAAATTACTTATTTACTAAATTTACTGACAGAAACTAAGAAAAACTTTTTTTTTTAATTTTTGGGGTATTTTTTCTTATTTTTTGTAAAAAATAAAAAAAACAGCAGTGATTAAATACCACTAAAAGAAAGCTCTATTTGTTTGAAGAAAAAAGATAAAAAAATATTTTGGGTACAGTGTTGCATGACCGCACAATTGTCATTCAAAATGTGATAGAGCTGAAAGCTGAAAATTGGCCTGGGCAGGAAGGGGGTGAAAGTGCCCTGTAGGTAAGTGGTTAATTAATCCTGTCTGATTGAGAAATCTCAACATGAAAAAAAATGGGAAAAAAAGACAGCGCTGTGCCCAGGTAAGTTATAAACTAATCCGCCCAAAAATCAAGAAAATGTGAACCCAACACAATCCTATAATCTCTCTCCCATAATATCTAATGTGATAGTGATAATTCTATCTGGGTATGGGTAATATAAAAAGGACTGATGCAGGACCGATGTCGCACGGCAATGTAGATGACAGTCGTACAACAGTCACATCATACCAGTGTGAACCTGGCCTAAGTTGTGAAATGCTTTCAACAATACAGAACAAGCCCAGTTGCATGTGACTTAACCCCTTTCACACTGAGGCGCTTAAAAACTGCCTATAAAACACTGAGCGCTTCTGCGTTGCTTTTCAGGTGCTTTTAAGGAGTTAGTGGTGTGCTTATTTGAAGGTCACGTGACTCAAAGAACTGCTGCAAGAACCATTTTGAGGCACTTTTGAATCGCTTTACAGGCGCTTCCCATTCCCTTCAATGGAGAGGGGCGTTTTGAGGTGCTTTTTTTAGCTCTCCAAACATGCTCCAAAGCAGAGGCGTTGCTAGGGGGGTGCGGGGGGTGCGGTCCGCACCCGGGTGACACCCGCTAGAGGGGTGACACCCTTCCGACGGTGAGAAAAAAAAAATTTTTTTTTTTGGACTTTTTTTTTTTTTTTACAGCTGACACTTTAATTCAGCAACTTCACCCCGCTGGGCTGGAACAACACTTCCAGCGCCGCCGCGCCTGGTGTGTGTGTGTCCTCCGGTTCCTTATTCTTCTTCCTCCTCCCTCCCTACCCTACAGAGCGTCAGCCTGTCACATCATCACACTGCACTGTGATGATGTGACGTCACACACAACTTTCTCCGGCTGCACGCTGTGAGGGTCGCTGCCCAGCCCTCCTTCTCTCCAGTCAAGACTCCAGAACAGGTGGGGGGGGTCTCCACCGCCGGCCCGACTCCCGAGCACAAGCACAAGATGAGGTAGGTGTGTGTGTGTGTGGGGAGCGGGGGGGCGGTTGCCATTGTAAGAGGCAGAGCTACTAGCTAGTGTGGGAGGAGGACTCAGTCTGTCTGGCGCCCTGACCTGTATTGTATGATAATGAAGGGGGGGGGGGGGGGGTGCAAGGTGGCCTGCTGCGACACAGCTATAGATTATATATAGATATTATGTAATATAGCTGGTCCATCCGCCCCTCCCCCCACCAGTCCAGCTAACTCAACTACTGTGCCTATTATATGTAATATAATATATCTATATCCAGCATCACCCCCCCCCCCCCCGCCCATTATCAGACAGACAACACTGACTATATAATTTATATT
This sequence comes from Rana muscosa, assembly GCA_029206835.1. Classification (NCBI taxonomy): domain Eukaryota; kingdom Metazoa; phylum Chordata; class Amphibia; order Anura; family Ranidae; genus Rana; species Rana muscosa. The sequence continues at coordinate 65,226,702 of CM055122.1, read as the reverse complement.
AGCTGACTGAGACACCCCCACCCTGAGCTGGTCTGATGATGATAATGGGGGGGGGGGGTGATGCTGGACACAGATATATTATATTACATATAATAGGCACAGTAGTTGAGTTAGCTGGACTGGTGGGGGGAGGGGCGGATGGACCAGCTATATTACATAATATCTATATATAATCTATAGCTTTGTCTAGCAGCAGCAGACCACCTTGCACCCCATGATGGAGTCCTAACCTGGCACCATACCACCCCAGCCTGCCTTATGCCACCGCAACCTGCCTTATGACACCGAAACCTGCCCTATGCCACTGCAACCTGCCCTATGCCACCCCAGCCTACCCTATACCACCCCAGCCTGCCCTATGCCACCCCAGCCTGCCCTATACCACCGCACCCTGCCCTATGCCACCCCAACCTTCCCTATACCACCGCAACCTGCCCTATGTCACCCCAGCCTGCCCTATGCCACTGCAACCTGCTGTATGCCACGCAAACTGCTCTATACCACCCCACCCTGCCCTATGCCACCGCACCCTGCCCTATGCCACCCCAGCCTTCTCTATACCACCACACCCTGCCCTATGCCACCCCAGCTTTCCCTATACCACCCCAACCTGCCCTATGCCACCACAACCTGCTCTATGCCATCACACCCTGCCCTATATAACCCCAACCTGCCCAATGCCACCCAGCCTGCCATATACCACCCCAACCTGCTCTATACCACCCCAACCTGCTCTATACCACCTCAACCTGCCCTATGCCACTGCAACCTGCTCTATGCCATCACACCCTGCCCTATATAACCCCAACCTGCCCAATGCCACCCAGCCTGCCATATACCACCCCAACCTGCTCTATACCACCCCAGCCTTCCCTATACAACCCCAACCTGCCCTATGCCACCCCAGACTGCACTATACCACTGCAACCTTCCCTATATTACCCCAACCTGCCCTATATCGCTCCAGCCAGCCCAATACCACCCTATACTTTAATTTACAGGGGTCATTTGGGGGTGCGCCTCGTGACTGTGCGCTGCCTGGAGGGCGCTGGGCAGGATAGACAGGAGGGGGGGTGACACCATGTTTTGCCGCACCAGGTGACACCAACCCTAGTGACGCCACTGCTCCAAAGATGCTGCTTGCAGGAGTTTTTTCCCCTCCCCGCCAGCGCACCACCCCAGTATGAAAGTATCCATTTATTTAAATGGGAAGACAGTTTTCGTGTCTTTGGTCAGTTGCTGTGGATCCCTTCCATTTCTACTCTGGTGACAACTCAAAATGGCACATTTCACATTCTGTCCCAGTGATAATGGTCAACAAAGCAAATAGTGTGAACAATCTTCCCAGCAAAGACACATACAGAAATTAATATCTACAAGGTTTCAAACCCCTCACCACTCTATATAAAACTAAACTTGACTTTAGATACACATTAAAGTATATCTTCACTTTTGCAGTTACTTTTTATTTGTTATATGTCCCCAGTCACATGACATGACCTTAAAAAAACAGCAGGGAAAACTCCTACTTAGTGCTCTTTGTTTATGAATGGGCTGGGGAGATGTATTCGCCATAATTAGCCTTATCTGTGTTCTGCTGGCAGATCTCATCAGTTGCAAACTAGCTTTGAACACTGTCTGTGCTAGCTATGGATGGGCTTAGTTTTTTGAATGTTTAAAAAATGTTTAGGCATGCTGTGTAAATAAGAACACATTACAAATATACATTACATTAGGGATTTCTTAAATTTGACTACAAACGTGGAAATACACTTCATCCACTTGAGGACCGCCCACCAGCAATGTACTGCGGATGGGCGGCCCATGCAAGCAAAGCGACGCACCCGTACGTCACTACCATCTTCCAGGTTTAGGGCACGTGCATGCCTGCTGATCGGCTTTGTCCAATCACAGATCACCCTAGATGTTAAAACCTTTCCAGCCAGTGTCATTAGTACAGTGACAGTGTATATAATTATCAAAGATCAATGTATTAGTGTCACTGGTGATGTCAGTGGCAGTTCCCCACTAGGGTCATTTAGTGTCAGCTTGTCCACCGCACTATTGCAGACCCACTATAAGTGCTGATCTTCTGTGTCCAATCACAGCCCAGATCTGTGTTCACAATCAATACATGGCTTTGTACAGAAGGACCGGTCTCTCTGCAAAGCAGGGATAATAAACAAAGACACATTTAGTAAAAAGCAGCACACATTACACATTGTTAGGCACACATTTAACCCCTTGATTGCCCTATATGTTAAACCGTTTCCAGCCAGTGTCATTAGTACAGTGGCAGTGTATAGTATTATCACTGATCACTGTATTAGTGTCACTAGTGATGTCAGTGGCAGTTAGTCAGTGTCCCCCCAGCATCAGTTAGTGTCAGATTGCCTGCCGCACTATTGCAGACCCACTATAAGTCAATAAACACCACCATTACTAGTATAAAAAAAAATAAAAAATTCCAGTATATATACTATAGTTTGTAGACGCTATAACTTTGACGCAAGAAAAAACAATCAATATACACTTATTGGGATTTATATTACCAAAGACATGTAACAGAATATATTTTGGCCAAAATTTATGAAGAAATTTGATTTTTTTTATTTGATATGTTTTATAGCAGAAAGCACAAAATATTTTATTTTTTCCCAAATTTTGAGTATTTTTTCATTCATATCACAAAAAAGGAAGAAGCCAGTGGTGATCAAATACCACCAAAAGAAAGCTATATTTATGTTGTAAATTATATAAAATTTGATTAGGTACAGTATTGCATGACGGTGCAATTACCAGTTAAAGTAGCGCAGTGCTAAATAGCAAAACATGGCCTGGTCCTGAATTTGATAACATCTTATATAGCTGAAGTGGTTAAGCAGAATTTCACTCAAATTGCTCAGTTTGGCATGGAGTTGGGGCAGATAACCTGTTGCAAAGAGGCATATGCAGAGGCAACTACCTTTCTGGTTTCTGAAATAATATATACAAAAGCTACATGAATTTGGGGCACGTACCAACATTTGTCAAAGGCATAAAGGCATGAAGGAAGTGTTGTGGAATTCCCTAGATTATGTCTATTCTGCAATAAAGGATTATTACCTGCCTTTTTATCTACTTATTTACAAAGTACACTGAGTTGCACATGAGCGTGTACAATGTTGGGATTCACAAAAGTCACATCGCTGGAGGGGAGGTAAGTATAGTTCCAGTGTAAGATATCTAGAAACACGGTTGAAATCCAAACTTTGGAGAAATAAAAGGTTTTGCTCAGAAGGGAAATTTGTATTGACATTGCTTACATTCAAGTTTGACAAAAATGTGAGAGATCTATTATAACTCTGAAAAATACCTTGATTGTCAGTGTGGAGGTGTTAAATATACTTACTTTGTTGCAAATATTTCTGAATATGAACCCTAATAATACAGATTCAGCATTACACTGTCTAATGCCACCCACACACAAACAGGCATCAAGAAGGTCACTATGTAAGAATGTATGATGCCTAAGGAGTGCTTATTATAGCTTAGGCAGAAAGAGTGTATTAGGCTAAATTACTTAATTCATACATGCTCTTGGTGAAGTACTGTATTTATTGGCGTATAACACTCGCTTTTTTACCCTGAAAATGGAAGGTAAACTGTGCCTGCGAGTTATACGCAGGGGGCTGTGGAACGTTTTTTTCCTGAAACTTCCCTCTTAAAGTTAGGGTGCGTGTTATACGCCTGTGCGTGTTATACGCGGATAAATACGGTACTGATCTCAGGTCACACATCACTTTGTTATGAACATTAACTTTCACTTTTGGGTGTTTTTGACAATGCAGTAATCTAAATTACCTCTAATGCTGCGTACAAACTGTCGGAATTTCCGACAACAAATGTTTGATGTGAGCTTGTTGTCGGAAAATCCGACCGGACATTTGCTGTCGGAATATCTGACAACAAATGATTGAAAGCTGGTTCCACGGTTTTGTTGTCGGAATGTCCGATCATGTGTACGCGGCATATGAGATCAGAGCAAAGCCAAAGGAACACAGCAAGTGAGCCTTAAAGGAATCATGGGTTTGTTTTACAACAACTGTGGAAAAAAGCATGCATGTCTTTGTTCGTAGATAAGCAGATACCCTCTACAGTATACTTTCTTTAAAAGAGACAGTAAATTAAAAACATAAGTTCCATAGTGGTCCTGCAAGTTGATTCCTTTTCACTGGGAGTAAAAAGTGGAAACTCTATGTAAGCTCCGCACAGTATTGGAGCTTAGATTAACCACTTCAATACTGTGCACTTATACCCCCTACTTGCCCAGAACCAATTTTCAGCTTTCAGCGCTCTCACACTTTGAATGACAATTACAAAGTCATGCAACACTGTACCCATATGAAATTTGCATCCTTTTTTTCACACAAATAGAGCTTTCTTTTGGTGGTATTTAATCACTAGTGGGTTTTAAAAAATTTTGTGCTATAAAAAAAAAGACTAAAAATGTTGTGAAAAAATGCCTTTTCCTTTGTTTCTGTCATAAAATTTTGCAAATTTGTATTTTTTCTCCATAAAAAAATAAACCTCGTACACACGATCGGATTTTCTGATGAGAATTGGGTGATGACAGGCTGTTGGCGGAGAATCCGACCATTTGCATGCTCCATCAGACAATTGTTGTTGGATTTTCCACGGACAAATGTTGGATGGCAGGCTTTAAAATTTTCGGTCTGTTGTTGGATTTTCTGAACGTGAGTACACAAGTCCATCGGACAAAAGTCCAAAGTACCAACCCGCATGCTCGGAAGCAATGCTCACCAAATACAACATGGCAGAAGGTGCCCAAAGGGTGGCGCTAAAGAGCTGAAAAACTACGTAGTACGTAACTCCGATCGTGTGAGTCTACAAGCTATGGTACCAAGCACTGAAAATTGATCACACCTGATATACTGAAGGCTTATCTCATTTCTTTAGACCAGGGGTCTCAAACTGGTGGCCCTCCAGCTGTTGCAGAACTACAATTCCCATGAGGCATTGCAAGGCTAAACAGTTACAAGCAGGACTCCCATAGGCAGAGGCATGATGGGACTTGAAGTTCCCCAACAGCTGGAGGGCCGCAGGTTTGAGACCCCTGCTTTAGACACTAACAAGTCAAGAAAGTACAAATACTCCCCAAATTGGAAAGTAGATATTGCAAGATATTTAGTAACTAGCATAGTGAGTTTTTGTAGTTGTAATTTTTTCCCACAATTCTTTGCAAAATAAAGATTCTTTTTTTTTTTTTTTTTACAAAATTGTTATATTAACAGGTTATTTCTCTCACAGAGCATATGCATACAACAAATTACACCCCAAAATACATTCTGCTACTCCTCCTGAGTATGGTAAAACCACACGTGTGAGACCTTTACACAGCCTGGCCACATACAGAGGCCCAACATTGAAGTAGCACCTTCAGGCATTTTTCGAGCATAAATCACACATCTCATTTTTCAACCACCTATTACACTTTTGAAGGCCCTGGAGCACCAGAACAATGAAATTGCCTACAAAATGTCCCCATTTTAGAAAGAAATATAAAATATAATCTATGAGGCATAATGATGCCGCGTACACACGATCATTATTCACGGCGGTTAAAAAACCGCCGTGAATAATGTCATTTAAAACGGGGGAACAGCTTGTTCCCCACACACGGTCGTTTTTCACGTCATTTTTTCTCTTGACGAGAAAAACGACCGTCTGTGGGCTCCGCGGCAGTGTTTCCCTATGGAAAACACTGCAGCGGAAAACATGTCGAAAAAAACGACGAGAAAAATTAGAACATGTTCTAATTTTTCTCGTTGTTTTTAATGCCGTTTTTCTCGTCGAAAAAAACGACAGGAAGCCCACAGACTATCGTTTTTCTCATCGAATGGGAAAAATGTTGTTTTTTTCGACGAGAAAAATGGCCGTGTGTACGCGGCATGAGTCTTTTGAACGGTTAATTTTTTACCAGAAGTTTTTGGAAAATGCGGAAAAAAATTTAAACACATTTCTTTACACAAAGTTGTCCATTTATAAGCTATTTCCAACACATAGCATGTACATAGCAAAAATGACACCCCAAAATACATTCTGCTACTCCTCCTGAGTAGAGTTGAGCGGACACCTGGATGTTCGAGTTCGACAGGTTCGGCCGAACTTCGCAAAAAAGTTCGAGTTCGGGACCCGAACTTGACCCCGAACCCGAACCCCATTGAAGTCAATGGGGACCCAAACTTTTGAGGACTAAAATGGCTCTAAAAAAGTAATGGAAAGGGCTAGAGGGCTGCAAATGGCAGAAAAATATTGTTAAGAGCATGGCAAGTGCTCTGGAAACAAATGTGGATAGGGAAATAACTTAAAATAACATGGGTGGGAGACAATGTGAAGGAACTGGAGGCACTGTCAGCAACCCAATCTACTATCGCCTGTACTTGTCCTGGCCTCAACATTCGTAGAGCCGCATTAGGCCGAACCAAATACCGCTGCAGACTCTGTCACCTACTCGCACCTGAGGAAGGTGTTTCACTTGTGCGTGTAGCTGGCACAGATCGACCACGTCCTCTCCCTGCAACGGGAGGTCCACCAGCAGCACCACGACCGGGGCCACGTCCTTTATTTGACGTTCTCCTCATATTTCTCAAATTTAGGATCTTGCCCTAAATGGGTGTTTTTTGAATAGCAGAATAGAACAACAGTATCTAAAGGGTGTATCTCACACGTACAGATACAGACTAGGCCGCAATTTAAGTTTTTCAACTAAATGTGTTTTTTTGAATAGCAGAATAGAGCAACAGTATCTAAAGTGTGTATCTCACAGGTACAGATAAGCAGAAATCGCACCCAAAAATGTTTTTTTGCCCTAAATTATTATTTTTTTGAATAGCAGAATAGAAGAACAGTATCTAAAGTGTGTATCTCACACGTACAGATATGCAGAAAACATTGGCAAAAAATTTTTTTTGCCCTAATTTTTTTTTCTTTTAATAGCAGAATAAAACAACAGTATCTAAAGTGTGTATCTCACATGTACAGATATGCAGGAAACACTGCAAAATATTTTTTTCCCTAAATGTGTTTTTTTTAAATGCAAGAATAGAGCAACAGTATCTAAAGGGTGTACCTCACATGTACAGATACAGACTAGGCCGCAATTTAAAAATTTTGCCCTAAATGTATTTTTTTTTAATAGCAGAATAGAAGAACAGTATCTAAAGTGTGTATCTCACACGTACAGATATGCAGAACACACTGCAAAATATTTTTTTTGCCCTAAATGTGTTTTTTTTTATACAAGAATACAGCAACAGTATCTAAAGGGTGTACCTCACACGTACAGATACAGACTGGGCCGAAATTTAAGATTTTTCCCCTAAATGTGTTTTTTTTTTAATAGCAGAATAGAGCAACAGTATCTAAAGGGTGTATCTCACAGGTACAGATATGCAGAAAACGCACCAAAAAAAATATTTTTTAGCTACATTTTTTTGGGGGGGAATAGCAGAATAGGAGAACAGTATCTAAAGTGTGTATCTCACATGTACAGATATGCAGAAAACATTGCCAAAAAAACATTTGTGTCCTAAATTATTATTTTTTGAATAGCAGAATAAAACAACAGTATCTAAAGTGTGTATCTCACTAAATACAGATATGCAGGAAACGCATAAAATTTCACTTTTTTGCCCTAAATGGGTGTTTTTAGAATAGCAGAATAGACCAACAGTATCTAAAGGGTGTATCTCACAGCAACAAATGCAGTGCTGGCGCACTGAGCTTGCATAAAATGCCCGCCAACGTCGACCTAACTAACAGACAGATAAAAGTTATCTTTTCTCTGGCACTGGGCTCAGGGCAGGGTAAAAATATTGTGCACTGCACCCACACAACAAAATCAAGGTAGATCGCTGAGTAATTTGATTTCTGAATCAGGACTCCTATCTAATTCTCTCCCTCAAAGCAGCAGCAGCAACCTTTCCCTACACTATCTAAAGCAGAGTGACGTGCTGTGCTATGTGCCTCTAGCTTATATAGAGGCTGGGTCACATGCTGCACTGGCCAATCACAGCCATGCCATTAGTAGGCATGGCTGTGATGGCTTCTAAGGGCACACGAGTTAAACTAATGTTGATCGGCTGCCCTGCAGCTTTTTAAAATGCGCCATTACATTGCCGAACACCGAACTCGAACCCGAACATACAGTAAATTGTACTTTACGGTTCGCCCAACCCTACTCCTGAGTATGGCGATACCACATGTGTGAGACTTTTGGTCACATACAAAGGCCCAACATTGAAGTAGCACCTTCAGGCGTTCTACGAGCATAAATCACACATCTCATTTCTCAACCACCTATTACAATTTTTAAGGCCCAGGAGCACCAGGACAATGGAATTGCCCACAAAATGACCCCATTTTGGAAAGAAAAACACCTCAACGTATAAAATATGAGGCATAATGAGTCTTTTGAATTGTTCGTTTTTTACCAGAAGTTTTTGGAAAATGTGGAAAAAAATGAAATCGCATTTTTATTACACAAAGTTGTCCATTTATTTATGATATTTCCAACACATTGCATGTACATAGCAAAAATTACATCCTAAAATACATTCTGCTACTCCTCCTGAGTATGGCAATACTACATGTGTGAGACTTTTACACAGCCTGGCCACATACAAAGTCCCAACATTGAGGTAGCACCTTCAGGAGTTCTAGGAGCATAAATTACACATCATTTCCTGACAACCTATAATTTTTGAAGGCCCTTCATATTTTTAACACATAGCATGTACATACCAAGAATTGGTAAACACTCCAAAATAAATTATATTGAGGAAAGGGTAAAAAAATAAGTATTACCTGTGGTTTTAATAGTGTCCACAGAGGAGAGAGTTGGTCCAGGCAGCAGGCAGCAGGCAGGGATGTGCTTAGTGACAACAATAGTAATTATCCAGGCAGCAGGCAGTAATATTGTCTATAGTCAGCACAAGGATATTGTCAGCACAGTCAAAGCATTTGTCCATAGGAATTGTCCAGGCAGAGACAGCCAGCACAGCCATAATATTGGCCTGGTACACTGTTACCCGCAGACACTTGTTATTGTACTGCTCTCCAGCCCTTCATAAACATACTGCCTCTTGCTACAGCTAATTATTTCCATAGTCCAGGTTGCAGGCAGAGGTGTGGTCAGTTCCTACGGCAGGCAGAGGCATGATGGCAGTAAGTCAGCAGCAGGTTGAAGGCCTCAGTCAGGTAAGACCTGTGCACAGGGGTAGAGGCTTCGCCAACCCAAATCTCTATTAAGCCTCCGGAATCCAGACCCTAATCCGGAAATTACGAAAAAATTACAGAAATTACGGAAAAACAATTCTGGAGCCCCTCACATATGTGAGAGCCCTGTGTACTACAGTAGCAGGGCAACAGATCAGTCCAAGCGGTAGGCAAAAGCATAGTCCATAAAACAGGCCAGGATCAGTTCACGTGCAAGCAGTCCAAGCGGTGGGCAGAAGAGTAGTCGATAAAACAGGCCAGGGTCAGTTCACGTGGAAGGCAGTGGCATGGTTATTTGAGGAAGCATGGGAAATGGTCAGCACAGATGATGAAAATGGGGAAATGGTTAAAACTATGGGCTAATATTTTAGGGAAGTGTGAAAAAGTCGGTAGCATTCACTAAAGCAAAGGCCGGGTTCAGAGGGACACTGGGGACAATGGTAGCTGGTATCTTTTCTAAATCCTCTTCTGGTGCATACGCAACATCTCTTTTGGCGTCTTCGGTCTGCTTCACATGGTGGAATGTTGTCTGGGAAGTGGCGGTCATGAAGTCGGCTAACAGCCTCAGAGTGAAGGTCCTCTGGGGGGGTCTTTGTTGGTAGATGAGGGACGTGACAACTTCTTCAATGAATTGTAGGAAGAGGGTGGGATTTTCTGTGGATTTGGTGTAGATAATGTATGCATTTAGAATGGGCCAAATGGATGAGATAAATTGCTACTTTCTTGTACCAGAAACGGGACCCCCTTATTGACAAATAGGGCTGAAGCATTTGGTCATTAAAATTGCTGGTGGGAGAGCTGGTACTGGGCCTGAAAATTTGTTCTCGGGGCCTAACGCTGGCGGCAGCACTGGTACTGGGAATTGGATCCTGGTTGCTGGCGGCTGCCTGGTTTTCAGAGTGCCGTGCCCTTTTAGGGACTAATTCTTCCTCCAAATTATTTGCCGATGCGCTGCTGTCAATCAGTTCAAATGCTGAATGACTGGCGACGGTCACTGATGGGTGACAGGTGACTGGCGATAGTCACTGATGGATGACGGGTGATGGTCACTGATGGGTGACGGGTGACTGGCCATGGTCACTGATGGGTGACTGGCCCAGGTCACTGATGGGTGAAGGGTGATGGTCACTGATGCGTGACGGGCGATGGTCACTGATGGGTGACGGATGACTAGCCACGGCCACTAATGGGTGACGGGTGACTGGCCCAGGTCACTGATGGGTGACGGGTGATGGTCACTGATGGGTGATGGGTGATGGTCACTGATTGGTGATGGGCGATGGTCATTGATGGGTGACTAGTGATGGTCACTGATGGGTGACAGGCCACGGTCACTGATGGGTGACTGGCAATGGTATCTGATGGGTGACAGGCCACGGTCACTGATGGGTGACTGGCAATGGTCACTGATGGGTGACAGGCCACGGTCAGTGACGGATGAGGGTCACTGATGGGTGACAGGCCACGGTCACTAATGGGTGAGGGAAGAGCCGGTAAGAGCTAGTTACCGGTCTTTGTTTACAATTCTGATCCATTCACAGCCAAACACGTGGTAAAAGCCGCTGGCCAATGGCTATTTACCAGTGTTGGTGACGAGCGGTGTTCCTGGAAACACGCTGCCACCGACATGCACGCACAGTGCGCTTGCGATCGCGCGCATGCGCCGTTATGCAATGGGGAAGTACCATCTGTGATTGGCCAGGACTTGATCACGCCCAATCACGTGGTAAATAGCCATGCCCAATGGCTGTTCGCCCCTGTAGGTGACGAGCTGTGTCTCGATGACACATCGCCACCAACAGTGCAGGGATGCGTGCCCCTGATCGCGCGCATTCATTGTTTGAATGGGACAACGTCATGTGACGTCGCCCCAGAACGAGAGTCGCGCTGCCCCTCCGTCATTTGATGGCAGGCAGGCGGCAAGCGGTTAAGCTGAGAACTCTCTCCCTGTCTCATGTGAAAGCCCTGTGTACCCGAGTGGCAATGAGAAAACTACTTCTGGTGGCCCTGGTGACAGCTAGGAATGCTGTGGGACACAGATGGTAAAGCCTTTGGCTTTCAACCTCTCAAGTAGTGTTGGATACTTGTGACCATTGCCATAAATGGTTCCTTAGTCTGATCCCCTACATCACTGCAGGACGCAGCCCATAAAATCAGCTGGAAACATTCTGAAGCCACATTGTTAATGAAGCATCACTGATTAACATAGGTTGGACTTGATGGACTTGTGTCTTTTTTCAACCTCACCTACTACATAACTATGTAAAGACAGGGAATTATACAGTACATATCTGTCAGTATATTGCGTGAAATAGTGATTGAAAATTTTATAGTTTATCTATCCCTATACATAAACATTTTCATTATAATTTCATTCATAAAAATGAAATTGTGTATCCAAAGCGCAAAAGTAATTTTCTAACATTGTTATCTGTTAACCGCTTAATTACCGCCTCCTGTATATATACGTCGGCAGAATGGCACGGACAGGCATAAGCACGTACAGGTACGTCCCCTTTAAGATGCCGCTGTGTGGTCGCGCGCGCGTGGGCGGCATGCTCGCGACCCTGCTGCTTTCTCCGTGAGCCCGACCGTGGGTCCCGCGGACTCGATCGCCGCGGGGACGCCCGCGATCGTCTCACGGAGAGATAGAGTGGGGAGATGCTTATGTAAACAAGCATCTCCCCATTCTGCCTAGTGACAATGACAGTGATCACCGCTTCCTGTAATCAGAAGCGGTGATCACTGTCTTGTCACACACAGCATTTAGAAGCACTACAGTTAGAAGCATTCATCAGGGCACACTTAACCCCAACAGCACCACCTAGTGGTTAACCCCTTCACTGCCAGTGTCATTTTCACAGTAATCAGTGCATTTTTATAGCACTGATCGCTGTAAAAATTACAATGGGCCCAAAAATGTGTCAAAAGTGTCTGATGTGTCCGCCATAATGTCGCAGTCACGATAATTACTGGTAAAAAAAAATATATTAATAAAAATGCCATAAAACTACCCCCTATTTTGTAGACGCTATAACTTTTGCGCAAACCAATCAATAGACGCTTATTGCAATTTTCTTTACCAAAAATATGCAGAAGAATATGTATCAGCCTAAACTGAGGAAAAAAAAATTATATATTTTTTGGGGATATTAATTATAGCAAAAAGTAAATTGTCGCTCTATTTTTGTTTATAGCGCAAAAAATAAAAAACGCAGAGGTGATCAAATACCACCAAAAGAAATCTCTATTTGTGGGGAAAAAAAGGACGTTATATTTGTTTGGGAGCCACATCGCACGACCGCGCAATTGTCAGTTAAAGCGACGCAGTGCCGAATCGCAAAAAATGGCATGGTCTTTGACCAGCAAAATGGTCCGGGGCTGAAGTGGTTAAGAAATAAACCACTGTAAACAATTTGATACTGATGCTTTTGGAGAAATCAATGCACAGCTCTATGTTTTCAGAGTTTACTATACTGAATGAGTGGTAGTCACACATTCTTTCCATGAATGGATTCAAATAGCACATTTCCCGTTAAAGGATATCTGCAATATTACTCAAGTAGAAAATATATTTTCAACAGAAGGCAGAATATTAAACGCCCGGAATTAGTACAAAAGAAATACAGTTATTCTAGAGGATATCATGCATAGCCCATCATACCTGTGATTATCTTATTCATGCTGCATATGGACACAGAATAATTCAAATCATTTTGACATTTGGAAAATGTATGCCTTGCACTTTTCCAGGAACATTGATTCTAAAATCAATGGCAAGCAGTGTATTATGTTTAAAAGAGAAGCATGGTGTATAAATTAAAGTGAACCTGTCAAGTCCAACAAAGTTTAAGATGCCTTGTGGTTCCTGTGAGCACCTATGCTTGCTTTTAAACCCTTTCCTTTGTGAAAGGACCCTGGATCCTAGGCTCTGGTAGTATGTGTTTTTATTTATTAATGTTTATTTTAGAATTTTCCTGTCCAGGTTTTTAAGTGTTGAATGTAAGATGCTTATACGTTAATAAATTCTACAAGGTGTTTTGTAATAAAAAATGGCATCCATCAGCAGTTTGTCTTTTTTGTGTTTTTTTAGATGGTATATACAGAGTCGCAGTTTGAGTCAGAACCAGGTTTTTATATTTTTATTATGTAGCACACAGATCCCTTATTCCTGCTTACCTCCTCTAGTAGGTGGGACACACCATACCACATGCCCAGCATCCTCTATATTGTAGAGGGTGAGCGGTGTTATATGATTTGGGTCCTGCAGCGAGTTACATCCTTCCGTTAGTTTCTTCACCCTAGAGTGTAGGAAGAAGTCTATTCTCTCTCTTTACTTCAAGAAGGCCATTGTCCAGACAGTAGTAAAACCCAATAAGAAGGATTATTTTGTTTGCTTAAAACTTGATAGGAAAATTGGAGGTAGAGAGAAATGAACAGGGAGGTAGGTTCAGGCACAAAGCACTTAATCATCAATCGTCGCCACTCAGGCCTGAGTGGGATTTTTGCTCACCCGGATAGTCCCCTCTCATGGTTCTAGCAGCCGGTGTGAAGCACGGAACATTCACCTATAATTTCCTAGGGATACGATCAAGAGACAGCTTCCAAATCCTGAACTTCCCAACGCTTGTAATATCTAAGTCCTTAGGTGCCAATGGGGCACATTACAAGGCTTGTGGCGGATTGTGGAGTCCTTCACTCTGATAGGTAACCAGGCCTCTCCCGAGACAGTGACTTCCTTCACCAATCCCCTTGGATAGGTCCTCCCCTGGTTTCCTCTCCTTCAGAGCGGGTCACCCCTACTTGGGCACCCTGGGACTCCTCTTCTAATGTAGGCCTCAGCTAAAGGTGCTGGGCCTACCTGGAATGATGCAGCCTCTGGCCTAAGGTGCCCGGGACTGAATACACACACACGTACCCCTGGCCATGAGGGCCACCGAAGGAGGGGTAAGCGCCTAGGACCAAGGGGTCCTCTGGATCGCCTTCGAACTCCCCGCCTAATGGCGTCTGCCCCTTAAGTACCCTCTCCCGGCATGCACAGCAGGTTGACCATGCCCACTGCACGGCTGCCGGGAGAGAACACCCAATAGCGTTGCAATGCTACCTGTGGTTCAACCTGAGCCTGGGGCAACAATGCCACCCACAGGCCACAGGAAACTGCACTGCCAGGCAACATTACCTTAGAGCAGAAACCAGTTTGAAGAATTCAACAGCCTGAGCCCAACTATTGGCTCAGGCTACCCTCTAATTCAGGCATAGCGACCCCTATTATTGGGGGTCCGCTACAAATATATATTATAGTGTATTGATTCATCACTGGTGACTCCTCCACTCCTTTAGTGGAATTTATATTATTTTTGGGGTACCTTGAGATTTTTCAAAATGATGTTATTTTCTTAGTCTGGTTCCTCTCTGATCTCTCCTCTCTCTGCTATCTGCCAACTCTCTGCCAATAAATTAAACATACACCTCAGCCTCCCAGGAGACAGACCACCCCCCTCCAGCACTCAGTAGGTTACTCATACCCTCAGCTCTATATTTCTCTAAGCCTGTGAAGAGAGGGCGTGTTATTTTCTCCAATCAGCTATCATATTATTCTCAGTTCTGTGCTCTAGCTCTGCAGCCTGTGTGATGTCAGATCCCCTCCCCCTGCTTTCTGCTACTGACAAAAATAATTGTATCTGTATGTTGTACAAGTCTGTAGAGGAAAGATGGTTGCAGATAAAAAGGTACAACTTGTGTAGGAGGATTTATTTCATCTTTGTGTATCATCTGAGGCTAGTCGCTTCACTAGGTATATGCAAGAGATTACAACCACTTTAAGTTGGCCATACAAGCTTAGATTTTCATTTTAATATTTGTAGAAAAACAGCTCATTAGAACATTCTTTCTTGTCATCATTGGGTCAACTAATTGTGTTTGAAAGCCCTGAAAAAATGTTGTCCAGACCTGCTATTTGAATGGAATCCCATAAATATTAAACAGATTTCATTACAAAATGTATGATTTTCCCCAACCGGAAAACCAAATTCACAGTTAAAAATTAATTTGTTTAAGAAAATTTTCCATCGTGTTCCTTTGAATTTTCATCACTATGTTCAAAAAGAAATGTAGATTTTACTCCACTAACAACTGGGAAATCTAACAAACATTCTTGAAAGAACCTTTCAAATGAAATTCTACTTGTGTATGGTCAGCTTTACTCTACTCTTTCAGCATGCTCACTGCTTGTACATTTGTACTGCTGGAAAACATAATTGGCTCTTGAAGCTTGCCCTACCTCTCCAAGGCTAATTATTGATATAAAGAAGATTATAAGAGTTTGATATTAGGACAGTTTCTTGTACTTATGATAGTTTAGTTAAATTTAATATGGATTCAGCAATAAAATTTAGCAATAGCTAAAACCTTGTGTTGGAAGGGAAATGTATGAAAAGGTTAGAGCCTCTGTCAGGTTTCAATTGCTGTCTATGTGTGTTGAGTAGTGATGAGCCGAACACCCCCGGGTTCGGTTCGCACCAGAACCCGCGAACGGACCGAAAGTTCGAACGAACATTAGAACCCTATTAAATACAATGGATGCGAACGTTCGAATTCTAAAGTGCTAATTATAACAACTATTATGCATGTTATTGTCCTAAAAAGGGTTTGGGAACCCGGGTTCTGCACCAGGGGACATGTATCAATGCAAAAAGAAGTTTTAAAAACGGTCGTTTTCCGGGAGCAGTCATTTTAATGATGCATAAAGTGAAAAAAAAAAAGTCAAATATTCCTTTAAATATCGTACCTGGGGGGTGTCTAAAGTATGCCTGTGAAGTGCCACGTGTTTCCCGTGTTTAGAACTGTCCCTGCACAAAATGACACTTCTAAAGGAAAAAAAAGCCATTTAAAACTGCTTGCGGCTTTAATGTAATGTCTGGTCCCGGTAATATGGATGAAAATCTTTAAGAAAAATGGCATAGCTACCCCATGACCCCCCCCCCCTACCCCAGCCCATTACCAGCCCCTTTGGGTCTTGTATGGATATTAAGGGGAACCCCGCACATAAAATAAAAAAGGCCCTATATACTCTGAACAGCCGTATACAGGCGGTGCATACAAGACAGGGACTGTAGGTTTGTTCTTATGTAGAATCTGTTTGTAATTTTGAACAGGTACATTGTTGAAGTGTAGCTCCAGACCAAAAATCTATTTTTAAACTTTTTGGAAAACATAGGTAAGGGTTATCACCCCTGTAACATTTGTTTTGCTGTCTGTGCCCCTGTTCAGAACATTTCACCTCACTTTCCGTCCTAATGACAACTGTTTTTGAAATGTGGTGTTTTTCTTGAAACAAGGATTGCTGATAAAGCATCAGTACAGAGGAGACACCTTTCTCCCATATTTATTCTTACAGGAGAGAATTTTCCTTCCTAGTGGTAGATTTCCTCTCACTTCCTGTTGTCTTCTTGCGTTTGCAAGTAGGAGTCGTTTGTAAGTTGGATGTTTGAAAGTAGGGACCTGCCGTATATACTCTGCAGAAATAGGCCCCTTAGTTGTTGGTGTTGGCACAACACTGTAAGCACTCACAGTTACTCTTGGTTGGTGCTGGAACGCCCTGCTGTCAACTATTATATCAGGAATTTTAATTACATATAATTGTTGAACAGTGGTAGTAAAAATTGGGCCTTTGATGGTGGTGCTGGTGCCACAACACTGTAAGCCCTGACAGTTACTCTTGGTGGGTGCAGCAATGGGCCCTGCTGTGAATTATTAGATCAAGAATTGTAATTACATGCCCCTGTTGAACAGGGGCTGAAAAATTGGGCCTTAGGCACTGGTGGCACAACACTGCAACCCTTCACAGATACTGTACTTGGAGCACAGCAATGAGCCCTGTTGCAAAGTATTGCTTCAAAAATTGTAATGACACGCCCCTGTTAAACAGGGGCTGAAAAATTGGGCCTTAGGCACTGGTGGCACAACACTGCAACTCCTCACAGATACTGTACTTGGAGCACAGCAATGAGCCCTGTTGCAAAGTATTGCTTCAAAAATTGTAATTACACGCCACTGTTAAACAGGGGCTGAAAAATTGGGCGTTAGGCACTGGTGGCGGCACCCATAAACAAAAATGATCTTCCAAGCTATCATCATCAATCGTATCATTGAGGACTCGGAGGAGGAGGATAGGCAGTCAACATAACAGCACAGGCACTCAGCATCAGCATCAGTCTTGAAGGGATGTGACATTTTAAAATCAATTAGTCTGTTATATCAGCATCAGGTGTGTGGTAGCTGGTGGTGATCCAAGACTGGTTCATCTTGATGAAAGTCAGTCGATCAACCGAGTCGGTGGACAGGCGCACCCTGTGATCCGTGACAAATCCTCCAGCAGCACTGAATGTGCGTTCCGAAAGAACGCTGGATGCAGGACAGGCCAGTAGCTCAATTGCATACTGTGCAAGCTCTGGCCAGTGATCCATCCTCAAGACCCAGTAAGCCAGAGGATTTTCGGTGGGGAAGGTGTCCAAGTCTGACCTTGCCCCTAGATATTCCTGCACCATGTTTATCAGACGCTGGCGATGGTTGCTGGAACCGATCATACTTTGGGGCTGCGGACTAAAGAATTGTCTGAACGCATCGGTCAGACGGCCACCTTCCCCACCGCTCCTTCTTTGACTGGCCGAAGCCTCAGCAACTCGTTGTCCAGGACCAGGAGTTTGCAACCTCCCAGTCTCTGGGAACGCGTTGCACAGACCTTTCTGCAAGGCCTCCCGGAGTTGTCTCATCCTCTGCTCCCTCTGCGACGGTAACATAAGGTCCGCAACCTTACCCTTGTACCGTGGATCAAGGAGAGTGGCCAGCCAGTAATGGTCCCTCTCCTTGATCCGAAGAATACGAGGATCCTTCCGCAGACTTTGCAGGATCAGGGAGGCCATGCAGCGTAGGTTTGCTGAGGCATTCGCTCCGGAGTCCTCTGGGTCACTAAGGACGACATGATCCGCAGCCACCTCCTCCCAGCCACGTACAAGTCCACTGGTTTCTTGGGACTGTAAATCATCCCTAAAAGACTGCTGCTGATGATGCTGAGTGCCAGCCTCCACCTCCATGCTGACACAATCCTCCTCCTCCTCCTCCTCCTCCTCCTCCTCCTCTTCCTGTGCGATGGGTGGGACAGAAGGAACACTGTCTGGGTAAAGGGGGCCTTGAGAGGCAAGGAAGTCCTCCTCTTCCTGCCTCTGTTCTGCCTCAAGTGCCCTGTCCATTATTCCACGCAGCGTGTGCTCCAACAGGTGGACAAGAGGTACAGTGTCACTGATGCATGCACTGTCACTGCTCACCATCCTCGTGGCCTCCTCAAATGGTGCCAGGACAGTGCATGCATCCCTGATCATGCCCCACTGGCGTGGAGAAAAAAAACCAAGCTCCCCTGACCCTGTCCTGGTGCCGTAGTCGCACAGGTACTCATTGATGGCCCTCTGCTGCGTGTGCAGCCGCTGCAGCATGGCCAACGTTGAGTTCCACCTGGTGGGCATGTCACATATAAGGCGGTTCTTGGGCAGGTTCAACTCCTTTTGCAGCTCAGCCAGGCGAGCACTGGCATTATAAGATCTGCGGAAATGCACACAGACTTTCCTGGCCTGCCTCAGGACATCCTGTAAGCCCGGGTACCTGCCCAAGAACCGCTGCACCACCAGGTTAAGGACGTGAGCCACACAGGGCACATGGGTCAGTTGTCCCTGTCGGAGGGCGGAGAGGAGGTTGGTGCCATTGTCGCAAACCACCATTCCTGGCTTAAGCTGGCGTGGCGTCAACCACCTCTCGGCCTGGCCCTGCAGAGCAGACAGGACCTCTGCCCCAGTGTGGCTTCTGTCCCCCAAACACACCAGCGCAAGCACGGCATGGCATCTTTTTGCCTGCGTACTTGCGTAGCCCCGTGAACGGCTACGGAGCACCGCTGGTTCATAGGACAAACCACAGGAAGAGGCCATGGAGGAAGAAGAAGAGGAGGGGGTGGAGGAGAGAGGTGTGTCACAACCAGTAGTAGCATTTTGGAGGCGTGGCGGTGGGACAACCTCCAACACTACTGCACCTTGTCCTGAATCCTTCCCAGCTGCCAAAAGAGTGACCCAATGGGCCGTGAAAGAAAGGTAACGTCCCTGTCCATGCCTGCTGGACCATGAGTCAGCGGTAATATGCACCTTACCGCTGACCGCCCTGTCCAGCGAGGCCAAGACATTGCCTTCCACATGCCGGTAGAGAGCCGGAATAGCCTTCCGTGAGAAAAAGTGGCGTTTGGGAACCTGCCACTGAGGAACCGCACATTGCACAAACTCACGGAAGGGGGCCGAGTCTACCAACTGAAAAGGCAGCAGTTGAAGCGCTAGCAATTTAGCCAAGCTAGCATTCAACCGCTGGGCATGTGGATGGCTGGGAGTGAACTTCTTTCGACGGTCCAGCAGCTGGGGCAGGGAAATTTGCCTGCTAGAATCGGACGTCGGTGTACTGCTAGCAGAGTGGGCGCAAGTACTTGGCTGTGACACACCTAATTCTACACCTTCATTCCTCTCAGTGCATGTTTCAGAGAGGACTGAAGTTATAGTGGGGTTGGAGATCCCAGCTGATGCGGTGCAAGGAGAGGTCCGCTTTGTTCTTTGGTGTGGGTCTTTGAGGTAGGCTTGCCAACGAGCTGCATGGCAGGTCAACATATGTCTGGTCAGGCATGTGGTACCCAAGCGGCTGATGTTTTGGCCACGCGATATACGCTTGAGACATATGTTGCAAACAGCAGCTGTGCGATCTGATGCACTAGCCTCAAAAAAGGCCCACACCAAAGAACTTTTTGAATGACGGGCAGAGGCAGCGCCCTGCACAGGCGGAGCTCTGCGGTGTGATTCCGTCGGTGTACTGCCCTTACGCTGGCCACCAAAGGGCATCCTGCCTCGTTGGAGATGTGCCTCCTCCTCATCCTCCTCCTCCTCCTCTCTCCTATTAGGCACCCACGTGGAGTCATTGACCTCATCATCCCCTCCCTCCTCATCACTGGAGCCAATCTGGCAGTATGCTGCAGCTGCTGGAACATGACTGCCAGATTGGTGTCCTTCTTGAGCATCCCCTCTGTCTGCTCTCACGCTACTGCCTTCCTCTAGCTGGGTTTCATCATCAGACCCTTCGAAACGCTGGGCATCCTCCTGGAGCATGTACCCAACACTGTGCTGAAACAGTTCGGGGGACTCCTCAGGAGGAGGACATGGTGGGTCTAGGGAAGGAGTGACTGATGATTTGTCTGACATTGATACCAGGGAAGACGACGCTTTGGCAGCTGCTTTTCCAGTACCCTGAGCCTGGGTGAGAGAGGATGAGGAGGAGGAGGAGGGCTTGGTCATCCACTCTACCAAGTCTTCGGCATGATGTGGCTCAACATGTCCAGCTGCCGAAAAGAAGGACAAGCGTGTCCCATGGCCATGTGCTGATGACAATGCACCGCGTCCACGACCAGCACTGTTGCCCCCAGACACAGAGCCTGCTTGCCCTCTTTTATTGCCTCCTGACTGTCTGCCTCTCCTTGTTTGCCTTCCAGACATTCTAATAGATGGCCTGCAGGGAGATGGGAAAAAAGCAATAAGGGCTACCTTCAGGTGTCCTTCTCTGTCCCTTGAAACAAGGACTTTCACAGTGAAAGAAACTGACACTGTCCCTACCTAGAGTTTTCTATCCCTAGAATAAATGTTTTTTTTAATCACAATATAGCACAAGGACAATTCACTCAATGTCTCTCCAGGTCCCTGGAAACAAGGACTTGCAGAGTGAAAGAAACTGACACTGTCCCTACCTAGAGTTTTCTGTCCCTAGAATAAATGTTTTTTTTAAGCACAATATAGCACAAGGAAAATTAACTCACTGTCCTTACAGGTCCCTGGAAACAAGGACTTGCAGAGTGAAAGAAACTGACACTGTCCCTACCTAGAGTTTTCTGTCCCTAGAATAAATGTTTTTTTTAAGCACAATATAGCACAAGGACAATTAACTCACTGTCCTTACAGGTCCCTGGAAACAAGGACTTGCAGAGTGAAAAAAAAAAAACACTCTCCCTACCTAGAGTTTTCTGTCCCTAGAAAAAATGTTTTTTTTAATCACAATATAGCACAAGGAAAATTAACTCACTGTCCTTACAGGTCCCTGGAAACAAGGACTTGCAGAGTGAAAGAAAAAAAACACTCTCCCTACCTACAGTTTTCTGTCCCTAGAAAAAATGTTTTTTTTAATCACAATATAGCACAAGGAAAATTAACTCACTGTCCTTACAGGTCCCTGGAAACAAGGACTTGCAGAGTGAAAGAAACTGACACTGTCCCTACCTAGAGTTTTCTGTCCCTAGAATAAATGTTTTTTTTAAGCACAATATAGCACAAGGACAATTAACTCACTGTCCTTACAGGTCCCTGGAAACAAGGACTTGCAGAGTGAAAAAAAAAAAACACTCTCCCTACCTAGAGTTTTCTGTCCCTAGAAAAAATGTTTTTTTTAATCACAATATAGCACAAGGAAAATTAACTCACTGTCCTTACAGGTCCCTGGAAACAAGGACTTGCAGAGTGAAAGAAAAAAAACACTCTCCCTACCTACAGTTTTCTGTCCCTAGAAAAAATGTTTTTTTTAATCACAATATAGCACAAGGAAAATTAACTCACTGTCCTTACAGGTCCCTGGAAACAAGGACTTGCAGAGTGAAAGAAACTGACACTGTCCCTACCTAGAGTTTTCTGTCCCTAGAATAAATGTTTTTTTTAATCACAATATAGCACAAGGACAATTCACTCAATGTCTCTCCAGGTCCCTGGAAACAAGGACTTGCAGAGTGAAAGAAACTGACACTGTCCCTACCTAGAGTTTTCTGTCCCTAGAATAAATGTTTTTTTTAAGCACAATATAGCACAAGGACAATTAACTCACTGTCCTTACAGGTCCCTGGAAACAAGGACTTGCAGAGTGAAAGAAAAAAAACACTCTCCCTACCTACAGTTTTCTGTCCCTAGAAAAAATGTTTTTTTTAATCACAATATAGCACAAGGAAAATTAACTCACTGTCCTTACAGGTCCCTGGAAACAAGGACTTGCAGAGTGAAAGAAAAAAAACACTCTCCCTACCTACAGTTTTCTGTCCCTAGAAAAAATGTTTTTTTTAATCACAATATAGCACAAGGAAAATTAACTCACTGTCCTTACAGGTCCCTGGAAACAAGGACTTGCAGAGTGAAAGAAAAAAAACACTCTCCCTACCTACAGTTTTCTGTCCCTAGAAAAAATGTTTTTTTTAATCACAATATAGCACAAGGAAAATTAACTCACTGTCCTTACAGGTCCCTGGAAACAAGGACTTGCAGAGTGAAAGAAACTGACACTGTCCCTACCTAGAGTTTTCTGTCCCTAGAATAAATGTTTTTTTTAATCACAATATAGCACAAGGACAATTCACTCAATGTCTCTCCAGGTCCCTGGAAACAAGGACTTGCAGAGTGAAAGAAACTGACACTGTCCCTACCTAGAGTTTTCTGTCCCTAGAATAAATGTTTTTTTTAAGCACAATATAGCACAAGGACAATTAACTCACTGTCCTTACAGGTCCCTGGAAACAAGGACTTGCAGAGTGAAAAAAAAAAAAAACTCTCCCTACCTAGAGTTTTCTGTCCCTAGAAAAAATGTTTTTTTTAATCACAATATAGCACAAGGACAATTAACTCACTGTCCTTACAGGTCCCTGGAAACAAGGACTTGCAGAGTGAAAGAAAAAAAACACTCTCCCTACCTACAGTTTTCTGTCCCTAGAAAAAATGTTTTTTTTAATCACAATATAGCACAAGGAAAATTAACTCACTGTCCTTACAGGTCCCTGGAAACAAGGACTTGCAGAGTGAAAGAAACTGACACTGTCCCTACCTAGAGTTTTCTGTCCCTAGAATAAATGTTTTTTTTAATCACAATATAGCACAAGGAAAATTAACTCACTGTCCTTACAGGTCCCTGGAAACAAGGACTTGCAGAGTGAAAGAAAAAAAACACTCTCCCTACCTACAGTTTTCTGTCCCTAGAAAAAATGTTTTTTTTAATCACAATATAGCACAAGGAAAATTAACTCACTGTCCTTACAGGTCCCTGGAAACAAGGACTTGCAGAGTGAAAGAAACTGACACTGTCCCTACCTAGAGTTTTCTGTCCCTAGAATAAATGTTTTTTTTAATCACAATATAGCACAAGGACAATTCACTCAATGTCTCTCCAGGTCCCTGGAAACAAGGACTTGCAGAGTGAAAGAAACTGACACTGTCCCTACCTAGAGTTTTCTGTCCCTAGAATAAATGTTTTTTTTAAGCACAATATAGCACAAGGACAATTAACTCACTGTCCTTACAGGTCCCTGGAAACAAGGACTTGCAGAGTGAAAGAAAAAAAACACTCTCCCTACCTACAGTTTTCTGTCCCTAGAAAAAATGTTTTTTTTAATCACAATATAGCACAAGGAAAATTAACTCACTGTCCTTACAGGTCCCTGGAAACAAGGACTTGCAGAGTGAAAGAAAAAAAACACTCTCCCTACCTACAGTTTTCTGTCCCTAGAAAAAATGTTTTTTTTAATCACAATATAGCACAAGGAAAATTAACTCACTTTCCTTACAGGTCCCTGGAAACAAGGACTTGCAGAGTGAAAGAAACTGACACTGTCCCTACCTAGAGTTTTCTGTCCCTAGAATAAATGTTTTTTTTAATCACAATATAGCACAAGGAAAATTAACTCACTGTCCTTACAGGTCCCTGGAAACAAGGACTTGCAGAGTGAAAGAAACTGACACTGTCCCTACCTAGAGTTTTCTGTCCCTAGAATAAATGTTTTTTTTAAGCACAATATAGCACAAGGACAATTAACTCACTGTCCTTACAGGTCCCTGGAAACAAGGACTTGCAGAGTGAAAGAAAAAAAACACTCTCCCTACCTACAGTTTTCTGTCCCTAGAAAAAATGTTTTTTTTAATCACAATATAGCACAAGGAAAATTAACTCACTGTCCTTACAGGTCCCTGGAAACAAGGACTTGCAGAGTGAAAGAAACTGACACTGTCCCTACCTAGAGTTTTCTGTCCCTAGAATAAATGTTTTTTTTAATCACAATATAGCACAAGGAAAATTAACTCACTGTCCTTACAGGTCCCTGGAAACAAGGACTTGCAGAGTGAAAGAAACTGACACTGTCCCTACCTAGAGTTTTCTGTCCCTAGAATAAATGTTTTTTTTAAGCACAATATAGCACAAGGACAATTAACTCACTGTCCTTACAGGTCCCTGGAAACAAGGACTTGCAGAGTGAAAGAAACTGACACTGTCCCTACCTAGAGTTTTCTGTCCCTAGAATAAATGTTTTTTTTAATCACAATATAGCACAAGGAAAATTAACTCACTGTCCTTACAGGTCCCTGGAAACAAGGACTTGCAGAGTGAAAGAAACTGACACTGTCCCTACCTAGAGTTTTCTGTCCCTAGAATAAATGTTTTTTTTAATCACAATATAGCACAAGGACAATTAACTCACTGTCCTTACAGGTCCCTGGAAACAAGGACTTGCAGAGTGAAAGAAACTGACACTGTCCCTACCTAGAGTTTTCTGTCCCTAGAATAAATGTTTTTTTTAAGCACAATATAGCACAAGGACAATTAACTCACTGTCCTTACAGGTCCCTGGAAACAAGGACTTGCAGAGTGAAAGAAACTGACACTGTCCCTACCTAGAGTTTTCTGTCCCTAGAATAAATGTTTTTTTTAATCACAATATAGCACAAGGAAAATTAACTCACTGTCCTTACAGGTCCCTGGAAACAAGGACTTGCAGAGTGAAAGAAACTGACACTGTCCCTACCTAGAGTTTTCTGTCCCTAGAATAAATGTTTTTTTTAATCACAATATAGCACAAGGACAATTAACTCACTGTCCTTACAGGTCCCTGGAAACAAGGACTTGCAGAGTGAAAGAAACTGACACTGTCCCTACCTAGAGTTTTCTGTCCCTAGAATAAATGTTTTTTTTAAGCACAATATAGCACAAGGACAATTAACTCACTGTCCTTACAGGTCCCTGGAAACAAGGACTTGCAGAGTGAAAGAAACTGACACTGTCCCTACCTAGAGTTTTCTGTCCCTAGAATAAATGTTTTTTTTAAGCACACTATAGCAGAAGCACAAAACACACTGACACTCTCCCTACCTATCCTTCTCTTTCCCTAAACTAAAGGAATCCAGGTTAAGCAAGAAAGAAATAACAGTCACTGTCCCTGCCTATGCTACTCTATCCCTGCTCCGGAACACACTACACTAGGCCGCCGTGCTGGCGGCCTTTTATAGTGTGGGGCGTGTACTAAACACCCTCAGCAATAATTGGCCACAGGCATCCTGCCTGTGGCCAATCATTGCTCTCCTCGCTGCCGGCGCTGTGATTGGCCAAGCATGCGGGGTCACAGTGCATGCTTGGCCAATCACAGCGCCTGGATGACACTGCGATGGCGTAGTGCATTGTGGGCCGTTCGCGTCACTCGAATTTGGCGCGAACGGCCCAAATCGTTCGATCTTCGTCGAACGATCGAACAGCCAATGTTCGAGTCGAACGTATGTTCGACTCGAACACGAAGCTCATCCCTAGTGTTGAGATTCCCTATCTCTTTTTTTTCTGGTGACACTGCTGTCACGGGAACTCTTTATTTTGGAAAATTCGGCTTACCTTCTGGAGTCTCTGGAACAGATGAGGAGAAATCTCCACAATGAGACACAGACAGAAAAAAAATGGCAGAGGTTTTAAAGTGAGACATTGGAGTCCATGCTGCCAACCCATGCTGGATGGCTTTGTAGGAGATTGCTCTCCTTTTGCTGCAGTTGTCTACCATTCAGCTTTACACATATATTTTGTGGCCTCTTACACTTCCATTAGTGAATGAAAGAAAGCTGCCTCTGTTGCCTTTTCCTTGATAGCCATTGATCTTCTGTGGGGCTTGAGGTCTGGGTTGGGCTGAGACCCATGTGGTCTGCACCACTAAGCCATTACATGTTGGTCTAGACATCCAGTCACGTTCATATCATTTATTGCTTCTACTTCCTTATCTCCTGATGAAGACTTTATATAAGTTGAAACACGTTGGGTTGACTTGCTGGATATGCAATTTATTTTAATATTTTAAGTATCCCTGCATATTGTATATTGTAGGAATGGTATAAGATCAGGATGTGAAGTGTCTAGACCAGCCAATTTTAAACCTGTTGTTCAATAAAAGTTTTTCTATTTTATATGCACTAATTTGTAATTGTGTGATTTATATTGCTGCAACAAAGTTCCATGGGAGATATCTTTTGTCTAGTGCAGTGTTTCTCAACTCCAGTCCTCAAGACGCCCCAACAGGTCATGTTTTCAGGATTTTCCTCAGATGGAACAGCTGTGGTAATTACTAAGGCAGTGAAACTGATCAAATCACCTGTGCAAAATAATGGAAAGCCTGAAAACATGACCTGTTGGGGCGCCTTGAGGACTGGAGTTGAGAAACACTGGTCTAGTGTATCAAGGATGGAACAGCCTTCTTCACATAATATAATTGCTACTCTCTGTTTTCGAGGTTTTAAAGTGTTGACCTAAAGTGGTTGTAAACCCCACGTGCCACAAGTATATGTTTCCAGCGTGATCCCATCGCGCTGGTGCTCGGCGGTGCATGCTGTAGATCTCACATTTTCCTATTGCAGCAAGCACGAGAAAGAGAGTGGAAGAGGAAAAAAGCAGCGCCTTCTAAGCGTAGTAGTATCAAAAATGTATTAGAGCAATATAAAATACAGCGGCAAGAGATACACTCACAAACGAGTATAGTAAGAGGCTTATCTTTAAAGGTTGTCATCCGCTCGACCCGGGAGCTGCGAATCCTGATGTTACAAGCTGGAGTCCCACGTAGTGGTTGGCGGTGGTAAAAGGAACTTCACTCTCGCGGCCGCAGAGATGGGGAAGAATCCTCACTGGAACACAGCTAACGTGTGTTTTTATACAGCTTATTTCAGTTTCATTCCCATTCCGTCCGCCCCGTTTTATGTTTAGTTTTTCTTTTGTACTTCCTTATCCAGAGTGCGCTCAATTCATCTATTGTTTACGAGAAAGAGAGTGGAGTGTTCTCTCTCTATGGAGGCGACTTGTCGCCTCAATGTCAGCAATGCCTTCTCGCTCATTGGGAAAGGAAAAAATGCAGGTGTCAATCTCGCCGATAACAGAGGCAAGATTGACACAATATCGCGGTCAGGTACTGTAAAACTAACATCTGTGTAAAGTTTGTACAATAGTCATATAAATTGTATTATTTGTACCTCATTATTTCAATGTGTATTCCTGTTACAGCATGCTGAATATCTCTGGATCTGTGGGTGTGTCAACGGCCTGAAGCTCGAGAGGCGGAGTTGTGATGTCACTGGACTCCCCTCCCAGCAGTACATACCCCCACAAATCTCTCTAGTGCTGTATAGCAGCGTGCACAGTGGGTGTACATGTGGCCATGCCCCCTCATGAGTCCCGACCAATCAGACACCTAGGGCACCACCTGACTTCCTCAAGTCACGCAATACTAAGGCGCCAAACATCTACTGCTGGGAGAGCCAGAGGAGGGATCTCTGTGGATGTGCTTTGTGTGTTACCCATCCCGGTCTGTCAATCACAGGAGAGGGGGAGTGTTGACACTTTTTTTTTTAATGTGTCAGATTTTTTCACTACAGGAAACCGGGGAGGATTACAGCTTCTCCTTTGCCGGCCAGACTGCGGACAGATGAGTTCTCCTGCTTTGCTGAGTGAGATGGAATGTTTTATTTAATTTCGATTTTTCGGGTTTACAACCACTTTAACTCCTAAAAGTGTTGGTTGAATGAAACTCTAATGTATGATCATCAAACATGTTTAGTGACACCTTAAAAAGTTTATTTCTTACAAATGACCCGGTTAGTCATACGTTTCTTAAGCCAGAAAAGAACACAATTCACAGCCAACTACATAACAAGGTTCTAATACTTTACACCTTCTAATATCAGAATTGGGACTCTACAGAGATTGTCTCAGACTTTCCCTGTAGCTGTAACATTTAATATTCTGCTTGTGTTTGGAAAGGGGACGTGTTTGATGAAATTAGGCAGAAGTGAGCACACTGACCTGTAAAGTATGTTGGATCTGGATTTCAAGAAAGCTCAACTTTTTCTGACCCTTGAAACATAATTCTGCCTATACTGAAAATAACTGTGTGTGTGCTTTTTTATAAGAGGATTCAGCACATGCCCTGTCAATGTAATTAAGTAAATTAAATAGCTGAAGACAATGAAAATAGGGACATGCTGGTTGCTCGTTAGGCAGCAGTCCAATACCCAAAGCATCAAAGCTTTACCTAATAAACACACATCTGTATAAACCTGCAGTCATCACATATGTGTACAGACCCTCAGTGATCTCTGCATGTACATGGAGCAAAATGGACTATTACATACAATTCCCAGCAGTGTGATAAGCAAAGCCCATACTTATACCATAACCACACAATCTATTTATCTATTTCAACCTTGCTACAAACTGACCAGGGAATGTGTGTAATCCTTAAAATAATCTTGCAATCAATAAATATAGAAGCTTTATATAAATATCAACAGCTTCATAACATTAATGGGTATATATATATATATATATATATATATATATATATATATATATAGGCATTTTAAAGGGTGGATTTTTTTTAATATTCATTGTTATTGTCAATTATAGGTGCAATGAAGTTATATATATATATATATATATATATATATATATATATATATAAACTGATATCCTAATATACAATACATCTTATTTGTAATTATGAATAAAATACCGTCTGTCAAAAATATATAAGATGGTATTTAACCCAAAACCAAAAATGTAGAGTATCGCAGCTTACCAATCATTAGACTGCATCAGTTTTCTTTTCTTGGCTCTGTTTTCACCTGGTGATCTGGCCAGTAACACACCTCCTCTATTAGTGAGACACAACTCTGGAGAAGGAGAACAGGAGGCACAGCAGACACTGTCAGTCTGGGGGGAGGGAGTGTTAAATGTATTAGCAGATTTAGAACCACTAATAAATTAAAGCCAAACTCCAGCTTACACTTTATAATCAGTTACAGCAAACAGTTTTGTTTTTCCTTTTTTGGATAAAGGATTAAACTAAATAAATAAAAGCATTTTAATTAGGCTTGCCAGTGTTAAGTGGATTGTCTCATCTGTGTAAACTGATACATTCTGCTGGAGAGCTGAAAAAGTTGTGCTTTTGAAAAACAACAGACTTACTGGCTGGTTCACCAGATGAAAATAAAAGAAAGAAAGCCTAAAAAAAGAAAAAGGAAGCCATCACATCTAAGAATTGGTAAGCTGTAATATAATACATGTTTCTTTTGGGTTTAATACTGTTTTAACACAGCAGTTTTGGCTTTTCTAAGTTCTCTCGTAATATAGTTTTATTACCTGTTGATCCTGCCAGGAGATCTGCTATTTTTTCCATTTTTTTCCCATTCTTATAACCACTTGCCGTCCGCCCCATAGCAGATTTACTGCTACAGGGCGGCTCTCCTGTGCAGGATCACATATATATATATATATACATAATTCTGCACTTCCGCCTGCAGGGGGCATGTGCACACCGTTATTAATCACAGCAGAAGCCAATCTGCAGGTGTCAGGCACTGGATGTCCTCCAGCACCCGCCGATCGATCGTCAGTAACACACACAGAACTGAGACCTGCTTATGTAAACAAGGCAGATCTTCATTCTGACAGTGGGGAAGGGATGTATTTTGTTTTTCTGCAAAGCAGGGACAAAAAACTATCACTAACCCTAGTAAAAGCATCTAACACAGTACACAAAAACACTGGTTAGGCACACAGTTAAACCTTTGATCGCCTTAGATGTTTAACCCCTTCCCAACCAGTGTCATTAGTACAGGAACAGTGCATATTTTAGCAAAGATCACAGTATTAGTGTCACTGGTTCCTGCAAAGTGTCAAAAATTTCAGTGTCTGATTGTCCACCGCAATATAGCAGTCCCGCTATAAGTCGCTGACTATACTAGTATAAAAAATAAAATCCATAAATATACAGGCAATCCCCAAGTTACGAATGAGCTAGGGACTGTAGGTTTGTTCTTAAGTCGAATTTGTTCTTAAGTCGAAACAGTACATTTTTTAAGTGTATTTCCAGCAAGGCGCTTCTGGCTGTGCAATGTGGGATGTTCCGGGTGCTTCTGGGCATGCAGTCCTGTATGTGGGGCGTGCAGTACATTTGTTTACTGCAGTGTGGGATGTGTCCCGTTCTGCAAGATGGTGTTCTGTCGATATGGGCCCGCCGTTGAAAAGTGCCCGCACATGTGTTCTGCGCATGCGTGGGCACTTTTCAACGGAGGGCACATATTGATAGAACACCGGGACCAGCGTGGAGCACAAGCTGCCGGCAGTGATGTCACGCCGCCTCCGTTCATAAGTAGGAGTTGTTCGCAAGTCGGATGTTCGTAACTCGGGGACTGCCTGTATACCATCGTTTGGTTGGCACAATTGAATGAAGAAATTTGATTTTTTAAATTGTATTAAATATGTTTTATAGCAGAAAGTAAAAAATATTATTTTTTTTTCAAAATTTATAGTTTTTTTTTGTTCATAGCGCAAAAAATAAAAAACGCAGTGGTGATCAAATGCTATCAAAAGAAAACTCTATTTGTTGGAAAAAATGACATCAATTTTATTTGGGTACAGTGTTGTATGACCAAGCAATTGTCAGTTAAAGTAACGCAGTGCCACAAAAAATGGCCTGGCCATGAAGGGGAGTACATCTTCTGGAGGTAAAGTGGTTAATAGGCCAAGTTGCCTGGCAAAAACAGAATAAAATTGGTTGTCACTTTGTATACAGTAAAGGAAGTGGAAAAAATCTGGATCTACTGGCAGGATCAACAGGAAATAAAATGTTACATGGAGACTCGGAAAAACTCAAGCTGCTGTGACTGCATTATATACGCTTTTTATTTTACCCATAGTTCTACTCTAACCACTTCAGCCCCGGAAGAATTTACCCCCTTAATCACCAGGCCATTTTTTGCGATACGGCGCTGCGTTACTTTAACTGACAATTGCATAGTCATGCAAAGTTGTACCCAAACAAAATTCATGTCCTTTTTTTTCCCGAAAATAGAGCTTTCTTTTGGTAGTAATTTATCACCTCTGCGTTTTAAAAATTTTTGTGCTATAAACAAAAAAAGAGCAACAATTTTGAAAAAAACAAAAACAATATTTTTTACATTCTACTTTAAAACACATCCAATAAAAATATGTAAAAAAAAAACGAATTTCTTCATCAATTTAGGCCAATTTGTATTCTACTACATATTTTTGGTAAAAAAAAATCCCAATTAGCGTATATTGATTGGTTTGTGCAAAAGTTATCGCGTCTACCTAACTATGGGATAGATTTAGGGACTTTTTTTTTTTTTACTAGTAATGGCGGCGATCAGCGTTTTTTAGCGGGACTGCGACATTGCGGCAGACAAATTGAACACTAAGTGACACTTTTGGGGACCAGTGACACCAATACAGTGATCAGTGCTAAAAAAAAAATGCATTGTGACAGTATACATGACACTGGCAGGGACGGGGTTAACATCAGGGGCAATCAAAGGGTTAAATGTGTTCCCTCGGAGTGCTGTGGGGGATGCTGACATTAGACAAAGAGAGAGATCTATGTTCCTGATTAGAAGGAATCACAGATCTCTCTCTTTCTCTGTGGCAGAACGACAGTCTGCTTTGTTTACATAGGCAGACTGCCATTCTGTCATTCCCGAGAACGACTGCTGATTGGCTCCCGCTGTGTCCAATCACAGCGGGAGCGGTTCGCCGGCGTGCGCAGGCTACCCCAGACCAGGCAGCACGAACAACGTACAGGCACGTTGTTTCGCAGTATATGTGCGGTAGGCGGTCCGGAAGTAGTTAAAGTATGTCTGAAGCCAAAACTTTGTTTTTTCATTCTGGATAGAGTATGGAAGTGTTAAAACCTTTGTCGGTTTTTTATTCCATTTTGTCCCATTATAAAGATTTTGGATCACCTCCTGTCCTGCCATCACAACAGAAAGTGAAATGAAAAAGTCTCCAAAATGAGGTAAGTCCCAGCTTAGACAGATGTCACCTAAATGTGTCCCCATTAGAGATTTATCCTCTCTTGTTCAAAATTTTTGTGTTCTGCGTCATTTCCAGTCCTGGTCACAATGACAAGTAGAGAGAGGGAATTTCCCTAGTGGGGACACAGACAGCAATAACAATATGCCAGAGGTTCTTTTTTTTCTTTTTTCTTTTTTTTTATTATTTATTTAAGGTTCCAACCCCTCACCACTGTATCCAAATAAGGAAGAAAAAAAAAGTTTTGACTTTAGATATACTTTAGAGTCCTTTTGCATACTCCTGAATCCTGAAATCTTGGTATAAAACCTGAGCTTATTCAAGAAAATCTTGAAAAGCTATCTTACCTTGTAGATAAAAACTTTGCAGTAAAATATACTCCTTTGAAGGATGACTGATTTTCGTTTTTCAGTTATCAATCTCCAAGAATCTTTGTGTTTTAGACCATAGTCACCGGTGGCTACAAAGAAACCTCAACAGCTCCAATGTTTTTTCCTATTTTTGCATGTTACTTGGAAACGTCAGGAAGGGATATGCTGCTGTAAGTTTGGGAATGACCCCAGAATTGGCATCATACCAACATAAACACTGTATTTGACTTAAAAAGCAAATGTGTCTGCTGTGGAGTTAGTAGTTATTATGATAATGACTGGCAAACACAGGACCAAATGACTCTTTTGGCTAATTGGAATGCAACTCCTTCATAAACTCTTTCGTGAGTTCAAATAAATGCTTTGGCTTAGTTATCCTATGGATAAGTCAGAAAGCTAAGTGTGTGTGTGCTGTATATATCTATCTCTCCCTCTCTCTCTCTCTCTCTCTATATATATATATAGATAGATATATAGACATATATCTATATATATCTTATATATAGATATATGTCTATATATAGATATATCTATATATATCTATTTATGGATATATACAGTATACTGTATATATCTATATATAGATATATACAGTGCCTTGAAAAACTATTCATACCTCTTAAAATTTTCCACATTTTGTCATGTTACAAATAAAAACGTAGATGTATTTTATTGGAATTGTATGTGTTAGACCAACACAAAGTGGCACATAATTGTGAAGTGGAAGGAAAATGATAAATGGTTTTCATTTTTTTTTACAAATAAATATGTGAAAAGTGAGGCGTGCATTTTTATTCAGCCCCCTTTGCTCTGATACACCTAACTAAAATCTAGTGGAACCAATTGCCTTCAGAAGTCACATAATTTGTAAATAGAGTCCATCTGTGTGTAATTAAATTTTAGTTTAAATACAGCTGTTCTGTAAAGCCCTCAGAGGTTTGTTAGGGAACTTTAGTGAACAAACAGCATCATGAAAGATAGGGAATTTACCAGACAGGTTAGGGAGGCTGCGGAGAAGTTTAATGCGGGGTTAGGTTACTAAGAATAATTCCAAGCTTTGAACATGTCACAGGGCACTGTACAATCCATCATCCGAAAATGGAAAGAGTGTGGCACAACTTCAAACCTACCAAGACATGACCATCCACCTAAACTGACAGGCCGGGCAATGAGAGCATTAACCAGAGAAGCATCCAAGAGGCCCATGGTAACTCTGGAGGAGCTGCAGATATCCACAGCTCAGGTGGCAGAATCTGTCCACAGGACAATTAGTAGTGCACTGCACAAATCTGGCCTTTATGGAACAGTGTCAAAAAGAAAGCCATTGTTTTCAGTTTGCGAGAAGTAATGTGGGGGACTCAGCAAACATGTGGAAGAAAGTGCTCTGGTCAGATGAGACCAAAATTGAACTTTTTGGCCTAAAAGCAAAACGCTATGTGTGGCAGAAAACTAGTACTACACATCACAGCCAATCTGACAGAGTTTGAGCTATTTTGCTATTTTGCAAAGGTGTGCAAAGCTGGTAGAGACATCCCCAAAAAGACTTGCAGCTGTAATTGCAGTGAAAGGTGGTTCTACAAAGTATTGATTCAGGGGGGCTGAATACAAATGCACGCCACACGTTTCACATTTTTATTTGTAAAAAAAATAATATGACAACCATTTATCATTTTCCTTCAACTTCACAATTATGTGCCACTTTGTGTTGGTCTATCACATGAAATCCGAATAAAATGCATTTACGTTTTTGGTTGTAACATGATGAAATGTGGAAAATTTTAAAGGGTGTGAATACTTTTTCAAGGCACTGTATATTATCAAGAGTACCTCTATGTGGTTATGACGGGAAGGCACCACCGACACACAAAGACCAATTTTTCTGCACCCGTTTGACAGGTGCATATCATTGCAATTTTTTACAGCAAGGCCAATTCTTGTTTTCATCAAGAGTATCTCTAAAGGGTTACGGTGGGAACACGCCACCAACACCCAAAGACCAATTTTTCTGCACCTGTTTGACAGGTGCATATCATTGCAATTTTTTACAGCAAGGCCAATTCTTGCTTTCATCAAGAGTACCTCTATAGGGTTATGGTGGGAAGGCGCCACGGACACCCAAAGACCAATTTTTACGCACCCGTTACTTCTATCCAAAGTCAAAGTGACTCCAGAATGTGTCCAAAAAATCTCTAATCTTGTTCCCAGTGCACTACATTGTGGCATCATCATACACACTGGCTCCCCAGCTGTTGCTGAGCAAAATAAGGGCAGCTTGCAAGGAAAATTTCATTTTTTTGGGCTTTATAAATGCAATTATTGCTGCAGCAGATTCTAGACATGGTACAGATCTGCCACTTTACAGGTAGACTAAGGGGACTCCCGAGGCACTATATTGGAAGGAAATTTTCATTTTTATGCTTTCACTTTAAAAATCTAAAATCACTGCTCATTTAAAAATGAAGTTTTTCACAAACTTTTATTTTATTGATATATGTCCCCCAGGGCAGGACCCGGACCCTATAACTATTGTATGCCCAATTGTTGCATATAAGCCTTTAAAATGGGCACTTTCCATTTTTGACATTCGGGTCTCATTGACTTTAAAGGGGTTCGTTAACCGGGTCCAAACTTTTGCGGTGTTCGAAAGTTCTGGTGCGAACCGAACAGGGGTCCATTTGGCCCATCCCTAGGTGGGGAACCCAAACTTCAAGAAATTATATTTGATTCAGGATAAGGTGGATAAGGTAGACCAAGTAGCAGGGACTGAAGATGT
Source organism: Rana muscosa (assembly GCA_029206835.1). Taxonomy (NCBI): domain Eukaryota; kingdom Metazoa; phylum Chordata; class Amphibia; order Anura; family Ranidae; genus Rana; species Rana muscosa. Next base: position 65,191,065 of record CM055122.1, on the reverse strand, counting down.
GCCAACCTCACCACCAGTGGAGCAAACAAAAAAGAGAACTTGTACGGGAGGAGAGGAAGTAGAAATTGGGGTTATAACAACATCAGAGGACATACAAAGGTCAAATATATCTCAGTCTCCGCAGTCTAAAAATAATAAAAGTGATGAGAGTTTACCCAAAAATCAGCAGCAACGGATAATGCAAACAAACTCTGAAGAATTACAAACACTTCCCACAAAACAAGATATGGCGGACATGATGTCTCATCTAGAATGCATGATTAAAGGTTAAAATGAACGCTACTAGAAGGGACATAAAGAATGTCCTACAATGGGTAGAAGAAACTGAACAACATCTAGATGAGCATAAAAGGGTCATTATGGAATTACGAGAAAAGGTCGAGTTGGAATGGTTAGAAATAAGAAACATTCAAAACAGGCTCGAGGATCAAGAAAATTGAGGCAGACAAAACAACTTAAGGATCCAAGGTCTCCCTGAGATATTGATCTAGAGCAGTGATGGCGAACCTTGCCACCCCAGATGTTTTGGAACTACATTTCCCATGATGCTCAACTACACTGCATAGTGCATGAGCATCATGGGAAATGTAGTTCCAAAACATCTGAGATGCCAAGGTTCGGCATCACTGCACTAGATCAATATCTTTGATGGTCTCAGGGAGACCTTGGATCCTTAAGTTGTTTCGTCTGCCTCGATTTTCTTGATCCTCGAGTCTGTATCGAATGTTTCTTATTGCTAACCATTCCAACTCGCCTCTTTCTCGTAATTCCAGTCTGCAGTACGGACGTGTTTAATAAAATTCTAAAAAGAGAATTAACATCTCCCACCCGCTTTTAAAGAATCCACAGAATACAAAGACTGAATAAATCTCCTACAGACGTCCCTAGGGATGTAATAGCAAGCAAGAGTTCATCACTACGAAATAAAAAAACAGGTATCGTATGGAATGAGAAAATCTGCATCTGTTGATTTCAATGGACATAAATTACTATTTTTTTCAGACTTATCACCCAAAACATAAGCCTGAAGAAGGGCATTAAAACCTCTAACAAGTCAGCTACAGGCTAAAAACATTACTTATAGGTCAGGCTTTCAGGCATGCTTGACTGCTAAAAATCAGGGTACAGTATCTCTGCGACCCTGTGATTTCCAGAAGATTTAAAGGAATTATGTAGTAAACTTGGCCTGCAAGATGTCAAGCTGGAGACCTGGGAAAAGAAGCACCTGGACTGGGGGAAGTTAAAAGATAGAATATGGAATAAAGTATAGAATTTGTAGTTTAGAACTTTATTAAAAGCAAATAAGACCATGGAAAGGTTTATATAAAGGTGATAGAAGGAGAGTGAGACCTAAGTAGAAATACTTGAGGGGAGCACTGCGGATTGGCTATGCCCGCCTGGTCTACCGGAACCATCCTCTATTTTTTTGGGGGGATGAGCTCCAGTGGCCCACATATAATAACCCCCATGGATGGTCCCGCTCAGCTGTATGTCTATTTAGCCAGCAGGTGGGATGGACATAACATTGAATTTCAATATATTCTTGGTAGGGAGGGGGAGGCATAGTAAATTGGGGATGTATGTTTTTTAGGAATTTTATGTTTTTTTGTGGTTTTGTTGTATGTTAGTAGAGTGGTATGTTCCTAGAGTTCGGATAGAAGTCTACTCCTATCTCACTGTGCATATTACCGTATTTATCAGCCCTTCAATTTAAGAGGGAAGTTTCAGGATTTTTTTTATTTTTAAATCAACAACTTTAAATTAAAAAAGGGTCAGTGCCCATTAATGCAGCTTGTTTAGTGCCCATCTGCAGCCTCCTCATCTCCCATCATACAGCCTGAACAATGCCCATCTGTAGCCTCAATGCAGCCGGATCAATGCCCATCTGCAGCACATCTCATCAATGTAGCCTGATCAATGCCCATCTGCAGCACATCTCATTAATGCAGCCTGATCAATGTCCATCTGCAGCACATCTCATAAATGCAGCCTGATCAATTCCCATCTGCAGCACATCTCATCAATGCAGCCTGATCAATTCCCATCTGCAGCACATCTCATCAATGCAGCCTGATCAATGCCCATTTTTAGCCTTAATGCTCATCTGCAGCCTCACCATCATTTATCAATGCAGCCTGGACAGTGCAGGAAATCAGAGCCGTCATCTCCTGTTTACTCGGCTCTCCTTTGGCTCTCAGTCGGCAGTAACACACACACAGTCCCGCCTCCATTGGCATTGGACCAGCTCCTGTGATAGACAACACAGGTCCAATGTCGGTGGCGGAGGCGGAACTGTGTGTGTAATGAGAGAGCAGAGTGAAAGCCAAGTTAAAGCCGAGTAAACAGGAGATGACAGCTCGGGAATTCCGGCGGCGCTCGTCTCCTTCCTTACCCTCCGAGGTACGCTGTCAGCGTATAACACACACCCGTGATTTGCCCCCTATTTTCAGGGAAAAAAAGTGTGTGTTATACGCCGATAAATACGGTATTTCTTTCAATATATGGCCCCTCTGAAAATAATTACTTATAACTTAAATAGCCCCAAAAAGAGACATCAGATCTCTCGGGAACTGAAAGGATTTGCTGCCAATATAGTGTTCCTTAAAAAATCTCATTTAAAATGGTCATAAAAAATTAGCTTAGATTCAAGAATCTTCCCAACATGGTTTAATGGTATTCCCCTAATAAAAGATCTAAGGGCATAGCAATCGGGTTTGATAGTAACACACCTTTTATATTAAAAGCATTTGAATCGGACCCTGAAGGTCGATATTTGTTTATTAAAGGTTTCCTTTTTAATACTGAGTGTACATTGGTCAACGTATGTTGCCCTAATACCCACACTTCTCTTTTTTTGAGGCGGGTTATGAATAAATTGGATGGTTTTAATGAAGGGAATATTAATAATGATAATAACAGGAGATTTTAACTTTATATGCGATCCAGCCTTAGACACCAAACCTGTTTCCTTATGATCGGAGGGCAGACATCTTAGGGCAATAAAATGGATGTTGTATAAAGAATTGACTTATTACTCTTTAGTACATTCCTTATACTCAAGAATTGATTATATCCTCCTAGACCATCAGCTCTTGGAAGAATTGATGAAGGCAGAAAAAAAATCTATAACTCTCGGTTGTAGTTACCGGCCAGGCAAAGGTCCTGGAGATTAAATGAATCTCTTCTACAGGACCCTAGAATAGTTGTGAATTTTGAGAGGGATTTCAAACTATTCTTTAAAGAAAATAATATAGAAAACATCGCCCCGTCCGTTCTTTGGGAAACCCACAAAGTATTTATGAGAGGAAGGTTAATAGCGGAGAGGGCTAAGAGAAAGCAAATTTGACTGGCTCGGAAGCATTCCCTTTTTCAGGAAAATCAGGACTTGGAAAAAGCGCATAAAGGATCAAATGTTGTAATGGTCAAATTAATGGAAAAACAGGAGGCATTAAAGGATTTAATGGAGCAAGACACTAAACTGGCATTTAAAATAACTGCTAAAAGACATTATGAAATTGAGTTGAAATATTCAAGGAGTGATGTTACTAAAATCTTTCATGAATACTACCAATTAATGTATAGAGTGAATAATTTTCAGAATCTTAAAGATACCCAATTTAGATAAAATAAAACAGAACAATATTTACAGAAGGCAAAACTTCAAGTTATATCAGAAGAAGGTGCTACCAAGTTAGATAGTGATATCTCTATAGCAGCGTTTCTCAACTCCAGTCCTCAAGGCGCCCCAACAGGTCACGCTTTCAGGATTTCCATTATTTTGCACAGGTGATTTGATCAGTTTCACTGCCTTAGTAATTACCACAGCCGTTTCATCTGAGGGAAATCCTGAAAACATGATCTGCTGGGGCGCCTTGAGGACTGGAGTTGAGAAACACTGCTCTATAGAATAAATCTAATGAGCAATTAAAAGCATGGGGGTAGGTAAAAGCCCAGGACCAAATGGATTTATGTCTCTGTATTATATATCCCTTCCACACTGGGGCCACGGGCGTGGCCACGTTAGCGCTAAAATGCTGCTGTTTTAGCTGCGCTTTAGCGCTGTTTAAGCAATGCTTCTTGGCTGCTAGCGGGGCGCTTTTATCCCCAAAGATGGGATTAAAAACTCATGTGTTGTGGCGCTTCGGTAGCGCTGCCCATTCATTCCAATGGGCAGGGCATTTTGGGAGCACTAAATACAGGGCTCTCAAACCACCCCAAAGATTCTGCTTGTAGAACTTTTTGGAACGTCCCGCAAGCGCACCGCCCCAGTATGAAGAGTCACACTTGAATAAATGTGAGGCAGTTTTCAGGCGCTTAGCAGAGGCTATTTTCAGCACTAAAGCGCATGGAAACCTCCCCAGTGTGAAAGAGCTTTTAAGAAATTCTTAGTAATCTTAATTCCTTACTTTCAAACATACATGGGGGTGGTCTGGAAATGCGTAAGGGGCTTATATATCAGTCTTGGCAAAAGAAGGGAAAAATCCAATGTTATGCTCCAGCTTTTGGCCAATATCTTTGATCAATGAAGATATTAAAATTAACGCTAGGATTTTGGCTGAGAGGCTGAAGCCCTTCATGTCCAATTGGATAGAGAAAGATCAAGTGGGCTTCATCCCTGGGAGGGAAGCAAGAGATAATGAAATAAGAACTATACTTCTAATGCATGTAGCCAAGAAAGTGAAGAAGCCGGTACTATCAGTCGATGCTGAACAGGCTTTTGATAGATTGGATTGGGAGTATTTGCCTTCGACACTGCATTATATTGGCTTAGGCCCGCGTATGTATAGGTGGATAGAGGCTTTATACTCCAATCCAACAGCCCAAGTACGAGTTAATGGGACCTTGTCAGAATCTTTTGCGCTCTACAATGGGACACGTCAGGGATGTCCACTTTCTCCTCTACTTTTGTACTCTCTTTAGAGCCTTTGTGAGTGACCATACGGGCAAACCAAGAAATTGAGGGCTTAGAGATAGCTAGATAAGAACATAAGCTGTCCGCTTTTGCGGACGATTATGTTATACATATCTAACCCACTACAGACCCTCCCAAATATTCTGGAAGAATTTAAAAAGTATGAGGAAATTTCAAATTTCAAATTAAATATAGAGAAAACTGAAAAAATTAATATCTCTGATCCCCCAGTGAAGTTTAGGGCTCTTAGACCTTTGTACCCTTTTGTGTGAAAGCAAAAAGCCTATAAAATATTTTATCTACATCAGTAATAGATTCATATCAGGATAACTATTTGCTTTTACTTTTTTTGAATATTCACTTTTTGTTTTATTGTATAGACATAGAAAAACACAATCACATATTACAAGAGAAAACCTCCTATTCCTTCATCCATGCCCTTTACACATTATTCCCCGTACAGACCCTCCCCCAAAAAAAAAAAGAAAAAAAAGAAGAATAGCCCCTCCCCCTCCAACCCCTCTTCCTCCCTCCCTCCTCAATTCACTACACCTTACTACATCCTACAAGTTCCTACCTCCCTGAACTCCTGCCATTTCCCCCATATCTTCCGGAATCTCTCCAATGCATCCTCCTCTATATGACTGGTTTCCTCCATGACTCTTATCATTTCCACCCTTGCGACTAGGGATGGGCCGAACAGCCCCCAGTTAGGATCGCAGCAGAACATGCAAACAGGCAAAAAATTTGTTTGAACACACAAACACCGTTAAAGTCTATGGGATACATACATGAAAAATCTAAAGTGCTAATTTTAAAGGTTAATATGCAAGTTATTGTCATAAAAAGTGTTTGGGGACCCGGGTCCTGCCCCAGGGGACATGTATCAATGCAAAAAAAGTTTTAAAAACATAATTTTTCTCGGGAGCAGTGATCTTAATGATGCTTAAAGTGAAACAATAAAAGTGAAATATTCCTTTAAATTTCATACCTGGGGGGTGTCTATAGTATGCCTTTAAAGTAGCACATGTTTCCCGTGTTTAGAACTGTACCTGCACAAAATGTATTTTCTAAAGGAAAAAAAGTCACTTAAAACTACTTGCGGCTATTAATGAATTGTCGGGTCCCAGCAATACAGATAAAAGTAATTAAAAAAAACGGCAGGGGTTCCCCCCAGTCCATTACCAGGCCATTTTGGTTCTGGTATTAATATTAAGGGGAACCCGGAACCAAAATTTAAAAAAAAAATATGTGGGGGTTCCCCTCAAATTCCATTACCAGGCCCTTCAGGTCTGGTATGGATATAAAGGGGAACCCTGCGCCAATTTTAAAAAAATTGCGTGGGGTCCCTTCAAAATCCATACCAGACCCTTCAGGTCTGGTGTGGATTTTAAGGGGAACCCTGCACCAAAATTATAAAAAAAATGGCGTGGGGTTCCCCCCAAAAAATCCATACCAGACCCTTATCTGAGCACGCAACCTGGCAGGCCGCAGGAAAAGAGGGGGGACGAGAGAGCACCCCCCCTCCTGACCCATACCAGGCCACATGCCCTCAACATGGGATGTCCCCATGTTGATGGGGACAAGGGTCTCATCCCCACAACCCTTGCCCGGTGGTTGTGGGGGTCTGCGGGCGTGGGGCTAATCGGAATCTGGAAGCCCCCTTTAACAAACGGGACCCCCAGATGCCAGCCCCCCTATGTGAATTGGTAACAGGGTACAATGTACCCCTACCATTTCATCCAAAAAAGGTAAAAAAAAACACACACACACACAGCTTGGGACAAGTCCTTTAATAATTAAAAAAAAAAAATTCCATCGCTGTGAATCCTTCTACGACCCGGGCCTGCTGCTACGAATGATACATCCTCCTCAAAGGCTCCCGGCTGAATGACACACTACCTGTCTGACAGTTCTTATATAACCCAGGTCCCCAAACACTTTTTATGACAAAAACTTGCATATTAACCTTTAAAATTAGCATTTTTGATTTCTCCCATAGACTTTTAAAAGGTGTTCCGCGGCTTTCGAATTTGCCGCGAACACCATAAATTGTTCGCTATTCTGCGAACGGTCGAATAGCCAATGTTCGAGTCGAACTCATGTTCAACTCGAACAGATAGCCCATCCCTACTTGCGACCCATTCCTTAGTACTCTGTACTTCCTAAGACCTCCAGAGACTCGGGATCAGGCTTTTGGCGGCATTTAAGAGAACTGGGACCAAAGTATTTTTATATTGGGGAGCCGACTTAGTTGTATCATGAATTAAAAAATCCCATGGATTCTTCTGAATCTGTTGATCTCCTGTGATTTGGTAAGTTGCTGCCAAGATTCCCTCCCAATAGGGTTGGATCTTTATGCATTCCCGCCAGAGGTGCGCAAAGGGTCCCGGGGCGTTGCACCCCCTCCAACAAGTTGAGGGCCCCTCTGCCCCGATCCTGTGCGCCCTCTGGGGGTTATATACCATCTCACCAGAAGTTTATAACACATTTTCACTGTCTTTGCATCTCCTGAGGAATAGCACGCCATTTTCAGAATATTCCTTCTATGTTCCTCATCTTTAAGCTAGCCTATCTCCTCTTCCCATTTCCTTAAGTATGAAGGAAATTCTGGTTCCAACTCTTTAACCACTTGACAACTGGGCACTAAACCCCCTTCGTGCCTGGACCAATTTTCAGCTTTCAGCGCTCTCACAGTTTGAATGACTATTACTCAGTCATGTAATACTGTACCCAAATGATTTTTTTGTCCTTTTTTTTCATACAAATAGAGCTTTCTTTTGGTGGTATTTGATCACCTCTGGGTTTTTTATTTTTTCCGCTATAAATAAAAAAATACGATTTAAAAAAAAAGAAAATGCATTTTTTTTAGTTTATGTGATAAAATTTTGCAAATTCTTAATTTTTTTTCATAAATTTTGCCCACAATTTATACTGCTACATATCTTTGGTAAAAATAACCCAAATTAGTGGATATTATTTGGTCTTTGTAAAAGTTATAGAGTCTACAAGCTGTGGTGCGGATCATAAACAATTGATCACACCTAATGTACTGGTGGCGTATCTCATTTCTTACGACCCGAACAAGCCAGGAAAGTACAAATACCCCCAAAATTACCCCTTTTTTGAACATTCCAAGGTATTTAGTAAGAAGCATGGTGAGGTTTTTGATGCGGTAATTTTTTCCCACAATTCTTTGCAAAATTAAGATTTTTATTAATTTTTTTCTCACAAAATTGTCATTGTAATAGGTTATTTCTCTCACATGGCATGTGTATACCACAAATGACGCCCCAAAATACACTCTGCTACTCCTCCTGAGTATGGCGATACCACATGTGTGGGACTTTTTCACAGTCTGGCCACATACAGAGGCCCAACATGCAGGGAGCACCATTAGGTATTCTAGGAGCATAAATTACACATCTAACTAGTTGACTGCCTATTACACTTTTGAAGGCCCTGGAGCACCAGGACAATGGAAACGCCCACAAAGTGACCCCATTTTGAAAAGCTAACACCCCAACGTATAATCTATGAGGCATAATGAGTTCGTTTTTTTTCCTGAAGTTTTTGGAAAATGCGGGAAAAAAATGAAAACGCATTTTTTTACGCACAGTTGTCCATTTATAAGATATTGCCAACACATAGCATGTACATAGCAAAAATGACACCCCAAAATACATTCTGCTACTCCTCCTGAGTATGGCGATACCAAATGTGTGAGACTTTTATACAGCCTGTCCACATACAAAGGCCCAATATTGAAATGGCACCTTCAGGCATTCTAGGAGCATAAATTACACATCTCATTTCTCAACCACCTATTACAATTTTGAAGGCCCTGGAGCACCAGGACAATGGAAACGCCCACAAAGTGACCCCATTTTGGAAAGCTAACACCCCAACGTATAATCTATGAGGCATAATGAGTCTTTTGAACGGTTCATTTTTTTCCTGAAGTTTTTGGAAAATGCGGGAAAAAAATGAAAACGCAATTTTTTTACACACAGTTGTCCATTTATAAGATATTGCCAACACATAGCATGTACATAGCAAAAATGACACCCCAAAATACATTCTGATACTCCTCCTGAGTATGGCGATACCAAATGTGTGAGACTTTTATACAGCCTGCCCACATACAGAGGCCCAACATGCAAGGAACACCATCAAGGACACATAGCATGCACATACCAAGAATTACACCCCAAAATACATTCTGCTGTGCAAAGGGTAAACAAAAGATTACCTGTGGTTTTAGTAGCGCAGTTGTCCACAGGAGGATAGCACGGGTCCAGGCAGCAGGCAGGGACTTGGTCAGGAAAAGCGAATGCAATTGTCCAGGAAACAGGCAGGAATACTGTCCATAGTCAGTACAGGCAGCAGGCAGGGATACTGTCCATACACAGTGCAGGCAGAGATTGTCAGCAGTGCCAAAATATTGGTCCTGGTAGTAGGCAGGTCCATGTGGTGTGGTCAGTTCATGCTACAGGCAGAGGCATGATGGCATAGGTCCTACAGGCAGTAGGCAGAAGTAGGGCCTCGTTCAGGACTGAATGGGAACAGGGGTAGAGGCTTCTCCCACCCAAATCTCTTTGAAGCCTCTGAGTCTCCAGACCCTAATCTAGGAATAAGAAAAACAAAAACAATTGTTTTCTTCATCCAGAAAAACAATTCTGGAGCCCCTCACATATGTGAGACCCCTGTGCTATGAATCCCACTAGTCCACTGGCAGGGTACAAGATCAGTCCAAGAGGCAGGCAAAAAGCATGGTCAAACAGTCCAGGTTCAGCTCCAGAACAGGCAGAGGTATGTACAGAATCGGTATTCAGAAGCGTGGTCAAATAACAGTCCAAGGTCAGTTCCAGATCAGGCAGAGGTATAAACAGAATCGGTAGGCAGAAGCGTGGTCGAATAACAGTCCAGGGTCAGTTCCAGATCAGGCAGAGGTATAAAACAGAATCGTTAGGCAGAAGCGTGGTCGAACAACAAGCCAGGGTCAGTTACAGAGAAAGCAGAGGCATAAGGGGTGTGAAGGTAAAGGGCAGGAAGTGAACTAATAATTTATTTTGGTATGGTAACGGCGGAAGCATTCACCTACGCAGAGGCCTGGTTCTGAAGGACATTGGGCACAATAATAAATGATGTCTCTTCTCTCTCCTCTTTTGGTGCACACCCGGCATTTTTTCTGGCGTTTTTGGCCTGTTGGTCTGGGAGGGATTTTATCTGGGAAGTGGCGCTCGGAGAGTCGGCTAATGACATCGGATCTAATGTTTACTGGTGGGGCGTTCAGCTATTAAAGGGCAGTGGTGATTTCCTCCTGGAAAAAAGGAAGGATTTGGGTCTTATAGTGGATTTCCGATAGATGACATAGGAGTTGTACATGGCCAAATTAAACAAATAAATGGAAACTTTTTTATACCACTGGTATGTTCTTCTTGTGGAAAGGTAGGGTTCGAGCATCTGGTCGTTGAAGTCGACACCCCCCATGAACTTATTGTTCTCGTAGATGCATTTGGGTTTTTGGATCCGGCCATTCCTCCTGGTGATCTCAACTAATTCATTGTTGTGGATAGAAGAAAGTACGTAGACGTCTCTTCTGTCCCTCCACTTCACAGCCAAAATTTCCTCATTACGTAAACTCGCCGTCTCCCCTCTTCTCAATTTTTTGCTGACCAGGCTTTGAAGAAAGCCCTTCCGGTTCGTCCGTACGGTGCCGCATGCTGGAGTGTTCATTCTGTGTAGGTTTCGGAACAGGGGCAAACTTGTATAAAAATTGTCCACATACAAGTGGTAGCCTTTCTCAAGAACTGTGTTTATGAGTTCCCAAACTACTTTCCCACTGGTTCCTATATAGTCTGGGCAATTAGGGGGGTGCAGTTGGGTGTCCTTCCCTTCGTATATGATGAATGCATACACATACCCAGTGGCTCGGTCGCACAATTTATAGAGCTTCACCCCATAGCGGGCCCTTTTGCTGGGTATAAATTGTTTTATGCCCAGCCTGCCAGAAAATTTGATAAGGGACTCATCCACGCATATGTGTTGGTCTGGGGTAAACAACTGGGGGAAGATTTCAGAAAAATAATTTAGTAGCGGCCGAATTTTATAAAGCTTATCAAAATTTGGGTCATTTTGGGGAGGGCACTGGGTATTGTCACTGTAGTGTAGGAATCTCATAATCATGAGATATCTGGTCCTGGGCATTACTGAGGAAAAGATGGGCATGTGGTAGATGGGGCGGGTTGACCAATAGGAACGCATCTGATTTTTTCCATTTAGTCCCATGCAGAATGTGAGGCCCAAAAAAATTCTAAACTCCTCCACTGTAAGGGGTCTCCACTCGTAGGGACAGGCATAATAGGACGTTGGGTTGCTGGTTATGAACTGTTGGGCATATAAGTTGCACTGGGCCACAATTGTTGCCAGCATGTCCTCAGTAAAAATTTAATTAAAAAAATCAGGCAAAAGTTATCTGTATCCACCTGGACTCCTGGCTGGGCAGTGAAAGGGGGAATGTTGGCTTCTCCTGAATTAGGAGGAAGCCACAAGGGGTACTGAAGGGAATAGGGAAGGCTGGCATGGGACCTAACCCTTTGGGACTGAGGTGACAGCCCACTGGTACGTGGCCTTGCTTGCCGAGGTACTGCGGTGCTGGTGGATGGCACTGCAGTGGTGGTGGATGGCACTTCGGTGCTGGTGGATGGCACTGCCTCCTCAGCAGAACGCCTTCATCTGGCGGGTGGGGTTTCCTCCTCTTCCTCCTCCTCCTCCTCCTCGGATGTAATTGATCCACTGCTTAGGACAGGCTCGTAGTCCACGTCAGACTCATACTCTGAATTTGCGGAGGAATCCAAATCGGAGAGCAAGCATTTCATACGCCTCCTCGGCTGAAAACACTCTTTTAGCCATTGTTGGTGATGACAAAAGGCACTGATGACACGTGACACTGACAGATGGCACTAATACGTGACACTGATACGTGGCACTAGAGACGCCAATAAAATATGGCACGTGGCACTGACAGGTGGCACTGATGGCAGATGGCACTGACAGGTGGCACTGATGGCAGATGGCACTGACAGGTGGCACTGGTGGCACTGATGGCAGATGGCACTGACAGGTGGCACTGACAGGTTGCACTGATGGCAGATGGCACTGACGGTGGCACTGACGGTGGCACTGATGGCAGATGGCACTGATGGTGGCACTGATGGCAGATGGCACAGACGGTGGCACTGATGGCAGATGGCACTGACAGGTGGCACTGACAGGTTGCACTGATGGCAGATGGCACTGAAGGTGGCACTGATGGCAGATGGCACTGACGGTGGCACTGATGGCACTGACGGTGGCACTGATGGCAGATGGCACTGGCAGGTGGCACTGGCAGATGGCACTGGCAGATGGGACTGGTGGCAGATGAGTGGTGGCAGATGGCACTGGCAGGTGGCACTGGCAGCAGATGGCACTGGCGGCAGATGGCACTGGCAGGTGGCAGATGGCACTGGCAGGGACTGTGGGCACTGTTTTTGATGTATTTTGTGTTGTTTTTTTTAAACACTCACTGTAATCAGCACAGATCTCTTCCTCCTCACACTCCTGTCTCTGTGTGAGGAGGGAGAAGCCGGCAATGAGAGATGATCTCATATGTTTACATTTGAGATCATCTCTCATTGGGCAGTGAGATCGAGTGCTGAATGGCCTCTGTGATTGGCCATTCAGCACGATCTGTGATTGGCTGTGTCCAAGGGACACGGCCAACACAGATTTTCCCCAATGCGCGCTCGCGGGGGTGCGCGGGGGGGAGGGGATTAAACAGGAGGACGTCCATGGACGTCCTCCCGGCAATTGAGCGCCGCAATGCTGACGTATTTTCAGCATTGCCCAGGCATGAAGAGGTTAGTTAATGTCTTATAGATTTTGGATATACTTTGTTTTAAACTGAGGGGGGAGCGAAAAAGTTTTTCTATAGTCCTCATGAGTCCTTTTCCCCGTAACGGTTGTGGCAGTGATTGTGTGAAATGTTGTAATTGAGTGTACCTCCATTTATCTAGTGGCACATTTCCCCATTTTTTTTATAGGTTCCTCATATGTGCTGATCCTGTTTCCTGTCATTACCTCTTGTAATAATATTTCATCTTTTTTTGCCCATCTCGTGAAGTATATCCATTCCTCTTTCCGTGGCTTAAAATAGTTTGTGCCCAGTATTGATAATAGTGGTGAGCTATAATCCCCATGGTGCAATTTCCCCAGGCCATCCCAAATTCTGAAAGTGTTTATAGTTAGTGGATTTGTGCTGTTGGCTAATTCTCGGTGCTGTCGTGGTATCCAAACCATCTTCCCTAAATCTACCTTACTTTGTGAAATCTCCATATTCACCCAGCTTCTCCCCTCTTTATTATGAGTCCACTCTAACATCCGAGAAATACAGATCGCATTATAGTATTTCTGAGAAGTCTGGGGCTGATAATCCTCCCGACCTTTTAGCTTTTGTCAAGATTGCATATGCGATTCGGGGGCGTTTATGTGCTCAAATATATTTTAATGTCATTGATCTTAATTTCTTAAAGTAGTCCTGGGGTACTGTTATTGGGATCATTTGGAAAATATAAGTCAGCCTTGGCAGTATATTCATTTTAACAGCATTAATTCTTCCTATCCATGAAAGGGGCTTATGTCTCAAATTCTCCAAATGTTCTTTCATTTTGTTAAGCACTGGTATATAATTGGCCTTAAACATCTTCCCTAATGATGCGGTCAAATCTATTCCCAGATACCCCAGTCCCTCCTTACACCATGCAAAAGGGAATTTTAATTGGACCCCCCGCTGTTCCTCCCTTGAGGTAGTAATATTCAAAATCTCCAATTTAGACATATTTATTTTAAAGTTAGTCAATTTTCCATACCTGCTCAGCTCGTCTACTATACCTGGGATTGTTATTCTGGGCTTGGACATGTAAAAAAGCAGATCATCGGCATATACCGCCACTTTAAACTCCCTCTCCCCTACTTTGACTCCTCCAATATCCAGGTTTTTACGGATTGCCGCTAACAGGGGTGCCAATGCTATTACAAACAGCATTGGCGACAGAGGACACCCCTGCCTTGTCCCATTAAATAAGTCCAAAGGGGTAGATAAGGTCCCATTTATTTTCATTTTGGTCGTTGGATTGAAGTAAAAGGCTGATATCCATTTCATAATTTTTACCCTGATACCCAGATGTCTTAATGTTCCAAACATGAAGCCCCAGTCTACCCTGTCAAAGGCCTTTTCGGCATCTATTGACAGGACTGCGACTGGGGACTTCCCCCACCCCTCTACTTCATGGATCAGACAAAGTGATTTCAGGGCAATGTCTTTTCCTTCCCTCCCTGTTACGAACCCTACCTGATCACTGTAACGGCACCCCAATCTCAAGGGGTATTAACGCCGTTTAAGAGGTTCCCTCTCCTAGACACACATCCACTCGCTACCGATATCCACAGCTAAACGACCCTTTCCTATAGGAGCCGACCCCTCTGGAAGAAGACGAGACGCACTCTGTCTCTTCTGTAGTAGGAATCCATTTATTATTGACAAACATTGTAACTTTATACACAATTCAGGGCACATGATTTAACATGAACAAGGGCCCAGCTCCACCCACACATCCCAAAACTCAACACCTCATCCTGACGTCTGCTAGGCTTCAAAAGATCCCAACACAATAGAATATACGATCTCCAATACACATCTTCCCACAAAGGGTTGGCAGCCAGTCTGTCTGGCGACAACAGGTTCTAAACCCTTTACATCTTAAATCCCTTTGTATTGTAAATCCCAGTCTGCCTTTACAATACACACAAGTATAGGGTTAATTACTTCTATTCACACCAGACCTTCCCAAGTCATACTGAACAATAGAATGCAAATTACCTTAATTCCTCACAGCCATGATTACACAAAGTCAGGGCTGTCGGTGATGATATTAGCATCTAAGAGTATGTGTCTAAACATCATGAAGGCGTCACTTTCCAATTAACCTGTTGAGGTCATAATCAAACAGTAGAGAGTTCTTTGCAGGTATCCTGGGGAATATGGTGGATGAATATTACAGACCCAATCTAGATAAAATGTATGTACAGCATTGAATATGGCCATCATAGACCATATTGGGGTTTTCATTCACCCTGTGCCCCTAATAGAGACACAGGGTGATTGACACATAAGAGCCATTGGGGAAGCTGGCGCAAGGGTATTTCATACTTCCTAAGCGATTCTGAGTTCCCCGGGCCTTCCCGTTACATCTCTCCCCTTTCGGCAGGAGACTAACAGAGGGGGGAACCCCAGACGGGTTGACTCCGAAGTTAGTCCATAGGTCCCTTCTTCTAATGCCGGTATCCACACAGTACCCCAAATAAATTTCTCCAAACAGAGAATCGCTTACCCAGCCAACCTCTGCCTCTCTCAGAGAACACACCCGCCGCTGGGGAGAGGCCTGGACTGGCCCTTCTCCCTGGAGTCCTTTCTGCCGCTGGAGAGAAGACAGTGTGACTGGGCTCAGTCCGTCATGCTGTTGGGGATCTGGGTTGACTGCCCGGCATCCCTGTGGTATACTTTGTGGAGACTGAAGTCCCATCCATTTGTGGTAGGTGAAAATCTCCCAGTGCTTGCAAAGCAAGGCTGACATCCTCCTGTCTCAGTGTCACACCATTTTCTGGGGTTGTGTCAGTGAGGACTGAAGTCCCATCCAATACCACAGGAACTCCCTCTTCTGTTAGTTGGGAGCCGAGGCCCGTGGCACTCGGCTCTGTTGCCAGCTCTTCTGCTGGGTTGCTGTGAGTGGAGACCGCAGTCCCATCCACCGATATCCGCTCAAGTGGCAGTTGTGTGCAGCGGCCAGTAGCATTCTGCCCTGCTGCCAGTGATTCAGCTGGGGGTAAAAGCTTTACCACCCCAGCTTGTTGCTGGAGAGAGGGGCCAACTGCCCCGGCTCCCTGAAACTCCACAGTTGTTTCCGGTGCTGGGCAGCACAGGTTGCTATCACTCTGCCCTGTTGCCAGTACTCCTGCTGGGGACTCCACACCATCTGCTCTGGCTACCTGTTGAGGAGGGAAAATGGCTGCTTCTCCTCCCTGCATCTCTGAAATCCACTCAGAAAGAGGAACCATCACCTTCTCAACTCAGGCCTCCAACACTGCCACGGGTGTAGAGCAGGGGTCTGCAGTACTTTGTCCTGCTGCCAGTACTTGAGCGGGCGATGCATAATTCATAACATCCTCTGCACAGTCCATTAAGTCCATACCTTCTGTAATCTGTGGCTGGGGAGATGAGCCAACTGCCCTAGCTCCCTGGAACTCCATATCATCCACTTCGGCTATAAGGGTGGCAATCTTCAGATTTTCCACTGCTGATTCTTCAGCCAGGCTAGCTCCCTGGAACTCTATATCATCCACTTCGGCTTTAGGGAGGGCAATCTTCATCTTTTCCACTGCCGATTCTTCAGCCAGGCTAGCTCCCTGGAACTCTGTATCATTCACTTCGGCTTTAGGGAGGGCAATCTTCAGATTTTCCACTGCTGATTCTTCAGCCAGGATTTCATAGTTGTCAACTGGTAATTCCTGATAGTCCCAGGCAAAGGGAGCCCCACCCTGCTGCTGAGCAGAGTCTAGCAGCTGTTTGTAGGCAATCTCCAGCTCCCATTCCTGAACGGCCAGAAACTCCAAATCTTCCTGTGCCCAGTGCCCTTCTGAGACATTCAGTCTTTGTTCTCTGTGCTCCATTATTTCCTCCAAACGCCACTCCTGATCACTCCCAAAGTCAGGGTCCTCGGACAGCCTCCAATACAACAATCCCAGGCCATTATAGTCAAAGCATTCCGTGGGGCTGTCATCCGCTGACCATGGGCACTCTTGGGCTACATACCACCGGAGGGCTCTGTAGCTCTCGTCCAACCGTATCTCTGCCCGGATCAGCCTGCTTAACTCAGCTGTCCACTCCTGCTTCGGTTGTTCCCCCAATAACAGCATTCGTACTTCATACTGCGACCAGTACCTTACATGGATGGAGGGGAGAACTTTTCCCTGGTGTTGCTGCTCGAGGGCTAGCACTTTCTTCCAGAGTTCGCAGCGGATCGAATCCGACCATCCCAGCAGGACCTCCTCTGATACTGGTCCTCTATGCTGTATCTGCATCTCTCGCAACCTCCTTCTGAATTCCTTTTCCATGTCGGCTGGTATCTGTATCTCTCCTCTCCTTTCAGTTGGTGCTGTTTTTTTAGGTGTTGTCTCTGATTGCCGTATTTCCGCCATTCTCTGCTCATGTTGTCGCTCATCCTGCTGCTCGATTTCTCTAATGGCTTCCTGTATGGCGGTCTCTGATGGGTTAGCACCATATAATGCCAAGCGCTCTCGAACTCGTTGCTGAAACAAATCTTCAACTGACCGGGGTCCTGCATCACCATTCCTCTGGTTCATCTCGGCTCTCAAGTAAGTCTTTCAGCGTGACTTTCCTGCAGGCTGCATAGCTTGGTCATTCACTGTGGTGGCTTGGAGTGTCCCAGGAACTGGAGGGAAAATCCCACTGCTGCCACCAATGTAACGGCACCCCAATCTCAAGGGGTATTAACGCCGTTTACGATGTTCCCTCTCCTAGGCACACATCCACTCGCTACCGATATCCACAGCTAAACGACCCTTTCCTATAGGAGCCGACCCCTCTGGAAGAAGACGAGACACACTCTGTCTCTTCTGTAGTAGGAATGACTTTATTATTGACAAACATTGTAACTTTATACACAATTCAGGGCACATGATTTAACATGAACAAGGGCCCAGCTCCACCCACACATCCCAAAACTCAACACCTCATCCTGACGTCTGCTAGGCTTCAAAAGATCCCAACACAATAGAATATACGATCTCCAATACACATCTTCCCACAAAGGGTTGGCAGCCAGTCTGTCTGGCGACAACAGGTTCTAAACCCTTTACATCTTAAATCCCTTTGTATTGTAAATCCCAGTCTGCCTTTACAAAAAACACAAGTATAGGGTTAATTACTTCTATTCACACCAGACCTTCCCAAGTCATACTGAACAATAGAATGCAAATTACCTTAATTCCTCACAGCCATGATTACACAAAGTCAGGGCGGTCGGTGATGATATTAGCATCTAAGAGTATGTGTCTAAACATCATGAAGGCGTCACTTTCCAATTAACCTGTTGAGGTCATAATCAAACAGTAGAGAGTTCTTTGCAGGTATCCTGGGGAATATGGTGGATGAATATTACAGACCCAATCTAGATAAAATGTATGTACAGCATTGAATATGGCCATCATAGACCATATTGGGGTTTTCATTCACCCTGTGCCCCTAATAGAGACACAGGGTGATTGACACATAAGAGCCATTGGGGAAGCTGGCGCAAGGGTATTTCATACTTCCTAAGCGATTCTGAGTTCCCCGGGCCTTCCCGTTACAATCACTATTTACCCAGTTTGGTAGTAAGGGCTTTAGTCGTTCTGCTATTACTTTGGCAAAAATCTTTATATCTGTGTTTAACAGGGATATTGGGCGGTAACTCGCTGGGACTGTTGGATCCTTTCCTTTTTTTTAAATAAGGGTTATATAGACTAATAGTGATTCCTTCCATAAGGTCTCTCCTTCAGACAGGGCATTAAGGTATTCACATAGTTTAGGGATCAAAAACTTTTGAAATCTCTTATAATATAGGATTGAGTACCCGTCAGGTCCGGGAGACTTCCCAAGGGCCATACTGTTTATTACTCTTCTTACTTCTTCTGGAGCAACTGGAACTTCCAGTTGCTCCAGTTCCTCCCTTGGCACAGAGGGAAGGTCCAGACCTCTCAGGTACTCATAGATTTCTCCCTCCCTGCCTACCTCCTTCTGCTTCACGTTGTATAATGAGCTATAGTATTCATGGAAGACCTCCGCTATTTCCGGGGACGAGTGAACCAACTCTCCCTAATGGTTTTTAACTTTAGGGATAAAGGAGCGATTTTTTTTCCCTTATTACTCTGGCCAGCCACTTCTCAGATTTGTTTCCCCATTGATACCTCTTCTTGTTTACCATGTGAAAGGCTCGTTTTTTCTCCTGTTTTAAAAGGTCCACTAATTGCACTCCTTTTGTTACTAATTCCTGTCTCTCCAGGATACCTTGGGGTCTTGCCATTTGTTCTAAATCCTGTATCTCTCTGTATAGGCAGCAGAGTTTCTCTTCCCTCTCCCTCTTTTTCCCTACGCCTGCCCCTATCAATACCCCCCCTTATAACGGCCTTGTGTGCTTCCCATAGGGCTGCTCGAGAGATTTCTGGTGTATCATTTACCGCAAAAAAAATTCAAGTTCCTGCTCAATCTTCTTAATTATCCCCGGGTCCTGGATAAGGGAATTATTCAGTCTCCAGTTCCTTCCGGGCCTAATATTTTATATTTCTAACTTAGTCACTACTGGGGCATGATCAGATAAAGTAATTGCTTTGATATCCGTGCTTTTAAAAGACGGCAGCAATTGATGTTCTATAAAGATGTAATCGATCCTTGAAAATGACCCGTGGACTGGGGAGTAAAAAGTGTAGTCTCTTTTTCCTGGGTGCTTAACCCTACATGTATCCACCAGCTGATGTTCCATAAATAGTTTTTTTACCACCTTCTGTCTTTTAGCTGTGAAATGGGAGGGCCCCCCTGTTGTATCTATCTGTGGGTCTATACTCAGATTAAAATCCCCCGCCAATATAAGTTTACCTTCTTTAAATATTTAGATTTTTTTCAAAACTTACTTTAAAAATAAGTCTGGTTCCCTGTTTGGAGAGTATATATTCGCCAGTGTACATTCCGCATTAAACAAAGTCCCCGTAACAAAGAGAAATCTTCCCTCAGGATCTGCCAGTTGCTCTCTAACTATAAAGACCGTGCTTTTACTTAATGAAATCAAACAAGATCTGAAGGGATACCCTGCTGACAGGATGTCCTGGTTTGGTAGGATAAATGTAATTAAAATGGTGACCCTTTCAAAAGCCCTGCATATTTTTCAGACCCTTCCGATAAATATTCCGGAGACCTATTTTAAAACCCTTGGCTTATTAATCAAGAGATTTATATGGAAACATAGAGGCCCAAGCATTGCTTATAAGACACTGGCTAAATCAAAGTCATTCAGGGGTCTGTTTCTCCCATATTTTGGGAAGTATCATGAGGCTGCAGTTCTGCGGAGAATAATAGATTGGTACTTCCCAGAAAAAATGGGCACCACTGGAGGAAAATATAATCAATTTAAATCTGGGCCAGATAATATGGTTACCAAGGCAATGTAGTGGTTTTGTTAAGGATCTGGCCTCAATTACAACAGAGACCTTTAGAGCCTGGGATAACCTATTTAGAATTGCCAGTAGGGATGAGCTGAACACCCCCCGGTTCGGTTCGCACCAGAACCTGCGAACGGACCAAAAGTTTGCGCAAACTTTAGAACCCCATTAAAGTCTATGGGACTGGAACGTTCGGAATCAAAAGTGATAATTTTAAAGGCTAATATGCAAGTTATTGTCCTAAAAAGGGTTTGGGGACCCGGGTCCTGCCCCAGGGGACATGTATCAATGCAAAAAAAGTTTTAAAAACTGCAGTTTTTTGGGGAGTAGTGATTTTAATGATGCTTAAAGTGAAAAAAAAGTGAAATATTCCTTTAAATATCGTAGCTGGGGAGTGTCTATAGTATGCCTGTGAAGTGGCATGTGTTTCCGTGTTTAGAACTGTCCCTGCACAAAATGACATTTCTAAAGGAAAAAAAGTCATTTAAAACTGCTTGCGGCTTTATTGTAATGTCTGGTCCCGGCAATATGGATGAAAATCATTGAGAAAAATGGCATGGGTACCCCCCCCAGCCTATTACCAGCCCCTTTGGGTCTTGTAGGGATATTAACCACTTCCATACAGGGCTTTTTATACCACTTCAATACTGGGCCTATTCTGGCACTTCTCTCCTACATGTACAAATCATCATTCTTTTGCTAGAAAATTACTCATAACCCTGAAACATTATATATGTCTTTTTTAGCAGACACCCTAGGGAATAAAATGACGGTCGTTGCAACTTTTTATCTTGCACGGTATTTGCGCAATAATTTTTCAAACGCCTTTTTTTGGGGAAAAAAATGGTTTCATGAATTAAAAAATAACAAAACAGTAAAGTTAGCCCAATTTTTTTGTAAAATATGAAAGCTTATGTTACGCCGAGTAAAAAGATACCTAACATGTCACGCTTTAAAATTGCGCACACTCATGGAATGGCGCCAAACTTCTGTACTTAAAAATCTCCATAGGCGACGCTTTGAAAATTTTAACAGGTTACCAGGTTAGAGTTACAGAGTAGGTCTAGTGCTAGAATTGTTGCACGCGCTCTAACGCACGCAGCGATGCCTCACATGTATGGTTTGAATGGCGTTTACATATGCGGGCGGGACTTAAGTGTGTGTTCGCTTCAAAGCGTGAGCTATTGGGGACGGGCGTTTTAAAAAAATATATATATATTTATTTATTTTTTAAACTTTTTTTTTACCCTTTTTTTTTCTGATCACTTTTATTCCTATTACAAGGAATGTAAACATCCCTTGTAATAGGAATGTGTGTGACAGGTCCTCTTTATGGAGAGATGCGGGGTCAATAAGTCCCCACATCTCTCCTCCAGGCTGGAAAGCATGAGATCAGTGAATTTTTTTTCACGATCTCATACTTACAGCCGCAATGGTGGCTTTGTTTACATTTGAGGACCCGGGCGTGATGTCATCACATCGGGCCCGGGCCTCCGACGATCATAGAGATGACTGGTGACCATCTGGTCACCAGTCATCTCTATGCTCATCACGTGACCCACCACCGGCGCCGACGATTCTCTCCGGGTCCCCGATCGCACAAAAGAGCCCGAAGAAGCACCGGATGGCGGCGGGAGGGGGTGATGTCCCCTCCCGCCGCCTATAAGAACGATCAAGCGTCGGAACCGCCGCTATGATCATTCTTATGGTGCGCAGGATCGCCGGCTGCAAACAAGGATATCTGAATGATGCCTCTAGCTGCAGGCATCATTCAGATATCCCCCCTCAAACCCAGGATGTCATATGACATCCACCCGGAGGGAGAGAGGGTTCCTGCCGTCGTCATTTTGCTATGGCCTGCAGCTCCTTGCCTGTATTTGTATGAGAACACCAGCAATTGTATTCAGGCAAGCTTTAGGTGCACACTGTGCAAAGGACACTAAATCAAAATACTGCAGCTCCCTGCCTGTATTTGTATGAGAACACCAGCAATTGTATTCAGGTAAGCTTTAGGTGCACACTGCGCAAAGGACACTAAATCAAAATACTGCAGCCCCCTGCCTGTATTTGTATGAGAACACCAGCAATTGAATTCAGGTAAGCTTTAGGTGCACACTGTGCAAAGGACACTAAATCAAAATACTGCAGCTCCCTGCCTGTATTTGTATGAGAACACCAGCAATTGTATTCAGGTAAGCTTTAGGTGCACACTGTTCAAAGGACACTAAATCAAGATACTGCAGCTCCCTGCCTGTATTTGTATGAGAACGCCAGCAATTGTATTCAGGTAAGCTTTAGGTGCACACTGTGCAAAGGACACTAAATCAAAATACTGCAGCTCCCTGCCTGTATTTGTATGAGAACACCAGAAATTGTATTCAGGTAAGCTTTAGGTGCACACTGTGCAAAGAACACTAAATCAAAATACTGCAGCTCCCTGCCTGTATTTGTATGAGAACACCAGCAATTGTATTCAGGTAATCTTTAGGTGCACACTGTGCAAAGGACACTAAAACAAAATACTGCAGCTCCCTGCCTGTATTTGTATGAGAACACCAGCAATTGTATTCAGGTAAGCTTTAGGTGCACACTGTGCAAAGGACACTAAATCAAAATACTGCAGCTCCCTGCCTGTATTTGTATGAGAACACCAGCAATTGTATTCAGGTAAGCTTTAGGTGCACACTGTGCAAAGAACACTAAATCAAAATACTGCAGCTCCCTGCCTGTATTTGTATGAGAACACCAGCAATTGTATTCAGGTAAGCTTTAGGTGCACACTGTGCAAAGACACAGTACACTAAGTGAAAATACTGCAGCTAACACAATCACCTGTCTGCCTGTCAGTATATATGAAGAGAATAAAAGAAACGGATCTAGCTAAACTGAATACAGTGTATAAATATATATACAACAACTAGGATGTATATATATCCTCTACATACTGTAACTGAAGCTAACTGACTTGCCTGCCTGCTCTATCTAACTCAAATTAAATGACACTGTCTCTCTCTCTGTCTGTCTTTAACCACCTCCTCAACACACTACACAAGACCGCCACGCAGGCGGCTTTATATAGTGTGGGGCGTGTACTAAACCCCCTGAGACATAATTGGCCAAAGCCACCCTGGCTTTGGCCAATTATGGCTCTCCATTTTTTCCGCGCTGTGATTGGCCAAAGCATGCGGGCCATAGTGCATGCTTGGCCAGTCATCAGCCAGCAATGCACTGCGATACCGCCGTGAAGTATGGGCCGTAATGCACCACTCAAATTTGGCGCGAATGGCCCATAATGTTCGAAATTCAGCGAACGGCCGAACAGACAATGTTCGAGTCAAACATGGGTTCGACTCAAACTCAAAGCTCATCCCTAATTGCCAGGCACAAATTACTTCCCACCAGGGAAGGAAAATAAGATGTTCCTTAAATGGAACTCCTCAGATTGCCTGAGATTGAAGCATTATCTGAATTGGAATGTCTTTTGTTCTCTATCAGAGCTATGCTCTTTCCAATGGGATGCTTAGAGACATAGACAACTCCAAACCTTCACGAACGCTCTCCCAAAACCCCTACTTTCTGTCCATGAGCTCACCCCATGGGAAAGACTGGTGGACCAGGGGGGAATGAATAGACAATGGATATCTAGTATATATAAGTTGTTGATTTCCCCACCTGATTCTGGGTCATCAGGTCTTTTAGAGAGCTGGGAGCCTTAACTTTACTAAAAGTAAAGTTATAGATTATGTTCATTCTACCTCAATGGATGTGAGGATAAAAGAAATGAACTATAAATTGTTAACAAGGTTCCATCAAAATTACATACGTTTAATTTAGATGTATCACCTTTGTGTTGGAGAGATTGTGGGGGCGAGGGAACACATGCCCATATATGGTGGTGCTGTCCTTTGATCCAGACTTATTGGAAAGAAGTGTTGAGTTTAATTAAGAAGATCAGTAATATTGCAGTTAGGCAGGACCCCTGGGAATGCCTGTTTCATGCCTCAAGTGATTAAAGGGAAACATATAGAGTAGCACTGACCCCATTTCTAAATGCAGTTAAAGCCTTAATACCAAAATATTCGAATGTAAGAAAAATACCAACTATGAAGGAGTGGCTTAGGGAAGTAGACAGAACTAGGTTAATAGAAGAATTAATGCACTTACAAAATGATGTTGGACCAAGATTCCAAAGAACTTATAGGAGTTGGCTTGAGTTCAAACAGTCCTCAATCTACATGAGTCATATAGGCAGTAAGAATTTGTAGCAAGAGATCATGGGGCAGGGGGAACTGTCTGATGGAGTAATATGCTTAATAAGCATAAACAGTTTTTTGTTCAGCTGTGTCTTCATTCTCTGTTTACCGATGACCACCTCCGTTCTCTCCCTCCATTTCCCCCCTCCCTTCTTACCCACCCTTTTTTTGGTAATTTTTTTATAGGTGGAACCGGGGAGATTCCTAGTAAGAGAGTCCCATGGCTCTCCTTTCTCACATTAGGTAATATTACTTGTATCCCCTTCTTCCCCCCCCTTTCCTCTTTCACTTACGGTACATTCCCCTCCCCCCCACTTTTTTTTCTTTTTGATAGAGTAGTGTAAATGGGGTCACATAAGTAGTAAAGGGAACATAGGAAATTAAGGTAGAGCCGGGGTGAATGCTTTTGGCAATTATCTTGGGATGTAACCATAAATTAAAATGAAAAAAAATTCACAATTTTTTACTTAGTTCTGTCTTCCATGGTTATTAAAATGAGTGTGGTTTTTGTTTGTAGTGAGGGTTGTTAGGTGGTTTTGGGTAGAGTTTAATACCCTCTTCTCAAATTTTGTGTGCCCTGCATGTGTGCACAGATCTGTACACCCAAAAAATGTAGGACCAATATCTGTCTACAACAACTGATTGGTAGCTAGTTTTTCAATTGTCAATACCCTAACTTTTTATTTTAATAAATCATGTCTTTTTCTCTATTGAATTTTTTAGATTGTAACATTTAGCTTGAGGTGACAGTGCGTCAGGCATGTGTTGCTGACAGATTTACTGCATCCTTTGAAATAAAAAAGTAAAAATACCATGCATCCAAAACACCACAAACCCTCAACCTAGGTGCACTGCAACCTCATGCCATATTGCCCATATACTCATAAAGTGGTTGGTCTTAGTTGAATGTGTATACAATAAATGTATTGATTTTATCAGTAACATTTTCTATAGGGTACTCTGTAGTCTTCAGTTATCCAGGTCTGATTCATTTTATTAAAGGTCAACTTCTCAGTTACAATCCCCCCCCATTACTTTACTGAAGGCCTTCACTGACATGACATGTGAAGCAGGGCAGAGTAGAAACCCAGGTGCATATTGGACCACTTCCAGACAGTTGTACATCATTGGCATCCAGTAGTACATGAATATGATCACAGTTATAGCCTTGCTGTTCCTGCCTGGGACATGATGGTGTCTTAGTATTCTATTTTTGCCCAAGGTAGTACCCAGTTCACATTACTGTCCCTGCCTGTGTTTGCTTGACAAATGGGGATGGTGGGTGGTAAAATGGCTGGGTATGGATGAGCATTTGGGTCATGGCACTATCAAAGGTCAAATTAAGACCCCTTCTGTCTTTTTTCAAACCCGAAGGGCCTAGTATGGATTTGTGGATTTGGGTGGGTCCCCACACCCTTTTTGCACAAATGTTTTAGCTGGCAATTCTTTTTTTTTTTATTTAGCTGTCAGCGGGAACCCCCGCTGACAGCTGCAGACTCATCGGTTGTTAAGGATGCAAAACCCGTGAAAAAATGCATCAGAAACGCAACACTTGCATTTCTGGTGCAACTCCATTGATGTCTATTATACGCAAAATACAACTTACTGTGGGGAAAAAGTCCATGGCCCTTTTTAAAAACGCACGGGCTAAAAAAAATCATAGATGTGAACGTGTACCTCAGGAAACCATGTTAAATGGACTGTAGTGCGTTTCTGAAAAACGAAAAATGCACAAAAAGCACATAGGTGTAAATGTAGGGTAAAAAAGCCCTATGACCCGGTACACATCTATGCCGTTTGCTCTTCATAGTTTCTGCATGGGTTTTTGCAGTGTGCTTTGCGTTTTTTGCACGCGATTTGCGTTTTGCATTTTTTATGCATTTTTTTGACCAATTTGTTGTTGGGCAGATTAAAAAACACAAAGCGCAATTCGCGGCACATTTGCGGTAAAATAGTGGCAAAAATGCACTACATGCTTTTCTGCAGCTTCTCCATTGAAGTCTATTGAAGCAAAAAAGCACCATTTTGCATTTGAAAAAAGTCCCTGACCCTTTCCAAAAGCGCAGTGGCTGAAAAAAAGCACAGGAACAGTTGTCCCCACTGAAAGATATTCACTCACCTTTTACTTTCATGTACACTCAAAATTTTGGGATTTCCTTTTTTCTGGCTCTGCCTCAATGACATGGTCGCTAAAACGAATATAAAGGTTAATCTTCCCAGCAGCAACACGGACAGCAATTTAAAAAAAACGTATACTTTAGAATATATCATTAGCCTGCATTTTCTTATGTAAAGACCTTTATGAAAACATGCAAAGAGTGTTTTATTTTTAACAGTCAACAAATGTCTATGAACTAACTGAAATTGTATTTATTTTATTTTTACATTACTGTTAAATATGGTATAGATTTTTCTTGTTTGATTGTTTTATATACATTTTACTTCAAGTTCCCCTGAGTAACAAAGCATGACGAAGTTGTATTTTATAACTTTAATTTCCCTTTTATGGCATATGGAACATAAAGTAACAATTTCATCTTTACACCAATTTCTGCTGCAGTATATTAAAACAACATGTGAAATCAGTGTGTGAAGTCTGAGGTTGGTTCTACAACTGTATGTGCCAGTCTTGTATGTCTATCAATCATAGGGAGGCACTCTCAGTATTATGAATTACCGTTAGCCTGGCTCCTACATTACTGATATATGATTTGATTATGTGTGAAAACATGTTCCAGCTAAATTCTCCTACCACATGGAGCAGGAGTTTTAAAATGAACTAAACATATCTATAAAACACTGCAATTATGCAGAACTCAGCAAAGCTATACACAGAGATTTGCTCACTGAAAATACAGCAGAAGCATTCACATGGTTTTTACATAAGGCGTTTAACTTTTAGTGTATATCCTCTATAGTCAAATTTTTCAGCATAATAATAGTCAAATGTGGTCCTTGTTACTAGTTAAAGTAAAGAAGGTAAATGCATTTGCTTTATTTATTTACCTTTAAAATGTTGGTATGTACAAAACTATTTATATAGTGCTTTAATGACTATGCATTACTGTGGGAAATACCAGAAATGGGGCACTTCCAAAAATAATGAAATCAATCAATCTTTTTGGGTATGAGAGCTTTCCGTGTGCCAGTATAGTTTGTTTTATAACCATATATACTTCAAGCATGATAACAGATGAGATTGTAGGCGTGCCACCTAATACGCTGGACTGAACAACATTTAAAAATAGTTATGGCTGATGGCCTAGGGCAGCAGTTGTCAACCTCAGTCCTCAAGTACCCCCAACAGGCCAAGTTTTGGGAATTTCTCTAGCTGTCCAAAATACCAAGCCATTGAATCTGATTTAGGGTTGAAAATATATTTATTGGTATTTCAACAGAGTATACAAACAACAGTATATAGAGTTACAATTTAGAAACAGTCACAGGTAAACTGGCGTGATGAGTCATCTAAATGGCTATCGCCCACAGCTTAGCTCTTATCACCATGCAAAACAATATTAACATCAATGACCGTGAGTTGACATAAGAAGTAGATTTGACTGTAAGAGCCTCGTCATTCATGGCAAGATTGTAACCAAAAAGGAAAAAAATTAATTTGGGGGAATGGCAAAACAAAAAGAAAGGACAGGGAAGAAAAAATAAATAAATTTGAAAGTGGGGGATCAGGTGTTGGGAATGTGGTGGGGTAGAAAAGGACAGAAAAGGGAGGAGAAGATGGAAAAAGAGGAAAAAGGAAGAAAGACAAAAGGAAAGTAAGTAAGAAAAGATCAAAGAAAAGTGTGAGAGCTGCCCGGGAGACATTCATAGAAGGGTAATAAGGGTGCTGTGGGGGGGGAGGGGAACCCTAAAGTACAAACCCAGCCCATCCCACTCTCATGAGACGTACAAGAACGATCACGTCGGAGTGGACAACATATTTGTGAGCGTATCGGAGGAGGAGAAGCGGAGCCACATGAGCCACAATAGTTTATATTTGTCAAAGGTGTCGTTGTCGAGGGCCAGCATCTCCTCCATTCTCATAGAGTCGTTCATAATCGAGACCCAATGTGATAAGGGAGGAGTGGTGGTTGACTTCCAATAGGATGGGATGAGCTGTCTGGCCGAAGACATAAAGAAACGGAGTAGATTTAGTTTTTGTGAGGTAATCGATCCCGGAAATATAGAGAGAAGGGCAATCTTAGGAGAGGGAGTCAACGATTCATCGTAAATTTTGATATAGCAATCAAATACCTGAGTCCAGAAGGGGCGGATTCTCTTGCATTCCCACCAGACATGTAAGTAGGTCCCTGTAGAGGTAGAACATCGCCAGCAAGATGCTGAAGAGGACGGGAACATTTTGTGTAGTGTGGAGGGGTCCCTGTACCATCTTGACAGAATCTTGTTTTTTTTTACCTGTGAATAACAGGAGATCGTGGACTTATGGGTAACGTGGAACAAGGTCTGCCAATCTGGTCGTGGGATGTCCTCACCCAAGTCTGCAGACCACATTCTGGCATAAGAAGGTAGATCATTATGTGTAAGGGCCTGTAGGAGACAAAATATGGTCGAGAGGAGGTGTCTGGGTGTCACTGAAAGGGAGCACAGTCATTCAAACTCAGTACTAGAACGGTGTATTTGGGATGAAGAATGTAAGTGTCTTGTGAATGTAGATAAGTGTAGGGTAGTGAGCCAATCGTAAGGTCCTATCTGTGTCACAGGTGTTCCTTGTGTTGGGTGCACAAAGGAATGCGCTTTGTGGCCAGTCAGCCCTTTTGAAGGGGCCTATCGTTGTCGTTCCTATACCCTGAGGAAAGGCGGGATTATCGAATAGGGGAGACAATGGAGAAGGATCGGAGGATAGAGTGGAGCACAGTCCCCTGTTATACCATAGTCTAAGAGAGGCTAGCGTTAGCGGAGAGCAAGAGGGTATACGAGTGAGGCCGTTTTTGTATCCCCAGAGTATTGCTCGGAGATCTACAGGAGCTAGATCTTGTTCTATGGCGACAGAGGCCTTCAAGAAGGGACAAGGGAACCATTCTAGGATGCGCGCTACGTGGGTGGCCTTGTAATAGGTCTCGAAGTCAGGGAGGCCCGCTCCACCCTGCAGTTTTGGGCGTGTGAGCAAATTATATCTCACCCTAGGTAACCCCCGGTTCCACATAAATCTAATAGCGAGTGAACGTAGAGAAGTAAAGAAGGATTTGGGAACTATGATGGGGACCGTTTGTAGGAGGTATAACAATTTGGGCAGGGTGTCCATTTTCAGGGTATTGATTCGTCCGAACCATGGTAAAGAAGACCCTCCCCACTCCCCCAAGTCCTTCCATATACGGGAGAGTAAAGGAACATAATTTAAAGAGAAGAGATTGGAGAGGTTAGAAGGTATAATGACCCCCAAGTATGAAACTCCCTTCGTCTGCCACTGGAAAGAGAAGTTCGCCCTGAGTACGGACATCGTAGTGGAGGGGAGGGAGATATTGAGAGCTTCAGTCTTGGATATGTTAAGTTTGAAATTGCTAAACGAACCAAATTGATGGTATTCTGAGAAAAGGGATGGTAAGGAAATATGGGGGTGTTGTATGTAGACCAGGAGATCATCGGCATAGAGGGACAATTTGTAATGAGAGGAAGGTGTTTGGATACCGTGTATGGAGGTATTTTGTCTAATGGCGCAGGCTAGGTGTTCTCTAACAATGACAAATAAGAGGGGGGAAAGGGGGCAGCCCTGCCGGGTACCATTGAAGATATCAAATGGTTCAGAAGCAGTGCCATTGACTAAGACAGAGGCCGAAGGTTGGGATTAAAGGAACAGCACCTTAGAGATAAATGTCGTGCCCAAGCCTAACTGTTCTAATGAGAGTCGAAGAAATCTCCAGTTGACCCGATCGAACGCCTTTTCAGCGTCGAGGAGGCAGGCTTTTAGCCCTTGGTGTTGGATAAGGGAGATTAGGTGAATAGTCTTGGTGGTGTTGTCCCTTGCCTCACGACCCAGGACAAATCCCACTTGGTCGTTATGGATCACTCCAGGGAGTAGAGGGGATAAGTGATTGGCCAATACCTTTGCGAACAGTTTTAGATCTATGTTGAGCAGAGATATTGGCCGATTGCTGCTACATTGGGACGGATCTTTGCCTGGTTTGGGTAATATGGAGATATTGGCAGACAGCAAGCCTTTAGGCGGTGGGTGGGAGTCATCCATAGGGCCTAGAAATTCAGGCGCCACCAGGGGCTTGTCCAGTTCATCAACATCTGATGTGTTGATGGGGGGTAATGCCGTCCCTATAATATAATCTCGCATGTCGTCATTCGAGGGGGTGGTGCGTGCGGTTGGAGTAGTGGACT
This sequence comes from Rana muscosa, assembly GCA_029206835.1. Taxonomy (NCBI): domain Eukaryota; kingdom Metazoa; phylum Chordata; class Amphibia; order Anura; family Ranidae; genus Rana; species Rana muscosa. The sequence continues at coordinate 65,160,246 of CM055122.1, read as the reverse complement.
GTAGGTTATAGAGTCTGGAGTAGTCTTCCCGGAAGGCAGAGGATATGCGTAATAAAGGGAATGGAGTATCGGGGTGGCCTAGGATGGAGGATCGGGGCCAGGTGTTTGTCGCATTTATTTGCTAGTGAATAAGGGTAATTGCATGCCCTATCCCGAGCTATTAAGGAATGTGAGTCTAGAAGCTGAAAGTAGGTCTCTGCGGGCATTCGACAATCTGACAAAAATGGCAGGCTCCAAATCTCGTTTGTGTAGAGGTTCGAGTTCCCCTATAGTGGAGAGGAGACGGCAGATATCATCCGTTCGTATCTTTTTAAGACGGGAGCTGTGTTGTATAAATACGCCTCGGACCACGCATTTCAGGGCCTCCCACTGAATGAGAGTGGAGGTAGTATCTGAGGAGTTGTCTGAAATAAAGTTCTGAATGGTCTTGGAAATTTTAGCTACACAGACGGAGTCCCGCAATAAATTGTCATTGAGCCTCCATTGTGTACCTCTACGGGAAGTTGGGGGACGTGCAAGGGTCAAGTGGACCGGAGTGTGGTCAGACCAGAGTAGGTGACCCAATGTTGCCTGGATGGGGGAATCTAGTAGTGATTGGGATATTAGGAAGTGCTCGAGTCTGCTATAGGAATTGTGTGCTGCTGAATAATGGCTGTAATCCCTTTCCGTGGGATGCTGGACACGCCAAACATCCACCAGGTGGGAGGAGTGTAGTAGGGCTTTGATGCATGTCAGTGTAGAGAGTGGAACAGAGGACTTACCCGTGGATGTGTCTGCAGACATGACGACATTTAGATCTCCCCCAATGATGAAGCAGGGACCTCCAAATGAGGATAGTCTGGTGAGAACTGACGAGAGGAACTGAGCCTGATCCATGTTAGGTACATATATGTTGGCCACTCTGAAGAGAAAATTGTTTAGTTTCAGTTTGAGAAAGATGAAGCGACCATTAACATCAACAAGGGAGTCTAGGACACTCCCTTAGATTTGGCTTGGGAATTAGTACTGTGGTACCATTGTGGGTAGTACCTATAGTATTGCGTAGTGCAGGAATGGAATCCGTACAGAAATGTGTTTCCTGTAGTAATAAGATGCTAGAGCGCTTTTTATGAAAGTGGTAGAGAATCTGGCTCCGCTTCTCTGGTGTTTTAAACCCCCTGCAGTTAAAAGATGCTAAAGCTATCGGACAAACAGAAGCCATGATACATTCAGGCACGGGGGGGGGGGGGGTGGGGGTAAGGGGAGAAGGTAAACAAGGTAGGTGTCTAACATGTCAGCAGCTCTTGGGGAGGAGAACAGTGCCATAGAAGGCCTAGAAAAGGAAAGAGAAAGGAGGAAGGTAAGAGGGTAAAAGAGAAAAAAGAGGAGAGTAGATAGGAGGGAAGAAAAGGGGGGTGACATAGGTCAGTAGGACCAGATTAACATATAAAAACTTGGTTTGATCATGGTCATCGTCCCCACCCCCCATGACGATTAACAGAAACGTCAAAAAATATTCAAAGAGGGCCAATGAGGAAGAAGACCAACATATCAGATTCAGTAGAAAAAATTGAACAATAACAAAAAAGGCCACAAGGTGGCTCCAAAAAGACTGCAAGTAAAAAAAAAAAAAGAATCTTACAGCATGGCATACAGCCGTATACCAGTCAGTGTCCATAGTGACACTGAAAAAAATAAAAACCCTTTGAGGGGGGGGGGGGGTTGCAGTGAAAATTCGCCGGGCAGGGTAGTTCCCTGGACCCCAGCTCCACGGTGAATCAATTAAAAAACAGAACCAATATACAGAAATCATGACGTGAAAACAGTGTTGCATAAAATTGGTCATGAACATGTGATAGGAAACTCTAGATACAAGAAGGCATAAAACATGGCGTGGTGTTAATATAGTATAAAACTCAAAGGTGGGAGGTGACTGCAAGATAGAAACATGCACATTCAGGCTGCAAAGGGAAAATACTTGTTAATACATAGCAAATGGCCCTTGGTCTGGGCTAAATAGCATGAACAACCTGTAAAAAATACAATGGTGTTAACAAGAAGAAAATCATCATAACAGTCCAAGGCTTAGGGTGAGTAAACCGTGTGAATGGAACAGTAACTGGGTGAGGACATCAGAATAGACCTCAAAAAACAATGGTAGTAACCCAGGCACAGGGGGGCAGACTGCAGTAGAAACTTGACTGCATCTGCCCTGTGTCATCTCGGGGGGGACCCTGGAAAGGCAAAACAAGGGAAGTGTCAGATTCAATCAGGACAAGTTCAATCGTCGGTGTCTCATTGAATCTGAATTAAAGCACCTGTGGGGGTACTTGAGGACCGAGGTTGGGGGTTGAGAACCACTGGTCTAGGACATGCAGGCCAGGAAAGGGGGGGGGGTAGAATGTGCTCCTCCTCTTGAGCCATACTAGACCAGATACCCTCAAAATGAGGGTCAGGAGAGGACGTGTTGATGAAGAAAAAGACCACTTCCCAACAACCCTTGCCCAGTGGTTGTGGGGGTCTGTGGGCAGGGGGCTTATGTGAATCTGGAAGCCCCCTTTAACAATAAGGGGACACCCGGATACCACCCTTTCCCAAGTGTAAAGTAAATAAACATACCTACAAGTCCTTTATTAAAATGTGCCACAATGTAAATTGTAAATGCATCCATCTGTCAAATGGCACTTCTAATGGCTTTCTTGTAACAATGGCTTTCTTCTTGCCACTCTTTCATAAAGGCCAGATTTGTGGAGTGCATGACTAATAGTTGTCCTGTGGACAGATTCTTTCACCTGAGCTGTGCATCTCTGCAACACCTCCAGAGTTACCATGGGCCTCTTGGCTGCTTCTCTGATTATTGCTCTCCTTGCCCGGCCTGTCAGTTTAGGTGGAGGGCCATGTCTTGGTTGGTTTCCAGTTGTGCCATACTCTTTCCATTTTCAGATGATGGATTGAACAGTGCTCCGTGAGATGTTCAAAGCTTGGTATAATTTTTATATCCTAACCCTGCTTTAAACTTCTCCACAACTTTATTCCTGACCTGTCTGGTGTGTTCCTTGGCCTTCATGATGCTGCTTGTTTACTAAGGTTCTCTAACAAACCTCTGAGGGCTTCCCGGAACAGCTGTATTTATACTGAGATTAAATTACGCACAGGAGGACTCTATTTACTAATTAGGTGACTTCTGAAGGTAATTGGTTCCACTAGATTTTAGTTAGGGGTATCAGAGCAAAGGGGGCTGAATACAAATGCACGCCACACTTTTCAGATATTTATTTGAAAAAAAATAATTAAAACCATTTATCATTTTCCTTCCACTGCACAATTATGTGGCACTTTGTGTTGGTCTATCACATAAAATCCCAATAAAATACATTTATGTTTTTAGTTGTAACATGAAAAAAATGGGCAAATTTAAGGGGTATGAATACTTTTTCAAGGCACTGTATACAAATTACTGAAAGTCACTAAAACTTGAAGGGTTTATGATTGACTGATATGGTGATTCCTTTGATGTTAAATAAACTAAAATGAGTTCTGTGCATCCTTGTCTAGTGGCACCTAACTAAACAGGTTAGTGAAAATTAATTAAGGTACAAGCAGAGAATGCTTACAACACAAAAAACGGTTATCACAGGCCCAACATTTCAGGAAGTTTATTATAATTTATGACAGAGGTGTTCCAAAACTTAAGCCATAGGATTTCCTGCCACCATATCTATATAGAGTACACCCTTAAGATAGTGTATTTTTGTTGTACAGATCCCAAAGGGCTGGAGGCCTAGGCCTACCAAACCTTTGGTTGAATTTTTTAGCGGCTCGATTTTCGCAAATGGCTCAATGGAGTATCCCTAATTCAAGGGTTCCCTGGGTCATTTTTGAATCTCTGTCTATCAAACCCTATTGTCTTAAATCCATACTTTGGTCTCCTACCAACTTGGTGCATAAACTCTCCTCCCTTAATTCCGTGGCGACTCACACCCTTATTCTTTGGAACCAGTATAAAACCAAATTAGGCCTCGTTACCCCTGCTCCCCCGGGTTCTTCCTTTTTAGGTGATCCCTTATTTGCCACGGCATTTGTATGCCCCCATAGCTTCTCGTGGTGGATATCCAACTCCCTGGTCACACTAAGTGACCTCCAAATAGATGGTGCTTTTGCCTCGTTTGACCTTCTTCGAACCCGTAAACAGATCCCGCCTAGAGAGTACTATAGGTATCTACAAATCAGGCACTTTTTTAGCTCCCATTTTGCACTCACCCCGTCTCACCCCTCTTCTGTCTTTGAACGGATCTGCCGTGACTCTCCCAGGGGCAAAGGTCTTATTTTGTGGCTGTATAGTGATACTTTAGCCTCAACCTTCTCAGAGGAGCCTCCATATAAATCCAAGTGGGAGGCCGACTGTGGGGAACAGTTCTCTCCCGAGGACTGGGACATCATGCTGGATAACTTGCGCAAGGCCATGAAGTCCCTAGCAGTGAGGGAAACTGCCTACAAAGTCCTTACAAGGTGGTATTATACCCCGTCCAGACTTCAGACTAGGGATGAGCTTCGTGTTCGAGTCGAACATACGTTCGACTCGAACATCGGCTGTTCGATCGTTCGACGAAGATCGAACGATTTGGGCCGTTCGCGCCAAATTCGAGTGACGCGAACGGCCCACAATGCACTACGCCATCGCAGTGTCATCCAGGCGCTGTGATTGGCCAAGCATGCTTGGCCAATCACAGCGCCGGCAGCGAGGAGAGCAATGATTGGCCACAGGCAGGATGCCTGTGGCCAATTATTGCTGATGGGGTTTAGTACACGCCCCACACTATAAAAGGCCGCCAGCGCGGCGGCCTTGTGTAGTGTGTTCCGGAGCAGGGAAAGAGAAGCATAGGCAGGGACAGTGTCATTTTTTTTCCTTTACATAATCCTGGATTCCTTGTGTTTAGGGACAAATAAGGATAGGTAGGGAGAGTGTCAGTGACAGTGTGCTATTCTGTGCTAATCCTTGTTTGTAGGGACAGAGAGGTACAGTGAGGGAAACTGACAGTGTGCTATTCTGTTCTAAAACTATTTTGCTGAACCATATTTTCAATCCTTGAGTTGAGGGACAGAGAGCTACAGTGAGGGAAAGTGTCAGTGTGCTATTGTGTTCTAAAACTATTTTGCTGAACCATATTTTCAATCCTTGAGTTGAGGGACAGAGAGCTACAGTGAGGGAAACTGACAGTGTGCTATTGTGTTCTAAAACTATTTTGCTGAACCATATTTTCAATCCTTGAGTTGAGGGACAGAGAGCTACAGTGAGGGAAACTGACAGTGTGCTATTCTGTTCTAAAACTATTTTGCTGAACCATATTTTCAATCCTTGAGTTGAGGGACAGAGAGCTACAGTGAGGGAAAGTGTCAGTGTGCTATTGTGTTCTAAAACTATTTTGCTGAACCATATTTTCAATCCTTGAGTTGAGGGACAGAGAGCTACAGTGAGGGAAACTGACAGTGTGCTATTGTGTTCTAAAACTATTTTGCTGAACCATATTTTCAATCCTTGAGTTGAGGGACAGAGAGCTACAGTGACGGAAACTGACAGTGTGCTATTCTGTTCTAAAACTATTTTGCTGAACCATATTTTCAATCCTTGAGTTGAGGGACAGAGAGCTACAGTGAGGGAAAGTGTCAGTGTGCTATTGTGTTCTAAAACTATTTTGCTGAACCATATTTCCAATCCTTGAGTTGAGGGACAGAGAGCTACAGTGAGGGAAACTGACAGTGTGCTATTCTGTTCTAAAACTATTTTGCTGAACCATATTTTCAATCCTTGAGTTGAGGGACAGAGAGCTACAGTGAGGGAAAGTGTCAGTGTGCTATTGTGTTCTAAAACTATTTTGCTGAACCATATTTTCAATCCTTGAGTTGAGGGACAGAGAGGTACAGTGAGTGAAACTGACAGTGTGCTATTCTGTTCTAAATCAATTTTGCTGTTCCATATTTTCAATCCTTGAGTTGAGGGACAGAGAGCTACAGTGAGGGAAACTGACAGTGTGCTATTCTGTTCTAAAACTATTTTGCTGAACCATATTTTCAATCCTTGAGTTGAGGGACAGAGAGGTACAGTGAGGGAAACTGACAGTGTGCTATTCTGTTTTAAAACTATTTTGCTGAACCATATTTTCAATCCTTGAGTTGAGGGACAGAGAGCTACAGTGAGGGAAACTGACAGTGTGCTATTCTGTTCTAAAACTATTTTGCTGAACCATATTTTCAATCCTTGAGTTGAGGGACAGAGAGCTACAGTGAGGGAAAGTGTCAGTGTGCTATTGTGTTCTAAAACTATTTTGCTGAACCATATTTTCAATCCTTGAGTTGAGGGACAGAGAGGTACAGTGAGTGAAACTGACAGTGTGCTATTCTGTTCTAAATCAATTTTGCTGTTCCATATTTTCAATCCTTGAGTTGAGGGACAGAGAGCTACAGTGACGGAAACTGACAGTGTGCTATTCTGTTCTAAAACTATTTTGCTGAACCATATTTTCAATCCTTGAGTTGAGGGACAGAGAGGTACAGTGAGTGAAACTGACAGTGTGCTATTCTGTTCTAAATCAATTTTGCTGAACCATATTTTCAATCCTTGAGTTGAGGGACAGAGAGCTACAGTGAGGGAAACTGACAGTGTGCTATTCTGTTCTAAAACTATTTTGCTGAACCATATTTTCAATCCTTGAGTTGAGGGACAGAGAGGTACAGTGAGGGAAACTGACAGTGTGCTATTCTGTTCTAAAACTATTTTGCTGAACCATATTTTCAATCCTTGAGTTGAGGGACAGAGAGCTACAGTGAGGGAAACTGACAGTGTGCTATTCTGTTCTAAAACTATTTTGCTGAACCATATTTTCAATCCTTGAGTTGAGGGACAGAGAGCTACAGTGAGGGAAAGTGTCAGTGTGCTATTGTGTTCTAAAACTATTTTGCTGTACCATATTTTCAATCCTTGAGTTGAGGGACAGAGAGGTACAGTGAGTGAAACTGACAGTGTGCTATTCTGTTCTAAATCAATTTTGCTGTTCCATATTTTCAATCCTTGAGTTGAGGGACAGAGAGCTACAGTGAGGGAAACTGACAGTGTGCTATTCTGTTCTAAATCAATTTTGCTGTTCCATATTTTCAATCCTTGAGTTGAGGGACAGAGAGCTACAGTGAGGGAAACTGACAGTGTGCTATTCTGTTCTAAAACTATTTTGCTGAACCATATTTTCAATCCTTTAGTTGAGGGACAGAGAGCTACAGTGAGGGAAACTGACAGTGTGCTATTCTGTTCTAAAACTATTTTGCTGAACCATATTTTCAATCCTTGAGTTGAGGGACAGAGAGCTACAGTGAGGGAAAGTGTCAGTGTGCTATTGTGTTCTAAAACTATTTTGCTGAACCATATTTTCAATCCTTGAGTTGGGGGACAGAGAGCTACAGTGAGGGAAACTGACAGTGTGCTATTGTGTTCTAAAACTATTTTGCTGAACCATATTTTCAATCCTTGAGTTGAGGGACAGAGAGCTACAGTGAGGGAAACTGACAGTGTGCTATTCTGTTCTAAAACTATTTTGCTGAACCATATTTTCAATCCTTGAGTTGAGGGACAGAGAGCTACAGTGAGGGAAACTGACAGTGTGCTATTCTGTTCTAAAACTATTTTGCTGAACCATATTTTCAATCCTTGAGTTGAGGGACAGAGAGCTACAGTGAGGGAAAGTGTCAGTGTGCTATTGTGTTCTAAAACTATTTTGCTGAACCATATTTTCAATCCTTGAGTTGAGGGACAGAGAGGTACAGTGAGTGAAACTGACAGTGTGCTATTCTGTTCTAAATCAATTTTGCTGTTCCATATTTTCAATCCTTGAGTTGAGGGACAGAGAGCTACAGTGACGGAAACTGACAGTGTGCTATTCTGTTCTAAAACTATTTTGCTGAACCATATTTTCAATCCTTGAGTTGAGGGACAGAGAGGTACAGTGAGTGAAACTGACAGTGTGCTATTCTGTTCTAAATCAATTTTGCTGAACCATATTTTCAATCCTTGAGTTGAGGGACAGAGAGCTACAGTGAGGGAAACTGACAGTGTGCTATTCTGTTCTAAAACTATTTTGCTGAACCATATTTTCAATCCTTGAGTTGAGGGACAGAGAGGTACAGTGAGGGAAACTGACAGTGTGCTATTCTGTTCTAAAACTATTTTGCTGAACCATATTTTCAATCCTTGAGTTGAGGGACAGAGAGCTACAGTGAGGGAAACTGACAGTGTGCTATTCTGTTCTAAAACTATTTTGCTGAACCATATTTTCAATCCTTGAGTTGAGGGACAGAGAGCTACAGTGAGGGAAAGTGTCAGTGTGCTATTGTGTTCTAAAACTATTTTGCTGAACCATATTTTCAATCCTTGAGTTGAGGGACAGAGAGGTACAGTGAGTGAAACTGACAGTGTGCTATTCTGTTCTAAATCAATTTTGCTGTTCCATATTTTCAATCCTTGAGTTGAGGGACAGAGAGCTACAGTGAGGGAAACTGACAGTGTGCTATTCTGTTCTAAATCAATTTTGCTGTTCCATATTTTCAATCCTTGAGTTGAGGGACAGAGAGCTACAGTGAGGGAAACTGACAGTGTGCTATTCTGTTCTAAAACTATTTTGCTGAACCATATTTTCAATCCTTTAGTTGAGGGACAGAGAGCTACAGTGAGGGAAACTGACAGTGTGCTATTCTGTTCTAAAACTATTTTGCTGAACCATATTTTCAATCCTTGAGTTGAGGGACAGAGAGCTACAGTGAGGGAAAGTGTCAGTGTGCTATTGTGTTCTAAAACTATTTTGCTGAACCATATTTTCAATCCTTGAGTTGGGGGACAGAGAGCTACAGTGAGGGAAACTGACAGTGTGCTATTGTGTTCTAAAACTATTTTGCTGAACCATATTTTCAATCCTTGAGTTGAGGGACAGAGAGCTACAGTGAGGGAAACTGACAGTGTGCTATTCTGTTCTAAAACTATTTTGCTGAACCATATTTTCAATCCTTGAGTTGAGGGACAGAGAGCTACAGTGAGGGAAACTGACAGTGTGCTATTCTGTTCTAAAACTATTTTGCTGAACCATATTTTCAATCCTTGAGTTGAGGGACAGAGAGCTACAGTGAGAGAAAGTGTCAGTGTGCTATTGTGTTCTAAAACTATTTTGCTGAACCATATTTTCAATCCTTGAGTTGAGGGACAGAGAGCTACAGTGAGGGAAACTGACAGTGTGCTATTGTGTTCTAAAACTATTTTGCTGAACCATATTTTCAATCCTTGAGTTGAGGGACAGAGAGCTACAGTGAGGGAAACTGACAGTGTGCTATTCTGTTCTAAAACTATTTTGCTGAACCATATTTTCAATCCTTGAGTTGAGGGACAGAGAGCTACAGTGAGGGAAAGTGTCAGTGTGCTATTGTGTTCTAAAACTATTTTGCTGAACCATATTTTCAATCCTTGAGTTGAGGGACAGAGAGGTACAGTGAGTGAAACTGACAGTGTGCTATTCTGTTCTAAATCAATTTTGCTGTTCCATATTTTCAATCCTTGAGTTGAGGGACAGAGAGCTACAGTGAGGGAAACTGACAGGGTGCTATTCTGTTCTAAAACTATTTTGCTGAACCATATTTTCAATCCTTGAGTTGAGGGACAGAGAGGTACAGTGAGGGAAACTGACAGTGTGCTATTCTGTTCTAAAACTATTTTGCTGAACCATATTTTCAATCCTTGAGTTGAGGGACAGAGAGCTACAGTGAGGGAAAGTGTCAGTGTGCTATTCTGTTCTAAAACTATTTTGCTGAACCATATTTTCAATCCTTGAGTTGAGGGACAGAGAGGTACAGTGAGGGAAACTGACAGTGTGCTATTCTGTTCTAAAACTATTTTGCTGAACCATATTTTCAATCCTTGAGTTGAGGGACAGAGAGCTACAGTGAGGGAAACTGACAGTGTGCTATTCTGTTCTAAACCTATTTTGCTGTTCCATATTTTCAATCCCTGAGTTGAGGGACAGAGAAGGACACTCGTAGAAATTATCAGTGTGCTATTCTGTGCTAAATCTTGTTTGTAGGGAGGGACAGAGTAGGACAGTGAGGGAAAGTGTCAGTGTGCTATTCTGTTCTAAAACTTTTTTGCTGAACCATATTTTCAATCCTTGTGTTTAGGCACAGAGAAGGATAGGCAGGGGACAGTGTCAGTGTCATTGTTGCTAAGCCTCCTGCACAATATACACCTGAAGGTAGCCCTTATTGCTGTTTTTCCCATCTCCCTGAAGGCCATCCATTAAAATGTCTGGAAGGCAACCAAGGAGAGGCAGACAGTCAGGAGGCAAAAAAAGAGGGCAAGCAGGCTCTGTGTCTGGGGGCAACAGTGCTGGTCGTGTACGCGGTGCATTGTCATCAGCACATGGCCATGGGACACGCTTGTCCTTGTTTTCGGCAGCTAGACATGTTGAGCCACATCATGCCGAAGACTTGGTAGAGTGGATGACCAAGCCCACCTCATCCTCCTCATCCTCTCTCACCCAGGCTCAGGGTAGTGGCAAAGCAGCTGCCAAAGCGTCCTCTTCTCTGGTATCATTATCTTCATTAGTCAATCCTTCCCTAGACCCACCATGCCCTCCTCCTGAGGAGTCCCCCGAACTGTTTGAGCACAGTGTTGGGTACATGCTCCAGGAGGATGCCCAGCGTTTGGAAGGATCTGATGATGATACCCAGCTAGAGGAAGGCAGCAGCGTGAGAGCAGAGAGAGGGGATGCTCAAGAAGGACACCAATCTGGCAGTCATGTTCCAGCAGCTGCAGCATACTGCCAGATTGGCTCCAGTGATGAGGAGGGAGGGGATGATGAGGTCACTGACTCCACGTGGGTGCCTAATAGGAGAGAGGAGGAGGAGGAGGATGAGGAGGAGGCACATCTCCACGAGGCAGGATGCCCTTGAGTGGCCAGCGTATGGGCAGCACACCGACGGAATCACACCGCAGAGCTCCGCCTGTGCAGGGCGCTGCCTCTGCCCGTCATTCAAAAAGTTCTTTGGTGTGGGCCTTTTTTGAGGCGAGTGCATCAGATCGCACAGCTGCTGTTTGCAACATATGTCTCAAGCGTATATCGCGTGGCCAAAACATCAGCCGCTTGGGCACCACATGCTTGATCAGACATATGTTGACCTGCCATGCAGCTCGTTGGCAAGCCTACCTTAAAGACCCACACCAAAGAACAAAGCTGACCTCTTCTTGCACCGCATCAGCTGGGATCTCCAACCCCACTATACCTTCACTCCTCTCTGAAACCTGCTCTGAGAGGAATGAAGGTGTAGAATTAGGTGTGTCACAGGCAAGTACTTGCGGGCACTCTGCTAGCAGTACACCAACGTCCGATTCTAGCAGGCAAATTTCCCTGCCCCAGCTGCTGGACCGTCGAAAGAAGTTAACTCCCAGCCATCCACATGCCCAGCGGTTGAATGCTAGCTTGGCTAAATTGCTAGCGCTTCAACTGCTGCCTTTTCAGTTGGTAGACTCGGCCCCCTTCCGTGAGTTTGTGCAATGTGCGGTTCCTCAGTGGCAGGTTCCCAAACGACACTTTTTCGCACGGAAGGCTATTCCGGCTCTCTACAGGCATGTGGAAGGCAATGTCTTGGCCTCGCTGGACAGGGCGGTCAGCGGTAAGGTGCATATTACCGCTGACTCATGGTCCAGCAGGCATGGACAGGGACGTTACCTTTCTTTCACGGCCCATTGGGTCACTCTTTTGGCAGCTGGGAAGGATGCAGGACAAGGTGCAGTAGTGTTGGAGGTTGTTCCACCCCCACGCCTCCAAAATGCTACTACTGGTTGTGACACACCTCTCTCCTCCACCCCCTCCTCTTCTTCTTCCTCCATGGCCTCTTCCTGTGGTTTGTCCTCGGAACCAGCGGTGCTCCGTAGGCGTTCAAGGGGCTACGCAAGTACGCAGGCAAAAAGATGCCATGCCGTGCTTGCGCTGGTGTGTTTGGGGGACAGGAGCCACACTGGGGCAGAGGTCCTGTCTGCTCTGCAGGGGCAGGCTGAGAGGTGGTTGACGCCACGCCAGCTTAAGCCAGGAATGGTGGTTTGCGACAATGGCACCAACCTCCTCTCCGCCCTCCGACAGGGACAACTGACCCATGTGCCCTGTATGGCTCACGTCCTTAACCTGGTGGTGCAGCGGTTCTTGGGCAGGTACCCGGGCTTACAGGATGTCCTGAGGCAGGCCAGGAAAGTCTGTGTGCATTTCCGCAGATCTTATAATGCCAGTGCTCGCCTGGCTGAGCTTCAAAAGGAGTTGAACCTGCCCAAGAACCGCCTTATATGTGACATGCCCACCAGGTGGAACTCAACGTTGGCCATGCTGCAGCGGCTGCACACGCAGCAGAGGGCCATCAATGAGTACCTGTGCGACTACGGCACCAGGACAGGGTCAGGGGAGCTCGGGTTTTTTTCACCACGCCAGTGGGGCATGATCAGGGATGCATGCACTGTCCTGGCACCATTTGAGGAGGCCACGAGGATGGTGAGCAGTGACAGTGCATGCATCAGTGACACTGTACCTCTTGTCCACCTGTTGGAGCACACACTGCGTGGAATAATGGACAGGGCACTTGAGGCAGAACAGAGGCAGGAAGAGGAGGACTTCCTTGCCTCTCAAGGCCCCCTTTACCCAGACAGTGTTCCTTCTGTCCCACCCATCGCACAGGAAGAGGACGAGGAGGAGGAGGAGGAGGAGGAGGAGGAGGAGGATTGTGTCAGCATGGAGGTGGAGGCTGGCACTCAGCATCATCAGCAGCAGTCTTTTAGGGATGATTTACAGTCCCAAGAAACCAGTGGACTTGTACGTGGCTGGGAGGAGGTGGCTGCGGATCATGTCGTCCTTAGTGACCCAGAGGACTCCGGACTGAATGCCTCAGCTAACCTACGCTGCATGGCCTCCCTGATCCTGCAAAGTCTGCGGAAGGATCCTCGTATTCTTCGGATCAAGGAGAGGGACCATTACTGGCTGGCCACTCTCCTTGATCCACGGTACAAGGGTAAGGTTGCGGACCTTATCGTACCGTCGCAGAGGGAGCAGAGGATGAGACAACTCCGGGAGGCCTTGCAGAAAGGTCTGTGCAACGCGTTCCCAGAGACTGGGAGGTTACAAACTCCTGGTCCTGGACAACAAGTTGCTGAGGCTTCGGGCAGTCAAAGAAGGAGCGGTGGGGAAGGTGGCCGTCTGACCGATGCGTTCAGACAATTCTTTAGTCCGCAGCCCCAAAGTATGATCGGTTCCAGCAACCATCGCCAGCGTCTGATATACATGGTGCAGGAATACCTAGGGGCAAGGTCAGACTTGGACACCTTCCCCACCGAAAATCCTCTGGCTTACTGGGTCTTGAGGATGGATCACTGGCCAGAGCTTGCACAGTATGCAATTGAGCTACTGGCCTGTCCTGCATCCAGCGTTCTTTCAGAACGCACATTCAGTGCTGCTGGAGGATTTGTCACGGATCACAGGGTGCGCCTGTCCACCGACTCGGTTGATCGACTGACTTTCATCAAGATGAACCAGTCTTGGATCACCACCAGCTACCACACACCAGATGCTGATATAACAGACTAATTGATTTTAAAATGTCACATCCCTTCAAGACTGATGCTGATGCTGAGTGCCTGTGCTGTTATGTTGTCTGGCTATCCTCCTTCTCCTCCTCAATGATACGATTAACGATGATAGCTTGGAAGATCATTTTGGTTTATGGGTGACGCCACCAGTGGCTAAGGCCCAATTTTTCAGCCCCTGTTTAACAGGGGCGTGTAATTAAAATTTTTGATGCAATACTTTGCAACAGGCCTCATTGCTGTGCTCCAAGTACAGTATCTGTGAGGGGTTTCAGTGTTGTGCCACCAGTGCCTAAGGCCCAATTTTTCAGCCCCTGTTCAACAGGGGCATGCAATTATAATTATTGATCTAATAATTCACAGCAGGGCCCATTGCTGCGCCCACCAAGAGTAACTGTCAGGCCTTACAGTGTTGTGGCACCAGCAACACCATCACCACCACCACCACCACCACCACCAAAGGCCCAATTTTTCAGCCCCTGTTCAACAGGGGCATGCAATTATAATTATTGATCTAATAATTCACAGCAGGGCCCATTGCTGCGCCCACCAAGAGTAACTGTCAGGCCTTACAGTGTTGTGGCACCAGCACCACCATCAAAGGTCCAATTTTTACTACCACTGATCAACAATTATATGTTATTACAATTCCTGATATTATACTTGACAGCAGGGCGTTCCAGCACCCACCAAGAATAACTGTGAGTGCTTTCAGTGTTGTGCCAACACCAACACCTAAGGGGCCAATTTCTGCAGAGTATATACGGAAGGTCCCTACTTTCAAACATCCAACTTACAAACCACTACTACTTGCAAACGGAAGAAGACAACAGGAAGTGAGAGGAAATCTACCCCTTGGAAGGAAAATTCTCTCCTGTAAGAATTAATATGGGAGAAAGGTGTCTCCTCTCTACTGATGCTTTATTACCAATCCTTGTTTCAATACAAACACCACATTTCAAAAACAGTTGTCATTGGGACGCAAAGTGAGGTGAAATGTTCTGAACAGGGGCACAGACAGCAAAAAAAATGTGACAGGGGTGATAACCGTTCCCTATGTTTTCCAAAAAGCTAAAAAAAAGGAATTTGGCATGGAGCTACACTTAAACAATGCAGCTGTTCAAAATTACAAACAGATTCTACAGAAGAACAAACCTACAGTCCCTGTCTTGTATGCACCGCCTGTATACGGCTGTTCAGAGTATATAGGGGCTTTTTTATTTTGTGTGCGGGGTTCCCCTTAATATCCATACAAGACCCAAAGGGGCTGGTAATGGGCTGGGGTGGGGGGGGGGGTTGATGGGGTAGCTATGCCATTTTTCCTAAAGATTTTCATCCATATTACCGGGACCAGACATTGCATTAAAGCCGCAAGCAGTTTTAAATGGCTTTTT
This sequence comes from Rana muscosa, assembly GCA_029206835.1. Taxonomy (NCBI): domain Eukaryota; kingdom Metazoa; phylum Chordata; class Amphibia; order Anura; family Ranidae; genus Rana; species Rana muscosa. The sequence goes on along the minus strand of CM055122.1, from coordinate 65,145,225 downwards.
TTCCTTTAGAAATGTTATTTTGTGCAGGGACAGTTCTAAACACGGGAAACACGTGGCACTTCACAGTCATACTTTAGACACCCCCCAGGTACAATATTTAAAGGAATATTTGACTTTTTTTTTTTCACTTTATGCATCATTAAAATGACTGCTCCCGGAAAACGTCCGTTTTTAAAACTTATTTTTGCATTGATACATGTCCCCTGGTGCAGAAGCCGGGTTCCCAAACTCTGTTTCGGACAATAACATGGATAATAGTCGTTATAATTAGCACTTTAGAATCCGAACGTTCGCATCCATTGTATTTAATAGGGTTCTAATGTTCGCGCGAACTTTCGGTCCGTTCGTGGGTTCTGGTGCGAACCGAACCCGGAGGTGTTCGGCTCATCACTACTTCAGACTATGTTTCCTGGTACCTCGGGTTTATGCTTGAGGGGTTGCACTCTTCTAGGCACCTTTAGGCACATATTTTGGGATTGTGAGAAGCTCACCCAAGTTTGGGATAGGGTATCTGCTTTAGCCGCGGCTATCGCGGGGACCCCTCTACAACTCACAATCTCAATGGGTCTCCTGGGGGCACCGATCCCCGGTCTCCTCCACAGGCATGAATGCCTCATACACACGATTTGTGCCTCCACTTTGTGGAGCATTGCCCTGCACTGGAAGACCCCTGCTGTGCCACTCCCTTCTGTCCCAACCAGAATGGATGCTATAATGCTGATGGAGAGGATTTTGTACACCTTGCAGGATAGAATGAACTTATTTGACCAAAGATGGGAATCCTGGACGACTCATAAGAATGATCTACTGTCTTGAGCCTAACTTCTACTTTATGTAGAGTAATCCTTTAATGGGGAATGCCTCTGTGTATACCTGAGCTTCCCATCTTTTGTCCTGGTTATTACTAAGCTGTAGGATCCTCATTCTTTGACGTTTTTTCTGATATGCCTCAAATTTTTGTTTTATGTTTAGTTTTTTTTTTTTCTTTTTTTTAGTTTTTTTCTCTTTTCTGTTTTTTGCTTGTTGTTTTCCACATACATTGATGATTTGGAATATATGATATTTACTGACTTTTGATTGTATGCTTTCTTTATTCCAATAAAAAACGTTTGTAATCAAAAAGATAGTGTATTTTGCCAACATACTTCTATTCATACAAATACCCCATAACTTATAGTATACACCCCCACTTGGATCAGTTCTGAGCAGAATCAATCCACAAAACATAAACAGATTGCATATTATCAACTAGAAGTGTTATGTTGTGGTTTATGAGTTAGTGAATGGCTTATATAAAATATTTATTTATTTGAAACTGGTTATGTCTCTTTACCAGTCTCTAAAATACCCCAGTGTAACAGTTGTTACATATTATGACTTCAAACCATGAAAAAGTAAAGGATTTGGCACATACAGTATCAGTGGCCAATATAGCTGTTAGGTAGGGAAGAGGTTCAGAATGAAGTGAAGTAGGATTCAGTCCTAACTTTTCCTGTTCAGCATTTTGCAAATCGGTGAACTAAATATGGTCTTTGCCAGCCCACCCAGCCAAACTTCCAGCTGCAGTATGAAGTTATACACAGGGTCGGTGCAAGAAGTTTTGTCTACTCAGGCGAAGGTGCATTTTGCCACACTGCCTGTCCCTTCCCAACAATTTTCTGATAAAATTTAAAGATGAAGTTGTGCCAAGTAAATAGATACCCAACATGTAAATTCTTAAAATTGCGCATGCACGTGAAATGGTGAAAAACTTCAGTGCCCTAAATTGTATCATAGGCAACACTTTAAAAGCCCCTATAGGTCATCAGTTTAGAGTTATGCAGGAGCTCTAGTGTTAAAATGATTGCCCTCACCCCAGCGTGGTGATATATAACATGTGTAGGGCAATCGCCGTTTTCCTACGTAGGTGAACTAACACATGTGTTTTTCTATGTGGGGGGGGGGGGGTGCTCTCTAAAAAAAATATATATATATTTTATTCCTTACATGTCTATTTAAATGTTTTACAAATCATTTCTTTTTTTAATTGATCTTCATTGCTATCAACTAGGGAACCAATAGCCCCTATGTGATAGCATATAGGTGACAGGATCTCTTTATGATACACAGCATTTCCTACCTATGAGCCCTTGAGCTTCCACCGCCCTTCCTAGCAACACATGCCATGACCGCACTGGACCCGCAAGTGGGACAGCGTAGCCCAGTGAACATGGCGGGGGGTTGCATGCGAGGAGGCATATTGCGGTGCTTGTGGAAGTTATTAATGGCTTCACAGCCGCTTGTATTGCTTCCACATTAAAAGCCGAGAGTCTGTTTGTTAAAAGCACATGTCTGTGGCATGTTAAACATCTGAATCCCCAGCAAGTGGATAAGAGTCTGTTATACATTTATAGGGGGGAACCCCACACATTTTTGCTGTAGAATGTGCTACAGCAAAATCAACATCTTAGAAAAGGAAAAAAACACTTGCCAGTGAATTACATTTCCCAGCCATCTTCTTTTTTTTTTGTAACAAATGGAATGGGGACACGCCAAAGGTCCTGGAAAATACTTACCTGACCCCTAAGGGTTGTTTTTGTTTTTTTACAAAAAAATGCTGGCAGGGAAATGTAATTTACTGGCAATTTAAATGGTAGTTTTTTCTGGTAAATATCAGATTTGGTCTAGCAAATTGTATACATTGTACAGATGAACCCCGTAACAGGGAGGTTTAAGGCATCCCCAAACAAGTTTTTTTAAAGGAATTGTGCATTTTTAGGTTTTAACTAAAGCCTTATTAAAATATTACTCTCCGTAAAAGGGTATTTTTAAAAATGTGCCCTTACATTGGTACATGTCTCCCTTGGCAGTGCCTCGCCCTTTGTTTAACAATCCCTTGCCTATTAGCCTTGAACATGGCCGAAATTGATTTAAAAGAGTCAGCTCTCTTTGATTTTAGTGGAGTTCAGATTAACGTTCAGACTTGTGGGCTGTTCTGCAAACCTCCAGCAAACTGAACCCACCTACATTCGTCTAATCCTGACTATTAGGCCTGATTTCGCAGCTTGCAGTTCTCCTTAGTCCACAAAAGGATACTGCATATTGTGCAAATGTAAAGCTGGCCTCACAATACAGTGCTGGGTTTGGCATTGTTAATGAGTAATATTTCACTACTCCACTAAAAGTAATGCTTGTCATTACTGCAATAGAGACTCCCGGACCGGTACACATTTCCTGGATTTTCTCCATTTCCAAGCTCAGAGTTTCATTTTTAAAGGTGAATTTCTCAGCTTCATCACAAACCAATGGCGGAACTTCTGCCAGCAGCACAAGGCAGAGGAGAGGAGTAGGTGGTGTCAAGATCTCCACCTTGTCCAATCAAAGAACTCCTTGAATTGATTGAAAAAATACAAGATGTTATCTGAATGGGGGAGGTGCAGAGCAACTAACCCCATGTGTTCAGTATACAGACGGCGAGTCACTTGAGCAGCAACTGGAAGAAAACAGTGCTGAATGTATGTAGAACAGACTACTACAGTGAATGTCTTCATTTCCAGGGGACTTCAGGATGCAAGATATGAAGAATTAGATTTAACCAATCTGGACCAATGTCAGTAAAGCTAAAGTTCAGCTTTCAAAGTAGTGGTTCCATATTGCAGTTGGAGAAAGTTAAGTTCCTTTAGATCTAAACAAACTCTTATAATAACTGCTTTTTATATGCAAATGACACCTCTATGATAGTAGGGGTAAATTAGCAAAGAGCAGTAACAATGAATGTGATGGACTGCCTGGCACCCCACCTGGGTGCTTCCGTTAAGGTCTCCACTCTGGAACCAGGAAGCAGGTATTATAGTTGAGAATTGCACCCAAGAACTAGATGACACTAGCTTAGGTGCAAACTGGAACTGACTTCATTGTAAATTCACACAGAATATATACCACACAAAATCAGGTAAGAGCTTGATCACATTATCCTAAACAATGCAAACTGTAAACAGTAATATCATCAGTACATCCAACAGTACATCTAATGAGCAGCTAACATAAACATACAGTAATCTAATTAAACAGTAAGCTAATTAACAACTAGTCCCCTGGACAATCCTAGGGGATTCAGGTCAGTGCCCACCCAGACAGTTTGGCACCAGTTCCCCAGAAAGAAGACCCAAGGCTGTCCAAATTACACTTGTGTAATCTGTCCACTAGACAAGTCATCATAAGACAAAACTCATACAATGTTCCAGCAGTCTGAAAAAGTGGAATACATGCATCTTCAAAGATTTCTTGAGGGAGATTCTTGATAAATATTTCTGTCCCAAATGGAGGATCTTCTCCAACCCAGTCTGCAAAAGGGCCCCAATATTTCCCATGACCATTAACCTGTACAACAATAACATTACACCTTTCCATCCACTCCAGAAGGGAAGCCTTATTTACTTTATTCAGAGAATTATTCCAAGTTTTGCTCTTAGCGTACATCATGTTGATCGGTGCTAAACATATGCACTGTCATTGTACTAATGACACTGGCAGGGAAGGGGTTAACATCAGGGGAGATCAAAGGGATGAATTTGTTCCTAGGGAGTGCTTGTTAACTGTGGGGGATGTGTTTGTACTGTGGGAAGGCAGAGATCCGTGTTCCTGCTTGGCAGAAACACCGGATCACTACCTTTCCTTCTCACAGAACGGCAATCTGCCTTGTTTACATAGGCAGGTCGCCATTCTGCCTTTATCGGGAATGATCGGCGGGTCCTGGCAGACATCGAGTCCGGCAGAGCCACTGAATGGCTCCCGCTGTGTCCAATCACAGCAGGAGCGGGTTACCAGCGGCCCCAGACCTGGAAGTGCAGGATCATGTACAGTTACGTGATTCTGCACAGGGGAGCCGCCTTGTCGCCGTATATGTACTGCAATCGGTTAAAATGGAAAATACCACATTTGGCTACTGGATGATGCTAAGTAGCATAGTAAATTCCTATGATGCTCAGTGTCATCTAGTGAATACATTTTCTGTTTTAAATCAGTGATAAACATTTTACCAGCTTAGGAAATATCCTAATAACATTTGTTTTGCCCCATTTGCCCAGAGCAAATGTACATGCACTCAAACTGGACAAAGTGGTCTGTGTGCTAAACTTGTCTGGGAAGGACAAATACAAAGCACTCAGCTCTGAGGTCTTCTGGCTTCATAACTGTCAAACACCAGTCTCTCTGGCCAGAGAAGAAGCTGATCAAGCACAGCCTTTTGTCAATCAGCTTCAACAGACAACAGAAATTGCATTAGGGGTCTAATAAACCTGATATCTCTTTAACCACTTCAGCCCCGGACCATTTTGGCTGGTTAAAGACCAGGCCCCTTTTTGCGATTCGGCACTGTGTCGCATTAACTGACAATTGCTCGGTCGTGCGACGTGGCTCCCAAAAAAAATTTACGTCCATTTTTTCCCACAAATAGAGCTTTCTTATGATGGTATGCGCTATAAACAAAAATAGAGCGACAATTTTGAAATAAATTACATATTTTTTACTTTTTGCTATAATAAATATCCCCAAAAACTATATAAAAAAACGTTTTTTTCCTCAGTTTAGGCCGATTTTTCTTCTACATATTTTTGGTAAAAAAAATTACAATAAGCGTTTATTGATTGGTCTGCACAAAAGTTATAGTATCTACAAAATAGGGGGTAGTTTTATGGCATTTGTATTAATATTTTTTTTTTACTAGTAATGGCAGCGATCAGCGATTTTTATTGTGACTGCGACATTATGGCGTACACATCGGACACTTTTGACACATTTTTGGGACCATTGTAATTTTTACAGCGATCAGTGCTATAAAAATGCACTGATTACTGTGAAAATGACACTTGCAGTGAAGGGTTTAACCTCTAGGTGGCGCTGTAGGGGTTAAGTGTGACCTAATGAGTGATTCTAACTGAGGGGAGGCGTGGCTTGGCGTGTGACGTCACTGATCGTCATTCCCTATGACAGGGAACAGACGATCAGTGACACTGCCACTAGGAAGAATGGGGAAAGGTTTGTTTACACTTACCTCTCCCCGTTCTTCAGCTCTCTGATCCGATCGCGGGACACCGGCAGCGATTGGGTCTGCGGGTCACGCGGGCATGGAGCTTCGGACCGGGTCGTGAGCGCGCCGCCAGCGCCGCGCGCACGACTCACGGACATGTTCTTAAAGGGGATGTACCTGTACGCCCTTGTGCCTGTCCATGCCATTCTATCGACGTACATCGTCGTGCGGCGGTCCTTAAGTGGTTAAAGAGAATCTGACACTTGTACTGTGCTATCACATAGGGGACTTATTAGCAGAAAAATTTTTTTTCAAACGAAAGAACACGTAAAAGTACTGTAAAGAAAAAGGAAACTATAACCATGCTTGTGCACAGAATATATATATATATATATATATATATATATATATATATATCAGTATATAAATAACAGAGAGCTGCAATAGTACTGTTGGATATTTTATCACAGTAAGTACAAAATCACAAATATATCTGTTGCGCTAATGAATGTTGCATAATTATGAATGCATAATTAATACTTGACTTATAATCACAAGATAACGTTCAAGAAATTGTCATACTCTAGTGAGCAACAACAAAAAATATCAAAACAATGAAGTTCATATAGTGAAAAACAGTCCACTCTGATTATGTGAATCAAATCCACCGCCGTAATTGCTTTCAAAGAAGATCCGTGGATGGGAAAGATGTATGCTTACCAGCTAATTGTGATCCTATATACAAAGAGAGGTCAAAAAACGCTTGTATTTAGAATATCTGGATCATATCGCCACTCATAAACGGTATCCAATTCGATCCAGGCACTTTGGATCTAAGGGAACTCTACTCTGATTCACACTCGTATACCCACTGTGACAAAACACACTAAACATAGTGTGAAAACTTTTAAAACCCAACTTTAATAAAAAGACATTCAACTGTAGACAATTGCACATTGTATAAAACAGGGGTAGGCAACCTCAGCCTTCCAGCTGTGGTGAAACTACAAGTCTCATGAGACATTGCAAGACCCTGACAAATCACAGGCACAACTCCTAGAGGCAGAGGCATGATGGGATTTGTAGTTTCACCACAGCTGGAGATTTGAGGTTGCCTACCCCTGGTATAGAAGGTCCACAGGTCGCTATGACTACTACGTGATGATGCACGCCATCTAGAGGTTCAAAAGGAGACTAAACTTCAGAAGTTGTATATGGATCCAGCCAAAACAGCTGGACCCATGAAAAACATTAAATAACCCCATTCTTTATACATTAAAAATCAAAAATAAAAGGAAAAAAAAACAACTATGAATTCTAAAAAATGACAGATGAAGAGGACATAACAGTCATTAATCTGCAAATAAATAATAACTATGCGTATTACTATTAAAAAAAGAGTTGTATTTTTTTTTTTCAAAATACCAATGGGATTATTTTAGTCAATAATTTTAGCACAAATAAGGCTTAGTGAAACTTTTTTATTGTTACTTTTTGGATTACTTACCTATTACCTGAAGTCTATTTCATAGGAGCAATCATTAAGATATTAGGAATTAACCTCACATGAAAGCTGACACATTACTGTTTCTTGGTTTCTGAGATGATAGCTACACTTTGCTCTTCAGACCTGTTGTTCTTGCTCTGCAGCCTGTTGATAATGCTATTCCAGGACACATGGCACACGGTAAGTTGTTTGGTTTTGATGCTAGATGTCAAATGTCAGGTACCTTAGGGAGCAGCAACCTGAGACTGACATGTCCAGAAGAAGAAACAAATTGACCAAGGGCAATGGGTTGGAGTGTGACATGCTGCTTGTTAAAACGGGAAGATGTGTGCTCCTGATTGACATTAATGCAAATTAACGTTTGAATGATTGGGACCTGGATTACAAATACACATCGGACAGAATTGCACCACTCTTTATACTGGGTTATTCTGTGCTATATATTATTTTTTCTACTGCCCACCCATCCAACTTGTACACTGTGCTTTATATTCCGTAATCTGCACTGTTCCACTGTGCACACTGTTGAAGAAAACATACAGTATATGCTACAACTGTTTATTGCCATATCCAATTGCATTGCACACATTATCACAATCCTTCCAGTACCTACATTGCACAGGAACACTTTTTTAGTCGTTACATTTTTGGAATAGTTCATATTATGGCAATGTGTTCCTTTTAGACTGCCAAGAAGCTGAAGGTTTTTTGCTTTTTCAGGTAATGCTGAAATTTGTGGTGTCACAGCAGTTCAAGAATCAAATTTAGCTTGGTCCCTATGGTAATCCATGGCTTGATCAAACTGTTTAAAGTGGTTGTAAAGGCTGAAGGTAAAAAAACCTTCTGAGTGAAACTCCCCCCACAGCACCCTCTAATATTCACTTGAGCCCTCTCTCAATCCAGCTATGTGGCCAAGAGCCTTCGCTATCCTGGGACTCTCTCTCCTCATTGGCTGAGACAGTAGCGGGAGACATTGGCTCTCACTGCTGTCAATCACAGCCAGTGAGCCAATGAGGCTCTGTGTGGGAATGTACACACAGAGAAGTGGCTCAGGAGTGAACCTGCTCAGGTGCCCCATAGCAAGCTGCTTGCTGTGGGACACTAGGCAGGAGAAAGGGGTCTGGAGCACTGGTAGGGGACCCAAAAAGAAAAGGATCGGAGCTGCATTGTGCAAAAAAACTGCACAGAGTAGGTAAGTTTGACATGTTTGTTTTCTTTTTTTTTTTTTTTTAAAAGCCAAAATTTTTAATACCACTTTAGGACAGGGGTCTTAAAGCTTGAATGAGGAACAATGCTGGTGGCATTGTGTGGTGGATTTTAATTCAGGTTTTGTAGATACAGTATACTGAAGGACTATGTTTAGGTGGTCTTAAGAAAGAGTACACATTTTTAGGCAATAAGGAACTGTAGGAGGTACCTACAGTACAGAGGCAGCACTTTGACATCTTTGTCTTAAGCCTCTTTCACACTGGGGTGGGAGCGGCGTCAGCGGTAAAGCAGCGCTATTTTTTGCGGCGCTTTACCGCCAATTTCGCAACGCTATTCGGTCGCTAGCGGGGCGGTTTTACCCACACTAGCATCCGAGAAAGGGTTAAAAAAAACTGCAAAGCGCCTCTGCTGAGGCGTATTGCCGGCGGTATCCCATTGATTTCAATGGGCAGGAGCTCCAAAGATGCGGCTAGCAGGACTTTTTTTACCGTCCTGCTAGCGCACCACTCCAGTGCGAAAGCCCCGAGCCTTTCACACTGGAGACACAGCAGCGGCTGTTTAGGGTCGGTTTGCAGGCGCTATTTTAAGCGCAATAGCGCCTGCAAACCACTCCAGTGTGAAAGAGGTCTTAGGTGCTAGAGGACCTTGTCCCAACACTGATTAGATAGAATAGATGCTTCAACCTGAACATTCTTCATATGAACATGTCCTCAAATAAATAGATATTCATTGTTCATTTTAATGGCAATCTAATAGTACATCTCTTCTGATTATGTTTCATAGCTGAACTCTGCATGCCTGAAGAAAAATACTTAAAAATTTGCTATCTGCACTTACTGTGGGTAAAAATAAATATGAAGTAGATGTTCAAAACTGTAATCATTTTCTAAATTTGGCATGTGTATACATTTTACGGTTTTTATTTCTTCTTTAACTCCTGCATTACTAAATAATGTTAGCATGCTGTAACTAAATTAATACACCTGTGCACATTACTTCCAGAGTTTGGATAATATATTATTTAGAAGCTCCAACGATAAATCAAGCCAAATACACCAAAGACAAATCTAAGCTCAAAGTGTTTCCTGAGCTATCTACAGAGTTTACTAACTGGAGTTGTGATAAAGGTTCTATAACCTTGAGCTAGCATTCAAGATTTTGGACTGCAGTTGAAGTCAAATGCTGGATTTACTCCAATGTAGGTCTGCCTGGAGCAAACCGGTTCCAGCCAATAGGTCCTGTAGAAAAGCATAAAATGATAATAAACTTACAATTATGTGTGTTTTAATATAATTGACTGACAATTTATTTTCTTCAAAGCTTGTGAAAATGTAGTTGTAGCGCTACCCCCAGTTAAGAGAGCCGCTGGATTTGTTTTCGGGCCCTGTGTGCAGCACCGCCAACCCCCGGCAAATCTTACTCGACCCCCGCTGGCACAGTTAGTCTAGGGCTATACTTATACCACATTCAATTGTATTGCATGAATTAATCTCTAAGCAGTAAGACAACACACTAAGGCGAGAGATTGATTATAACGGTTTTACTCTTATGGTAAATAGCATAGGTATAACATCACACATGCAACTGGCTTGCAGAGCCCTGCAGCAATCAATTCAGCACACTATAATGGCGCTGCGTGGTACTCCACCACGCATGCTATTATGGTGTGCGCGCCCTATGGCGCACTAAACAATATACTATCTCCCCACCCGAGTCAGGCCTGACATGGGGTAAATCTCAGTCACTTCCTATAAGGAATTTCTTCGCATGCCAGCTTTCGGTGGTGCACTTGATGAAATTCTAGTTTGTAATCCACAACAGGCAGTAACTTGGAACAACTATACTGGGAGGGGGACACTTCAACTCTGTCCTGCTACCGATCCCCCCCATGGAACAGCAGATAAACAAACTGTGGGCCTATGCAGTTCTATAGGCCTGAACACGACACAGTCTATAGGTCTGGGCAGGTGACCACTCACCACTCCGGACGCGATCCCAGTCCGGGACTTCCACCTGCTGTGTATCCGCACACAGCGTCTGCCACTATCGGGTCCCCGATCCAACTGATGTCCTCACTCGACAAGACAGGATCCACCCAGGCTCCGCAATGGGGTGGAAGGCTCTTCGGAAGTCACGCAAGGCCCCAGGCTTCGGGCCTTGCACCGCAGCAGATCCGCACAGGAAGACTGGTTGCTTGCAGCGTGGTGTCCAAAGAGGCCGAGCTCCGCCTCCCCTCTTCCTTAAATAGCCTCTCCCATGAGTCTCTGCGGTGGAAACTTTCACCCTGAGGCCGGATGGGGTTCTGGGTAACGTAGTTCCGGGGCCTTAAAGGAGACCCCCGCTACACACTCCCCCCACTTAAACTCTTTGGTCCCCAAAGATAACATACCCTTAAATTACAGAACGTACAACATCAATCAAAGTTTCATATGATGTCGGCAGAGGAAATTCCCACCAAAACCGAGGTAGTGAACTCCCCTGCCCACAGGACACACTATCATCAGTATCCTGTCTAACTGTGCCAGAGAGTGAGTTGGGGTTGCCTCCCACCAAATGAACAGTGGGAGGGTCAGGGTCTTCCATACTCCTTCTGGCAGTGACCACAGTGTCTTCAGCACTCCTCCCCATTTGTGGGTAGGTTAATCTCCTGGGAGGTTTTATGGCTCTTCGCTTCCTCTGTCCTCTTGCACTTTCTGTTGAAACAGGTTCTTCTTCTGTAACTGACTTAGGAATTTCCTCTGGTTCGGGAGCCCTGGATTCCCGAGCAGGGAGATACATGGCTTCCCTTGGATCTTCCCCTGGGAGTAACTCACAGGCACTCTCCCAAGCATCTGACCAAGGACTGGACGGGATGAACTCCGTGGCCTCTGCATTCAGTGTTTGATCTTCGGTATCTTTGTCAGGTGGAAGATCAATAGCTGAAGTTGCCGGGGCCTGGGAAGGCCAAAGCCAACCAAGTTCTTCTCCCTCATCTTCACTTATCTCCGAGTCTTCTGTATCCCTGGTTCGAGGGGTCTGAGACCGAGTGTTTGGTCTAGGAGTGTCCATAATAGACGTTGGTTCAGGGGAATCCATCATAGGGGGTATCCGAACCGCCTCAGCTAGTGGGAGTAGATGGTTCCGGTGACAGGTCTTCAGTGGCCCCACTTTTCCTTCTGGTTTAAGTCTGTAGACGGGTAGGCCCGGCAGTCTTTTGCAAACAACATAAAGTTCAGGTCTCCATCTGTCTGCAAGCTTGTGTTTTCCAGGGATCCCCAAATTTCGCAACAACACTCTATCTCCAGGTTGTAGATCTTGGATCCTAACCTTTAAGTCAAAATTTTTCTTGTTGCGGGCCCCCCTTTGCTCAGAGGCTGCCTGGGCCTGTTTATAGGTCAATTTCAAATTGCGTCTAAGCCTATCGACATATCCCTTCTGGGAAGCAGCAGAACAATGGTCTATGGAAGTGCCAAAGGCCAGATCTACGGGTAGTCTTGCTTCTCTCCCGAACATGAGTCTATAGGGTGAGTATCCTGTAGCATCACTGGTGGTGCTATTGTATGCATGCGCAACTGCCTCTATGTGGTTGCTCCAATGCTGCTTCTTTTCACTACTTAGGGTCCCCAGCATGTTGAGCAGGGTTCGGTTGAACCTCTCCGGCTGAGCATCACCTTGGGGATGATAGGGGGTAGTCCTTGTCTTCTTGATCCCCAAAGAATCCAGGAATTTCTGGATCAATCGACTTTCAAAATCCCTTCCCTGATCTGAATGGAGCCGTTGTGGTAGCCCATAATGTACAAAGTATTTCTCCATCAGCACTTTGGCCACGGTGGAAGCCTTCTGGCCCTTGGTTGGAAAGGCCTGGGCATACCGGGTGAATCGGTCGGTTACTACCAGAACATTTCCTAGTCCACTCAGGTCGGGTTTGAGGCAGAGGAAATCAATGCATACCAGGTCAAGTGGGCTTTGGCTTTGCAAATGGTCCATTGGGGCAGCTTGATGAGGTAACGTCTTCCTCTGGATGCATCGTGCACATGAGTGGCAGTATTCTTCAACTTCAGCCCTCATGCAGGGCCAATAGAAACGGTCCCTAACGAGTTGGAAAGTCCTTTCCGCCCCTAGGTGGCCATGGTTGTCGTGCAGGGCAACCAGGACTGTCTCTCTGTACTTCTCCGGCAAGAACAGCTGCCATTTGTCTTCTAGGTCATCAGAGGGGCCCCTTCGGTAGACCACTCCCTGATGCACCTGTAACTTGTCCCACTCCTTCCTCAATAGGCGAGCTTCCTTTGAAGGGTGGCGTGAGAGCCTATTCGGGTCCTGATTCTCCAGGGCCTCTAGGACCAATCTCCCCATAGGGTCTTCCAACTGGTCGGATCTCAGCTCCTTCTTAGACAGTCTTGGTAAGTTATCTTCCCCCAGTTGGGTTACTCCACAGTATTGCTTGGGAACTCCTACTATGGTAACCCCTATCTCTTCTGCTCTTGAGCATCCACTGGCTTGAAGTTCAGCCCCTTGACAGAGGGCCCGCACCCCATCGGGTGCCACTTGGGCCCAGTCTTCTGTACTGCAAGTGGGGACGTGAGATCTTCTAGACAAAGCGTCTGCATCTCGGTTTCCAGCCCCAGGTCTGTACTTTAGGCCGAAGTCGAAGGCGGACAGCGCCGCCAGCCACCTATGTCCTGTGGCATCCAACTTTGCTGTGGTGAAGAGATAGGTGAGGGGGTTGTTGTCTGTTTTCACTGTGAATTCCGCCCCATATAAATAGTCTCTGAGTTTGTTAACTACCGCCCACTTAAGGGCCAGGAACTCCAACTTATGGGTAGGATAGTTCTTTTCGGAGGAAGTCAGACTTCTGCTCACATACGCAACAGGCCTCAGTTGCTCTTCATGTTCCTGGCACAGCACTCCTCCCAAACCATCATGACTGGCATCTACATGAAGTTCATAAGGCTTCTTAGGGTCTGCGTAGGCCAGGACAGGGGCAGTGGTTAATGTCTTCTTCAACATCTGGAAGGCATTCTCACACTTCTCGTTCCACTGGTCCTTGACTGACTCCCCTGGCTTTCTGGGGCCTGTGTCATCCTCTTTCCCCCTCCGTCTTTAGCAGCTCATTCAGAGGCCTGGCTATCCGAGCAAACCCCTCCACAAACCTCCTGTAATAGGAACAGAACCCCAGAAAGGATCTGAGCTCCGTCACCGTGGTGGGCCTGGGCCAGGAGGTGACTGCCTCCAATTTTTCGGGGTCTGTGGCTACCCCATCTTCAGACACTATATGCCCCAGATAGTTGACTGATGACTGATAGAATTGGCACTTCTCAGGTGAGAGCTTGAGTCCTTCCTCACTCAGTCTCTTCAAAACTTTCTCCAGTCTCTCCTCATGCTCTTCCAAGGTTTGTCCGAAGACAATGATGTCATCCAAGTATACGAGGACTTCGATGAGATTCATATCTCCCACAGTCTTCTCCATGAGACGTTGGAAGGTGGCTGGAGCTCCAGACAGACCTTGAGGCATCCGATTAAATTCAAAGAACCCCACTGGGGTTATGAAAGCCGTTTTCTCTTTGTCTTCTGGGTGCATAGGGATCTGATAATACCCGCTCTTGAGGTCCATAACACTGAACCACTTGGCTCCAGACAAGCTCTGTAGGGCATCCTCTATCCTTGGAGTGGTATACTGGTCCGGTATGGTTCTCCTGTTGAGGGTCCTATAGTCTATGCACAGCCTCAGTGATCCATTCTTCTTCCGGACCACCACTATAGGGGAGGCATAGGGACTTCTAGATTCTTGAATCACCCCTGTTCGCTTGAGCTCAGCGAGCTGTTCCCTCAAGTCTTCGAGGTCTGCTAACGGAACCCGCCTAACCCTTTCCCTGAAGGGTTTATCTTCCTGGAGGCGGACCCGATGGGTGGCACTCCTAGCACACCCCACATCGAATTCGTCTTGGGAAAAGATCCTTTCCCACCTGGTCAACTGGGCCTTGGCTCTCTCCTTCCAAGCCCTGGGCAGATTTGGATTCTCCATGGAAATTTTCTCCCATACAGTACTTTCTCCATCTGTCTTCTCCACATCTGGCGAAGCAACTGGGGTAGCTGGGCTCACTCGGCCCAGTAACAGCCTAGCTGGGATTTCCATGGGACCATCAGTGGTATTTCTGACGCTCACAGGCACTTTACAATGCGCCTTCTTCAGGGCCCTCACTGGGACCACTTCTGGGACTACTTCTAGGCCCGAATGTTCTTCCCTTGGGTCGGGTTCCAACATGACAAAAGGACCAGGCTGCTCCCAAGTGAGTTTCACTGTGGCTTTCAAGCAGGTTACTTCACCGGGCTGTAGCACTATTCCCCTTCTTCCCAGCCTCCAGACCTTCCCTACCCCCTCTTCCGGGGCCTTCTGTTCCAGGATCAGCCGTTGGTAGGCTGTCTTTAACATTGGGTGGATCTCAGTGGCTGTGGGGTCTTTCCTTCTTGTCAGAGGGGCCAAGAGTCTTCGGACCAGATCCGTGTTCGTCCCTATTATCAGGGAACTCTTGCTAGCTCTAGGCGGTCGGGGGCACACCACAGCCAAGGTGTCGAACACTTCAGCCTTTCCGGCTATGGACGGGTCAAAAGTCAGTTTTATAGGCAGATAGCCATCATAAGGGAAACTCTCTGTCCCAATCCCCCATATCTCCAACTCTTCAATCTTCTGGATGGGTAGGTGACTTAAATGCTTGTCATAAAAGTCCCTGTACAACAGGGTCACTTGCGCCCCAGTATCCAATATGACTCTTGTGTAGACCCCCTCCACTTGAACTGGTACTATCGGGGAGGGACCCACCAGCTTCTCTGGATATCGCTTCGTAGGGGTCTCTTTCCTTTGATCTTTGCATTGTCCCTTTTGGCTTTCTTTCCTCCATTTCTCTTTGCACTTAAGACTCTCTTGGGCCTGGTATGCATTGATCTCCCTCCTTTTGGTGGGTGTAACTACCCGCTGAGGGACACTACTCTCTTTCTTTGGGGTGTGTTCCTTCTGAGGAACTTTGCGTTTCTTCTGAGGGGTCTTCCCCACCCTTTTCATGTGCTTCTCATTCAGTTTGGAGCTCACTGGAGATGATGGGTACCCGATTGACTCCTTCACTGGGGCCCGCTGAAGTTTTCCGGCGGCTTGCGGTTATTCATCTTTTTTTTTCTTCGGGCTGGCACACACTTTGGCGAAATGGCCAGCTCCTCCACAATTGAAACAAATCACATCCCCCCAATCTTCCAGGGATGCGGGCGCTGAGGTGTTGGGAAACAGCTCCTTCCTCGGACTTTCCCTCTCTGGTTCCCTTGACTTCTTTTCCATCAGGGAGGTCAGCATCCCCAACACTTGGGACATCTGTGATTTCAAGGTATCCACCTCTGAGTCTCTTTCCAGGGTCATGGCCGTCCTGACAATCACTGGAGGAGGATTCACCGTCTCAACTGGTTGGCTCCTCTTCTTCTCCTCCAGCATAGCTTCTTCTTCTCTGACTACTCGGATCAAGTCAGGGTACTCCAGGCTCTTCCCGTCCTGTCTTGTACATAGCGCCAGTGCGATGGGGTCCAGGGGCTGAGATCCTCTCATCGCCTGTTAAACACGGGCCTCATCCACCTTCCGCGGATCAATCCCCTTCTTAAGGATCATCTTGTGCAGTATCTTATCCAGGCGCTTCATGAAATCTGACAGCTTTTCTCCTGCCTTTTGGTAGCAGTGCTCCAGCTGGTAAGTGAGCTCAGTGATTTTCTCTGTTCCACCAAACACATTCTGCAGAATGTCCAGATAGTCCTGCGCATCACAGTCTGTCTTGCTCATCTTAAGGTTGCGTATGGCCTCCAGAGCAGGTCCCTTTAAGCTCTCAGCAATTCTCTGCTTCTTTCTGTGGTCTGGGATTTCCCATTCTTCTAAGGCCTGAGTGGCACCGTCTAGCCACTCCTCAAACCCCTCTTCACCCGAAGGTACAGGTTTCCTCCCTGAAAACATTCTGAGATTTCGGTATCCTGACATTTGGTAATCTGGAGGGTCTTTCTTACACTGGGCTATAATTTCCTCTAGGACCGCGCATAGTTCGGTGCTGAAGGTGCCCTGCGGCGACCCGGGACTCTCTTTCTTCTCCCTTTTTACTGTTTTTTGGGGTGAGTGGTAATGCGTGTATTAGGCTATAGGTTTGATCATCTGTCGCTTTTATACTTGGATTCTTGAAGTCCTCCGGGTCTCCATCCTTCCACTCTATCAGTGCGTGCGTCAGCGAAGAATTCGACCTGACATCCACTATCCATGCCTTCTGGTGCGGGGACAGCGACGTCACTAGCTGCTGCACCGCTTCTTCTTGCCAGATCCCTGGCAGTTCTATAACTACTACCCCTCCTGGATCTGTGCTGACCACCTTGCACCACTTGAATACTTCCGATGGGTCCATGCCGGTACTTTTTGGCGCGTTACTTGCTGCACCCGGATCTCGGACTCGAGAGCCCCCACGTGTAGCGCTACCCCCAGTTAAGAGAGCCGCTGGATTTGTTTTCGGGCCCTGTGTGCAGCACTGCCAACCCCCGGCAAATCTTACTCGACCCCCACTGGCACAGTTAGTCTAGGGCTATACTTATACCACATTCAATTGTATTGCATGAATTAATCTCTAAGCAGTAAGACAACACACTAAGGCGAGAGATTGATTATAACGGTTTTACTCTTATGGTAAATAGCATAGGTATAACATCACACATGCAACTGGCTTGCAGAGCCCTGCAGCAATCAATTCAGCACACTATAATGGCGCTGCGTAGGGATGAGCTTTGAGTTCGAGTCGAACTCATGTTCGACTCGAACATTGCCTGTTCGCCCGTTCGCCAAACAGCGAACAAATTGGGTTGTTCGCGGCAAATTCGAAAAGTCTATGGGAGAAATCTAAAGTGCTAATTATAAAGGCTTATATGCAAGTTATTGTCATAAAAAGTGTTTGGGGACCCGGGTCCTGCCCCAGTGGACATGTATCAATGCAAAAAAATGTTTTTAAAACAGCCGTTTTTTCGGGAGCAGTGATTTTAATAATGCTTAAAGTGAAACAATAAAAGTGAAATATTCCTTTAAATTTCGTACCTGGGGGGTGTGTATGATATGCATGTGAAGTGGCGCATGTTTCCCGTGCTTAGAACTGTCCCTGCACAAAGTGTCATTTTTGAAGGAAAAAAAGTCATTTAAAACTCACTCGCAGCTATTAATGAATTGTCGGCTTTTATCAATACATAGGAAAGTCATTAATAAAAAATAAAAAAAAGCGTGGGGGTCCCCCAGAATTCAATTACCAGGCCCTTCAGGTCTGGAATGGATATTAAGGGGAACCCCGCCGCAAATTAAAAAAAAATGACGTGGGGTTCCCCCAAATATCCATACCAGGCCCTTCAGCTCTGGCATGGATTTTAAGGGGAACTCCACCCCAAATTTAAAAAAAAATGGCGTGGAGTCCCCCTAAAAATCCATACCAGACCCTTATCCGAGCACGCAACCTGGCAGGCCGCAGGGGAAGAGGGGGGGACAAGAGAGCGGCCCCCCCTCCCTCCTGAACCGTACCAGGCCACATGCCCTCAACATGGGGAGGATGTCCCCATGTTGATGGGGACAAGGGCCTCATCCCCACAACCCTTGCCCGGTGGTTGTGGGGGTCTGTGGGCGGGGGGCTTATCGGAATCTGGAAGACCCCTTTAACAAAGGGGACCCCCAGATCCCAGCCCCCCCCATGTGAATTGGTAAGGGGTACATTGTACCCCTACCATTTCACGAAGAAAGCGTAAAAATATGTAAAAAAAACACACAAACACCTTGAAAAAGTCCTTTATTAAAAAAAAAAAAAAAACATTCCAGCGGAGAAATCCAGTGTCTCGCGGCGATCCCGATGTCCAGCGCTGTCCGTCATTGGTTGTGCCTGAGCGGACCTGATGGGGAACTTCCTCCTCAGTGTTTTAAATGTATAGACCCGCCCCTTCTAAAGTTCCCCATCAGGTCCGCTCAGCGGACCAGATGCGGAACATGACAAGGGGCGGTTCTATACATGTATTACCAAAGTGAGAGAAGTTCCCCATCAGGTCCGCCCCCTCGGTATGTCGGACCCGCCTACGTCATTGGCCTGAGCGGGGAACTTCCTTCACTGTGTAATTTAAATTTACACAGTGAAGGAAGTTTCCCCGCTCAGGCCAATGATGTAGGCGGGGTCTGACATACCGAGGGGGCGGACCTGATGGGAAACTTCCTTCACTGCGTAATACATGTATAGAGTCTATATAGATTTCGAACGTTCGAGTCCATTGTATTTAATAGGGTTCTAAATTTCACACGAACATTTTGTCTGTTCGCAGGTTCTGGTGCGAACCGAACAGGGGGGTGTTCGGCTCATCCCTGGCGCTGCGTGGTACTCCACCACGCGTGCTATTATGGTGTGCGCGCCCTATGGCGCACTAAACAATATACTATCTCCCCACCCGAGTCAGGCCTGACATGGGGTAAATCTCAGTCACTTCCTATAAGGAATTTCTTCGCATGCCAGCTTTCGGTGGTGCACTTGATGAAATTCTAGTTTGTAATCCACAACAGGCAGTAACTTGGAACAACTATACTGGGAGAAGGACACTTCAACTCTGTCCTGCTACCGATCCCCCCCCCCGTGGAACAGCAGATAAACGAACTGTGGGCCTATGCAGTTCTTTAGGCCTGAACACGACACAGTCTATAGGTCTGGGCAGGTGCCCGCTCACCACTCCGGACGCGATCCCAGTCCGGGACTTCCACTTGCTGTGTATCCGCACACAGCGTCTGCCACGATCGGGTCCCCGATCCAACTGATGTCCTCACTCGACAAGACAGGATCCACCCAGGATCCGCAATGGGGTGGAAGGCTCTTCGGAAGTCACACAAGGCCCCAGGCTTCGGGCCTTGCACCACAGAAGATCCGCACAGGAAGACTGGTTGCTTGCAGTTGCTTGCAGCGCTATTGCTAAACTATCTCTTGTTTCATTGTATGGTATTTAATCTATTGAAGGGCCCTAGCCTTGTGCACTAGGGATGAGCCAAACACCCCCCGATTCGGTTCGTACCAGAACATGCAAACAGCCAAACAATTTATGCAAACATCGTTAAAGTCTATGGGACACGAACGTGAAAGATCAAAAGTGTTAATTTTAAAGGCTTACTGTATATGCAAGTTATTGCCATAAAAAGTATATGGGGGCCGGGTATGTATCAATGCAAAAAAAGTTTTTAACCACTTAACGACCGCTTACTGTATATATACGTCGGCAGAATGGCACGGACAGGTACAATCACGTACCTGTACGTGCCTGCCTTCGTTTGGGTGGGGGGTCCGATCGGACCCCCCTCCGGTACAGTGAGCGGCCGGGATCGCTTCGGGAGCGATCTGTGATGAGGGGGCCGCCATTCGATTCTGGCCACCCCCTCGCGATCGCTCCCAGCGAATGAAAAGCTTCCTCTGCCTGTGTAGTGTTTACACAGGCAGGAGGAAGTGATGTCATCTCTCATGCGGTGCTCACATATATCAAGCGCCGCATGAGAGAAGACACAGAGGTTAGTGCACATAACAGCACACTGACACCACACACATAGGCACACGATCGCCCCCCAGGCCCCCCCCCCAGACTCCTCCAGATCACCCCCCAGCCCCCAGTCACAGTGTCACTGATTGCAGTGACCATTTATTTACTGATCACTGCAATCAGTGACATTTGTGACTGTAAAAGTGTCAGGGCAGAGTGTTTTAGGTCCAGTGTAGCCCCCTAACCCCCCCCAATAAAGGTTTAACCCCTTGATCGCCCCCCAGGTAACCCTTTCACCCCCTAGCACCGCTGTCACTAAGCGATCATTTTTCTGATCGCTGTCTTAGTGTCGGTGATGCCGATAGGTAGCCAGTTATTTTTTTTAGGTTCGCCGCAGGTTTTTATAGCGTCAGGTACCCCCATATATTACCTAATAAAGGTTTAACCCCTTGATCGCCCCCCAGGTAACCCTTTCACCCCCTTTTGCCAGTGTCACTAAGCGATCGTTTTTCTGATCGCTGTATTCGTTATGCTGGTGCCGATAGGTAGCCAGTTTTTTTTTTTTAGGTTTGCCACAGGTTTTTATAGCGTCAGGTACCCCCATATATTATCTAATAAAGGTTTTAACCCCCTAATTGCCCCTAGTTAACCCTTTCACCAGTGATCACAGTATAAGTGTTACTGGTGACACTGGTTAGCCAGTTAGTCATTTTGTTATTTAGGTTCCCCGTCAGGTTTTTATATAGCGTCAGGTACCCCCATATATTACCTAATAAAGGTTTAACCCCCTGATTGCCCCTAGTTAACCCTTTCACCAGTGATCACCATATAAGTGTTACGGGTGACGCTGGTTAGTTAGTTTGCTTTTTATAGTGTCAGGGTGATATCAATTAGGTTTTAGTGTCAGAGAGGGTCTGCGTCGCCCCAGGCAGCGTCAGGTTAGTGCCAGTAACGCTAACACCCACGCGTGAAGCATACACCTCCCTTAGTGGTATAGTATCTGAACAGATCAATATCTGATCTGATCAGATCTATACTAGCGTCCCCAGCAGTTTAGGGTTCCCAAAAACGCAGTGTTAGCGGGATCAGCCCAGATACCTGCTAGCACCTGCGTTTTGCCCCTCCGTCCAGCCCAGGCCACCCAAGTGCAGTATCGATCATCGATCACTGTCACTTACAAAACACAACACACATAACTGCAGCGTTCGCAGAGACAGGCCTGATCCCTGCGACTCCAGTGCTGTAGGAGGTGATTTCACCACCACAGTTAAAAAAAAAAGAGCATATATGCCGAAGCATGGGGGCAGCAGGGGCGGAGGAGAGATTTTGCTCCTAATGCCGCATACATACGGTCAAAATTCGGGCGGAGGCATGCCCGTGGAAAAGTCCGACCATGTGTGTGCGGCATAACTTTTGCGGGAGGATGCCCCCATGCTTCGGCATATATAAATGGTGCATGTATGCCCATCATTAGAAGTGGGTGAATGAAGGGAGGTATTCTAATGGTGGGCATACCCACCGATCAATCTCTTTTTTTCGTTCAGCCAACAGGCTGCATGAAAAAAAAGATTACAATACATGTCCAACAAGGACCAGCAACGTACTGGTATGTTGCTAGACTTTGGTTATACCAGATTGATGCCTGCGGGTTTAGGTATCATCTTGGTATCATTCTTTTCAGCCAGCTGGCCGGCTTTCATGTAAAAGCAATCCTAGCGGCTAATTAGCCTCTGGACTGCTTTTACAAGCAGTGGGAGGGATATAAAAAGCGCCATTGGGAAATTGGGAAAGCATTTTATCACACCGATCTTGGCGTGGTCAGATGCTTTGAGGGCAGAGGAAAGATCTAGGGTCCAATAGACCCCAGTTTTTTCAAAAAAAGAGTACCTGTCACTACCTATTGCTATCATAGGGGATATTTACATTCCCTGAGATAACAATAAAAATGATAAAAAAAAATATATATATGGAAAGAAGAGTTTAAAAATAAAGTAAAAAAGCAAAATTAATAATAATAAAAAAAAAGCACCCCTGTGCTTTTGCGCAATGGCGCAATGGCGAATGCAAGCGTCGGTCTGGCGTCATATGTAAACAGCAATTGCTCGTGCGCAATGGCGAACGCAAGCGTCGGTCTGGCATCATATGTAAACAGCAATTGCATCATGCATATGAGGTATCACCGCGAAGGTCAGATCGAGGGCAGTCATTTTAGCAGTAGACCTCCTCTGTAAATCTAACGTGGTACCCTGTAAAGGCTTTTAAAGGCTTTTAAAAATGTATGTAGTTTGTCGCCACTGCGCGTTTGTGCGAAATTTTAAAGCATGTCGTGTTTGGTATCTATGTACTCGGCCTAAGATCATCTTTTTTATTTCATCAAACATTTGGGCAATATAGTGTGTTTTAGTGCATTAAAATGAAAAAAAGTGTATTGTTTCCCCAAAAAATGTGTTTGAAAAATCGCTGCGCAAATACTGTGTGGGAAAAAAAATGCAACACCCACCATTTTAATCTGTAGGGCCTTTTCTTTTAAAAAAATATATAATGTTTGGGGGTTCAACATAATTTTCTTGCAAAAAAAAAAAAAAAATGTTTTCATGTAAACAAAAAGTGTCAGAAAGGGCTTTGTCTTCAAGTGATTAGAAGAGTGGATGTAAGCTTCCTAATATTGTGTATAAAATGCCAGGACAGTTCAAAACTCCCCCAAATGACCCCATTTTGGAAAGCAGACACCCCAAGCTATATACTGAGAGGCATGTCGAGTCCATGGAATATTTTATATGTTGACACAAGTTACGGAAAAAAGACAATTTATTTTTATATTTTTTGCACAAAGTTGTCACTAAATGATATATTGCTCAAACATGCCATGGACATATGTGGAATTACACCCCAAAATACATTCTGTTGCTTCTCCTGAGTACGGGGATACCACATGTGTGAGACTTTTTGGGAGCCTAGCCGCGTACGGGACCCCAAAATCCAAGCACCGCCTTCAGGCTTTCTAAGGGTATAAATGTTTGATTTCACTCCTCACTGCCTATCGGAGGCCATGGAATGCCCAGATGGCACAAAACACCCCAAATGACCCCATTTGGGAAAGTAGACACCCCAAGCTATTTGCTGAGAGGTATGGTGAGTATTTTGCAGATCTCGCTTTTTGTCACAAAGTTTTGAAAATTGAAAAAAAAATTAAAAAAATGATTTTCTTTCTTCATTTTCAAAAACAAATGAGAGCTGTAAAATACTCACCATGCCTCTCAGTATATAGCTTGGGGTGTCTACTTTCCAAAATGGGGTCATTTGGGGGGGTTTTGTGCTATTTTGGCATTTTATGGCCTTCGAAACTCTGATAGGTAGTGAGGAGTGAAATCAAAAATTTGTGCCCTTAGAAATCCTTAAGGCGGTGCTTGGTTTTTGGGGTCCCGTACGCGGCTAGGCTCCTAAAAAGTCCCACACATGTGGTATCCCCATACTCAGGAGAAGCAGAAAAATGTATTTTGGGGTGCAATTCCACATATAACCATGGCATGTGTGAGCAATATATCATTTAGTGACAACTTTTTGTAATTTTTTTTTTTTTTGTCATTATTCAATCACTTGGGACAAAAAATTATAATATTCAATGGGCTCAACATGCCTCTCATCAATTTCCTTGGGGTGTCTAATTTCCAAAATGGGGTAATTTGGGGGCGTTTTGTACTGCCCTGCCATTTTAGCACCTCAAGAAATGAGATAGGCAGTCATAAATTAAAAGCTGTGTAAATTCCAGAAAATGTACCCTAGTTTGTAGACGCTATAACTTTTGCGCAAACCAATAAATATACGCTTATTGACATTTTTTTTTACTAAAGACATGTGGCTGAATACATTTTGGCCTAAATGTATGACTAAAATTGAGTTTATTCGATTTTTCTTATAACAAAAAGTAGAAAATATCTTTTTTTTTCAAAATTTTCAGTCTTTTTCCGTTTATATCGCAAAAAAAAAAAATCGCAGAGGCAATCAAATACCATTAAAAGAAAGCTCTATTTGTGGGAAGAAAAGGACGTAAATTTTGTTTGGGTACAACATTGCATGTCCGCACAATTTCCAGTTAAAGCAGCGCAGTGCCAAATTGTGAAATCACCTCTGGTCATTATGGTCCGTATTGGTCCGGGGCTTAAGTGGTTAAACTGCGTTTTTTTCAGGAGCAGTGATTTTAATAATGCTTAAAGTGAAACATTAAAAATTAAATATTAATTTAAATATCGTGCCTGCGGGTCCCCTTAGTCTGCCTGTAAAGTAGTACATCTTTCCCATGTTTATAACAGCAAAATTACATTTCTAATGTCATTTAAAATTGCGTGCAGCTATAATATATTGCCGAATCCCTGCAATATACATTAATAATAATTGATAAAAATGGCGTGGGTCCCCCTCCCCAGTCCATTACCAGGCCCTTCGGGTCTGGTATGGATATTAAGGGGAACTCTATGGCAAAAAGTAAAAAAAAAATGGCGTGGGGTTCCCCCCCTAAAATCCATACCAGGCCCTTCATTCTGGTGTGGATTTTAAGGGGAACCCCGCGCCAAAATTAAACAAAAAATGTTGTGGGGGACCCCCCAAAATTCATACCAGACCCTTATCCGAGCATGCAACCTGGCAGGCCGCAGGAAAGGGGGGGTGGGGACGAGAGAGCGCCCCCCTCCTGAACCGTACCAGGCCACATGCCCTCAAAATTCGGAGGGGGCTTTGACAGTGAGTTTGTAAAGGTATTGTATTTCCAACTCTGCCAGAATGGTCTGTGATCACTGCCATTTCTCTATGCATAAGTTGTAGCTTTTAGGCCAGAAAATGTCTGCTGTAAATGGTTTTTGAGAGTCTACTTTACGTTCTTTTCTTGCTTGGTAGCCATTACAATCCCAACTCCATCTGGGGTAACTATTTTTTTTTCTCTCTAAGGCCCCTTTCACATGCTGCGGTGTCGGCGTCGGCGGTAAAGCGCCGCTATTTTTAGCGGCGCTTTACCGTAAATTTTGCGGCGCTAATCGGCCACTAGCGGGGTGGTTTTACCCCCACTAGCAGCCGAGAAAGAATTAAAAACCACTGCAAAGCGCCTCTGATTTCAATGGGCAGGAGCGGTAAACACACTGCTCCTTCACCGCTCCAAAGATGCTGCTAGCAGGACTTTTTTTATCGTCCTGCCAGCGCACCGCTCCAGTGTGAAAGCCCTCGGGGCTTTCACACTGGAGAGACAGCAGCGGCTGTTTCAGGTCAGTTTGCAGGTGCTATTTTTAGCGCAATAGCGCCTGCAAAGCGACCCACAGTGTGAAAGGGATCTAACTTTTTTGAGAGTCTATATTGAAAAAAAATTCTCTCTTACACTGAATCATGTATTTTTTTTTCACTTCGGTTGTACACTTATGTTATTTGTTTCCTTTACTCAAGGTATTTTAGAAATTATTTATAAATGTTTGGGGCTAAAATAGGATTTATTTGTTTGTTTAATTATTGGCTTGAATACTACTACGATGTTTGTGCCAAAGTAACACACATTCATTTATCTGATAATTGAATAATTGGGTGATTTCCCAAATAGTCACAATTGGTTCCATATAAGAATTTCGCACATTTGAGTGATGTTTCATTGTATGAACTTTGTATAAAAATAAATGCACCCCCCGGGCACCATTCCACACCCGCAGATGTCGGAAGCGGGCGTTCGAAGGGACCTCAGGCCGCAATTCGCCCGACAAGGCTCCGGATGAGTGTATCAAGATGGCCTCCGCGGCCAGACAAACACAGGCAAACAGCACTGAGTCACCAGGGCCTGTTAAAACGAGACACCTCATCTCTCCAGCAACCCTCACTTACACCCCCATCTCACAGGTAAAAGGCCAGCAATTGCCTGCTCCCTCCCCAGTATCCACAGAATCTTTATTTATCTTTATCTACCGTAGCCTGCCCACCTGAGGCCTTCTCTCCTGGATTACCAGGTGTGGACATTGCTTTCCTATCTGCAAATCTTTTACGCAAAATGTCTGAATTACTGGGCAGGGGACTATCCAATGCTCAAAAAATAATGGGGGACATTAAATACGATTTTCAATAATTAGGACCCAGAATGAATGCCGAAAGCCTCGTACACACAACCGGTTTTCTCATCAAGAAACGACAAGAAAAGTGTTGGCAGAGCTTTCTTGTCGAGAAAACCATTTGTGTGTATGGTTTCTCGTCGAGAAAACTGCCAGGAATCTCGACGAGAAAAATAGAGAACCTGCTCTCTATTTTCTCGTCAGGATTCTCGTTTTTCTCGTCAGGATTCTCGTCGGGCTGTTTCCTGACAAGAAAACCGGTCGTGTGTATGCTTTTCCAAGTCTTAAAAAATCGCGCATTCTCAGAATCAAGTATAAGACGGGAGCGCTCCTTCTGGTAAAACTAGTGTTCGTAATGGAGATAGCACATTCGTCACGCTAAAACGAACTGAAAGCACGAAGACTGAAAAGTGTGAATCGTCTCTCCCCAAACTTTTACTAACACACGGTAAGACGAGATCAGCAAAAGCAGCCCAAAGGGTGGCGCCATTGGAATCGAACTTCCCCTTTATACTGCCGTTGTACATGTTGTACGTCACCGCGCTTTACAACGACAATATTTGGAATTGACAGTGTGTATGAAAGGAAAGCGTGACAAGAATCTCGTCAAGCTTGACAAGAATCTCGCCGAGAAAAACTAAGGGTTTTTTTACGACGAGATTCTCGGTCGTGTGTACGAGGCTATAGAGCAGAAACTGGACATCACGGTCTCAAGGAACAATCTGAACTCCTGACCACATCCAAATTTTACAGGACCAGCTCGATACAGCCCTTTCCAGAATAGACGACCTCGAGAATAGGTCCAGAAGATATAATTTCAGGGTCAGGGGTTTCCCCAAAAAAATCACTGACATCCCAACAGCAATCCAGGATCTCATGAAGAATATGATTCTGGGCATTCCCCAACATCGTCTTGAACTGGACAGAGCCCACAGAGCCCTTGGCCCCCCCAGGAAGGACAGATCCCCTAGGGATGTCATAGTCAAGCCCCACTTTTACGCCACCAAAGAGGAAGTTATGTGAAAATCTCAAGCCAAATCCCAGGTGATGTGCCAGGGGTAGGGATGAGCTTCGTGTTCGAGTCGAACATACGTTCGACTCGAACATCGGCTGTTCGATCGTTCGACGAAGATCGAACGATTTGGGCCGTTCGCGCCAAATTCGAGTGACGCGAACGGCCCACAATGCACTACGCCATCGCAGTGTCATCCAGGCGCTGTGATTGGCCAAGCATGCACTGTGACCCCGCATGCTTGGCCAATCACAGCGCCGGCAGCGAGGAGAGCAATGATTGGCCACAGGCAGGATGCCTGTGGCCAATTATTGCTGATGGGGTTTAGTACACGCCCCACACTATAAAAGGCCGCCAGCGCGGCGGCCTTGTGTAGTGTGTTCCGGAGCAGGGAAAGAGAAGCATAGGCAGGGACAGTGTCATTATTTTTCCTTTACTATTCCTGGATTCCTTCTGTTTAGGGACAAATAAGGATAGGTAGGGAGAGTGTCAGTGACAGTGTGCTATTCTGTGCTAATCCTTGTTTGTAGGGACAGAGAGGTACAGTGAGGGAAAGTGTCAGTGTGCTATTCTGTTCTAAAACTATTTTGCTGAACCATATTTTCAATCCTTGAGTTGAGGGACAGAGAGGTACAGTGAGTGAAACTGACAGTGTGCTATTCTGTTCTAAACCAATTTTGCTGTTCCATATTTTCAATCCTTGAGTTGAGGGACAGAGAGGTACAGTGAGTGAAACTGACAGTGTGCTATTCTGTTCTAAACCAATTTTGCTGTTCCATATTTTCAATCCTTGAGTTGAGGGACAGAGAGGTACAGTGAGTGAAACTGACAGTGTGCTATTCTGTTCTAAACCAATTTTGCTGTTCCAGATTTTCAATCCTTGAGTTTAGGGACAGAGAAGGACACTCGTAGAAATTATCAGTGTGCTATTCTGTGCTAAATCTTGTTTGTAGGGAGGGACAGAGTAGGACAGTGAGGGAAAGTGTCAGTGTGCTATTCTGTTCTAAAACTATTTTGCTGAACCATATTTTCAATCCTTGAGTTGAGGGACAGAGAGGTACAGTGAGTGAAACTGACAGTGTGCTATTCTGTTCTAAACCAAATTTGCTGTTCCATATTTTCAATCCTTGAGTTGAGGGACAGAGAGGTACAGTGAGTGAAACTGACAGTGTGCTATTCTGTTCTAAACCAATTTTGCTGTTCCATATTTTCAATCCTTGCGTTGAGGGACAGAGAGGTACAGTGAGTGAAACTGACAGTGTGCTATTCTGTTCTAAACCAATTTTGCTGTTCCATATATTCAATCCTTGAGTTTAGGGACAGAGAAGGACACTCGTAGAAATTATCAGTGTGCTATTCTGTGCTAAATCTTGTTTGTAGGGAGGGACAGAGTAGGACAGTGAGGGAAAGTGTCAGTGTGCTATTCTGTTCTAAAACTATTTTGCTGAACCATATTTTCAATCCTTGAGTTGAGGGACAGAGAGGTACAGTGAGTGAAACTGACAGTGTGCTATTCTGTTCTAAACCAATTTTGCTGTTCCATATTTTCAATCCTTGAGTTGAGGGACAGAGAGGTACAGTGAGTGAAACTGACAGTGTGCTATTCTGTTCTAAACCAATTTTGCTGTTCCATATATTCAATCCTTGAGTTTAGGGACAGAGAAGGACACTCGTAGAAATTATCAGTGTGCTATTCTGTGCTAAATCTTGTTTGTAGGGAGGGACAGAGTAGGACAGTGAGGGAAAGTGTCAGTGTGCTATTCTGTTCTAAAACTATTTTGCTGAACCATATTTTCAATCCTTGAGTTGAGGGACAGAGAGGTACAGTGAGTGAAACTGACAGTGTGCTATTCTGTTCTAAACCAATTTTGCTGTTCCATATTTTCAATCCTTGAGTTGAGGGACAGAGAGGTACAGTGAGTGAAACTGACAGTGTGCTATTCTGTTCTAAACCAATTTTGCTGTTCCATATTTTCAATCCTTGAGTTTAGGGACAGAGAAGGACACTCGTAGAAATTATCAGTGTGCTATTCTGTGCTAAATCTTGTTTGTAGGGAGGGACAGAGTAGGACAGTGAGGGAAAGTGTCAGTGTGCTATTCTGTTCTAAAACTATTTTGCTGAACCATATTTTCAATCCTTGAGTTGAGGGACAGAGAGGTACAGTGAGTGAAACTGACAGTGTGCTATTCTGTTCTAAACCAATTTTGCTGTTCCATATTTTCAATCCTTGAGTTGAGGGACAGAGAGGTACAGTGAGTGAAACTGACAGTGTGCTATTCTGTTCTAAACCAATTTTGCTGTTCCATATTTTCAATCCTTGAGTTTAGGGACAGAGAAGGACACTCGTAGAAATTATCAGTGTGCTATTCTGTGCTAAATCTTGTTTGTAGGGAGGGACAGAGTAGGACAGTGAGGGAAAGTGTCAGTGTGCTATTCTGTTCTAAAACTATTTTGCTGAACCATATTTTCAATCCTTGAGTTGAGGGACAGAGAGGTACAGTGAGTGAAACTGACAGTGTGCTATTCTGTTCTAAACCAATTTTGCTGTTCCATATTTTCAATCCTTGAGTTGAGGGACAGAGAGGTACAGTGAGTGAAACTGACAGTGTGCTATTCTGTTCTAAACCAATTTTGCTGTTCCATATTTTCAATCCTTGAGTTGAGGGACAGAGAGGTACAGTCAGTGAAACTGACAGTGTGCTATTCTGTTCTAAACCAATTTTGCTGTTCCATATTTTCAATCCTTGAGTTTAGGGACAGAGAAGGACACTCGTAGAAATTATCAGTGTGCTATTCTGTGCTAAATATTGTTTGTAGGGAGGGTCAGAGTAGGACAGTGAGGGAAAGTGTCAGTGTGCTATTCTGTTCTAAAACTATTTTGCTGAACCATATTTTCAATCCTTGAGTTGAGGGACAGAGAGGTACAGTGAGTGAAACTGACAGTGTGCTATTCTGTTCTACACCAATTTTGCTGTTCCATATTTTCAATCCTTGAGTTGAGGGACAGAGAGGTACAGTGAGTGAAACTGACAGTGTGCTATTCTGTTCTAAACCAATTTTGCTGTTCCATATTTTCAATCCTTGAGTTTAGGGACAGAGAAGGACACTCGTAGAAATTATCAGTGTGCTATTCTGTGCTAAATCTTGTTTGTAGGGAGGGACAGAGTAGGACAGTGAGGGAAAGTGTCAGTGTGCTATTCTGTTCTAAAACTATTTTGCTGAACCATATTTTCAATCCTTGAGTTGAGGGACAGAGAGGTACAGTGAGTGAAACTGACAGTGTGCTATTCTGTTCTAAACCAATTTTGCTGTTCCATATTTTCAATCCTTGAGTTGAGGGACAGAGAGGTACAGTCAGTGAAACTGACAGTGTGCTATTCTGTTCTAAACCAATTTTGCTGTTCCATATTTTCAATCCTTGAGTTTAGGGACAGAGAAGGACACTCGTAGAAATTATCAGTGTGCTATTCTGTGCTAAATCTTGTTTGTAGGGAGGGACAGAGTAGGACAGTGAGGGAAAGTGTCAGTGTGCTATTCTGTTCTAAAACTTTTTTGCTGAACCATATTTTCAATCCTTGTGTTTAGGGACAGAGAAGGATAGGCAGGGGACAGTGTCAGTGTCATTGTTGCTAAGCCTCCTGCACAATATACACCTGAAGGTAGCCCTTATTGCTGTTTTTCCCATCTCCCTGCAGGCCATCCATTAAAATGTCTGGAAGGCAACCAAGGAGAGGCAGACAGTCAGGAGGCAAAAAAAGAGGGCAAGCAGGCTCTGTGTCTGGGGGCAACAGTGCTGGTCGTGTACGCGGTGCATTGTCATCAGCACATGGCCATGGGACACGCTTGTCCTTGTTTTCGGCAGCTGGACATGTTGAGCCACATCATGCCGAAGACTTGGTAGAGTGGATGACCAAGCCCACCTCATCCTCCTCATCCTCTCTCACCCAGGCTCAGGGTACTGGCAAAGCAGCTGCCAAAGCGTCCTCTTCTCTGGTATCATTATCTTCATTAGTCAATCCTTCCCTAGACCCACCATGCCCTCCTCCTGAGGAGTCCCCCGAACTGTTTGAGCACAGTGTTGGGTACATGCTCCAGGAGGATGCCCAGCGTTTGGAAGGATCTGATGATGATACCCAGCTAGAGGAAGGCAGCAGCGTGAGAGCAGAGAGAGGGGATGCTCAAGAAGGACACCAATCTGGCAGTCATGTTCCAGCAGCTGCAGCATACTGCCAGATTGGCTCCAGTGATGAGGAGGGAGGGGATGATGAGGTCACTGGCTCCACGTGGGTGCCTAATAGGAGAGAGGAGGAGGAGGAGGATGAGGAGGAGGCACATCTCCAACGAGGCAGGATGCCCTTGAGTGGCCAGCGTATGGGCAGCACACCGACGGAATCACACCGCAGAGCTCCGCCTGTGCAGGGCGCTGCCTCTGCCCGTCATTCAAAAAGTTCTTTGGTGTGGGCCTTTTTTGAGGCGAGTGCATCAGATCGCACAGCTGCTGTTTGCAACATATGTCTCAAGCGTATATCGCGTGGCCAAAACATCAGCCGCTTGGGCACCACATGCTTGATCAGACATATGTTGACCTGCCATGCAGCTCGTTGGCATGCCTACCTTAAAGACCCACACCAAAGAACAAAGCAGACCTCTTCTTGCACCGCATCAGCTGGGATCTCCAACCCCACTATACCTTCACTCCTCTCTGAAACCTGCTCTGAGAGGAATGAAGGTGTAGAATTAGGTGTGTCACAGGCAAGTACTTGCGGGCACTCTGCTAGCAGTACACCAACGTCCGATTCTAGCAGGCAAATTTCCCTGCCCCAGCTGCTGGACCGTCGAAAGAAGTTCACTCCCAGCCATCCACATGCCCAGCGGTTGAATGCTAGCTTGGCTAAATTGCTAGCGCTTCAACTGCTGCCTTTTCAGTTGGTAGACTCGGCCCCCTTCCATGAGTTTGTGCAATGTGCGGTTCCTCAGTGGCAGGTTCCCAAACAACACTTTTTCACACGGAAGGCTATTCCGGCTCTCTACAGGCATGTGGAAGGCAATGTCTTGGCCTCGCTGGACAGGGCGGTCAGCGGTAAGGTGCATATTACCGCTGACTCATGGTCCAGCAGGCATGGACAGGGACGTTACCTTTCTTTCACGGCCCATTGGGTCACTCTTTTGGCAGCTGGGAAGGATGCAGGACAAGGTGCAGTAGTGTTGGAGGTTGTTCCACCGCCACGCCTCCAAAATGCTACTACTGGTTGTGACACACCTCTCTCCTCCACCCCCTCCTCTTCTTCTTCCTCCATGGCCTCTTCCTGTGGTTTGTCCTCGGAACCAGCGGTGCTCCGTAGGCGTTCAAGGGGCTACGCAAGTACGCAGGCAAAAAGATGCCATGCCGTGCTTGCGCTGGTGTGTTTGGGGGACAGGAGCCACACTGGGGCAGAGGTCCTGTCTGCTCTGCAGGGGCAGGCCGAGAGGTGGTTGACGCCACGCCAGCTTAAGCCAGGAATGGTGGTTTGCGACAATGGCACCAACCTCCTCTCCGCCCTCCGACAGGGACAACTGACCCATGTGCCCTGTATGGCTCACGTCCTTAACCTGGTGGTGCAGCGGTTCTTGGGCAGGTACCCGGGCTTACAGGATGTCCTGAGGCAGGCCAGGAAAGTCTGTGTGCATTTCCGCAGATCTTATAATGCCAGTGCTCGCCTGGCTGAGCTTCAAAAGGAGTTGAACCTGCCCAAGAACCGCCTTATATGTGACATGCGCACCAGTTGGAACTCAACGTTGGCCATGCTGCAGCGGCTGCACACGCAGCAGAGGGCCATCAATGAGTACCTGTGCGACTACGGCACCAGGACAGGGTCAGGGGAGCTCGGGTTTTTTTCACCACGCCAGTGGGGCATGATCAGGGATGCATGCACTGTCCTGGCACCATTTGAGGAGGCCACGAGGATGGTGAGCATTACTGGCTGGCCACTCTCCTTGATCCACGGTACAAGGGTAAGGTTGCGGACCTTATCGTACCGTCGCAGAGGGAGCAGAGGATGAGACAACTCCGGGAGGCCTTGCAGAAAGGTCTGTGCAACATGTTCCCAGAGACTGGGAGGTTACAAACTCCTGGTCCTGGACAACGAGTTGCTGAAGCTTCGGGCAGTCAAAGAAGGAGTGGTGAGGAAGGTGGCCGTCTGACCGATGCGTTCAGACAATTCTTTAGTCCGCAGCCCCAAAGTATGATCGGTTCCAGCAACCATCGCCAGCGTCTGATATACATGGTCCAGGAATACCTAGGGGCAAGGTCAGACTTGGACACCTTCCCCACCGAAAATCCTCTGGCTTACTGGGTCTTGAGGATGGATCACTGGCCAGAGCTTGCACAGTATGCAATTGAGCTACTGGCCTGTTCTGCATCCAGCGTTCTTTCAGAACGCACATTCAGTGCTGCTGGAGGATTTGTCACGGATCACAGGGTGCGCCTGTCCACCGACTCGGTTGATCGACTGACTTTCATCAAGATGAACCAGTCTTGGATCACCACCAGCTACCACACACCAGATGCTGATATAACAGACTAATTGATTTTAAAATGTCACATCCCTTCAAGACTGATGCTGATGCTGAGTGCCTGTGCTGTTATGTTGACTGGCTATCCTCCTCCTCCTCCTCAATGATACGATTAACGATGATAGCTTGGAAGATCATTTTGGTTTATGGGTGACGCCACCAGTGGCTAAGGCCCAATTTTTCAGCCCCTGTTTAACAGGGGCGTGTAATTAAAATTTTTGATGCAATACTTTGCAACAGGCCTCATTTCTGTGCTCCAAGTACAGTATCTGTGAGGGGTTGCAGTGTTGTGCCACCAGTGCCTAAGGCCCAATTTTTCAGCCCCTGTTCAACAGGGGCATGCAATTATAATTATTGATCTAATAATTCACAGGAGGGCCCATTGCTGCGCCCACCAAGAGTAACTGTCAGGCCTTAAAGTGTTGTGGCACCAGCACCACCATCACCCCCACCACCACCACCAAAGGCCCAATTTTTCAGCCCCTGTTCAACAGGGGCATGCAATTATAATTATTGATCTAATAATTCACAGCAGGGCCCATTGCTGCGCCCACCAAGAGTAACTGTCAGGCCTTACAGTGTTGTGGCACCAGCACCACCATCACCACCACCACCACCACCAAAGGCCCAATTTTTCAGCCCCTGTTCAACAGGGGCATGCAATTATAATTATTGATCTAATAATTCACAGCAGGGACCATTGCTGCGCCCACCAAGAGTAACTGTCAGGCCTTACAGTGTTGTGGCACCAGCACCACCATCACCACCACCACCACCACCAAAGGCCCAATTTTTCAGCCCCTGTTCAACAGGGGCATGCAATTATAATTATTGATCTAATAATTCACAGCAGGGACCATTGCTGCGCCCACCAAGAGTAACTGTCAGGCCTTACAGTGTTGTGGCACCAGCACCACCATCAAAGGCCCAATTTTTACTACCACTGATCAACAATTATATGTTATTACAATTCCTGATATTATACTTGACAGCAGGGCGTTCCAGCACCCACCAAGAATAACTGTGAGTGCTTTCAGTGTTGTGCCAACACCAACACCTAAGGGGCCAATTTCTGCAGAGTATATACGGAAGGTCCCTACTTTCAAACATCCAACTTACAAACTACTACTACTTGCAAACGGAAGAAGACAACAGGAAGTGAGAGGAAATCTACCCCTTGGAAGGAAAATTCTCTCCTGTAAGAATTAATATGGGAGAAAGGTGTCTCCTCTCTACTGATGCTTTATCACCAATCCTTGTTTCAATAAAAACACCACATTTCAAAAACAGTTGTCATTGGGACGCAAAGTGAGGTGAAATGTTCTGAACAGGGGCACAGACAGCAAAAAAAATGTGACAGGGGTGATAACCGTTCCCTATGTTTTACAAAAAGCTAAAAAAAAGGAATTTGCCATTGAGCTCCACTTAAACAATGCAGCTGTTCAAAATTATAAACAGATTCTACATAAGAACAAACCTACAGTCCCTGTCTTGTATGCACCGCCTGTATACGGCTGTTCAGAGTATATAGGTCCTTTTTTATTTTGTGTGCGGGGTTCCCCTTAATATCCATACAAGACCCAAAGGGGCTGGTAATGGGCTGGGGTGGGGGGGGTTGATGGGGTAGCTATGCCATTTTTCCTAAAGATTTTCATCCATATTACCGGGACCAGACATTGCATTAAAGCCGCAAGCAGTTTTAAATGACTTTTTTCACTTTAGAAATGTTATTTTGTGCAGGGACAGTTCTAAACACGGGAAACACGTGGCACTTCACAGGCATACTTTAGACACCCCCCAGGTACAATATTTAAAGGAATATTTGACTTTTTTTTTTTTCACTTTATGCATCATTAAAATGACTGCTCCCGGAAAACGTCCGTTTTTAAAACTTCTTTTTGCATTGATACATTTCCCCTGGTGCAGAAGCCGGGTTCCCAAACTCTGTTTCGGACAATAACATGGATAATAGTCGTTATAATTAGCACTTTAGAATCCGAACGTTCGCATCCATTGTATTTAATAGGGTTCTAATGTTCGTGCGAACTTTCGGTCCGTTCGCGGGTTCTGGTGCGAACCGAACCCGGGGGTGTTCGGCTCATCACTAGCCAGGGGCATCAAATCCAGATATTCGCAGACCTTTCTCCCACGACAATCTAAAGAAAATATCCCTCAAACCCCTCCTGAATATTCTTTCCCAAGGGGAAATCAAATATTGGTGGGGATTACCGTTTGCTGTAAAATTCACCTTTAAGGGCAAAACATACGCCTTCAAAGACTTCCCTGATGGGGAAAGAACCCTGCTGAACCTTAAACTAATCACACAAGAATCGGCGATGGATTTTACTAACTCAGCGACCGGAACCTCCAAATGTCCTCTCCCTGCCAGCCCAGTTTCCCCAGTCTGGAACAAAGCCAAGAGCAAGAAAACCACTGACACAAGGCCTCCTTAATCAAAGGGCATCAGGGCCTCATAGCTCTTGCCACCAGCCCTTGCCACCACCACCACCACGTCAGACAAACCTGATTTATTTTTATGAAGAGGTAAGTAAAACCTTGGACAGAGGGGTGGCGGTGGACGTGGTATACTTGGATTTTGCAAAAGCGTTCGATACAGTTCCGCACGCACGGCTCATGTGTAAGGTAAAGTCTACAGGCTTGGAAATATCAGTTTGTAAATGGATAGAAAACTGGCTAAAAGACAGAATTCAGAGAGTAGTGGTTAATGATTCTTACTCTGAATGGTCTAAGGTTATCAGTGGTGTACCCCAAGGTTCAGTGCTGGGACCCTTACTTTTTAATATCTTTATAAATGATATTGGGTCTGGGATCAAAAGTAACATTTCTGTCTTTGCAGATGACACCAATCTATGCAGTGGAATAACGTCCTTACAGGATGTCTCCAATTTACAAGCCGACCTCAATGCACTGTCAAATTGGGCGACTGTCACGTACCTGGTGGAGATCGAGCTGTAGAGGGGGCTTCTCTTGCACCTCCTATCCAACACCCCTGATAGTGGTGACAGGGAGTGGAGGACACAGAGTGGCACGAGAGCCAATGTAGCAGATGGCTCTGGCTGGGACTTGGCAGGAACCAGGTAGCTGGAGAGTGCTGGGCCGGAACTGAGAACAGGATCTCCGTGTCTCTGGATCAGCAGCTTGAAGCGTAGCCGGGACGTAAGCCAGTGGGTCATCAACAGCCGGACAGAGCAGGTACCGAGACGTGAGGCAGAGGCAAAGACAGGACACAGGCCAGGTTCGGTACACAGTCGGGCAATGAGGCACAGGAACATCAGGCAGAGGCGGAGTCAAGCACAATCCGGGGTCACGAGTAGGCAGGTGGAGGTCAAGAGGAAGGTTCAGGCAAGCCGGGTCAGGTTTACAGGAAACTGGTACAAATCAGGTAAGTCAGGCACTAGCTGAAAGACCACTCAGCAAAGTGTGCATGTCACTGGCAGGTTTAAAAAGGCAGACCGGCGCCAAGGCGCGCATGCGTGCACGCACGCGCACGCATGCGACAAAACATGTCCTTTCTTGTGCATTTCTTGGAAAGTGCACGGCTGCGTGCTTGTTCTCCGGGTTTCTCTTACAGCGACTATGTGGCAGATGAGGTTTAATGTTGATAAATGTAAAGTTATGCACTTGGGGGCTAAGAATATGCATGCATCATACATGCTAGGGGGAGTACAACAGGGGGAATCCGTAGTGGAGAAGGATCTGGGGGTTTTGGTAGATCATAAGCTCAATAATAGCATGCAATGCCAAGCTGCGGTTTCCAAAGCGAGCAAAGTCCTTTCTTGTATTACGAGAGGTATAGACTCCAGAGAGAGAGATATAATTTTGCCCCTGTTCAAATCATTAGTAAGACCTCATCTGGAATATGTAGTTCAGTTTTGGGCACCAGTTCTCAAAAAGGATATCAGGGAACTAGAGAAAGTGCAGAGAAGGGCAACCAAACTGATAAGGCATGGAGGAACTCAGCTATGAGGCCAGATTAGAGGAACTGAATTTATTGACTCTTGAGAAGAGGAGAATAAGGGGGATATGATCAACATATACAAATATATAAGGGGTTCATATAGTGAACTTGGTGTTGAGTTATTCACTTTACGGTCAACACAGAGGACACGGGGGCACTCTTTACGTTTAGAGGAAAAGAGATTTCCTCTCCAAATACGGAAAGGTCTCTTCACAGTAAGAGCTGTGAAAATGTGGAATAGACTCCCTCCAGAGGTGATTCTGGACAGCTCAGTAGATTGCTTAAAGAAAGGTCTGGATACTTTCCTAAATGTACATAATATAACTGGGAACTAACATTTATAGGGAAAGTTGATCCAGGGAAAATCCGATTGCCTCTCGGGTAGGGATGAGTCAAACACCCCCGGTTCGGTTCGCACCAGAACCTGCAAACGGACCGAAAGTTCGCGCAAACTTTAGAACCCTATTAAAGTCTATGGGACTCAAACGTTCAAAATCAAAAGTGCTAATTATGAAGGCTAATATGTAAGTTATTGTCCTAAAAAGGGTTTGGGGACCCGGGTGTATCAATGTATCAATGCAAAAAAAAGTTTTAAAAACGGCCGTTTTTTCAGGAGCAGTGATTTTAATGATGCTTAAAGTGAATAAAAAAAAAATTGTCTATAGTATGCCTGTGAAGTGGCACGTGTTTCCCGTGTTTAGAACTGTCCCTGAACAAAATTACATTTCTAAAGGGAAAAAAAGTCATTTAAAACTGCTTGCGGCTTTAATGTAATGTCTGGTCCTGGCAATATGGATGAAAATCATTGAGAAAAATGGCCACAACACTGTAAGCCCTCACAGTTACTCTTGGTGGGCGCTGGAACTCCCTGCTGTGAACTATTATATCAAGAATTGTAATTACTTTGGTGGTGGTGCTGGTGCCACAACACTGTAAGTCCTCACAGTTACTCTTGGTTGGCGCAGGAATGGGCCCAGCTTTGAAATATTAGATCAAGTATTGTAATTACATGCCCGTGTTGAATAGGGGCAGACAAATTGGGCCTTTGGTGGTGGTGGTGTTACCACAACACTGTAAGCCCTCACAGTTACTATTGGTGGGCGCAGGAATGGGCCCTGCTGTGAATTATTAGATCAAGAATTGTAATTACATGCCCCTTGTATGGAGGGAAGGATGAGGCTGGTTGTGGACTATGTTGAACAGGGCATAAAAATTGTGCCTTAGGCACTGGTGCCACAACACTGAAACCCCTCACAGATACTCTAGTTGGAGAACAGGAATGAACCCTGCTGCAAAGTATTGCATCAAAAATTGTATTTACACGCCCCTGTTAAACAGGGGCTGAAAAATTGGGCCTTAGGCACTGGTGCCACAACACTGCAACCCCTCACAGATACTGTAGTTGGAGCGCAGGAATGAGCCCTGCTGCAAATTATTGCATTAAAAATTGTATTTACACGCCCCTGTTAAACAGGGACGGAAAAATTGGGCCTTAGCCACTGGTGGCGGTGCCCAGAAACAAAAATGTTCTTACATGCTATCATTATGATCATTGAGGAGCAGGGATGAGCCGAACACCCCCCTGTTCGGTTCGCACCAGAACCTGCGAACAGACAGAATGTTCGCGTGAACTTTAGAACCCTATTAAATACAATGGACTCGAACGTTCAAAATCTAAAGTGCTAATTATAAAGGCTAATATGCAATTTATTGTCCTAAAAAGTGTTTGGGGCCCCGGGTCCTGCCCCAGGGGACATGTATCAATGCAAAAAAAAGTTTCAAAAATAGACGTTTTTACGGGAGCGGTGATTTTAATAATGCTTAAAATTAAAAAATAAAAGTGAAATTTTCCTTTAAATTTCATAAAAAGCGTGGGGTTTCCCCCAAATTCAATTGCCAGGCCCTTCAGGTCTGGAATGGATATTAAGGGGAACCCCGCCGCAAGTTTTAAAAAAAATGGCGTGCGGTTCCCCCTAAATATCCATACCAGGCCCTTCAGATCTGGCATGGATTTTAAGGGGAACTCCACCCCAAATTTTTTTAAAAATGGAGTCCCCCCAAAAATCCATACCAGACCCTTATCCGAGCACGCAACCTGGCCGGCCGCAGGGGAAGAGGGGGGGACGAGAGAGCGGCCCCCCTCCCTCCTGAACTTTACCAGGCCACATGCCCACAACCCTTGCCCGGTGGTTGTGGGGGTCTGCGGGTGGGGGGCTTATCGGAATCTGAAAGACCCCTTTAACAAAGGGGACCCCCAGATCCCGGCCC
The DNA here is from genome assembly GCA_029206835.1 of Rana muscosa. Classification (NCBI taxonomy): domain Eukaryota; kingdom Metazoa; phylum Chordata; class Amphibia; order Anura; family Ranidae; genus Rana; species Rana muscosa. The sequence continues at coordinate 65,105,099 of CM055122.1, read as the reverse complement.
CCCCCCTATGTGAATTGGTAAGGGGTACATTGTACCCCTTCCCTTTTCACGAAGAAAGTGTAGAAAAATGTAAATAAAAACACACCAACACCTTGGAAATGTCCTTTATTTAAAAAAAAAACAAAAAAAAAAAAAACAGTCCAGCGATGAAATCCAGTGTCCCGCGGCGATCCCGATGTCCAGCGCTGTCTGTCATTGGTTGTGCCTGAGTGGACCTGATGGGGAACTTCCTCCGCAGTGTTTTAAATGTATAGACCCACCCCTTCTAAAGTTCCCCATCAGGTCCGCTCAGCGGAAACGCGAGAAGGGGCGGGTCTATACACGAATTACACAGTGAAGGAAGTTCCCCATCAGGTCCGCTCCCTCGGTATGTCAGACCGTGCCTACGTCATTGGCCTGAGCGGACCTGATGGGGAACTTCCTTCACTGTGTAAATTTAAATTACACAGTGAAGGAAGTTTCCCGCTCAGGCCAATGACGTAGGCGGGGTCTGACATACCGAGGGGACGGACCTGATGGGAACTTCCTTCACTGTGTAATACGTGAATAGACCCGCCCCTTCTAAAGTTCCCCATCAGGTCCGCTCAGCGGACCAGATGCGGAACATGAGAAGGGGCGGGTCTATTCACGTATTACACAGTGAAGGAAGTTCCCATCAGGTCCGCCCCCTCGTAGAGCGGACCTGATGGGGAACTTCCTTCACTATGTAATATATGAATAGACCCGCCCCTTCTCACGTTCCGCATCTGGTCCGCTGAGCGGACCTGATGGGGAACTTTAGAAGGGGCGGGTCTATACATTTAAAACACTGCGGAGGAAGTTCCCCATCAGGTCCGCTCAGGCACAACCAATGACGGACAGCGCTGGACATCGGGATCGCCGCGGGACACTGGATTTCATCGCCGGACTTTTTTTTTTTTTTTAAATAAAGGACTTTTCCAAGGTGTTGGTGTGTTTTTATTTACATTTTTTTACACTTTCTTCGTGAAATGGTAAGAGTACAATGTACCCCTTACCAATTCACATGGGGGGGCCGGGATCTGGGGGTCCCCTTTGTTAAAGGGGTCTTCCAGATTCCAATAAGCCCCCCGCCCGCTGACCCCCACAACCACCGGGCAAGGGTTGTGGGGATGAGGCCCTTGTCCCCATCAACATGGGGACATCCTGCCCATGTTGAGGTCATGTGGCCTGGTACGGTTCAGGAGGGAGGGGGGGCCGCTCTCTCGTCCCCCCTCTTCCCCTGCGGCTGGCCAGGTTGCGTGCTCGGATAAGGGTCTGGTATGGATTTTTGGGGGGACTCCACGCCATTTTTTTTTTATTTGGGGTGGAGTTCCCCTTAAAATCCATGCCAGATCTGAAGGGCCTGGTATGGATATTAAGGGGGAACCGCACGCCATTTTTTTTTTAATTTGCGGTGGGGTTCCCCTTAATATCCATTCCGGACCTGAAGGGCCTGGTAATTGAATTTGGGGGAACCCCCACGCTTTTTTTTTTTTTTTTTATCAATGACTTTTCTATGTATTGATAAAAGCCGACAATTCATTAATAGCCGCGAGTGAGTTTTAAATTACTTTTTTTCCTTCAAAAATGACACTTTGTGCAGAGACAGTTCTAAACACGGGAAACATGCGCCACTTTACATGCATATCATACACACCCCCTAGGTACGAAATTTAAAAGAAAATTTCACTTTTATTGTTTCACTTTAAGCATTATTAAAATCACTGCTCCTAAAAAAACGGCAGTTTTTAAAACTTTTTTTTGCATTGATACATGTCCCCTGGGGCAGGACCCGGGTCCCCAAACACTTTTTAGGACAATAACTTGCATATAAGCCTTTATAATTAGCACTTTAGATTTCTCCCATAGACTTTTCGAATTTGCCGCGAACACCCCAAATTGTTTGTTGTTCAGCGAACGGGCGAACAGGCAATGTTCGAGTCGAACATGAGTTCGACTCGAACTCGAAGCTCATCCCTATTGAGGAGGAAGAGGATAGTCACTCAGCATAACAGGATAGTCACTCTGCATCAGCATAGGCAGTCTTGAAGGGATCTGGCATTTCAAAGAAAACTATTCTGTTACATCAGCATCAGGTGCTTGGTAGCTGGTGGTGATCCAAGACTGATTCATTTTTATGAAGGTGAGTCGATCGACCGAGTCGGTGGACAGGCGCACCCTGTGATCGGTTACAAAGCCTCCAGCAGCACTGAATGTGTGTTCCGAAAGGACGCTGGATGCAGGACAGGCCAGTAGCTCAATTGCATACTGTGCAAGCTCTGGCCAGTGATCCATCCTCAAGAACCAGTAACCCAGAGGATTTTCGGTGGGAAAGGTGTCCAAGTCTGATCTTGCCCCTAGGTATTTCTGCACCATGTAAACCAGACGCTGGTGATGGTTGCTGGAACCGATCATACCTTGGGGCTGCGTACTAAAAAATTGTCTGAATGCATCGGTCAGACGGCCACCTTCTCCACCGCTCTTTCTTTGACTGACCGAAGCCTCAGCAACATGTTGTCCAGGACCAGGAATTTGTAACCTCCCAGTCTCTGGGAACGCCTTGTACAGACCTTTGTGCAAGGCCTCCCAAAGATGTTTCATCCTCTGCTCCTTCTGCAACGCCACGATAAGGTCCGCAACCTTACCCTTGTAACGTGGATCAAGGAGGGTTGCCAGCCAGTAATGATCCCTCTCCTTGATAGCACGAATACGAGGATCCTTCCGCAGGCTTTGCAGGTTTAGGGAGGCCATGCAGCGTAGGTTTGCCGGGGCATTCGGTGCAGCGTCCTCTGGGTCACTGAGGATGACATGATCCACAGCCACCTCCTTCCAGCCACGTACAAGTCCATGTGCTTCTTGGGACTGTAATTGATCCCTTGAAGACTGCTGCTGATGCTGAGTGCTAGGCTCCACCTCCATGCTGACACAATCCTCCTCCTCCTCCTCCTCCTCCTCTTCATGTGTGATAGGAACACTGTCTGGATAAAGGGGGCCTTGAGAGCTAAGGAAGTCCTCCTCTTCCTCTCTCTGTTCTGCCCTGTCCATTATTCCATGCAGCGTGTGCTCCAACAGGTGGACAAGAGGGACAGTCTCACTGATGCATGCACTGTCACTGCTCCCCATCCTCGTGGTCTCCTCAAATGGTGACAGGACAGTGCATGCATCCCTGATCATGGCCCACTGGCGTGGGGAAAAAAATCCAAGCTCCCCTGACCCTGTCCTGGTGCCATATTGCAACAGATACTCATTGATGGCCCTCTGCTGCATGTGCAGCCACTGCAGCATGGCCAACGTAGAGTTCCACCTGGTGGGCATGTCACAGATTAGGCGGTTCTTGGGCAGGTTGTATTGCTTTTGGAGGTCAGCCAGCCGAGCACTGGCATTATATGACCGGTGGAAATGCGCAAAGAGTTTCCTGGCCTGCTTCAGGACCTCCTGTAAGCCCGGGTACCTGCCCAAGAACCACTGCACCACCAAGTTAAGAACGTGAGCAAAACAGGGCACATGGGTCAGTTGTCCCTGTCGGAGGGCGGAGAGGAGGTTGGTGCCATTGTCGCAAACCACCTTTCCTGGCTTAAGCAGGCGTGGCATCAACCACCTCTGAGCCTGCCCCTGCAGAGCTGACAGAATCTCTGCCCCAGTGTGGCTCCTGTCCCCCAAGCACACCAGCTCAAGCACTGCATGGCATCTTTTTGCCTGCCTACTTGCGTAGCCCTTTGAAAGCCTACGAAGCACCGCTGTTTCCGAGGACAAAGCACAGGAAAAGGCCATGGAGGAAGAAGAAGAGGAGGGGGTGGAGGAGAGAGGTGTGTCAGAATCACCAGTAGTAGCATTTTGGAGGCGTGGTGGCGGAACAACCTCCAACACTACTGCACCTTGTCCTGCATCCTTCCCAGTTGCCAGTAGAGTCACCCAATGCACCATGAAAGATAGGTAACGTCCCTGTCCATGCCTGCTGGACCATGAGACAGCGGTAATATGCACCTTACCGTTGACCGCCCTGTCCAGCGAGGCCAAGACATTGCCTTCCACATGCCGGTAGAGAGCCGGAATCGCCTACCGTGAGAAAAAATGGCATTTGGGAACCTGCCACAGAGGAACCGCACATTCCACAAACTCACGGAAGGGGGCAAAGTCTACCAACTGTAAAGGCAGCAGTTGAAGTGCTAGCAATTTAGCCAAGCTAGCATTCAACCACTGGGCATGTGGATGGCTGGGAGCGAACTTCTTTTGGCGGTGCAGCAGCTGGGGCAGGTAAATTTGCCTGGTACAATCTGATGTTGGTGTACCGATAGCAGATTGCCCGCAAGTACTTGGCTGTGACACACCTAATTCTACACCTTCATTCCTCTCAGTGCAGGTTTCAGGGAGGACTGAAGGTATAGTGGGGTTGGAGATCCCAGCTGATGAGGTGCAAGGAGAGGTCCGCTTTGTTCTTTGGTGTGGGTCTTTTTTGTATGCTTGCCAACGGACTGCATGGCAGGTCGACATATGTCTGGTCAAGCACGTGGTGCCCAAGCAGCTCATGTTTTGGCCACGCGAGTTACGCTTCAGACATATGTTGCAAATAGCAACGGTGCGATCTGCTGCACACGTCTCAAAAAAGGCCCAAAGAACTTTTGGAATAACACGCAGAGACAGCAACACCCTGAACATGCGGAACACTGCGGTGTGATGCAGTCGGTTGGCTGCCCTTAAACTGGCCCCTGGAGGGCATCCTGCCTCTATGGAGAGGTGCCTCCTCCTCCTCTCTCCTATCAGGCACCCACGTAGAGTCAATGACCTCACAATCCCCTCCCTCCTCATCACTGGAGCAAATCTGGCAGTATGCTGCAGCTGGGGGAACATGACTGCCAGATTGCTGTCCTATTTGGGCACCCCCTCTCTCTTGGCTCACGTTACTGCCTTCCTCTAGCTGGGTACCATCATCGAAGCCTTCAAAATGCTGGGCATCCTCCTGGAGCATGTACTCAACACTGTGGTCAAACAGTTCGGGGGACTCCTCAGGAGGACATGGTGGGGCTAGGGAAGGAGTGACTGATGCCATTGAGCCGAGGGAAGAGGCCACTTTGGCAGCTGCTTTGCCAAACAAAGTACCCTGAGCCTGGGTGAGAGAGGATGAGGAGGATGAGGATGGCTTGGTCATCCACTCTACCAAGTCTTCAGTATGTTGCGGCTCAACATGGCCAGCTGCCGAAAAAAAGGACAAGCGTGTCCCACGGCCACGTGCTGATGAGGATGCACCGTGTCCACGACCAGCACTGTTGCCTCTAGACACAGAGCCTGCTTGCCCTCTTTTATTGGCTTGTGACTGTCTGCCTCTCCTTGTTTGCCTTCCAGACATACTAATGGCCTGCAGTGAGATGTAGCTGCACAAAGGTGGGATGTATATATATATATATATATATATATATATACAGTAGATCTATAGTGATTATACTGCAGCTAGTACAATCAACTGCCTGCTGTGGTATTAGTATGAGAAAAGCAGCGATTGTATTCAGTTAGTTTTAGGTGCACACTGTGCAGAGGACACAGTACACTAACTGAAAATACTTGCAGCTCCCTGCCTGTGCTATTAGTTTAAGAACACCACCAATTGTATTCAGGTACCTTTAGGTGCACACTGTGCAAAGAACAGAAGTACACTAAATCAAATTAATGCAGCTCCCTGCCTGTGGTTTTAGTATGAGAACACCACTAATTGTATTGAGGTACCTTTAGGTGAACGTTGTGCAAAAGACAGAAGTACACTAAATGAAATTAATGCAGCTCCCTGCCTGTGGTTTTAGTATGAGAACACCACTAATTGTATCGAGGTACCTTTAGGTGAACGCTGTGCAAAGGACACAGTACATTAAATGAAATTAATGCAACTCCCTGCTTGTAGTTTTAGTATGAGAACACCACTAATTGTATTGAGGTACCTTTAGGTGAACACTGTGCAAAGGACACAGTACAAGTAAATGAAATTAATGCAGCTCCCTGCCTGTGGTTTTAGTATGAGAACACCACTAATTGTATTGAGGTACTTTTATGTGCACACTGTGCAAAGGACAGAAGTACACTAAATGAAATTAATGCAGCGCCCTGCCTGTGGTTTAGTATGAGAACACCACTAATTGTATTGAGGTACCTTTAGGTGAACACTGTGCAAAGGACACAGTACACCAAATGAAATCAATGCAGCTCCCTGCCTGTGGTTTAAGTATGAGAACAGCACTAATTGTATTGAGGTACCTTTAGGTGCACACTGTGCAAAGGACAGAAGTACACTAAATTAAATTAATGCAGCTCCCTGCCTGTGGTATTGGTATGAGAACACCACCAATTGTATTCAGGTACACGCTGTGCAAAGGAGACAGTACACTAAGTGAAGCACTGCAGCTACACAATCACCTGCCTGCCTGTCAGTATAGAGAATAACATGAACGGATCTAGCTAAACTGAATACAGTGTGTAAATATATCCACTTCTCTACTGTGCACAAAAACCCCCTTCCTGCCCAAGCCATTTTTCAGCTTTCAGCGCTGTCACATTTTGAATGACAATTGCGCGGTCGTGCGACGTGGCTCCCAAACGAAATTTGTGTCCTTTTTTCCCACAAATAGAGCTTTCTTTTGGTGGTATTTGATCACCTCTGCGGTTTTTATTTTTTGCGCTATAAACAAAAGAGCGTCCAGTTTGGAAAAAAAACACTATTTTTTACTTTTTGCTATAATAAATACCCATTTTTTTTTTTTAAATAAAATTTTCCTGAGTTTAGGCCGATACGTATTCTTCTACATATTTTTGGTAAAAAAAAAAACGCAATAAGCGCGTATTGATTGGTTTGCGCAAAAGTTATAGCGTGTACAAAATAGGGGATAGATTTATAGCATTTTAATTTTTTTATTTTTTTATTAGTAATGGCGGCGATCTGCGATTTTTATTGTGACTGCGATATTGCGGCGGACACATCGGACACTTTTGACACATTTTTGGGACCATTCACGTTTATACAGCGATCCCTGCTATAAAAATGCATTGATTACTGTATAAATGTGATTGGCAGGGAAGGGGTTAACCACTAGGGGGCGGGAAGGGGTTAAATATGTTCCCTCAATGTGTTCTTACTGTGGGGGGAGGTGACTGACTGGGGGAGGTGACCGATGGTTGTCCCTATGTACAAGGGACACACCATCGGTCCCCTCTCCCTCACAGGACGTGGATCTCTGTGTTTACACACAGAGATCCACTTTCCTGCTCGTTTCCCGGGCAATCGCGGGTGCCCGGCGGCAATCGCGGCCACCGGGCACGCGCACCGGGGCCTTGTGAATGCGGCGGGCGCGCGCGCGCGCCGCTGGCGGCGAGCGCGCGCCTCCTAACTCGTTTTAAAGGGAGGACGTCATATGACGTCCTCCCAGAACGAGAGTATCCTCCGCCCGCCGTCAATTGACAGTGGGCGGGGGACAAGTGGATATACAACACTTAGGATGCATATATATCCTCTACACAATGTAACTGCAGCTAACTGACTCGCCTGCCTGCTCTATCTAACTCAAAATAAATGACACTGTCTCTCTCTCTCTCTCTCTCTCTCTCTTTAACCTCTCTCTTTAACCACCGCAACACACTACACAAGGCCGCCACGGAGGAGGCCTTATATAGTGTGGGGTGTGTACTAAACCCCCTGAGACATAATTGGCCAAAGCCACCCTGGCTTTGGCTAATTATGGCTCTCCGTTTTTTGTGCGCCGTGATTGGCCAAAGCATGCGGGTCATAGTGTATGCTTGGCCAATCATCAGCCAGCAATGCACTGCGATGCCGCAGTGAATTATGGGCTGTGACGCGCCACTCGAATTTGGCGCGAACGGCCCATAATGTTCGAAATTCGGCGAACAGCCGATGTTCGAGTCGAACATGGGTTTGACTCGAACTCGAAGCTCATCCCTACTCTCAGGGGATCAGGAAGGATTTTTTTTTCCCTGCTGTTGCAAATTGCAGCATGCTCTGCTGGTTTTTTTTGCCTTCCTCTGGATCAACTGTGGGCATAGAATTGGGTATAATGGGATTGTACAATATTTTTTATTTTATTTATTTGTTTTTTTTATGGTTGAACTAGATGGACTCTTTTTTCAACCTGACTAACTATGTAACTATGTCTATATGACTCCCATAACCCTCAACTTCATATGGGGCTCAACCCGTAGTTTGAGCTTTAGCTCCTACCTTCCCCGAACTTCACGCTCCTGACATTGGCATCCGACACTCTGACCATGGATTTATATCCCTTGGTTACTGAATGACGTTCCAACGAGATGGCCTCATGTTCTTGTTACACTTTGGTAGACAAAAGTTGGATCCTCAATCCTTCTTCCCATTGCAGTTTCAGGGACTCTTCCCTCTAGCCCAGCCACCATACAGACAGATTTCAGAATGGGTCTGCCAGGCTGCGTATACCAGGATACAGACAGTTTCACCAAGCAAAGAAGGATATGGTCAAATATCGACCACGTTCCCCCTGGCCCGTACATTATTAGGGGACTTGGATATACCCTGAAACGGGAGGAGGTTGTCCCAAGCTAAGATCCTCATGGTCAGGAGACCACCGTTCCGATGCCACTTGCAGCAGAATTCCATCTTAAGCATCTTGGGGACCTCATCTCCCCCACTTTTACCAGGGCGGGAGACATCGTCCTCGATATGGTCCCGAGGTTTTTTACACCCCACCACTCTTCCCGTTAATGTTTTTGCATGACAATGTTTTTGTTATTTTCCATGAGTTTTAATTGGAAGCCACGGTCCGAGGCGGCCCACATGCGCCTTCTCCTACCCCATAGTCACGGGTCCTCCCGTTAATGTTTTTGCATGATAATGTTTTTTTTATTTTCCATGAGTTTTAATTGGAAGCCACGGTCCGAGGCGGCCCACATGTGCATTCTCCTACCCCATAGTCACAGGTTTCCATTATTGTGGGATAGGTCGCCAGACCTCAATTCGAGGCTAGCGCATTATGTTTGTTTAGGTTGACGGACACATATCTGTCAATCCAAAGTGGGCCTCTCTACAGACCCTCCTCCTCTTCTCCATTGGTTTCTCCTCTCCTTCCAGCTCTAATTCTTTTCTGTCTCCTAGCCAATCTCCTGGAACAGAATCCTTTACCATAATCACTCCGGAGTGATCCCTTTTTAGCAGCTCGACCAGCCTTAATCCAAAGAAAATGAGAGAGGGTAAGTGACGGTAGCTTCCTTAGCATTCCACCCCTGATTCCCCCGGCTGACCTACATACCACATCTCCACCTCTCAGGATTGCCTCACACAATACCCAGGGGCTAAATTCCCCAATTAAGCTCTCGAAAGCTGGACATTGTTTTTGCTCCAAGAGACCCACTTCCCGGTTTGATACAGTCCCAGATTACTGCACACCAACTACCCCACTTTCTATCTAGCAAACGCAGAGCTATCCTCTTCTCCAAAAACAGTAATTTTGCCTGGTGGTCAGATCTCAGAGACCCAGATGGGAGATTTATCTTGGTCTAGGGCACAATCAAGCTCCTAACTCCTTAATTTCACATTACGCACCCAATAAAGGGCAAGTTAATTTCTTTCAATTACTATTCAAAACATTACTCCCACATCTAGAGGGGATGGTGTTATTTAGCGGGGATTCCAACGTAGCCTTCGACCAAGGGTTAGATAAATCCAAACCTCTCTCAGCCCGACTTACTCCCCAATGAAGGCCAGTCTTAGGATAGCTAAACTTTTACACTCCCAGAATCTAGTTGACGCTTGGAGGGAACTGAACCCTGGCAAACGTGATTATACCCATTTCACAAGCCCCCACCAATCATATGCCAGAATTCTGATGTCCCCTAACCTTATCCCTTCCGCACATAGCTCTGCCATATTAGATACCCCCCTATCAGACCACTCAATAGTAGTCCTCTCTCAAAGGCCTCTTTCAGCCAAAAGACCCATTTCACACTGGCGTCTAAACAAATCAATTCTAAGCGACCCAATTCAAACCCAATTTATAAAGGAATATTTTGTGCTAAATTATGTGGATTAGAGATGAGCAAAACACCCCCCAGTTTGGTTCGCATCAGAACATGCGAACAGGCAATAAATTTGTTTGAACATCCGAACACTGTTAAAGTCTAGGGGACACGAACATGAAAAATCTAAAGTGCTAATTTTAAAGGCTTATATGCAAGTTATTGTCATAAACAGTGTTTGGGGACCCGGGTCCTGCGCCAGGGGACATGTAACAATGCAAAAGAAAGTTTTAAAAAGGGACTTTTTTTGGGAGCAGTGATTTTAATAATGCCTAAAGCGGAGGTTCACCCAAAATGGAACCTCCGTTTTTCGGAACCCTCCCCCACTCCAGTGTCACATTTGACACCTTTTAGGGGGTGCAGATACCTGTATAAAACCTGTATAAAACTGTTTCCCGCTGTGTTCTGGGAAACACATGGCTCCCAGGACACAGCGGGGACCAGTGAGGACGGCGCAGCGAGACTCGCGCATGTGCAGTAGGGAACTGGACAGTAAAGCCGCAGCGCTTCACTTCCTGATTCCCTCACCGAGGATGGCGGCATGGGAAGCTGAGAGCCGAGCGGGAGCTTGGGTTCGGGTGCCAACGTCGCTGGCGACCTGGACAGGTAAGTGTCCATTTTTCAGCAAGTCAGTATTTGTAGCTGCACCCTGCAGTATTTTTTAAAGCCTTTTTTTTAAAGCCCTGCAATATTTGTAGCTGCTGGCTTTAAAAAAAAAAAAAATCCGGTGAACCTCCGCTTTAAAGTGAAACAATAAAAGTGAAATATTCCTTTAAATTTCATACCTGGGGGGGTGTAAAGTATGCCTGTAAAGTAGCACTTGTTTCCCGCGCTTAGAACTGTCCCTGCACAAAATGTAATTTCTGAAGGAAAAAAAGTCATTTAAAAGTTCTCGCGACTGTAATGAATTGTAGGCTCCCGGCAATACAGAGAAAAGTCATTGAAAGTCATTGATGAAAAAAAAAATGCATGGGGGTCCCCCCAAATTCAATTACCAGGCCCTTCAGTTCTGGTATGGATATTAAGGGAAACCCTGAGCCAAATAAAAAAAAAATGACGTGGGGTTCCCCCCAAAAATCCATACCAGACCCTTATCCAAGCACGCAACCTGGCAGGCTGCAGGAAAAGAGGGGGGACGAGAGAGCGTCGGTATCCAGCGACGGATGATCTGCAGGCTCCAGCGATGATGTCCAGTGAAAAACAGCACACGATCCTGTCTCCATCGGAGAGGCAAGGGAAAACCCGGGCTTTACCAGTGACGTGACGGGTGACCCCGCACCCCTCTGATGGAACGCAGGTTTTCCCGTTGCATCAGAGGGGGAGGGGTCACCCGCACATCACTGGGAAAGCCCGAGTTTCCCCTTGCATCAGAGGGGGATAGGGTCACATGACGGATGGCCCCGTCCTCAACTACATAAGACCTGTCAGGCTGCCGCAACGTCATTCCCGGGGTGTCTCCGGTGGAGATACGATCGTGTGCTGTTCCTCGCTGGACATCGTCGCTGGAGCCTGCAGATCATCCGTCGCTGAATACCGACATCACTTGCGTGGAGATCGAGAGTGGATTAACACCGCTGGAATCTTTTTTTATTTTTATTTATTTTATTTTTAATAAAGGACTTCTCCCAACTGTGTCTGTGTGTTTTTTTGTTTTTTTACACTTTCTTTGTGAAATGGTAGGGGTACAATGTACCCCTTACCAATTCACATAGGGGGGGTGGGATATGGGGGTCCCCTTTGTTAAAGGGGTCTTCCAGATTCCGATAAGCCTCCCGCCTGCAGACCCCCACAACCACCGGGCAAGGGTTGTGGGGATGAGGCCCTTGTCCCCATCAACATAGGGACATGGTGCTTTGGGGACCAGACCCCAAAGCATCTTCCCTATGTTGAGGGCATGTGGCCTGGTACGGTTCAGGAGGGGGGGCAGTCTCCCGTCCCCCACATTTTTCCTGCGGCCTGACAGGTTGCGTGCTCAGATAAGGGTCTGGTATGGATTTTTGTGGGGAACTCCATGCCATTTTTTTTTATTTGGTACGGAGTTCCCCTTAAAATCCATAGTCTGGTATGGATATTTGGGGGGAACCCCACGTCATTTTTTTTTTAATTTGGCGCAGGGTTCCCCTTAATATCCATACCAGACCTGAAGGGCCTGGTATTTGAATTTGGGGGGACCCCCACGCATTTTTTTTTCTCTGTATTGCCGGGAGCCGACAATTCATTACAGTCGCGAGTACTTTTAAATTACTTTTTTTCCTTCAGAAATGACATTTTGTGCAGGGACAGTTCTAAGCACGGGAAACAAGTGCTACTTTACAGGCATACTATACACGCCCCCCAGGTACGAAATTTATAGGAATATTTCACTTTTATTGTTTCACTTTAAGCATTATTAAAATCACTGCTCCCGAAAAAACTGCAGTTTTTAAAACTATTTTTTGCATTGATACATGTCCCCTGGGGCAGGACCCAGGTCCCCAAACACTTTTTATGACAATACCTTGCACATAAGCCTTTAAAATTAGCACTTTAGATTTCTCCCATAGACTTTTACAGGGTGTTCCGCGGCTTTTCGAATTTGTCGCGAACACCCCAAATTGTTCGCTGTTTGGCGAACGGGCGAACAGGCAATGTTCGAGTTGAACATGAGTTTGACTCGAACTTGAAGCTCATCCCTAATCTGGATAACATCTCCCCAGAATCTTTATAGGTGGCTCATAAAGTAACAATTAGGGGCAAAATTATTCAGCTAGCAACCCAACTCAAAAGGGAGCGTCAATCCACCATTGCGAACCTTGAGCAGGCATTTTCAGAAAAAAAGAGCATAAGAAACACCCAACAAAGGAATCCTTATCACATTTAGACAAGGCCAGACTAGAGCTTAATTTGGCCCTTACGACTAAAGCAGAAAAACAGATCCGCTGGAGTGGAGCTAAATTCTACGGCCAGAAAGACCGTATAGGCTCTATGCTAGCTTCCAAACTTTCTGCCCGATTTAGATCTCACACCATTCCCAAAATCAGAGTCCAGGGGTGCCCCCCACCGCCAACCCAAACAAGATACTTGAGGCGTTCCATGAGTTATACTCCAAGATTTATGGCTCAAAATCCAGGGACATAGGACCAAGGTTCTCTGACTTTATAAAGGACCTCCCTTTGCCACACCTCTCCCCTACTCATAGAAAATTGCTAGAAGTCTCTTTTACAGTCAAAGAGATTCTGGAGGTCATCAAGGACCTAAAAAAGGGATCCGCTCCAGGTCCAGATGGCCTCTCTGTCCCATATTACAAGGCCTTTAGAAACCTTAGCCCCATTCATGGCCAAATTCTTCAACCACAAAACTAAAGGCAACCCCCTAGATTCCACATTAAACACAGTCTACATCACGGTGCTCCCCAAACCAGACAAAAATATGGAAGAATTGGCAATTATAGACCCATATCCCTCATTAACAATGACCTGAATACTCACAAAGATTTTAGCCAACCGTCTAGCCTCTTTCATAGTTCGCTACATTCATAAGGACCAGGTGGGATTCATCCCAGGCAGACAGGGCCCGGACCAGACCAGAAGGGCCATAGATGTAATCTCCAATCTTCAATCCAACTGGGATAAAGATCCTAAATAGAAAGGAATGATACTCTCTCTCGACTTACACAAGGCATTTGATTCCGTTGATTGGCCATACATTTTTTCACTATTTGAACACTGGGGTTTCGGCCAACGATTCATGGGTATACTTCATGCTCTATATTCCTCCCCAAAAGCAATCCATATCCAGGGCCATTACTCAGCTCCTATAACCATCTCCAGGGGAACTAGATAGGGTTTCCCTCTCTCCCCCCTGATTTTTGCGATTGCAATTGAATCACTTGCAGTGGCCATTCGACACAACCCAAACATAAAAGGTTTTCCGTGGTCTTCAGACCCACAAATGTGCCTTGTTTGCGGATGACATCCTCATGTTCATCATGTCTCCCTTGACTTCTCTCCCCAACCTGTGCAAAGTACTTAAAGATTTCTCAGAGATCTCTGGCCTTCTAGTCAACCATTCTAAATCTCAGGCCCTCAACATATCACTTTCCACAGAAGAGGTCCCTCCCCTAGAAAATTAGTTTGAGTTTGCCTGTAGTAACTCATTCATCAGATATCTGGGAATAACCCTTACTGATAAAATTGAAAACCTATACTCTGCCAACTATCCCCCCTATGTACAAAAAACTTGAATCCGACTTTAAAAACTGGTCTAGAGGGGAACTATTCTGGCTAGGCAAAATTCATTGAATTAAGATGACGCTCCTCCCTAGACTGCTGTACTTGTTCCGAGCCCTCCCCATTTTGGTCAGGAAGGACCACTTAAGACCCCTCCAAAGCAAAGTAATTCAATTTGTCTGGGGTGGCTCGGGCTGCAGGATTCCCTAAAAAACCTTATTCCAGCCTAAACTTAAAGGAGGACTAGGTCTACCCAACCTTCTATGGTATTTTCAATCAGATATATTAGCACAGTTGTCTACGGTTTATTCTAAATTTGAAAAACCAGACTGGATCCAACTTGAAAGACAGGCAGTTCCATCCTTCACTCCGGACTTTCTCCTCTGGGTTCCCCCAGGGATCAACTGCCAATTTTATCTCCCATCCTATCCCAGGCCCTTTCCCTATGGGAAAAATTAAGACCCTCAAACTCCCTGACCTCAGATTACCATCCACTGGCGCACATTTTCCACAACCCCGAATTTCCTCCAGGTTTAGACATTAGGTCATTTAGGTGGTGGTTGGACAAGGGAATGTACCGGATAGGTCACTTCTTTAATTCCATGGGTCCTATTTCCTTGTGCTACTGTGTGAGCACTCTGGAACTACCGAACTCGGAAAGATTCAGACACAGACAAATTACCCATTTTTTAAACAAAATTTGGACCAACAAACCAAATCCCCCCTCCCTTACAGGCTATGAACAATGGTGCAGTCAGCTAGGGGAGCTAAGGGGTGGAATCTCTGTAATCTACCAGTCTCTTGCCAACCCGACTGACAAATCCTCTTACATGTCAGCCTGGGAAGATAAACTTCAGATACAATGGAACATTGAAAAGTGGCAGAGGGTTCACTCTAGATCTTATGCCGGCTTATTAAAATTTCCGTAATCAAGGCTAACCTCAAGGTAATGTCAAGATGGTATTTAAATCCTTCTAAGCTTGCAGTCATCTTCCAAACAGCGAATCCCCTATGCTTCTGAGAATGCCACCTTCAGGGTACATTGTCCCACATATAGTGGGAATGCCCACGAATAAGGCAATTTTGGAAAAAGATATTTAACTTGCCAAAATAACCATTGCTAAAGCATGAAAGCAACACAAGGTCTCCCTTGCAGCTGCCACTCGTAAAATTTAATGGATTATGACCCAAGAAAAATTATCCAGCATATTAACAAACTCTACATCCAAATTTGAAGCTATTTGGGAACCCTGGGCACGATTCGTTGGGATCCCCATTATTACAATCCCCCAGGCTCTCAATTCTTCTTCAACCCCTTCCAGGTGATAGGCTTCCTTGCCCCTTCCCTCTCACCTCTTTCTTTTCTTGTCTTCTACCTCTATCCTACTAACTCTTTAGTAGAGTTCATCTTGTACAGACAATTGTAACCTAATACATTTTTCTAGGTATTACAGGTTTCTCACCTTCTGGTCGGTCTTACTAAATGTTACAGACTCACCCCGCCTGTCACCTCGAGTAAGGGAGCCCCCCTAGGGCATAATATGCTCCTATTAGGGGTGCCTTCCAGGGGCCTCCTCTCTTCTCAAGCTTTCTTCCATTTCTCAAAGATGACAGCGAGTGTACCTAACTATGCAGTTGTTAGCTAGACTGTACCATTTTGTTATCTTTTTATCTACCGTTCAAGATGTGTCATTTGCATATGAGTATCATGAATTCTTTCTGACTCAACTTTATGTTGATATTAATAAAAACTTTTTGAAAGAAAATGTATATGAAATAAATTTTTTGTTCATATGAAATTAAAATAGATTGGTTTATATGATATATACTCTAGTTTAATGATTGTGCAGTTATTTTCAATATGGTACAGGAATGATTTATATATTTGTAATTTAAAAATGTCATTCAATTTTTTTATTGGTATTAATTACAGTGAGTCAGTGCAAGAAGGTGGCTGGGGGCCCAGAAAGTTTGTCTTCCTTATGGCCCAGGCTGACTTTTAGTGATCCTGCCAACAATATCAAATTACTGGGAAACACAGTGAAACTGCTGGTACACTTATGACTAAATGAAAAAAAAAAAAACCTAGAGGATACACACTGAATTCCACATATGGGTTTTGGGGCATAAAGGAAAAGCATATTGCTAACCTTTTTCTAGTTGTCTGGATGCCTTCCCCACTCTACCCAAAACATAAAGTGCTTTGCATAAGTACTCAGTATTCTTGACTTATTTCAACATTTTGTAGTGTTAACAGCCTGAAATTAAAATGGATTAATTTTAAATATCTAATTTATGCAGCATTTTGAGTTTCAAAATATTTTTTCATTAGAGAACAAAAGTTAGTACTTACCTGGTGATAGTATTGACATTCCCCAAATGATCCACAATGGCTCAAAATTTATATACTGTAGTCCAGAAACACTTATGCCTTGTACACGAGCGGAATTTCCATCGGAATAAACTCCGACAGGTTTTTCCAACGGAGTTCCTGACGGAATTTCGCTCAAGCTGTCTTGCATACACACGGTCACACTAAACTCTGACCCTCAAGAACGCGGGTGACGTAAAACACTACGACAAGCCGAGAAAATTGAGGTCTATGCTTCCGAGCATGCGTCAAATTGTTTCTGAGCATGCGTGGTTTTTAATCCGTCGGAATTGCAACTAGACGAACGGAAATTCCAATAGAATTTTTTTTCATCTGAAAAAAAGAGAACATGTTCTCCATCTAATTCCGTCGGATTTTCCGACGGAAAAAGTCTGATGGGGCATACACACGGTCTGAATATCCGATGAAAAAATTCCGTCTGACTTTTTACATCGGAAATTCCGAGCGTGTGTACGCGGCATTAGACAAAATAAAGGTAAATTAAGCACCCGGACCAGATGGCTTACATTTACGGGTCCTCAGCAAGTTGAGCTCTGTTATTTCTAAGCCATTGTTTCTAATTTATTTATTTTTCTTTAATGATCGGCATAAAACCACTGGATTTGTATATGGCTAACTGGGTGCCTATATTTAAAAAGGGATCAAAGCCTTTACCAAGTAACTACATAGTGCTTAGTTTAACTTCTATAGTCAAGAAGATACCTGAGAGTTTTTTTTTTTTTTACAAACTATTTTTATTGGATACAAAAAGGTGGTACAAAAAGAGTCGATATATGCCAAGATAATTACAATACAAGCCATTTGCATATAGGGAAACTCAAAAGATATTATGTATTAAGGTAGATATACTTTGTTTTAGTCTTGAACACAATTAGTATAACCATTAAGCTTGTTATACATTAACACAACATATCATATAGAAGAGTTTTTGCTCGAAAATAATGTTTTAAGCAATAGTCAGCATGGATTCATGAAAGACCAAAGTTGTCAAACAAATCATATTTCTTTTTATGAGGAGGTAAGCAAAAACTTAGACAAAACAGTGGCTGCAGATATAGTATACTTGGATTTTGCAAACACATTTGACACACTTCCCCACACAATGTTAATGTGTTAGTTAAAGTCCACAGGTTTAGGACATTAAATTAGTAAATGGATAGAAAACTGTCTAAAAGACTGTTTTCAAGGAGTAGTGATTAAAGAGGAAGTAAACCCTGATGGGTTTTACTTCCTCTTTTGCTCCCTGCAAAGACTGCAAATTAAAAGTATAATGGTCTAGTATGCATATTAGCCCATTATGTGACACTTACCTGCAAAAGAATCTAGCACTGTCCTCAGCGCTGGACGCAGCTGTGTAGGCTGCGTCCATCTTCTCGTCCCTCTTCCTTCCGGGCCACGGACTCCGGCTCTGTGATTCGCCGGAGCCACGTGACGTCACTCCCGCGCATGCACACGATAACGGCACACGCTAGGGAAGAAACAGCACAGAGTTTAGTTTCTTCCCAGCGCATGTGCCATTAACATTTTCGGCGGACTACAAGTGAAATATCTCCTAAACTGCGCACGTTTAGGAGATATTTCCACTACCTATAGTTAAGCCTTATTCTAGGCTTACCTAAAGGGTGGAAGTAACAAAAAAAGGGTTTACAACCACTTTAATGATTCATACCCTGATTTCTTTAAGGTTATAAGTGGTGTACCTCAATGTTCAGTGTTTGGACCCTTATTATTTATAAATTATATAGCGCACCATTTCAGTATTTGCAGATGACACCAAAGTATTCAGTGGAATATAGTCCTTACAAGATGTCTCCAACTTACAAACCGACCTCAATTCACTATTTAATTGGACATTTATGTGGCAAAGGAGGTTTAATGTTGATAAATCTAAAGCACTTGAGGGCTAAAAACATGCATACATCATACTTTCTAGGAGGAGAACAGCAGGGGGATTTGATGGTTGAGAAGGATCTGGGTGTTCTGGTAGATCATTGATTTAATGGGAAGGCCGGCCGTAGGCTGGCCTGAGTTTGTAGGAGGAGTCGGGGGGTATTTAAACCCTCCCTCCTTCTCCTTACTCCCACGGCCGGACCCTTCTTGTTTATGCGACGACGCTGTGTGTGACGTCATCTTCAGGCGCCGGCTTCGTGCTCCACGAGGCTCCAAGGACTCGGCGCTTCTTTTCACCAGCTCGGCTCGGCTTACAGCGATAGGAATCGCCTCCTCGCTCCGCTCGGCCGTTTTCAGGAGGGGTCGTCTCCTCGCTTTATCTCCGCTCGGCAGATCGTTGTGGGCCCTCGGTGTCACCTCGTTGGCGGTACAGGTATCGGTGGGGAGGGGGGGTGGTGTGTGCGGCAGCATCAGATAGATGGTAGGAGGGGGGGGGTGTGTTTTTGTTTGCTACACAGCATGTCGTCCGGGGGGGGGGGGGGAGGGGGGTGATGGTGCGGCATCAGGTCATTGTCAGGAGGGAGTTGTTTTGCGGCTGCTTTTCTTTGTTTTGCAGGGGGGGGTGTTGCTGCAGCTCATGTTGCAGGGGGGGTGTACTTCCTGCTTCATGCCTTCTGGCAGGTTGGTTGGTTGCTGCAGCACATGTCACTTTTGTAGGGGGGGGGGCGTTTGCACATCTGACAGTGCCACTCATCATGTGGGATTTTCGGTGGGCATGCCCACACACGATGCAATTTCTGCACTAGGCTGCGTCACGTGACATTTCC
Organism: Rana muscosa; assembly: GCA_029206835.1. Lineage (NCBI taxonomy): Eukaryota > Metazoa > Chordata > Amphibia > Anura > Ranidae > Rana > Rana muscosa. The sequence continues at coordinate 65,085,744 of CM055122.1, read as the reverse complement.
CTGCGTTTGACTTGGGGTGGCAGGGTTGTCTTTGGGGGAAGCTCACATGTGCGGTTCCTGTCATTTTCCTCCACAGTCATTTGATGCATGTATCTGTTGTTTCTTTTTCTCCCCTTTTAGGACGTTAACGAGTTTTACGTTTGCATCAGAGTCTGTGTTTTCCTTTTCAGGTTGTTTCAGTAAGTGTCATGCATTTCTGTGCGGGTCTTGGTGGCTGGTCAGAGAGGGGGGGGAGGGTCGTAGTTCCACTGCGGGGTCACCCACCACGTTTGTGGGTGTCAACGGTTTTGAGATGTTCGTTTTTAATTGACTTGGTCAGTGGCAAGCCTCCTCAACCGTTTGGGTTTTACGTTGTTTCTCTTCCATGCGTTACATGGTACGTTCATGCATGGCCTGACACGTTTTCAGGTCTCGTAGGGGGGTTTCTGTTTGCTGAGCTTCATCTGTGACTTTGGTCCTCGTCCTGAGGTTCTGTTTCGCTTTCAGTTCCAATTCGTTCGTTTTATTTCAGAGCTGCTAGGCGCCAGACGCAAGGTTTCTCGTTGGGTTGAAAATTCCCAGTGCAGGTAAGTCCGGGTTCTAGGCGTCAGGCTATCCTTTTCTCGTTTTCACTTGAGGGGCAATCGCCACTATGGTTACCTATTTCGTTAGGTCTTAGCGGGTTGAGTTGTTCGTTTTTAATTGACTTGGGGCAAGTCTCCTCACCCGTTGGCTCAATCTCTCGTTTTTAAACTGGTGGTATCTGTTATTTCTTTTAATCATTAGACCTGTCACGTTTCAGGTTCTGGGGGGCCTGAGTGTGCGTTTTTAATTTATCTGCGACCGCAGGTGACTCGGCCCTCTTAGTCGGGGGGGGGGGGAGGGGGGGTGATCATTCTGGGCCAGGTTAGGGTTGGTTAGGTTTAAAGAGGAGGTTGGGTGTTGGGGAGTCGGCGTGGTTGGTCTGGGGTGAGTTCTGCCAGGCTGTTTTCATTTGTTTCGATTATTTTAGGTCATGTCTCAGGCAGCGGACATTGAGGATTTCGCCTCCGTTTCCCCTTCTTCAGCGAGGGGGTCAGTGCAGGGCGGCACACCTTCCTTGAGGTCCTGGACGGTTCCGAGGTTGATCGCGGAGTTGCGGCTCAGGGGCATCTCTCACTCGGCTTCAGCTCGCAAAGCAGAACTTTTTAGACTTTTGTTCCCCTCCTCGGCGAGTTCTGATACAGAGCAGGTCACCCTGCGTGCCATGGCCGCATCCCTAACTCAGATCCACTCCACCCTCAGCTCTCTGGCAGGCTCTTTTCAAGATTTAAGGGCCAGAGTGGAGGTTCTGTCTGGAGGCTGATCCTGTTCCTGCTGTGGTGGATCTGGTTGTCCCTGGGGTCGCGGCAGGGCCAGAGGTCCCTGTGGTTCCTGGGCCTTCATTGTCAGGTACCAGTACCAGTGTCCCTTCCGTCACCCCAGCCCATTTCATTCCAGGGAACATCCGGAAAGACATCCTTGATGGGAAGGATGTCAACCTGGCATCCTTATTGATAGCCACTCACGATGTGGCTGACAATAAGTCGTATGCCTGTGGGGACGTGTCTGTCATCATCAAGTCCAGGGACCACAGGTTGAACCGCAAGCTCTCTATCCCCGAGTTCGTGTTGGCGTTCAGCTTGTTCAGAGACATCATCTGCTTGGCGAGTCCCCATAGGAGAGAGGAGCTGGACCACTATCTTTATGCGGTGGTGGAGTTGGGTCACAAGTTTGGGGGTACGGCGTTTTATTATTACCACCGATCATTCTCCGCCAAAGCCGCCGCCTTGTTGGCCCAGCATCAGGTAGTGGCAGCCTGGGGCAGCGTAGATACGGAGCTGTTCTGCCGTCATTTTGCGGGGTTGAGGTCACCAGTCTGCGCCACCTGCCAGTCATCGTCACACACGGCTTACTGGTGCCCCAACGCGGAACCTCCGGTCCTGCCAGGCACTTCCAGAGCCTTCCCCGCTTCACTACCAGCACCTACCCAGGCGGCCACCGTGGACAAATTGGGTCGGCCCATCCAGTATCTGGGGAGGTCACCTATTTGCAACAATTTTAACCACGGTGTGTGTAATTATAGTCAGTGCCGGTTGTTGCACATCTGCTCAGGCTGTTTCAGGGCCCATCCTAAATCATCCTGTTCGCTTAGGCAAGGCAAGCACAGCTGACTGAGCCGCGTCAATATTGGGTTTTTGCAGGACTGCTTGTCCTCTCACCCTTCCACTGAGCTATGCCCCTTTTTGGTGGAAGGTTTCACACGGGGCTTCCACACCGGTTTCATCACCTTGCCGTTGGTCACATTCGAGAGTCCCAACCTTAGGTCTTGTGAAGTGGATGTGGGGGCGGTGGACACCTTACTCCAGTCCGAACTTGACAAGGGGTTTGTTATTGGTCCTTTTTCCATGTCTCCATTTCAGTGTTGGAGGGTCAATCCGCTGGGGTTGGTCAAGGGGAAGTTTTCTAATAAATTAAGATTGATTCACGACTTGTCCGCCCCTCATTGCTCCGCTGTGCCTAGTCTTAATTCGTTAATCCCGTCTGAGGAGTTTTCCTTGAGATATGCTTCTGTAGACCAGGCCATCCAACAGATCAGCAAGGTGGGACGGGGGGCTTGGCTGTCCAAGGCAGACATAGCTGATGCTTTCAAACTCCTCCCGATCATGCCGTCACTCTGGCAGTGGCATGGGGTAAAGTGGAGAGGTTTGTACTATTTTGCCACCAGACTCACTTTCGGGTCCAAGAGTAGTCCATGGTTGTTTGATGTTTTTGCCCAAGCTCTTGAATGGATTCTCATCCATGTAGAGCATTGTCATGAGGTCATTCATTATCTGGATGACTTCCTCCTCATTGAGAGTCCTCAGCAAATCCCCACTGATTTGCAGAAGTTGCTGGCGGTTTTTTCAGCACTCAACGTGCCTCTGGCAACCAAGAAGTTGGAGGGCCCGACATCAGCACTCACCTTTTTGGGGATTGTCCTGGACACCGAGTCCTTGCTGGCCAAGCTTCCGGCAGACAAACTCACCAGGATCAGGGAGTGTATCCATGCCTTTTCAGTCTCGCAGGTCTGTACCAGGGTGGAATTGTTGTCTCTCTTGGGCATGTTGAATTTCGCCATGCGGATCATTCCGCAGGGGAGATCCTTCATTTCCAGGTTATTGGCATTGTTGCCAGCAGCCCCGGATTCAGATTCACGGGTCAAGCTGGATGCTGCGGCGTTGGCTGACCTTCGCATGTGGGACGAGTACCTCCGGTGTTGGAATGGGGTCACCATGTTCATTCCGGCGGAGTCCAGTTCCTCCCCTCAGGTTGGAACTGACGCGGCAGCCACTGTGGGCTATGCGGCCATTTTTGGCACCCACTGGTTGGCAGGGCCTTGGCCAGATGACATGTTGGCCATCCCAGGTTTCACGGATTCATCTGCCTTATTTGAAATTTTTCCCATAGTGGCTGCAGCTTGGGTTTGGGGTAGTTCGTGGTCAGGGCAGACGGTGGTTTTCTCCACGGACAATCAAGCAGCCGTGGAGATTATCACCAAAGGCAGATCACGGTCCTTGGTCATCATGTCTTTCGTTCGTAGGTTAATTTGGTTATCCCTGCAATATAATTTTCACATCCAGTGTAAGTTCATCAGTGGGGTGGACAATGTGGCGGCTGATGCGCTGTCCCGGCTTAACTTTCCGTCATTTTACCAGCAGGTCCCGAATGCCGACGCATGTGCCACGCCGTCCCCGCAGGCTTCCCTTCTGATGCTGGATTAAACTCCCATTGGCTGGAGGCGGCAGCCTTAGTCGGGGCTTCATTGTCGGTCAACACTAGGAAGGCTTACACCTCAGCTTGGAAGTCCTTTCAGGTTTTCCAGGCACAGCACCCGTGTGATAACTGCCCTGATGTCCGTTACTTGTTGGCTTTTGTTGCTTACTGTCATACCAAACTCAGGTTGTCTCATGGCACCATCAAAACATATCTTGCCGGGGTTCAGCACCATTTGTCCTTGCAGGATCCAAATCGGCTTTCCATTTTCTCTGCCCATGCCATCAAGGCTGTTTTGAGGGGCATCCGGAGGAGTTGTCCTCCGACCACCATCTGCAGACTCCCGGTCACGGGGCATATTTTCCGGAGTATGTCTGGTTTGCTGGATGCACTGCCTTTTGGGAGGCTTCTCAGCATGGTGCTCAAGGCTGCCATTTACCTGGCTTTCTTTGGGTTCCTCAGGCCAGGTGAGTTTTCCCGTTCCGGGCCTGGTTCCCGGACCCTCACGGGAGGACAACTGGTCAGGCATCCGAACCGTTACATTTTACACCTATCAGCCTGCAAGACTCAGCAGTTCTGGGCTGGCACGGATGTTTCGTTTTTCAAGACCGGCGGTGCGTGGTGCCCGGTGTTGGTGTTGGATCAGCTCATGGCGCTGATCGGCGACAAACCCAGGGACAGTCCCTTGCTTCCTTTCCCGGTGGCTCCCCTCACAGCATCACAGTTCTCCAAACACTGCCGCACGTTGTGGTCCAACCTGGGTTTGAACCCGGCTAGTCTGTCGGGGCACTCATTTAGGATTGGGGCGGCCTCTGCGGCTTCACGCCAGGGGATCCCTGCTCATGTCATCAGGAAGTTGGGGAGGTGGAATTCAACTTGTTTCAGCAGATACATACCGGATCCTCAGGTGGAGATGGCTCGTGCGTTCATGCATCTGACTGACTGATGTTTTGTTACGGCAATAAAATCTGTTAATACTCACTCTAGTGTCCTCTTTTTGGCCCCTTTTAGGCATACCGACCACGTGACCTTTGGCACACTCCAGGTCTTGTTCACATGTCATTCTCCACGTTCGTTACCCATGTCTCACGCAGAGACTCTGAGTACAAATGGGAAGGCCGGCCGTAGGCTGGCCTGAGTTTGTAGGAGGAGTCGGGGGGTATTTAAACCCTCCCTCCTTCTCCTTACTCCCACGGCCGGACCCTTCTTGTTTCCCCACCCTCCCGGCCCCTTTTGATTTCTCCTTTATCATGTCTTGTTTGGGTATGCCCCCTTTTAGGCATACCGACCACGTGACCTTTGGCACACTCCAGGTCTTGTTCACATGTCATTCTCCACGTTCGTTACCCATGTCTCACGCAGAGACTCTGAGTACAAATATTAGCATGAAATGCCAAGCTGCAGTTTGTAAAGCTAGTAAAATACTTAAGATTAAGGGGGATATGATCACCATGTGGTAGCATAGCTAGCACATCTGGAAACCGGGCCTGGTCATATTTTTACTACACACAGCTAACCTTAAAGTGATATTAAAGTCTTGTTTTTTTTTTTTTGTTTTTTTTTTAAATAACAAACATGTACTTGCTCTGTGTAATGGTTTTGCACAGAGCAGCCTGGATCCTCCTCTTCTTGGGTCCCTCGCTAGAGCCCCTGGCTCCTTCCTCCTGCCAGGTGCCCCCACAGCAGGCAGCTTGCTATGGGGACATCTAATGCCCCGTACACACGATCGTTTTTCATGCCGTTAAAACTGCCATTTTAAAAAATGGCCCTGAAAAATGATCGTGTGTATGCTCCAGAGCATTTTTAACGACGTGAAAAACGGCCATTAAAAATTCCGGACATGCTCTCTTTTTTCACGTCGTTTTTCATGTCGTTTTTTTTAACGACGTGAAAAACGATAGTGTGTATGCTTTAACGACGTGAAAAAAAACGCGCATGCTCAGAATCAAGTATGAGACGGGAGCGCTCGTTCTGGTAAAACTAGCGTTCGTAATGGAGATAGCACATTCATTACACAGTAACGGACTGAAAAGCGCGAATCGTCGCTCAACAAACTTTACTAACATGAAGGGTGGCGCCATTCGAACGGAACTTCCCCTTTATAGTGCCGTCGTACGTGTTGAATGTCACTGCGCTTTGCTTGATCGTTTTTTTTTAATGATGGTGTGTACGCAAGGCAGGCTTGAGAGGAAACATGAAAAAAACGAGGAGAAAAACGTCGGGTTAAAAAATGACATTAAAAACAATCGTGTGTACGGGGCATAAGAAGGTGCACTCCCACCCACTTCTATCTTCAGCTTGTTCAGCTTTGAAATTGAAAGCTATGAGCTGATTGGTTGCCATGCAACGCTGCTCCATATTCTGTCTGCTCAAGTTTTGATAAGTTCCCCTAAGGGCTCATTCGGACAGGAGCTGAGACAGGTCCTGTATGCTGAACTACTTCTTGCTGCATCTTCATCCACCAGAGAGCTTCACCTATAGAAGTGGGGGCACAGATCTGAAATGCAGACACTGTGCGTTCGGATACATGCATCCCTTTCTGTTTGCATGTCCATGCAGCTGCTGCATCCCAATTGACTTTGACTGGACTGCCTGCACAGGGATGCACAGAACACCAAGTATCCCCACGCGGTGCATGGCCATCACACAGGGCATGGACACATATGCTACATGTGAATGAGGCCTAATTGTCATGTGGGCCAGATAGCAGGAAACAGGAGATGACCGGCAATTAAAAGAGAAGTATAGGAATTTTTTTTCTTTAATAATACTTACCTAGGTGGATGCTGCATCTGTTCCCCCACTGGCTCTAAGACTGAGAACCAAGTAATCAAACACCGCCGATCACTTAGTTCTCAGTGCTCCCTGAGCAGAGAGCTGGTGACTGTCAGTCACTGGCTCTCTGCTCTGCCCCCCCCCCTGTGCTCACTGAAACACTGGGCTGTGGAGGGGGCGGGAGCGACTGGCTCAGGCTCTTAGCAGCTCGCTTGACCATATGGTTGCGATCTTTCCCCAGCCTGGTCCGTGTATGTGACATCAGCCGACAGACCACTATCAGCTGAAAATGGGTCACAGGAGTGCGAAACAATCTGCACTGCTGTGATCCACAGGAGAATTACAGCCAAACAACCAATAAATATATCACACAACCTGTCTATCTGTTCCTGTTTGGCATTACTTGCGACAGTTGATAAATGTCTGCATTTATGTTGTAAACTTACTCTCCAAGGCCTCCTCTGCATCACACAGTCCAGGTCCCTCCTCTGTACCCTCCCCCTAGTCCAGGGCCTCTGGTGTACTCCCCTCCTTGTTCAGGGCCTCCTCTGCAACCCCCCAGTCCAGGGCCTCCTGTGTACTCCACTCCTAGTCCAGGACCTCCACTGTATCCCTTAGTCCAAGGCCTCCTCTGCACTCCCCTGCTAGTCCAGGACCTCCTCTGTACCTCCCAGTCCAGGGCCTCCTGTGTACTCCCCTCCTAGTCAAGGGCCTCCTCTCCTAATCCAGGGTCTTTGCCACACCAACCCTTCTCTGGTCCAGGGCCTCCTCTGCACCCTCCTCCTCCAGTGCCTCTGCTTATACCCCAAGTCCAGGGCCACTGCTGCACCCCCTCAATCTAGGGCTTCCTCTGTACCCCCACAGTCCAGGGTCTCCTCTGCACCACTTCCCCAGCCCAGGGCTTTTTCCACAACCCCCATTCCAGGGCCTTCTCTGCACCCCCCAAGTCCAGGGTCTCCTCTGTGCCCCCCAGGTTAGGACCTCCTCTGCACCCCCCTCAGTCCAGGGCCCCCTCTGCACCCCCCCCAGCCCAGTGTCTCCTCTTCAGCCCAAGGCCCCCACTGCACCCCCAGTACAGGGCCTCCACTGAACACCCTCCCGGGCCTCCTTCACACACACCCTCAGCCAAGGGTCTCCACTGCACCCCCAATTCCAGGGCCTCCTCTGCACCCCCCTCAGTCCAGGGCCTCCTCTGCACCCCCCCCCCAGTCCAGGGCCTTCTCTGCACCCCCCAAGCCCCCCAATCCTTTGCCATACCTCAACTTCCTAGTCCAGGGCCTTCTGCTCACAAACCCCTCTCCTTGTCCTAATAAATGCCTTCCAGTTCCGCAAAGGCTCTCCCATGCTCAAGCGTCGCCTTTCTATAGCACTGGTGGGTGGGAGGAGTGATTCAGCACTAGTGTTAGAGCACCTGTGCAGTCTACCTCCTATTTGGAATAAAGAACAAGGAGTGACCTGTTTAGACCCAAACAAAGCATATCATAGACATACGTCCAGATGAAGCTACGCATACATCATATGCGAAACTAGTCGACGTCACTTCCGCCCGGACGCCACGCTGCGACGCGGCTTCATGCCCGCACAGTGACGACGAGCCCCGGAGGGAGGGGAAGGAAGAGGAGGAGGAGGAAAGCCAAGCAGTCGTGAGTATCAGCTGTGGGACATGAAAAGGACTTAACAAATCCCTCTACATGTACCGCAAAACACGGCAGTATCCTGACACAATTCGTGTAAGCCAGGAAGGAGCAGCAAAGTGACTTTATGCGGATGTGGCAGTGTATCCGAGCATCGGAGAAGGGGTAACCTCACTGACAGCCACTATACTTAATTACGTGCAGGATCACACGTCTTTACCCCTGGTTACTGGCTACTCCAGTATGTTTTACTATCACTAGCAGTGAGGACTGTTCTTATTTGCATTACATCTGTCCCCAGCTGTACTTCACATGTGTTTCTCTGCTTGCCTCCAGGAAGATATTATTTCATGGACACAGCATCCCTACGCTTAGACTATTTTCATTTGAATTTTTATTTTTCCTCATGACATTATAGTTGGTGAAACGGGACTGCAGCTATCTCCTTACGGATACATCCAGCTGGCCTTCACCCCTTCTTTCCTCCTCCCCCCCCTCCCCATCCTTCCATCCATTAGGGCTCGAGCTCCCAGGGCCTTTTAGGGAGTGGTCTCTTGGCTCACATACAGCTTTGCTGTTGCCATCATTTTTGATTGTATTGCAATCATCACTTAGTGTAGACCTCTCCCTGAAACTACCTGGCGTCCGGACGTGTCTTATGTGTTTAGGTCACTTTATGTCTGTCCTGTTGTGTATGTGCATTATGTGTTGATCAGTCAACCTTGACTGTCATCGTTTTTATATACACGTTGTCCAGTATCCTGGATATAGTCCACGTTACCATGTAACATTTCTCAATAAATCTATTTTGATAAGTTTGCACAATCTGTTCATGAGCCTCCTCTTTTTCCAATCTCTTGATTGGATAGTTTTTTGTTTATGCAGATAGGGGCTGAACAGTGGTTACTTTACATATTTTGTGCTCTCACATGGTATATCACAATTTAGCCTAGTTTACATATTTATACCATATCATAGACATGCCTCCGTCCCTATATATATATGTAGAAAGAAAAGGAAATGGATTTTGGGACTTTAAATGAGGCATGTGTATGTAAATGATGTTGTAAAGAGTATCTAATTGTAAAAATGTTACATGTCACATGGCCTTCCCTATGGGAACTATGACATGTAACATTTTTACAATTAGATACTCTTTACAACATAATTTACCGTACATACACATGCCTCATTTAAAGTCCCAAAATCAATTTCCTTTTCTATCTACAGTACCTCCTATTTGGTTCTCCTGTAACTGGCAAACTATGCCCTGCCTGTCCATTACATTTTATCAGGTGGCAGTGACACCCTTAGAGCAGTGCTTCCCAGTGCTAGTGGGGGTGACGGAAACCCCTGGCGGCACCTCCCTAGATGTGTCACCCGGACGTGTGCCCCCTCTGTCCACCCACCTAGTTTCAGCCCTGTCATCATGTACAGTATAGGTGCATAAATCATCCATTTAATCAACTTGGTGCTGAATTATTCACTTTCAGGTCATGGCAGAGGAAAAGGGGGCACTCTTTACATCTGGAGGAAATAAGATTTACATACAGAAATACTTCTTTACTGTAACAGTTGTGAAAATGTGGAATAGACTCCCATTTCTGGCCAGCTCAGTAGATGGTTTTAAAAAGTCCTAGATGCATTCCTAAATGCACAAAATTTACCTGAAAGCTAACATTTATAGGTAATAACACTTGGATCATTGATCCAAGGAATATCGATTGCCTCTTGGGGGATCAAGAAGAATTGTTTTTTCCTCGCTGGAGCAAATTGGACCTGGATCAACTGTGGGTATAGGGTTATGCATATGGAGGTTTTCTATAAGTTTGTTTTCTTTTCTGTTGGTTGAACTAGATGACCTTTTATTAAAATAAGATATAGTGGTTATTTACGAAAGGCAAATCCACTTTGCACTACAAGTGCAAACTACAAATGCAAACTGCACTTAAAATTGCACTGAGAGTGCACTTGGAAGTGCAGTCGCTGTAAATCTGAGGGGTAGATCTGAAATGAGGGGAAGCTCTGCTGATTTTATTATCCAATCATGTGAAAGCTAAAATGCAGTTTTTTATTTTCCTTGCATTTCCCCCTTGGATCTACAGCGACTGCACTTCCAAGTGCACTTTCAGTGCAATTTCAAATGCACTTTGCACTTGTAGTTTGCACTTGTAGTGCAAAGGGAATTTGCCTTTAGTAAATAACCCCCAGTGTCCACAGCTTATTTTAATAAACATTTATTTAAGTGATCTACACTATTGGATCTTCCTTTTGCCTCCTATATCTATGTCATCATACTGTGGAGCTGAGGATCGAGGCTGCTGAAGCGGCAAAGGAGTGCCTGTATACTCTCATTAAAACGCTTGTATGATCTCTACTAGTGATGAGCCGAACACCCCCGGGTTCGGTTCGCACCAGAACCCGCGAACGGACCGAAAGTTCGCACGAACATTAGAACCCTATTAAATACAATGGATGCGAACGTTCGGATTCTAAAGTGCTAATTATAATGACTATTATCCATGTTATTGTCCGAAACAGAGTTTGGGAACCCAGCTTCTGCACCAGGGGACATGTATCAATGCAAAAAGAAGTTTTAAAAACGGACGTTTTCCGGGAGCAGTCATTTTAATGATGCATAAAGTGAAAAAAAAATGTCAAATATTCCTTTAAATATTGTACCTGGGGGGTGTCTAAAGTATGCCTGTGAAGTGCCACGCGTTTCCCGTGTTTAGAACTGTCCCTGCACAAAATAACATTTCTAAAGGGAAAAAAGTCATTTAAAACTGCTTGCGGCTTTAATGCAATGTGTGGTCCCGGTAATATGGATGAAAATCTTTAGGAAAAATGGCATAGCTACCCCATCAACGCCCCCCCCCCCTACCCCAGCCCATTACCAGCCCCTTTGGGTCTTGTATGGATATTAAGGGGAACCCCGCACACAAAATAAAAAAGGACCTATATACTCTGAACAGCCGTATACAGGCGGTGCATACAAGACAGGGACTGTAGGTTTGTTCTTATGTAGAATCTGTTTATAATTTTGAACAGCTGCATTGTTTAAGTGGAGCTCCATGGCAAATTCCTTTTTTTTAGTTTTTTGTAAAACATAGGGAACGGTTATCACCCCTGTCACATTTTTTTTGCTGTCTGTGCCCCTGTTCAGAACATTTCACCTCACTTTGCGTCCCAATGACAACTGTTTTTGAAATGTGGTGTTTTTATTGAAACAAGGATTGGTGATAAAGCATCAGTAGAGAGGAGACACCTTTCTCCCATATTAATTCTTACAGGAGAGAATTTTCCTTACCTAGGGGTAGATTTCCTCTCACTTCCTGTTGTCTTCTTCCGTTTGCAAGTAGTAGTCGTTTGTAAGTTGGATGTTTGAAAGTAGGGACCTGCCGTATATACTCTGCAGAAATTGGCCCCTTAGGTGTTGGTGTTGGCACAACACTGTAAGCACTCACAGTTACTCTTGGTGGGTGCTGGAACGCCCTGCTGTCAACTATTATATCAGGAATTGTAATAACATATAATTGTTGATCAGTGGTAGTAAAAATTGGGCCTTTGATGGTGGTGCTGGTGCCACAACACTGTAAGGCCTGACAGTTACTCTTGGTGGGCGCAGCAATGGGCCCTGCTGTGAATTATTAGATCAAGAATTGTAATTGCATGCCCCTGTTGAACAGGGGCTGAAAAATTAGGCCTTTGGTGGTGGTGGTGGTGGTGATGGTGGTGCTGGTGCCACAACACTGTAAGGCCTGACAGTTACTCTTGGTGGGCGCAGCAATGGTCCCTGCTGTGAATTATTAGATCAATAATTATAATTGCATGCCCCTGTTGAACAGGGGCTTAAAAATTGGGCCTTTGGTGGTGGTGGTGGTGGTGGTGATGGTGGTGCTGGTGCCACAACACTGTAAGGCCTGACAGTTACTCTTGGTGGGCGCAGCAATGGGCCCTGCTGTGAATTATTAGATCAATAATTATAATTGCATGCCCCTGTTGAACAGGGGCTGAAAAATTGGGCCTTAGGCACTGGTGGCACAACACTGCAACCCCTCACAGATACTGTACTTGGAGCACAGCAATGAGGCCTGTTGCAAAGTATTGCATCAAAAATTTTAATTACACGCCCCTGTTAAACAGGGGCTGAAAAATTGGGCCTTAGCCACTGGTGGCGTCACCCATAAACCAAAATGATCTTCCAAGCTATCATCGTTAATCATATCATTGAGGAGGAGGAGGAGGATAGCCAGTCAACATAACAGCACAGGCACTCAGCATCAGCATCAGTCTTGAAGGGATGTGACATTTTAAAATCAATTAGTCTGTTATATCAGCATCTGGTGTGTGGTAGCTGGTGGTGATCCAAGACTGGTTCATCTTGATGAAAGTCAGTCAATCAACCGAGTCGGTGGACAGGCGCACCCTGTGATCCGTGACAAATCCTCCAGCAGCACTGAATGTGCGTTCTGAAAGAACGCTGGATGCAGGACAGGCCAGTAGCTCAATTGCATACTGTGCAAGCTCTGGCCAGTGATCCATCCTCAAGACCCAGTAAGCCAGATGATTTTCGGTGGGGAAGGTGTCCAAGTCTGACCTTGCCCCTAGGTATTCCTGCACCATGTATATCAGACGCTGGCGATGGTTGCTGGAACCGATCATACTTTGGGGCTGCGGACTAAAGAATTGTCTGAACGCATCAGTCAGAATGCCACCTTCCCCACCGCTCCTTCTTTGACTGCCCGAAGCCTCAGCAACTCGTTGTCCAGGACCAGGAGTTTGTAACCTCCCAGTCTCTGGGAACGCGTTGCACAGACCTTTCTGCAAGGCCTCCCGGAGTTGTCTCATCCTCTGCTCCCTCTGCGACGGTACGATAAGGTCCGCAACCTTACCCTTGTACCGTGGATCAAGGAGAGTGGCCAGCCAGTAATGGTCCCTCTCCTTGATCCGAAGAATACGAGGATCCTTCCGCAGACTTTGCAGGATCAGGGAGGCCATGCAGCGTAGGTTAGCTGAGGCATTCAGTCCGGAGTCCTCTGGGTCACTAAGGACGACATGATCCGCAGCCACCTCCTCCCAGCCACGTACAAGTCCACTGGTTTCTTGGGACTGTAAATCATCCCTAAAAGACTGCTGCTGATGATGCTGAGTGCCAGCCTCCACCTCCATGCTGACACAATCCTCCTCCTCCTCCTCCTCCTCCTCTTCCTGTGCGATGGGTGGGACAGAAGGAACACTGTCTGGGTAAAGGGGGCCTTGAGAGGCAAGGAAGTCCTCCTCTTCCTGCCTCTGTTCTGCCTCAAGTGCCCTGTCCATTATTCCACGCAGCGTGTGCTCCAACAGGTGGACAAGAGGTACAGTGTCACTGATGCATGCACTGTCACTGCTCACCATCCTCGTGGCCTCCTCAAATGGTGCCAGGACAGTGCATGCATCCCTGATCATGCCCCACTGGCGTGGTGAAAAAAACCCGAGCTCCCCTGACCCTGTCCGGGTGCCGTAGTCGCACAGGTACTCATTGATGGCCCTCTGCTGCGTGTGCAGCTGCTGCAGCATGGCCAACGTTGAGTTCCACCTGGTGGGCATGTCACATATAAGGCGGTTCTTGGGCAGGTTCAACTCCTTTTGAAGCTCAGCCAGGCGAGCACTGGCATTATAAGATCTGCGGAAATGCACACAGACTTTCCTGGCCTGCCTCAGGACATCCTGTAAGCCCGGGTACCTGCCCAAGAACCGCTGCACCACCAGGTTAAGGACGTGAGCCATACAGGGCACATGGGTCAGTTGTCCCTGTCGGAGGGCGGAGAGGAGGTTGGTGCCATTGTCGCAAACCACCATTCCTGGCTTAAGCTGGCGTGGCGTCAACCACCTCTCGGCCTGCCCCTGCAGAGCAGACAGGACCTCTGCCCCAGTGTGGCTCCTGTCCCCCAAACACACCAGCGCAAGCACGGCATGGCATCTTTTTGCCTGCGTACTTGCGTAGCCCCTTGAACGCCTACGGAGCACCGCTGGTTCCAAGGACAAACCACAGGAAGAGGCCATGGAGGAAGAAGAAGAGGAGGGGGTGGAGGAGAGAGGTGTGTCACAACCAGTAGTAGCATTTTGGAGGCGTGGCGGTGGAACAACCTCCAACACTACTGCACCTTGTCCTGCATCCTTCCCAGCTGCCAAAAGAGTGACCCAATGGGCCGTGAAAGAAAGGTAAAGTCCCTGTCCATGCCTGCTGGACCATGAGTCAGCGGTAATATGCACCTTACCGCTGACCGCCCTGTCCAGCGAGGCCAAGACATTGCCTTCCACATGCCTGTAGAGAGCCGGAATAGCCTTCCGTGCGAAAAAGTGTCGTTTGGGAACCTGCCACTGAGGAACCGCACATTGCACAAACTCACGGAAGGGGGCCGAGTCTACCAACTGAAAAGGCAGCAGTTGAAGCGCTAGCAATTTAGCCAAGCTAGCATTCAACCGCTGGGCATGTGGATGGCTGGGAGTGAACTTCTTTCGACGGTCCAGCAGCTGGGGCAGGGAAATTTGCCTGCTAGAATCGGACGTTGGTGTACTGCTAGCAGAGTGCCCGCAAGTACTTGCCTGTGACACACCTAATTCTACACCTTCATTCCTCTCAGAGCAGGTTTCAGAGAGGAGTGAAGGTATAGTGGGGTTGGAGATCCCAGCTGATGCGGTGCAAGAAGAGGTCAGCTTTGTTCTTTGGTGTGGGTCTTTAAGGTAGGCTTGCCAACGAGCTGCATGGCAGGTCAACATATGTCTGATCAAGCATGTGGTGCCCAAGCGGCTGATGTTTTGGCCACGCGATATACGCTTGAGACATATGTTGCAAACAGCAGCTGTGCGATCTGATGCACTCGCCTCAAAAAAGGCCCACACCAAAGAACTTTTTGCATGACGGGCAGAGGCAGCGCCCTGCACAGGCGGAGCTCTGCGGTGTGATTCCGTCGGTGTGCTGCCCATACGCTGGTCACTCAAGGGCATCCTGCCTCGTTGGAGATGTGCCTCCTCCTCATCCTCCTCCTCTCTCCTATTAGGCACCCACGTGGAGTCAGTGACCTCATCATCCCCTCCCTCCTCATCACTGGAGCCAATCTGGCAATATGCTGCAGCTGCTGGAGCATGACTGCCAGATTGGTGTCCGTCTTGAGCATCCCCTCTCTCTGCTCTCACGCTGCTGCCTTCCTCTAGCTGGGTATCATCATCAGATCCTTCCAAACGCTGGGCATCCTCCTGGAGCATGTACCCAACACTGTGCTCAAACAGTTCGGGGGACTCCTCAGGAGGAGGGCATGGTGGGTCTAGGGAAGGATTGACTAATGAAGATAATGATACCAGAGAAGAGGACGCTTTGGCAGCTGCTTTGCCAGTACCCTGAGCCTGGGTGAGAGAGGATGAGGAGGATGAGGTGGGCTTGGTCATCCACTCTACCAAGTCTTCGGCATGATGTGGCTCAACATGTCCAGCTGCCGAAAACAAGGACAAGCGTGTCCCATGGCCATGTGCTGATGACAATGCACCGCGTACACGACCAGCACTGTTGCCCCCAGACACAGAGCCTGCTTGCCCTCTTTTTTTGCCTCCTGACTGTCTGCCTCTCCTTGGTTGCTTTCCAGACATTTTAATGGATGGCCTGCTGGGAGATGGGAAAAACAGCAATAAGGGCTACCTTCAGGTGTATACTGTGCAGGAGGCTTAGCAACAATGACACTGACACTGTCCCCTGCCTATCCTTCTCTGTCCCTAAACACAAGGATTGAAAATATGGTTCAGCAAAATAGTTTTAGAACAGAATAGCACACTGACACTTTCCCTCACTGTACCTCTCTGTCCCTCAACTCAAGGATTGAAAATATGGAAGAGCAAAATTGGTTTAGAACAGAATAGCACACTGTCAGTTTCACTCACTGTACCTCTCTGTCCCTCAACTCAAGGATTGAAAATATGGAACAGCAAATTTGGTTTAGAACAGAACAGCACACTGTCAGTTTCACTCACTGTACCTCTCTGTCCCTCAACTCAAGGATTGAAAATATGGTTCAGCAAAATAGTTTTAGAACAGAATAGCACACTGACACTTTCCCTCACTGTACCTCTCTGTCCCTCAACTCAAGGATTGAAAATATGGAAGAGCAAAATTGGTTTAGAACAGAATAGCACACTGTCAGTTTCACTCACTGTACCTCTCTGTCCCTCAACTCAAGGATTGAAAATATGGAACAGCAAATTTGGTTTAGAACAGAACAGCACACTGTCAGTTTCACTCACTGTACCTCTCTGTCCCTCAACTCAAAGATTGAAAATATGGTTCAGCAAAATAGTTTTAGAACAGAATAGCACACTGACACTTTCCCTCACTGTACCTCTCTGTCCCTCAACTCAAGGATTGAAAATATGGAAGAGCAAAATTGGTTTAGAACAGAATAGCACACTGTCAGTTTCACTCACTGTACCTCTCTGTCCCTCAACTCAAGGATTGAAAATATGGTTCAGCAAAATAGTTTTAGAACAGAATAGCACACTGACACTTTCCCTCACTGTACCTCTCTGTCCCTCAACTCAAGGATTGAAAATATGGAAGAGCAAAATTGGTTTAGAACAGAATAGCACACTGTCAGTTTCACTCACTGTACCTCTCTGTCCCTCAACTCAAGGACTGAAAATATGGAACAGCAAATTTGGTTTAGAACAGAACAGCACACTGTCAGTTTCACTCACTGTACCTCTCTGTCCCTCAACTCAAGGATTGAAAATATGGTTCAGCAAAATATTTTTAGAACAGAATAGCACACTGACACTTTCCCTCACTGTACCTCTCTGTCCCTCAACTCAAGGATTGAAAATATGGAACAGCAAATTTGGTTTAGAACAGAACAGCACACTGTCAGTTTCACTCACTGTACCTCTCTGTCCCTCAACTCAAGGATTGAAAATATGGTTCAGCAAAATAATTTTAGAACAGAATAGCACACTGACACTTTCCCTCACTGTACCTCTCTGTCCCTCAACTCAAGGATTGAAAATATGGAAGAGCAAAATTGGTTTAGAACAGAATAGCACACTGTCAGTTTCACTCACTGTACCTCTCTGTCCCTCAACTCAAGGATTGAAAATATGGAACAGCAAATTTGGTTTAGAACAGAACAGCACACTGTCAGTTTCACTCACTGTACCTCTCTGTCCCTCAACTCAAGGATTGAAAATATGGTACAGCAAAATTGTTTTAGAACAGAATAGCACACTGACACTTTCCCTCACTGTACCTCTCTGTCCCTCAACTCAAGGATTGAAAATATGGAAGAGCAAAATTGGTTTAGAACAGAATAGCACACTGTCAGTTTCACTCACTGTACCTCTCTGTCCCTCAACTCAAGGATTGAAAATATGGAACAGCAAATTTGGTTTAGAACAGAACAGCACACTGTCAGTTTCACTCACTGTACCTCTCTGTCCCTCAACTCAAGGATTGAAAATATGGTTCAGCAAAATAGTTTTAGAACAGAATAGCACACTGACACTTTCCCTCACTGTACCTCTCTGTCCCTCAACTCAAGGATTGAAAATATGGAACAGCAAATTTGGTTTAGAACAGAACAGCACACTGTCAGTTTCACTCACTGTACCTCTCTGTCCCTCAACTCAAGGATTGAAAATATGGTACAGCAAAATTGTTTTAGAACAGAATAGCACACTGACACTTTCCCTCACTGTACCTCTCTGTCCCTCAACTCAAGGATTGAAAATATGGAAGAGCAAAATTGGTTTAGAACAGAATAGCACACTGTCAGTTTCACTCACTGTACCTCTCTGTCCCTCAACTCAAGGATTGAAAATATGGAACAGCAAATTTGGTTTAGAACAGAACAGCACACTGTCAGTTTCACTCACTGTACCTCTCTGTCCCTCAACTCAAGGATTGAAAATATGGTTCAGCAAAATAGTTTTAGAACAGAATAGCACACTGACACTTTCCCTCACTGTACCTCTCTGTCCCTCAACTCAAGGATTGAAAATATGGAACAGCAAATTTTGTTTAGAACAGAACAGCACACTGTCAGTTTCACTCACTGTACCTCTCTGTCCCTCAACTCAAGGATTGAAAATATGGTTCAGCAAAATAGTTTTAGAACAGAATAGCACACTGACACTTTCCCTCACTGTACCTCTCTGTCCCTCAACTCAAGGATTGAAATTATGGAACAGCAAATTTGGTTTAGAACAGAACAGCACACTGTCAGTTTCACTCACTGTACCTCTCTGTCCCTCAACTCAAGGATTGAAAATATGGTTCAGCAAAATATTTTTAGAACAGAATAGCACACTGACACTTTTCCTCACTGTACCTCTCTGTCCCTCAACTCAAGGATTGAAAATATGGTTCAGCAAAATGGTTTTAGAACAGAATAGCACACTGACACTTTCCCTCACTGTACCTCTCTGTCCCTACAAACAAGGATTAGCACAGAATAGCACACTGTCACTGACACTCTCCCTACCTATCCTTATCTGTCCCTAAACACAAGGAATCCAGGATTATGTAAAGGAAAAATAATGACACTGTCCCTGCCTATGCTTCTCTTTCCCTACTCCGGTCCGGAACACACTACACAAGGCCGCCGCGCTGGCGGCCTTTTATAGTGTGGGGCGTGTACTAAACCCCCTCAGCAATAATTGGCCACAGGCATCCTGCCTGTGGCCAATCATTGCTCTCCTCGCTGACGGCGCTGTGATTGGCCAAGCATGCGGGGTCACAGTGCATGCTTGGCCAATCACAGCGCCTGGATGACACTGCGATGGCGTAGTGCATTGTGGGCCGTTCGCGTCACTCGAATTTGGCGCGAACGGCCCAAATCGTTCGATATTCGTCGAACGATCGAACAGCCGATGTTCGAGTCGAACGTATGTTCGACTCGAACACGAAGCTCATCCCTAATCTCTACTAACAAGTGAGGTCCATTTGAGCAGGTCAGAGGCCACCCAGAGGTGGAGTGAAGGGCACTGAGGTGGATTACTGAAGATATTGTGGTGTGTGGGATTACACTGTCACTGGAAGTTGGAATCTTCTGATAAATATTTATTCTTTAGAATAGACTGTATATATATGAACTTTATGAAGATTGACCTTACACTTTATATATTTATTTATTTGTGATTTTTCACTAATTTATTACATTTTCTGATTGAGTAGTATGAATTGTACATTATATTCACTGAGCTATTTACTGTAAGATAAGCGCTACACTAGTTTATATGATACAGATGTCATTAATGCCTAGATTTCCAGATTCATTTGCACCATTTTAAGCTGTTGCATCAACTTATCCCACCCCTACTCTTTAATCCTCATACCTCAACTAAACGCCATGTTAGTTAAAAAAATAAAAACTTAAAATAAAAGAACCTTTTACCTACCCAAATTTGTAGTCATGTGACTCGGGTTAAAGAGTGGGTAAGTACTTCTTTGTATTTTCTCACAGGTTACATAAGACTGCAGTGCTGTAGTGCCATCTCAAGAAGGAGACCAGGCAGCAGCAGGCACAGGCGTCAGTGTTGAATCACCAGTCTCTGCTCTCAAAAGAGGCACCAGCAAAAGACACATGACATCAGTGAGCAAAAGGGAGTTTTAAAGTTGTATGTAAAAAAAATTACGAGCGTCTAGGAGAATTATTTACCTTTGCCCTGGGATGGGCTTTAAGGTGGTTCTCTCCACTCTCTCTCTCTCCTCACAGGACAGAGAGACAGCAGCCACCAGCTCCTGCTATTGATGAAATCCTGTGAGGAGGGAGTGGGGGGGCCAGGCTAAGCCATGCTGTCTGAGTCTGTGAAAGCAGGCAGCGTGGTTTGGGTTTGAGCCCACATGAGTGCCCTAATAGCTAATGGGGGCACTTCCCTAAGAAGAGGAGCCAGGAGTACCAGCAGGGACCCCCAGAAGAGGGGGTTTGGGGCTGGTCTATGCAAAACCACAGCCACACGTTTTTTTTAAAGAAGCTTTAGAATCGCTTTAACTTAATTATAACTGAATAATTTGTCTACTTAAATATGTTGTCCCACTGTTTGAAGGACATATGTTTTTTATATGGTACACTGGGATTCAATTTTATTGATTATTATAAAGTAAAAAATAAACAGAAAGTTATTTAAAAATCAAATTTCCAATTAAAAACGTGTATTTTTTTTATTTTTTTGTGTAATACATGTTTAGTTCATGTGTTTTTTACAGTGGGTAATCACTTTAACAACTAGTAAATCAAATTTCAAAGGTGCAGCATTTTGACTGCTTCTGTTAAAGAGCCTTTCTCTGTGCAAGGCACAATGACAATTGAAATGGCTAGTGTCACCTTTAACTGTGACAGCAATCTCTACAATTGGCTGTCCCCTAAAAAACAACTTAAACCAGTCGAAATGTTATGTCACCCTTTTAGCTGCTACTGTACATGCAACATTCTGCTTCCAAAAGATGATGATTGTTTAAACTCTGCCCCCAATTTTTCAGTTTAGTTCAAGGGACACATTGTTCCAGAATTTCCTTGATTTGATTTTTAGTGGTGCTGACAGAGAAGGACGTTATAGGACATTAAAGGGGCAGTTTTTACCATCAGACTAGACAGCATGCAGCTAATGTGTTAAAAGTAGATTAAAGAAAATTCAAACAAAATTATAGTTGTTACCAAAAACTACTTTCATTATAATTATATAGAAAAAATCAACCTGAATCTTGAATGGTTTTACCTGGGCAACAACTATAATTTTTGGGGGCTGCAAAGACAAAAAGGAGAAATGCTCTACAAAAAAGCATGTGGCACACTGTCTCCAACTGAACGCATTTCTTTTATCTGTGTACTGGTTAATAATTATCCAGTGTGAATGTGGACACAAAGGGGTTAGGGCTCAAACTATAAAAATTCATGTTTTTATAGTTCAAGCCCTACAACCACTTTGTGTGGCATGGAGTATTGATTTATATTTTCTGAGGCTGCAAAATATTAATGTTATGTGATTTAAAAATTAATACTGATTCTCAAAACAAACAAAATGTTTAATGTTAATGAAGTGTATCTTTAGTACTATTTTTACGAAGTCAGTTTCAGTACACTGCCTCTTTAATGCTTTCTTTTTCCTTTTTTCTTTATTTCTTATTCTCCTTATGGCATCGTATGATTCTTATGTAGGCCATAAACTTGTTATGGTAAAAAAATATAGCGGACAATTATAAACAGGTGGATGTCTCCTGAGAGGGTGAAATGTGATGTTGAAAGGTGTGATGACAGCTTTGTGTCCTTTATTTATGTCTCCCCTGGTCCTATTTTTCTAATTTCTTACTTATTATTTTTCTTCTTTATTGGGCTAGTCACATTAAGTAAATTACAGCAAAACAGGTGTTCTCTTGTGCTGCTTCAAGAGGTGTAGAGGGGGAGTTCAAAATATGCTGTTAGGGTTGCAAGGAAGGACAAGGACATAATGATATAGTCCCATATTGGGCCCTTGAATTTTAAGACTTTGTTGCGGATATGACTGTTGAAGTGCTAAGGATCCTCAAAGGTGTATAAATGGAGTATGCTAAGTATTAAGGATTTTTTAAAATCTGCTGGCTGTCTCCTTATGGACAGTGAGAGATAAATCTATGTTGTAGCAACCAATGTAATAAACCTATTTTCTCAGGCTTCACCAGCTTCTCTACTCTCACAAGACAAAACCTTGACCATGTGTTTTTTAAATGGATCAAAATCTATATTTCCTCATCTGTTACTGAGGACTATATAAAATATATGATGATAAAAATGTGCTTTAAGCTTTTCAAATGTAAGGGAACATTGTAAAATATTTGCTCAAAAAGATTGATGGTAATGGAATTACAATTTCTTTTTTTTTTATGTCACCCTATTTAGTATGGTACATTGATTTGGTTCACATGTTAACACAGTGAAATGAAATACAAGGCTAGCAGTTTGTACTCATAAGGGTTAAAAATAAATATTAGAATACACTTACCCAATGGAAAGAAACTGCAGGCAAAATGTGAGTTTTATGCACCAGTGGCCAATTAATATGCATCCTGAAATTCCCTAAAGGCTTGTGAAAATGGCTCCTGAGAAATAGCAATGCATTTAACTTTTTAAGTTAGTGGATGCACTTGTTAAACTATACAGAAGAATGTTCCAAGATACAACTCACTTTCACTTAATTATCATCTATTTCATTAGCTTAAATTGTCTGCAGTTTTCTCCAATGTACATTAAATAACTCATGAACATGAGGGGACATTGGAATTGTCGTTATTACACATGACAGTGATAAACAGTAATTCTGCACGTGCATTGCATATGTCGGTGCACAAATCTGGGAATACATGGAAAAGATTTACAAAAAAAATGACTAAATGTCCAAAGCACAGACTAGAGTTCACAATTACTGAACTCTAATGCAACATACCTAATGGGCAAGGAAAAGGAATGTCCACCTGCTTAGAACCCAAGGGACACCCTCCTAAATTTCCCTTATACTAAGTTATGTTTCCTAAAACTGAACTCTAGGAAGATATAAAAGGCACAGACTAATGCAGCTTTGTATTCATTAATAAGACATTAAATGTATCTAAATGTAAGCAGTGTAAGTACCTAAATTTTAGGGCTGCGGAAATTAACGATTAATTCCTCGATTAATCGTTAATTTCTTTGATCGATCAAAATAATTTTGATAGGTACGATCCGCGGATTGACCTCCGCTGTCTCACCCATAGGAAAGGCCACGGCTTCAGCCTAGCTCCGGAGTGGCAGCCATCTTGGTACACCTGGCGGCAGCCTAGTAGCGGCGCGCTGACGTCATCATCACCCGCCTGCTTGTGACGTCTGCGGACGGGTCAGCTTGCTGTCGTTTCTGGTAAGAGCAGACAATCTTATACAGTGGGCGAGATGTGGGGAGATGTGGATATTACAGCATGGGGGGAGATGTGGACATTACAGTATGGGGGGAGATGTGGATATTACAGTATGGGGGAGATGTGTACATTACAGTATGGAGGGAGATGTGGATATTACAGTATGGGGGAGATGTGGATATTACAGTATGGGGGGAGATGGGGATATTACAGTGGGGGAGATGTGGACATTACAGTATGGGGGGAGATGTGGACATTACAGTATGGGGGGAGATGTGAATATTACAGTGGGGGAGATGTGGACATTACAGTATGGGGGGAGATGTGGACATTACAGGATGGAGGGAGATGTGGATATTACAGTATGGGGGAGATGTGGATATTACAGTGGGGGAGATGTGGATATTACAGTGGGGAAGATGTGGACATTACAGTATGGGGGGAGATGTGGACATTACAGTATGGGGGGAGATGTTCGATATTACAGTGGGGGAGATGTGGGGAGATGTGGACATTACAGTATGGGGGAGATGTGGACATTACAGTATGGGGGGAGATGTGGACATTACAGTATGGGGGGAGATGTGGATATTACAGTGGGGGAGATGTGGATATTACAGTGGGGGAGATGTGGACATTACAGTATGGGGGGAGATGTGGACATTACAGTATGGGGGGAGATGTGGATATTACAGTGGGGGAGATGTGGGGAGATGTGGACATTACAGTATGGGGGGAGTGTGTATGTAGCGGGGTCCCCTTTAAGACTCCCAGGACTACCTTACCCAGAACCCCTTTCGGCAATGTTTTCCACCCCAGAGACTCATGGGAGGGGTTATATAAGGAAGAGGCGTGGCGGAGCTCGGCCTCTTTGGGACACGAGACTTCAGTGGAGAGATCTTCCTGTGCGGCTCCGCTGTGGTGCAAGGCCTGAAGCCTGGGGCCTTGCGCTGCTACCCAAAAGAGCCTTCCATCCCATCGCGAGCCTGGGTGGCACCTGACTCGGTTTCTTCAACTGCTGCTGAGCCGGAGACCCGACCGCTGCAGACGCTGTGTGTGGAGACACAGCAGGTGGAAGTTCCCGGACTGGGATCGCGTCCGGAGGGGTGAGCGAGCACATGCTCAATCCACAAATACTGTATACCATTGTTAGGCCTACAGACTGCCGTGGCCCACCAGTTCCTATTTCAGTTCTTTTCCCCCACTGGAGATCCATAGCAGAACTGAGTCAAACGGATCTCTGGTGGAGTGGACTGAGTTGGCATTTTTACCCCCCCCCTGGATTACAAATGTGTTCCTGAAATGTGCACCACCGTTTAAAGACTTGCATGCAAAGAATTTTACCCCCCTAGAGACTGAGTTATATGGTCAGGCCTGGCCATCTAGATAGTTTATTTAGTTGCTGCGCCATAGGGCGCATAGTGAAGTACTGTTATACGTGGCGCGTGTGCGCCATATCTGACTAGTTATAGTGTGTTTATTGCTGCAGGGCTCTGCAGATATATTCCTGTGAATTGTGATAACTGTTGATTTTATTGCCAGTAGAAGTAAACTCGTTATTCTTCTATCACTGCATTGGTGTCTGAGTTTAACCATAGAGCATAAGATATAAATATATATTACCCTAGACTAACTGTGCCAGAAGGGGGTCGAGTAAATTGCCGGGGGGTTGGCGGAGCTGTCTTCAGGGCCCAAACTAAATCTGCGGCCCTCTTAACTGAAGGTATCGCTACACGTGGGGGTTCTCGTCCGGGATCCTGATACAGCAATTAGAAGACCCCAGAGGTACCGGTATGGACCCGCTAACAGTAAAAGCGTGGTGTTTAACATCCAGAGCAGACCCGGACACGTCGGTAGTCATCAGCCTCCCGGGAGAGGAGTGGTCGACAGAGACGGTAGAGCAGCTAATGGTGTCAGTGTCCCCAGATTATACACCGAGGGTGACGGAAATAAAACCAGACCCAGATACTTCGTATCAGTATGCACTAGTGGAGTACTGGGGCGGGACGCCAGAGACTTTCAAGCACAACTGTGTGCGGACGCCAGACAACAAAACCTATAGGTTAACGCACGCCATGACTATAAAGAAGGAGCCATCACCAACGGGATCACCGCAAAGAGCAACCCGTGTCTCACCTGAAAGAAGAGACAGGGTGATGCCTCCGGCGGCACCTGCACCCGTCACGGCCATATCACCAGAGCTGATAAATGCCATAGGGGATCTGCTAACCAAATGTCAGAAGACAAGCACGGTGCATGTAGAGACTAGCTACTGGAGACTAAAGACATTCTCAGGGAAGCTCCCTGTCTCTGCAGGGGAAGAAGATTTTGATACCTGGGTGGAGCAGGCATTACAAGCAGTAGAGGCATGGGAGGTGCCTAAAGCGCAGAAGAGGCAACGAGTGATAGAAAGCCTCAAAGGCGCAGCAGCAGAAGCAGTGAAAATTTTTCGGGTTTGGGAATGCAGACTGCACAGCTCAAGACTGTCTAGCCATGCTACAGGAAGAGTTTGGTCAATTGGAAAAGGTGACAGAGATGGTCTACCAATTTGAACATACTTTCCAACAGCCGAAGGAGAAACTTTCAGAGTATGTTAGGAGACTGAATAGGTTGCTGTGCAAGATTGTGTTGAAGAAGGGAATGAAGCCCCAAGATACAGATGTGGCAAGAATGAAGCAAGTCTTAAAGGGAGCATTGCGCTCGGATCCAGTCTGGCTGCACCTGAAAACCTTGGGAGGAGGAACGTCACTGACTTACTCTGATTTGAGAAAAATCATCAGAGATGAGGAGGCACTGCAACAGGACCAGCAAATGATTAAGACAAATGTTGCCCCCGCACAGGTGTTAGTCAACCCAGTAATGACCCCTGAAAGAGACTCAGAGGTAGACACTTTAAAATCACAAATGTCCAAGGTGTTAGAGATCTTGACCTCTCTGATAGCAAAAGACCCAGAGGGCCCCAGGAGACAAGTACCAAGGAGGGAACTATTCCCAATTGCCTCAGCACCCGCATCTTTACAAGAATGGAGAGATATAGTCTGCTTTAACTGTGGAGGAATTGGCCATATGGCAGCTACATGTTCCAGCCCCAAGAAGAAGAAAACAGATAACCGCAAGCCGGCGGGAAACTCCAGAGGGCCCCGGTGAAGGAGTCAACCGGGTGCCCATCATCTTCAGTGAGCTCCAAGCTGAATGCGAAGCAGAAGAAAAGAGGACACAAAACCCCTCAGAGGAAACATAACATTCCTCAACAGAGATACACCCCAGAGAAAGGGGGCAAGACCCCTCAGAAGAGGCACAGCATTCCCCAGAGGGGATGCACACCTAAGAAAAACCATAATATCCCTCAGCGGGTCTGTACACCCATTGAAAGGAGGGAAATCAATGCATACCAGGCTCAAGAAAGACTAAAGGCCAAAGGGAGTTGGCCGAGAGAGAGTCCGAAGGGAAAGGAACAGAAGAAGGCGACCCCTGCCAGGCCATATCCGGAGAAGCTGGTAGGCCCATCTCCTATAGTGCCCATTCAAGTGGAGGGAGTCTACACCAGAGCCATCTTGGATACTGGGGCACAAGTGACCCTATTATACCGGGATTTCTACGATAAGCATTTGAGTCACCTACCCATCCAGAAGATAGAGGAACTGGAAATATGGGGGATTGGAACCCAGAGCTTTCCCTACGATGGCTATCTGCCCGTCAAGAAGACCTTTGACCCATCTGTGGCTGGGAAGGCCGAAGTGTTTGACACCCTGGCAGTTGTGTGCCCTCGGCCGCCAGGAGCCAACAAGAGTTCCCTGATAATAGGGACAAACTCGGACCTGGTCCAAAGACTCCTAACCCCTCTAGTGAAAGAGAAGGGGCCAACGGCAACCAAGATCCACCCCATGCTGAAGACGGCCTACCAACGGCTGGTCCTAGAGCAGAAGACCCCTGGGGAGGGGATAGGGAAGGTGTGGAGACTTCGAAGAGAAGGGGTAGTGTTGCAGCCCGGCGAAGTAACCTGTCTCAGAGCCACTGTGAAGCTTACTTGGGAGCAACCTGGACCCTTTGTCATGCTGGAGTCCGACCTCCGGTCTGGAAGTGATACCAGAAGTGATTCCGCTGAAGGCCCTGAAGAAGGCCCATTGTAGAGTTCCGGTGAGTGTTAGGAATACTACAGGTGGCCCCATGGAAATCCCAGCCAGGATGCTGCTGGGCCAGGTGAGCCCTGCTGCCCCGGTTACCCTGTCAGAAGTCAAGGGGACGGGTGTAGGAGGAGACATTTGGGAGAAGCTGTTCATGGAAAACCCGAATCTGCCCAGGGCTTGGAGAGAGAGAGTCAAGGCCCAGTTGACCAGATGGGAGAAGATCTTCTCCAAAGATAAGTTCGATGTGGGGTGTGCAAGGAGTGCCACCCATCGAATCCGCCTCCAAGAAGACAAGCCCTTCAGAGAGAGGGTCAGGCGGGTCCCACTAGCAGATCTGGAGGATCTAAGGGAACAACTCGCAGAACTCAAGAGGACTGGTGTGATCCGGGAGTCTAGAAGCCCCTATGCCTTCCCGATAGTGGTGGTCAGGAAGAAGAATGGGTCGTTGAGGCTCTGTATAGACTACAGGACTCTCAACAGGAGAACCACTCCACCAGTACACCACTCCGAGGATAGAGGACGCTTTACAGAGTTTGTCTGGAGCCAAGTGGTTCAGCGTTATGGATCTCAAGAGTGGATACTACCAGATCCCTATGCATCCAGAAGACAAGGAGAAGACAGCCTTCATAACCCCCGTGGGGTTCTTCGAGTTTGATCGAATGCCTCAGGGATTGTCTGGAGCTCCTGCTACCTTCCAACGTCTCATGGAGAAGACTGTAGGAGACATGAACCTTATTGAAGTCCTTGTATACCTGGACGATGTCATTGTCTTTGGGAGAACCCTGGAAGAACACGAAGAGAGGCTGGAAAAAGTGTTGAGAAGACTCAGTGAGGAGGGACTCAAGCTTTCGCCTGAGAAGTGTCGGTTCTACCAGTCTTCTGTGAACTATCTGGGGCACATAGTGTCTGAAGAAGGGGTGGCCACAGACCCTGAGAAATTGGAGGCAGTTACCTCCTGGCCAAGACCCACCACAGTAACAGAACTCAGATCCTTCTTGGGGTTCTGCTCCTATTACAGGAGGTTTGTGGAAGGATTCGCCCGAATTGCCATACCATTGAATGAACTACTCAAGACCGAGGGGGAAGAGGACGACTCAGGGCCCAGGAAGCCGGGAGAGTCAGTCAGAGATCAGTGGAACCAAAAGTGTGAAGAGGCCTTCCAGGCACTGAAGAAGAGCCTAACCACTGCCCCAGTCTTGGCCTACGCAGACCCAACCAAACCCTATGAACTACATGTAGATGCTAGTCATGACGGTCTGGAAGGAGTACTTTACCAAGAACACGAAGGACAACTGCGGCCTGTTGCCTACGTGAGCAGGAGCCTGACCCCCTCTGAGAAGAACTACCCCACTCACAAGCTGGAGTTCCTGGCCCTTAAGTGGGCGGTAGTAGACAAGCTCAAAGACTACCGGTATGGGGCGGAGTTCACTGTGAAGACCGACGTCAACCCCCTTCAATAACCTTTTCACCACAGCAAAGCTGGATGCCACTGGACATAGGTGGCTGGCCGCACTGTCTGGATTCAATTTCAGCCTAAAGTACAGGCCAGGGGCTGGAAATTGAGATGCAGATGCTCTGTCCAGGAGATCTCATGCCCCCACCAGTGACACAGAGGACTGGACTCAAGTAGCACCTGACGGGGTGCGGGCCCTTTGTCAAGGGGCTGAATTACAAGCCAGAGGAGGCTCAAGGGCGGAAGAGATAGGAGTTACCATGGTAGGAGTCCCCAAACAATACTGTGGAGTAACCCAACTGGAGGAAGACCATCTGCCGAAACTGTCCAAAAAGGAACTGAGATGCGACCAATTAGAAGACCCCATGGGGAAATTGGTTCTGGAAGCCCTTGAGAATCAGGATCCAAATAGACTTCTGCGCCACTCCTCAAAGGAAGCTCGCCTTTTGAAGAAAGAGTGGGACATGTTGCAGGTGCATCAGGGAGTGGTCTACCGAAGGGGCCCCTCTGATGACCTGGAAGATAAATGGCAATTGTTTCTTCCGGAAAAACATGGAGAGACTGTTCTGATTGCCCTACATGACAATCACGGCCACCTAGGGGCAGAAAGGACCTTTCAACTCGTCAGAAGTCGGTTCTATTGGCCCTGCATGAGGGCAGAAGTAGAAGAGTACTGCCATTCATGTGCACGCTGCATCCAGAGGAAGACTTTACCCCATCAAGCTGCCCCAATGGGCCATCTACAAAGTCAAGGCCCAATGGATCTGGTATGCATTGATTTTCTCTGCCTCAAACCCGACCTGAGTGGACTAGGAAATGTTCTGGTGATAACCGATCATTTCACCCGGTATGCGAAGTATTTTGTCCATTATGGGCTGCCACAGCGACTCCATTCAGATCAAGGAAGGGACTTTGAGAGTCGGCTGATCTGGAAACTCCTGGATTCGTTAGGAATCAAGAAAACCCGAACCACACCTTACCACCCACAGGGAGATGCTCAGCCGGAGAGGTTTAATCGAACCCTGCTCAATATGTTGGGAACTCTGGATAGTGAGAAGAAACAACATTGGAGCAAACACATAGCAGCTATAGTACACGCTTACAACTGCACCACCAGTGATGCTACAGGCTACTCCCCATATCGACTTATGTTTGGGAGAGAAGCAAGGTTACCTGTGGACCTGGCCTTTGGCACCTCTTTAGACCATTCTTCAGCCACATCCCACAAAGGATATGTGGAAAGGTTTAGACACAGCCTGAAAGTAGCCTATGAACAAGCTCAAGCGGCCTCAGATCAAAGGGGAGCTCGAAACAAAAGAAACTTCGACTTGAAGGTCCGGGTGCAAGACCTGCAGCCCGGGGACCGAGTACTGCTACGCAATCTGGGGGTCCCTGGAAAACACAAACTTGCAGACAGATGGAGATCTGAACCCTATGTCATCTGTAGGAAGCTGCCGGGCCTACCTGTCTACAAGTTGAAGCCAGAAGGGAAGGTAGGACCACTGAAGACGTGGCATTGAAACCACCTGCTCCCACTTGCTGAAGCAGTCAGGATACCTCCAGTGAGGGACTCCCCTGAACCAGTCTCTATTCTGGATACCCCCAGGCCAAACACTCGGTCCCAGACCTCTCGGGCTGAAGATGGAGAGGCCTCTGAACTTAGTGGAGATGAAGGAAGAGAACTTGACTGGCTGTGGCCTTCCCCAACTACAGGGACTTCTGCTATAGACCTTCCAACCACTGAAGACACTATAGATGGACAACTGAATGCAGAAGCCACTGAGTTCATCTCATCTAGTCCTTCATCAGATTACTGGGAAGATGCCTGTGATACTTACTCTGAAAAGGACCCTAGAGACTCTATGCATCCCTCGGCTCCTGAAGCCGATGTTCCAGAGCCCGCCGTGTTGCCCAAACCTGCTACAGAAGAAGAGCCTGTGGTGCCAGAGCCAGAAACCCCAAGAGAGCAAAGGGCTCGAAGAATCATAAGGCCTCCCAAAAAGTTGACTTACCCACAAATGGGGAAGAGCTCAGAAGATTCTGTGGTCACTGCCAGGAGGAGTGCAGAGAATCCGGATCCCTCCACTGTTCATTTGGTGGAGGGCAACCCCCACTCACTCTCTGGCACAGTTAGGCAGGCCACTCATGATAGTGTGACCTGTGGGCAAGGGAATTCAACCCCTCGGTTTTGGTGGGAATTCCCTATGCCAACATCTTACGCAATGTTGTCTAGGGTTGTACGCAATGTATGCTAGAATTATCTTTGGGGACCAAAGAGTTTAAGTGGGGGGAGTGTGAAGCGGGGTCCCCTTTAAGACTCCCAGGACTACCTTACCGAAAACCCCTTTCGGCAATGTTTTCCACCCCAGAGACTCATGGGAGGGGTTATATAAGGAAGAGGCCAGGCGGAGCTCGGCCTCTTTGGGACACGAGACTTCAGTGGAGAGATCTTCCTGTGCGGATCCGCTGTGGTGCAAGGCCTGAAGCCTGGGGCCTTGCGCTGCTACCCAAAAGAGTCTTCCACCCCATCGCGAGCCTGGGTGGCACCTAACTCGGTTTCTTCAACCGCTGCTGAGCCGGAGACCCGACCGCTGCAGACGCTGTGTGTGGAGACACAGCAGGTGGAAGTTCCCGGACTGGGATCGCGTCCGGAGGGGTGAGCGAGCACATGCTCAATCCACAAATACTGTATACCATTGTTAGGCCTACAGACTGCCGTGGCCCACCAGTTCCTATTTCAGTTCTTTTCCCCCACTGGAGATCCGTAGCAGAACTGAGTCAAACGGATCTCTAGTGGAGTGGACTGAGTTGGCATTTTTACCCCCCCCCTGGATTACAAATGTGTTCCTGAAATGTGCACCACCGTTTAAAGACTTGCATGTGAAGAATTTTACCCCCCTAGAGACTGAGTTATATGGTCAGGCCTGGCCATCTAGATAGTTTATTTAGTTGCTGCGCCATAGGGCGCATAGTGAAGTACTGTTACACGTGGCGCGTGTGCGCCATATCTGACTAGTTATAGTGTGCTTATTGCTGCAGGGTTCTGCAGATATATTCCTGTGAATTGTGATAACTGTTGATTTTATTGCCAGTAGAAGTAAACTCGTTATTCTTCTATCACTGCATTGGTGTCTGAGTTTAACCATAGAGCATAAGATATAAATATATATTACCCTAGACTAACTGTGCCAGAAGGGGGTCGAGTAAATTGCCGGGGGGTTGGCGGAGCTGTCTTCAGGGCCCAAACTAAATCTGCGGCCCTCTTAACTGAAGGTATCGCTACATGTACATTACAGTATGGGGGGAGATGTGGACATTACAGTATGGGGGGAGATGTGGACATTACAGTTTAATAAAAAAAATTGTAAAAACGGTATGTGCGTTTTAATTCATCGAAATTAGTCGATTAATCGATGAAAAAAAAAGATTAATCGAACACGAAAATTTTAATCAGTAACAGCCCTACTAAATTTAATTCAGTATAAGCTCTTGCAACCCCTGTACAGAACAAGGAGCCAATCAGTTGTGCTGCCGTGCCCATGTGCTAAAAACATGCATGCTAAAATGAGGAGTGTGCCAGAGAGATCAGCTTATCAGTACTTTTTTCACTGTCCAGTTACAGGCTGAGAGGATGGACAAGACCTGTAAGTCTTACTGAATTGCAACTTAAGGTCTCCCTCCGCTCAAGCTCCTGTAAATCCATCCAGAGTCTCCTCCAATGGGTGCCGGCTGGCCAGGAGTCCATCTAACTCCTCATATACTGTGGATATGCATAGAGAAAGGTCCCAAATACCACACACCTAGCAAAGCTTTGGATTAAGCTGGTTGAGGCTGCTTTCACCTGTTTACTAATGGCTTTTCTACGTGTGCCATGTTACTGAACTGCAGCATAATAAAATCAGGTCTTCTTCCCTGATTTCTCCTGTGTGGCAGAGTTGTGTCTTTAAACACTCAGTGTAATTACCTGAATTAGAGTTATTATCGCATCGGGACCCTTCGGGGTAAGACCGCGCTATATTAAGATACCCCTCAACTCAACTCAACATGCTAATAAGAGGAGAGAGAGCAGAGTGACAGAAGGATTACTTCATCAGTCTGCCGTTTCTCTTTCACTGTTTAGTCACAGGGGTGCTGGGGAAGAGACCTGTAAAAGCTGCTAAACTTAAGAGCAAAATTAGGTTTCCTCTACTGCTATGTAGAGCTTTGCAGCGTGGCCAGGCTGTGTGAATTTGGGAACTTGATTGACTGAAATACAAATTCTTTGACAACTGAAACAGCTCTTATTTATGTATTATATCTGTGTATTTAGTGGGTTGCCTATAGTTCAGCTTTAAGTAATTTTTCTTTGGAAGAAGGGCATAGTATTTATATCACTGTTTTGAACAAGGAATATGTGCTATAAAACGCATTACAAGAATTTGTTTATATACTTAGAAATGTAGGAGTGCTTTCTCTCACAATCTATTCTGTTTTGCATACAGAGTGTGGAAGTGTAGTGTAAGTTCTAAGAATAAAAAGGACAAAAGAATTAACATGAAGTAAAAAAAATAATCTTAATTTGATTTATTTCTCTACTGTTGCACCTCTACATCCTATCACTGTTCTTTGCATTACATAAAATAGAGCTGCTTTAAAGAGAGACTGCCACTAACTTGCAGGTAAATGCACTGAAAAATCCTGTATTTGCATTTTTTCTTTTTATAAACAATTGTTTAACATGCAATGCTAGCAAATTTAACTGCTTCTGAAAGAGACAATTCCCTAGCACAGGGTTCTCCAAACTTTTCAAGCAAAGGGCCAGTTTACTGTCCTTCAGACTTCAGGGGGGCCGGATTCCGACCAGTAGGGGGGTAGAAAATGCTTCGGGGCCAAGCATCAGTGAGAACAAACACGGCCTCAGTGTTGGTGGTCAGTAGGAGGAGGAATAGTGCTCCATCATTGGTGTTAGTGGAAGAAATAGTGCCCCATTGTTGGTGTCATTGGAGAAATAGTGCCTTATATAATTGGGAGCAATAGTGCCCAAAGGGCCGGATGAAGGCTAGCAAAGGGCCACATTTGGTCCTCGGGACACAGTTTAGAGACCGCTGCCCTAGCACATTCATTTCTCTCCTTGCATGTCATAGCCTTCTCCTCATGGGGCAGTGTCTATTTACTATTTGTGCTTGCCAGGTCCTCGCTGCCCTAAATAACTGTAGTTTCTGGCGAAGGACCAAAGAGGAATGCTCTTCAGAGGAATCCTCCTTGTCATTTTAGTGGCAGCTCTGAGTCTGCTGGGGCTGCCGACATCACATCCAAGATGGCAGTACCCAATAGAAGCCTCATAGCTTTTGCATGTCCTCTAAAGCAAGCTTTTTACAGGTAAAAACATGGTTAAAATAAGTTACCTACGCATACAAATAATCTTATGAGAAGCATATACATAGGTCCTCCTTTTAATGTAATAATGCAATATAGGAAAACACAAAAATACCAATCCTCTAAATAACATTGGTGATAGATGCCTTTAAGCTGTGCATCGTGTTACAGAACAGTACAGTTGTCACAAACAGCATCTGTGAATGCATTAAGATAAAAAAAAAACTTCTAACTTTACAACCACTTTAATAATAAAGGTGAATAACAGAATGTGCATCTGTCTGGATCTTCTTCTAATCCCACATCTCTTGAACCTACTCCTATCCCAATGTGTTTGGTAGAAATCGGTTAGCATCAGAACAGTACACTTGCACTTGAAATGGCAGATTTTAAAATAAAAACTAAAGTGTATTAAAGGAGAGACAATAGCAACAAATATTGTTTAGTGGCTGGGCATTTTACAAGCAATTTGGTTAGGCTGCAATATAAGGGGGAGAGACAAGGCAGATGTTATTCTGAAATAAAAATCAGGCTAGGTTCACACTTGTGCTGGCACCCACAGGCAAAAATTGCTGCAATTTAGAAGATACGTGGGGGTGCCATTAACCCCAATGGCACCCCATGCACTGGAAACTGCAGTGCAGTTTCCCTGCACTGGGAACCGCTCTGGAATTGTGTAGCCCATGGGTTGCTGTGGCTCCTGAAAATACAGAGTGAGATGCTGTTTGCAGAGCTGCTCAAGTGTGAACCTAGCCTTAGTGTTTTGTTCAGAGACAAATACCTGTAGCAAAAATATTGTACAGTGTCTGAAAAGTATTTAAGTACTATTTCAGAGATAATATCTACACAATTTGTAGAGTAGCTAGACAGTATGTAAGCAGCTTGGTTAGGCTGCAAAGTAACAGAAAGATATGAGGACAGTTTTGCCATGAAATAAACATTAGAGTGTATTATCTAAAATATATTAGCCACAACTATGTTTGCATGCCAGAGCACCAGAAAAGACTACAAACTTGTAGATTGGAAGCAAGCTTAACCCTGCTGCTAACATTAGAAATGTGGAAACTGAAATCCAGCTATGAAAACAATGTATGGCAACTTCATAGTGTGGGAACCCTAGAATAGGCTGTAAACTTGCAGACACAAAGTAGAATATACCCTGTAGCAAAAATCTGAAGTTTGGCAGCTGAGATTCAACTGAGGACACAATGGGGGTTATTTACTATTCACTTGAAATTGCACTGAAAGTGCACTTGGAAGTTCAGTCACTGTAGATCCGAGGGGGACATGCAAGGAAGATAAAAAACAGCATTTTAGCTTGCACATGATTGGATGATAAAATCAGCAGAGCTTTCCCTCATTTCAGATCTACCCCTCAGATTTACAGCGACTGCACTTCCAAGTGCACTTTCAGTGCAATTTAAAGTGCACTTTGCACTTATAGTTTGCACTTCTAGTGCAAAGTGGATTTCCCTTTAGTAAATAACCCCCAATGTGTGACAACTAGACTGGAGCACTGGACTGGAGCACTGGAAAAGGCCATAAAGAGCATGGTTTACCCTGCAGCACACATTTAAAATTTGGCAGCTGAGGTCAAGCTGCAGAAACATTAGAGTTGATTTACTAAAACTGGAGCGTGAATAATCGGGTGCAGCTCTGTAAAGAAACCAATCAGCTTCCAGATTTTTTTTTTTTCAATTCTGAACCAGATACAGTTAGAAGCTGATTGGCTACCATGCATGGTTGCAACAGATTTTGCACTCTCCAGTTTTAGTAAATTAACCCCATTGTGTGGCACCATTCCAATGCTGGAGCACTGGAATAGACAGCAAACTTAGAGACACAAAGCATGAATTACCCTATAGCAAACGTATACATTTTGCAGCTGAGATCCAAGTGCAGAAACAATTTGGGGCATCTTAACAATGACAGAGCACTGGAAAAGGCAGAAAACTTTGAAAAACAATGCAAGATTTACTCTGCAGCAAACATTACAAAGATTTCAGCCGAAGTCCAGCTGCAGTGTGAGCAATAAGATGTGTAGCACCTTTACAGTGTCAGAACATCGGAAAAGATCAAGAGTAGGAATGAGCTTCAGGTCAATCATGTGTTTGACCTGAACCCAAGCTGTTTGCAGCTCTCAGAATGGCTGAATGAAATTACCAGATTTGACAAGTTCACCTGTTCAAACTTCCAGTTGCTGCTCCGGTTAGGGACAGGTGAAATGTTTCCTTTAAAGCCTGTCTCAATTCCTCCTTACCACCATAACCCCAACTATCCCCCTTCTTATTGTACTCCTCCTTTGCCTTGTGCTACCTCTGCATCATGGGGATGGAGGCAGTGGGAAAAGGATCCTGCTGGGTCTGAGACAGCAGGAAGTTCTCCTCTTTCTTCTGCAGCTGTTCATCCAGTACCCTGTCTATGATACCATACAGTGTGTGCTCCAGGAAGGACACAAGAGAGATTGTGTCACTAATCCCCATCTCATTACAGCTCACCATCCTTATCTCTTCTTTGAAAATGTAAAATATGCTGCAATCCTGAATCATGAGACATTGACACAGTAATAATAATTCCAGCTCACCAGAGCCTATTGTAATACTATACTTACCAATATACTACCACTTTTGCAGTCTCTGCAGCATGGTCAATGTTGAGGTCCACCATATGGAGATGTCCAAAATGGCTGAACACTCTTCCAGCCTAATGGAAGACCTCCTCTAAGCCACCATACTTAACCAGGAGCTGCTGTACCACTAGATTGAGAACATGTGCCTGGCAAGGTATGTGTGTGAGCTTTCACTACCGAAGGGTAACTAATAAGTTGTTGCTGTTGACAAACACACGACCTTGCCTAGTGTAAAATGGAGCTATATTCTCAGCCTGGCCCTGGAGAGCTGCCAGAGTTCCTGGCTCAGTGTGAATTCTGTCCCCCAGAGCATACCAGCTTCAAAACAACCATTTGACTGTGTTTTTGCATTGTATTTGGAGTGATTGACAGGGAACTGGGATTTTCGGAGGAGTCAGATAATGAGGGGTAAAGATTACTGTATTGCTACTAGTGCCAAGATACAAGATATTATGCACCACAAGCTCCAGTGGTGTGCCATATCCTGCATCCTTTCCATCCACCAGCAAAATGCCCTTGGGTGCTTTAAAGGATATGAAGCATCCCTGCCCATGCTTGCTGTACAGCCAGCCAGCTGGAATTACTTGTGATTATTGCTAGTGGTTGCTATAGCCACTAGCAATAATCACTGTCTTACCCCATCCCCCTGCAACCGGTGGTTGCAGAAAATAAATTTACACTGCCTATGGCCTGCCTAAGTTCAAAGGCCATTAAAAGAAAATTCACTATTGGTAAATTGTGAAGTTCGGCATTCCTGTAAATTGTAAATGGGATGGGTTAACCTCGATCTTATGCTTGTAGGAACTGTTTCATACTTTACAGTGATACACAATGGTTGGAGTTTACTACTCTTTCTTGCATAGCAAGTCTGTCATACCTCTGATGCACTGAAAATAATGCACTGTGTGCAGTTGATATCTTCTCTGAATAGTGGTAAAGAAGAGAGGTAGAGTGAGTAAAATATTTGTATATTTTTACTTTAGTGGCTTACCTAAAAACTGCTATATATAGAGGTTTGTAGGTTAGTGTATGCTCCTAGCCAGGCATGTACTGGCCATCGGGACTACTGGGAGTTTCCCAGTGGGCCGATGGCTCAGTGGGCCGGTTTCAGTGACAGCCTGTCAAAGTAATGGCTGTGCGGCTCGCGCAGCCATTAATTTGAGCACAGCTGTTCTGCCTACAAGAGAAATAAAGTAGAAGGGCTAATGGTCAGTAAAGGGGAGGGGTGGGTTTTGTCTGACCGACCATTATGGGAGAGACCTGTCATCCGCACTGCCCATCATCTCACTTCATAGTGTGCAACCTGGCTCAGTCTCAGCACAGCTGCATTTCTGAAAGGCAGTCAATGGCTGTGCAGCAATGCCAATTTCTGAATTTTCAGCCAATGTGGCTGTAGCAATGTTCCTGCATGACGTTAGCCCTCCCAATTCACGCAGTGATGTGAGAAGGAGGAGAAAAATACAGAGAAGAATAATTGAAATAATAAAAGAGGTGAGTGGGGAGTAAAACCTCGTACAAACGATCGGATTTTCCGACAACAAATGTGTGATGTTGGATTATCCGATTGTGTGATAATCCAAAGTACAAACCTGCATATCCAAAAGCAATGCTAACCATAGCACAACGTTAGCAGAAGTTGCCCAAAGGGTGGCGCTAAAGAGCTGAAAAACCACATAGTTTCGTATTTGTTGGCTGACAAAGTTTTATGTTGTATGCAGAACAAGTTCCTGGCCAACGCCCTTCAGACAAAATTCCACGGCTTTGTCCGATGGAAATCCGATCGTGTGTATGAGGCTTTAGAGCATATTTTCTGTTAACACATTTTCATCCAGAAAAATAAATGTTGTAAAACTTGAATGACAGATGTTCTGTCCTATGCCAAATACCTTTTATACAATTAGAAAGGAAAACTCTGCACATCTTCAACATTTGAGTTCACATCAGTGTTAATTTTTTTTTTTATGATTCAATTTTTTTTGATGATTAAAATGATATTTAGTGTTCAGTAGAGGAGCCCCTAATCCCATCTATATCCATTCCTATCTATCCCAATCTGCATTGATATCATCACTATTCCCATTCCCATCCAGCTGCACTCATGTTGGAATGCATCTTTTTCTCTATGTAGCGCCTATCCCAAATGGTTGGGACGCTATTTAAATTTAAAGGGATGTCTGAGCCAGTAGTTGGGCTCAGACGTTTGAATTACAACTTATTTTGCCTCTGTTTTAGCTGTGGCTTGCCCGATTGTAGCTTTCCCTAATTGCCTGTAGGTGGCGTTACCGCCTCAGGCAGCTGTTGAAACTCGGGCAAGTCATGGTGCATTGAGTGGCCTTTCTCGGCACCGGTCCAGGGGGAGTGGTGAACACGCTGTGCCTGTTGGGAAGGGATACTTAAGGGGCAGGCGCCATTGATTGGGGTCCTTCTTCACCTCGTGGCCCTCAGGGCTCGAGGTGTGAATGTGGTTTTGGCCTCGGGGTCACACTGGCCCGAGGCTGCATCGCTGTGTGGTAGGCACAGCTAACCTGGTTGGGGCCTACATCTAGAACAAGGAATCCCAAGCTGTCCATTCAAATGAGGAGGAAGCATCTTAGTGAAGGAGACCAGGGGAGTATCTACCCGGAGGAGTCCGGCAACTTACCGCTGTCTCGGGAGAGGCCTGGAAACTTCATTAAGGAGGGATTCACTATTTTACAAGCCCTGCAGTTCGCCGATATGGCTTAAAGGCTCATTGACTGTACGGCTGGAAGTCTGGGGCGGGGAAATGCAGTGGCAGAGGGTTCCTGGACTATCCTTTCATTAGATCCTTCATCTAATTCTAAAGGTCTGAGGTGGAGGTTGTCCCGCTGTTGATTCGTGTGTCATCCCGGCTGCTAGGTCCTGTGAGAGAGGACTATCCGGGTGACCAATACCCGCTCTAGCATTGAGAGTGGTGAGTGACTTTTGTACTGACACTGTGACATTTTGTGGCGAGTGCCTGAACCTTCCCCTGCTCTTCTATACCTTCTCCTATCTCAACGTTAATTGCAAAAGAAAATAAAGCCTAACTGTTTGAGGTTTTACATCTGTGTGGACATTGCCATTACTACAGACTTTCCTACACGGACAACGCAGCTGAAAGAGGTAACGTGCAAAACCCAAAACTAATCAGCGGCCCGGAAGAGGGTATTGCTACATCTAAATAAAGAGTTAAAAAAGAAGCTGTTTATACTTACAGTGGAATGTTTTTACGTACAGTTTTTTGCGCAATTGCGTATAGTTTATATACTGTTTTTGTGCATGTTTGCAGAATTAAAGTAAGCCAGTCTGGATGAAGTCCAGGGCCACATTTTGGTCCCAGTCCAGCCCTGCTCCTAGCTGTTATAGATACTGTAGCTCTCACTGAAAGTTGAAGGTTTCTACTAATAGTTGGGAATCAACCGCCGCAGTTTCTTATTATGTGCTCACCATGATCGGGTGTGAAACAAGAAATAATAGACCACTCTGCTGACCATCTTTCAAATCTTGCTTTGCAATCTGTTTTATAAGCCATATCTTTGTGGTTTAACCACTTAACGACCGCCCACTGTAGTTATACGTCGGCAGAATGGCACTGACAGGCAAAGTCACGTATATCTACGTGATTGCCTTTGTATAGTTGGGGGGTCCGATCGGACCCCCCTCCTATACAGTGAGCGGTCGTTTTCCGTTGGGGAGCGATCCGAGATGAGGGGGCGGCCGTTCAACTCTGGCAACCCCCTCGCGATCGCTTCTGGTGATTGAGAAAGCTTCCTCTGCTGTGTAGTGTTATCACAGGCAGAGGAAGTGATGTCATCTCTCATGCGGCGCTCACATATACCGAGCGCCGTACAAGAGAAGACATCAGGTCAGTGCACAAAACACTACACTGACACCAGGACACATAGGCACACAAATCGCCCCCCCAGACACCCCCCAGATCACCCCCCAGCCCCCAGTCACAGTGTCACTGATTGCAGTGACCATTTATTTACTGATCACTGCAATCAGTGACATTTGTGACTGTAAAAGTGTCACTACAGTTTAGTTTTAGGTCCAGTGTAGCCCCCTAACCCCCCCTAATAAAGGTTTAACCCCCTGATCACCCCCTAGCACCGCCGTCGCTAAGCAATCGTTTTTCTGATCGCTGTTTTATTGTCAGTGATGCCGATAGGTAGCCAGTTATTTTTTTTAGGTTCGCCGCAGGTTTTAATAGCATCAGGTACCCCCATATATTACCTAATAAAGGTTTAACCCCCTTGATCGCCCCCCAGGTAACCCTTTCACCCCCTATCACCACTGTCGTTAAGCGATCGTTTTTCTGATCGCTGTCTTATTGTCAGTGATGCCGATAGGTAGCCAGTTATTTTTTTTA
The DNA here is from genome assembly GCA_029206835.1 of Rana muscosa. NCBI lineage: Eukaryota > Metazoa > Chordata > Amphibia > Anura > Ranidae > Rana > Rana muscosa. Next base: position 65,044,765 of record CM055122.1, on the reverse strand, counting down.
GGTTCGCCGCAGGTTTTTATAGCGTCAGGTACCCCCATATATTACCTAATAAAGGTTTAACCCCCTTGATCGCCCCCCAGGTAACCCTTTCACCCCCTATCACCACTGTCGCTAAGCGATCGTTTTTCTGATCGCTGTCTTATTGTCGGTGATGCCGATAGCTAGCCAGTTTTTTTTTTTAGGTTCGCCGCAGGTTTTAATAGCGTCTGGTACCCCCATATATTACCTAATAAAGGTTTAACCCCTTGATCGCCCCCCCCAGGTAACCCTTTCACCCCCTTTTGCCAGTGTCACTAAGCGATCGTTTTTCTAAACGCTGTATTAGTTATGCTGGTGCCGATAGATAGCCAGTTATTTTTTTTAGGTTCGCCGCAGGTTTTTATAGCGTCAGGTACCCCCATATATTATCTAATAAAGGTTTTAACCCCCTAATTGCCCCTAGTTAACCCTCCTCACACCCCAGGCAGCGTCAGGTTAGTGCCAGTAATGCCAACACCCACGCGTGAAGCATACACCTCCCTTAGTGGTATAGTATCTGAACAGATCAATATCTGATCTGATCAGATCTATACTAGCGTCCCCAGCAGTTTAGGGTTCCCAAAAACGCAGTGTTAGCGGGATCAGCCCAGATACCTGCTAGCACCTGCGTTTTGCCCCTCCGTCCAGCCCAGGCCACCCAAGTGCAGTATCGATCAATCACTGTCATTTGCAAAACACAACACACATAACTGCAGCGTTCGCAGAGACAGGCCTGATCCCTGCGACTCCAGTGCTGTAGGAGGTGATTTCACCACCACAGTTAAAAAAAAAAAGCATATATGCCGAAGCATTGGGGCAGCAGGGGCGGAGGAGCGATTTTGCTCCTAATGCCGCGTACATACGGTCGAAATTCTGAAGGAGGCTTGCCCGTGGAAAAGTCTGACCATGTGTACGCGGCATAACTTTTGCGGGAAGATGCCCCCATGCTTCGGCATATATAAATGGTGCATGTATGCCCATCATTAGAAGTGGGTGGATGAAGGGTGGTATTCTAATGGTGGGCATACCCACCGATCAATCTTTTTTTTTCGTTCAGCCAACAGGCTGCATGAAAAAAAAGATTACAATACATGTCCAACACACGTACTGGTATGTTGCTGGACTTTGAATGGTTATACCAGATTGATGCCTGCGGGTTTAGGTATCATCTTGGTATCATTCTTTTCAGCCAGTGGCCGTCTTTCATGTAAAAGCAATCCTAGTGGCTTATTAGCCTCTGGACTGCTTTTACAAGCAGTGGGAGGGAATGTCCCCCCCCCCCGGATATAAAAAGCGCCATTGGGAAATTGGGAAAGCATTTTAGCACACCGATCTTGGTGTGGTCAGATGCTTTGAGGGCAGAGGAAAGATCTAGGGTCTAATAGACCCCAGTTTTAAAAAAAAAAGAGTACCTGTCACTACCTATTGCTATCATAGGGGATATTTACATTCCCTGAGATAACAATAAAAATGATGAAAAAAAAATATGGAAGGAACAGTTTAAAAATAAAATAAAAAGGCAAAATTAATAATAAAAAAAAAAAGCACCCCTGTCCTGCCCTGCTCTTGCGCAACGCGAACGCAAGCGTGGGTCTGGCGTCATATGTAAACAGCAATTGCACCATGCATGTGAGGTATCACCACGAAGGTCAGATCGAGGGCAGTCATTTTAGCAGTAGACCTCCTCTGTAAATCTAACGTGGTAACCTGTAAAGGCTTTTAAAGGCTTTTAAAAATGTATGTAGTTTGTCGCCACTGCGCGTTTGTGCTAAATTTTAAAGCATGTCGTGTTTGGTATCTATGTACTCGGCCTAAGATCATCTTTTTTATTTCATCAAACATTTAGGCAATATAGTGTGTTTTAGTGCATTAAAATTAAAAAAAGTGTATTTTTTCCTCAAAAAATGCGTTTGAAAAATCGCTGCGCAAATACTGTGTGGAAAAAAAAAATGCAACACCCACCATTTTAATCTGTAGGGCCTTTGCTTTAAAAATATATATAATGTTTGGGGGTTCAACATAATTTTCTTGCAAAAAAAAAAATGTTTTCATGTAAACAAAAAGTGTCAGAAAGGGCTTTGTCTTCAAGTGGTTAGAAGAGTGGATGTAAGCTTCCTAATGTTGTGTATAAAATGCCAGGACAGTTCAAAACCCCCCTAAATGTCCCCATTTTGGAAAGTAGACACCCCAAGCTATATACTGAGAGGCATGTCGAGTCCATGGAATATTTTATATGTTGACACAAGTTGCGGAAAAAAGACAATTTATTTTTTATTTTTATTTTTTTTGCACAAAGTTGTTACTAAATGATATATTGCTCAAACATGCCATGGGCATATGTGGAATTACACCCCAAAATACATTCTGTTGCTTCTCCTGAGTACGGGGATACCACATGTGTGAGACTTTTTGGGAGCCTAGCCACGTACGGGACCCCAAAATCTAATCACCGCCTTCAGGCTTTCTAAGGGTGTAAATTTTTGATTTCACTTCTTACTGCCTATCACAGTTTCGGAGGCCATGGAATGCCCAGATGGCACAAACCCCCCCCCCCAAATGACCCCATTTTGGAAAGTAGACACCCCAAGCTATTTGCTGAGAGGTATGGTGAGTATGTTGCAGATCTCGCTTTTTGTCAAAAAGTTTTGAAAATTGGAAAAAAAAAAAGATTTTCTTTCTTCATTTTCAAAAACAAATTAGAGCTGTAAAATACTCACCATGCCTCTCAGCAAATAGCTTGGGGTGTCTACTTTCCAAAATGGGGTCATTTGGGGGGGGGGGTTGTGCTATGTTGGTATTTTATGGCCTTTGAAACTGTGATAGGTAGTGAGGAGTGAAATCAAAAATTTGTGCCCTTAGAAATCCTGAAGGCGGTGCTTGGTTTTCGGGGCCCCGTACACGGCTAGGCTCCTAAAAAGTCCCACACATGTGGTATCCCCGTACTCAGGAGAAGCAGCAAAATGTATTTTGGGGTGCAATTCCACATATAACCATGGCATGTGTGAGCAATATATCATTTAGTGACAACTTTTTGTAATTTTTTTATTTTTTTTTGTCATTATTCAATCACTTGGGACAAAAAAAAATTCAATGGGCTCAACATGCCTCTCAGCAAATAGCTTGAGGTGTCTACTTTCCAAAATGGGGTCATTTGGGGGGGTTTTGAACTGTCCTGGCATTTTATGCACAACATTAGGAAGCTTATGTCACACATCATCCACTCTTCTAACCACTTGAAGACAAAGCCCTTTCTGACACTTTTTGTTTACATGAAAAAAATTATTTTTTTTGCAAGAAAATTATGTTGAACCCGCAAACATTATATATTTTTTTAAAGCAAAGGCCCTACAGATTAAAATAGTGGGTGTTGCATTTTTTTTTAAAAAAATATTCAATGGGCGCAAAATGCCTCTCAGCAATTTCCTTGGGGTGTATACTTTCTAAAATGGGGTCATTTGGGGGGGTTTTGTGCTATTTTGGCATTTTATGGCCTTCGAAACTGTGATAGGTAGTGAGGAGTGAAATCAAAAATTTGCGCCCTTAGAAATCCTGAAGGCGGTGCTTGGTTTTCGGGGGCCCGTACGCGGCTAGGCTCCTGAAAAGTCCCACACATGTGGTATCCCCGTACTCAGGAGAAGCAGCTAAATGTATTTTGGGGTGCAATTCCACATATAACCATGGCATGTGTGAGCAATATATCATTTAGTGACAACTTTTTGTAATTTTTTTTTTTTTTAGTCATTATTCAATCACTTGAGACAAAAAAATAAAATATTCAATGGGCTCAACATGCCTCTCAGCAATTTCCTTGGGATGTCTACTTTCCAAAATGGGGTCATTTGGGGGGGTTTTGTACTGCTCTGCCATTTTAGCACCTCAAGAAATGAGATAGGCAGTCATAAATTAAAAGCTGTGTAAATTCCAGAAAATGTACCCTAATTTGTAGACGCTATAACTTTTGCGCAAACCAATAAATATACGCTTATTGACATTTTTTTTACTAAAGACATGTGTCTGAATACATTTGGCCTAAATGTATGACTAAAATTGAGTTTATTCGATTTTTCTTATAACAAAAATTAGAAAATATCATTTTTTTTTTCAAAATTTTCAGTCTTTTTCCGTTTATATCGCAAAAAATAAAAATCACAGAGGCAATCAAATACCATTAAAAGAAAGCTCTATTTGTGGGAAGAAAAGGACGCAAATTTCGTTTGGGTACAACATTGCATGTCCGCACAATTTCCAGTTAAAGCAGCGCAGTGCCAAATTCTGAAAACACCTCTGGTCCTTTAGCTACAAAATGGTCCGGGGCTTAAGTGGTTAAAGTAATTTCTTAATTTTTTTGTAATATTAATATAGAAAAAGGTTTCAGCCTCTTCAAATGAACCACTAAACAGGGCCTTGTGTTTCCTCCTACATGAAAAATATAAGAAATACCATATTTCTCTGACTGACAATGGTATATGAAGTAATTACTGAAGCAATGTAATAATAAATGTAAAGTGACTGGTGCTGCGCTCCTACTAATAATTAAATAAATACATAAACATCAGAATATTGCTGCAACAAATAGTGATGATCTATCCTTAAGAACTTGTAACAAGATCATTGTCATGGCACAAGAAAGAAAAGACACCCACTTTTATGTCATGAAATTTGTATTTTGCACAAGAGACTTTTTCACGTTTTATAAGTTATCACCGAAGTTTCATAGATTCTTTTATTCCACTGATCATCACTATTTGTTGCAAAAATATTCTGATGTTTATGTATTTATTTAATTAGTAGCAGCGCAGCACCAGTCACTTTACATACACTATTCATTGGTCGCGGATTGGTCAATCGGTGACTGCAGCAGCTACGGCTCAATTCATTTGTTGACAGCGCGGGAATATCACTTTATTCATTCACTAATGTAATAATATAAATTTTATTTTGTTGTTTACCTGGTCTATATTTTTTTGGAATATTGGGGTATCAACAAATCTTATCAATCCAGGCAGAGTCTCGGTGTTGGTGGCTCAATATCCTCATAATTAATGGTGACAAGAACAGGTCCATCTTACCTGCCCAAGAACATGTACAGGACTGGCAGATGAAATTTGTCCACCTTCATCAGAGGCTTTATAAACAGGTATTATTTTTCAGAACGTTGTCCCTTTGAATCAGAAGTTCACAGCGTTAAAGAGTTTGTGCTGTATGCATAATAAAAATCTATGTTTTTTTTAGTAGCTCAGCAAAAATAAAACAAAGTGATTTGTAGCTACTGTGTTTAACCAGCCCTGGTCACATTTGCTTGTGTATGACATAGAGCAGGCTCAGATCTGCATTCTTGTAGTAACAAGAAGAGCTTCAACCACAGGATTTCAAACATTTGCTGATGTGAGTACATAAACAGTACAACTTGTGAAACTCCAGAGAACACTGACTCACTTAGCAAACAGCAACAGTAAAAAATATACAAGCACATCCAATTAAGCATGTCCTAAAACATCCTTACCTTATCTCTACATCTTCTTTCAGCATGGCACCAGTCTGGCAATTGTAACAACTGAAAATATATAGAAAATCAAAATATACAAAGGACTAATTAAACAAACCTAGTTATTGCTGGCATCCCCTGCAATACCTAAATACATAACATTTGATATCCCTGTAAAAACAGGACGACGTGAGGTCCTTGTCAAACAAAAAATAAATTTTCCAATGAAAACCTAAGACATTAGCCATCACTTTGCCAAGTTTGTATATCTGTGTTTTAAATTGCAACTGCAATAATATTGGTATTTTCTTATTTCAAAAAGAAGATTACAAATAATTACATGGGATTCATCTGAAAAAAAACAAAAAAAACATTGAATATAAAATGCTAATCTACCGTAATTTAGATACTACAGATCAATGTGCACGTTTCTATCTAATATCTAAAGGCAACATTTTTCATTTTAGTTTTGGGTAAATGGGAGGGATGATTAAAACCCCTGTCAGTTGTTGTTTGTTTTTGTTTGTTTTTTAGTTTTTTTTGCTGTCTATGTCACTTTGGGGGGGCTTCATATCAAGTCCTGATCTGTAGAAACACCACAGAGTTTAAAGAAATCTATTCAAAATGTTCTGGTGATAACCCTGGCATTTTAGATTCCCATCACTTTCTGTCAACAGGAAAAATACAGAGTAGAATCTCCCCAGACCCATACAGCACTAAAAATTGACAGATGCTGAACCTTTCCACAATTTGTCCAAACTGAAGAGAAAGTTTGGGTTTTAGATATATTTTACTTGTGGTTTAAAGTATAGCTAAAGGCAAAACTTTTTTTAAGTTTTAGATAGAGTGGAGATGGATTAGAACACTTGTCAGTTTTTATTGCTGTCTGTGCCCCTGTTATGGAAATTCATCAATTTATTCGTCAAGTGAAAGTAAAAGGGAATTTTCAAATTTTGGCTTGTCCTCAGAAAAGTATTATGCCCCATACACATGATCGTTTTTCATGCCGTTAAAAATGCAATTTTTAAAAATGGGCATTAAAACCAATCGTGTGTACGCCGCATTAGAGGGGAAATCTTCCAATGGGGACACTAGTTCTGGTGACCTGGGAGTCCCCATGGATTTCCCTTAATTTTCTGGGATTTCCTCTCACTTCGGCTGTGGGACAGGAAGTGAGGATAAATCTCCGCAATGGGACACAGATGGCGAAAATATTTATGACTGGGGTTATAACCCTCCCTTACTCTATCCAAAATGAAAAAAAGAAGAGGTTGCTCCAGATTCATCTGTGCCTGCAATGATACACCCTCAGGTGTTCATGGACCTAGAAGGTCCCTTCCAAACTCACAATAGACATCTGGAAACATGTCAATGCAATCGCAGTTGGTCAGGACTGTGACACAAATGAGTGTCCTGGCTGGCATTATAAATGACTTGGGATCATTACAAGAAGGAACACTATAACTGTTCAACACAGTGCCAAAACTTATACCACTCCTGTCTTATGGTACTGCTGGGATATTGGTCAGCATAAAGTTTGTATGCTTTTTTTAATGTTTGCATGGTGTTTCTTTGAGCGCTCTGGTCAACTCCCAAAATCCAAAAAACATGCTGGCAAGTTCTCTGATTTAAACACCAACTGAACCTACTGTGCATGTATTTTTACAGCTATGGTACGAACGTTAAATTGTTGTTTCAGGGTTATCAGGGTGCATTATTTTCCATAAAGTGCTGCACAAGGTGTTGACACTATAACAAATAATAATTATACACAAATACATTTGCTGGGGAAAAGATAATATATGTTCATTTGCCAAATTTGGATGGAGTAAGGGATGGTTATAACCATTGTCAGTTTTTGTCAGGTTACGAAGATTTCACTTCCTGTCCCATAGCCACAACAGGAAAACAGGAGTGTAACCAGGGTCACCAGAACTGGTGTCCCTATTGAAAGATTTCCCCTCTCTGAAGCCTTGAACACACGACTGGTTTTCTCATCAAGAAACAACAAGAAAACTGTTGGGAGAGCTTTCTTGCCGAGAAAAACGTTTGTGTGTGGTTTCTCGTCGAGAAAACTGTCGTGAATCTCGACGAGAAAAAAAGAAAAGCTTTCTTTTTTTCGTCGGGAGTCTCAGTTTTCTCGTCGTGATTCTCGTCAGACTGTTTTTGGACGAGAAAACCGTTCGTGTGTATGCTTTTCCGAGTCTTCAAAAACCGCACACGCTCAGAATGAAGTATGAGACAGGAGTGCACCTTCTTGTAAAACTAGCGTAATGGAGATAGCACATTCGTCACGCTGTAACGAACTGAAAGCATGAAAAGCGTGAATCGTCTCTCACTAAACTTTTACTAACACGCAGTAACACGAGATTAGCAAAAGCAGCCCAAGGGGTGGTGCCATGAGAATGGAACTTCCCCTTTATACTGCCGTTGTACGTGTTGTACGTCACTGCGCTTTAGACCGACGAGATTTTGGATTGAGGCCTCGTACACACGACCGATTTTCTCGTCCAAAACAGTCAAGAAAAGTGGCGCGAGAGTTTTTTTGTCTAGAAAAACGTTCGTGTGTATGGTTTTACGACGAGAAACTTGACGAGAATCTCGACGAGAAAATAGAGAACCTGCTCTCTATTTTCTCGTCAGGATTCCAGATTTCCTCGTCGTGTTTCTCGTCGGCCTGTTTTGTGACGAGAAAATGGTTCGTGTGTATGCTTTTACGACTCTTCCAAAAGCGCGCATGCTCACAAGCAACTATGAGACGGGAGCGCATCTTCTGGTAAAACAAGCCTTCATAATGGAGAGAGCACATTCGTCACGCTCATAAATATTTCATAGTTTAAATGTTCTGCATTGAATTCTTCGTTAGAATGTTACATTAATCAAAACGAGAGACCTTCTTTTGCTGCTGATATTCACACAGAGTTCTGCCTTATTTTTAACCTTTTTCATGCTGCTCTTTATAAGATTTATGTGTATTATATCGTGCAAGTTTTTAGGAATAATTTAAATGGTTAGATTTTTCAAAATGATGTTAATTATAATTTCTCAATGTTTTGATAGCGATCTCCCATTTAATTTTCTAATCTATATTTTTAAAATTTCACACCATGTTTTTGAGCTAATCAGATTTAGTTATTCTTTTGGGGGGGGTGATATCTGTGCCTTTTATTGTCAGTCAAATGTATCTGCTTACTCCAAAGCTTGTTTTTTTTTATTTAAAAATACACATAGTCAAGTATGAACTTAAACAAAAAACACATTTATTCATGTTTATAAATTAAATAAAGAGAAGGCAGCGCTGGAGAAGCTGCTGCCATTTGTGCATCCCAGGGACCCCAGAGCACACAGCAACCCTGTGTGGACACTAAAATTGGGAGCTTGAGAAGGCCCACATTTCAGAACACAATCTGATGCTGGCCTCCCAGAGGTCAGGAACAGCAGCAGGTGAGATATATGTCCCAAGTGTGTGGTACTACAACAGGCTGCCTTCTGTCCGACCAGTGCGACCACAATGAAGCAAGGCCATCACTTCCTCTTCTTCCTGGCAACCTTTCCTGCAGCCTTTCCTGAAGCCTTTCCTGAAGCCTTTCCTGCAGCCTTTCCTGCAGCCTTCCTTCTTCGTTTAGCTGGAGGCTGGCCCACTGGAGGGGTACTCCTGTCAGGAGGAGGAGGTGGAGGTGTAGCAGAAGGGGGTGGGGCAGAAGAAGAAGGTGGAGGTGTAGCAGAAGGGGGTGGGGCAGAAGGTGGAGGTGTAGCAGAAGAGGGTGGGGCAGAAGGTGGAGGTGTAGCAGAAGGGGGTGGGGCAGAAGGTGGAGGTGTAGCAGAAGGGGGTGGGGCAGAAGGTGGAGGTGTAGCAGAAGGGGGTGGGGCAGAAGGTGGAGGTGTAGCAGAAGGGGGTGGGGCAGAAGGTGGAGGTGTAGCAGAAGGGGGTGGGGCAGAAGGCTCATCACCTTGAACTTAGCCTCCACTAGGCCGGCAATGGCCTCTTCAGGGGATGTGGGCTCCTTGAGGGTGGCATGGGCCTCTTTAATAAGGGCCATTGCTGCCTCACTGGTGGTCCTGTCCCTCCTGCCTCTTTTGTGAAGCCTGATGGGAGGCACCTGGGATCTGGTGCTTCTCCTTTGCCCTGCCACCTCCTGTCTGCCACTGGGCCCTGCCACCTCCTGGCTGCCACTGGGCCCTGTCACCTCCTGGCTGCCACTGGGCCCTGCCACCTCCTGGCTGCCACTGGGCCCTGCCACCTCCTGGCTGGTACTGGGCCCTGCCACCTCCTGGCTGCCACTGGGCCCTTCCTCCTCCTGCCTGACAGTTTCCAGACCCTCCTCCTGGCTGATTTCATCCTGTGTATGAAAAAGAAACATAGTTTAATATGTTGGTTTAATCTTTGCATCAAACTTTGTAATCCTGATGGAAGCAATTAGAATGTAAATGCATAAATCCTTGCTTTAAATTTACCACTACATCAGCTTGACTATTTACCACACAATTAAGTGCAGAATAATGTCTACAGATCATGATTTCACTTGTGTAATACAAAATAATGTATGTTTCTCATCCTGACATATTTGGGAAACATTAATTTTATCCCACTACATTTTCAGTTAATACTATACCTGGCTCCAGATGGACAAATCAGGATCATCCAGGATGGCTGCCTCCTCTTGCTCCAGAGAAGGCTCAGGTTGGCTGCAGGGAAGTCTGGGGGGAAGAGTGGAGAGTGATGGCCTTGGCTCAATGTGGTCATCCAGGAAGGACATCCTGCTGTAGTACCACAAAATCGGGACATAAACATCATCTGCTGCTGCTCCTGACCTCTGAGAAGCCAGCACCTTAGAGCGTTCAGTCCTGTAGGTACCTCTCAAGCTCCCAATTTTAGTGTCCACTTGTTTTGCTGTGGCTGTGGGCACCTTGGTATGCACAAATGGGAGCAGCTTCTCCAGCGCTGCTTTTCTCACCCCTTTTTTTTATGGATGGGGTTTTTGGTCTCCCACAGAGCCGGCAGCTCCCTTACCCGGTCAATAAATTCCGCCAGGAACTCTTTGTCGCTAATAAAGACATTCATATTGTATCTGCAAGTAAAATAAATTATATTTAAATAATGTGAGGCAAACAGTCTAACCTCCTTCACATCCTAGTCACCATATATATCCTCCACCAATCTCAAGACAGTATAGGCCAACAATTTTTACAAGTCTCACAAAATCACATACCTTCGTTCGCACGTCCGTCACTTGAACTCCTCTCTCCGCACACCGAACGTACTATAGTCACATGTGTGTTTGCTATATACACACCACGCATGCGTCCAAATTCGAACACGTCGCTCCGCACACGTCGCCCGCCCATGACGTTCTAACTAACATCTTTTCCCCGCCCCTTCTCTTTCGGCGCGCAGACAGATATGGCGGAGTTACAGCAGGTGTCTGATAATTCCGCAACTAGCGAAGAGACAAGCCCGGAGACCGAGGACACGTCACGATCAAGGAGGAGATTCAAGGCATCGAATATGTCTTTTGCGGAGATGGCGGAGATGGTGGACATCTTGGTCAAGGCTGATTATGATGCCAAGCATGGGCCGTATATCAAACCAAATAGAAGGAAGGCCAAAATCCTCACTAAAGTTGTGAAGAGTCTGAGGGCGAAGTTCGGGGTGAAACGCTCAAATGAGCAGCTCAGAAAGAGGTGGTCAGACCTCAAACTGAGGGAGCCAGACCAGTTGAGGATCATAAAGAGGATGCTCGCTAAAAGTAAGTAAAATGACGACCTTTCTGCTATTAATCTTTTTAGAAACTGTCATTTTTTTTTTTTTTAGCATATTGTACTCCCTTCCAAAATGTAATATTTTGAACTAGGTTGGGCACAGTAATCGTTCGTTACGTTACCGACACTTCGTTCGGCCACTATCCGCGGTTTTGGCTTATTTAAGACCCCCAAAAGTAATTAGACATCTGCCATTTTTGACCAAGTATTGTGGATAATTTTTAAGTCTAGATGATGTGTTTGTAAGGAGAATGAAATGCAAACTTTAATCAGTGTAAAGGAGAGGACACTCAGCAGCTGCTTCCACATCTGTACATTGGAGCACTATAGTGTGGGCCACCAGACCCGCCTTTTTTGGGTGTCCCACACAGGTGCATCAGAGTTTATTTGTGGTGCCTCCATGTCCAAAAAATTACATCCAAATGTGAATACTAAACATATTTGGGGTCATAAATAATGCATTTTTCTTTAAATTCCGCACAAACACACACTTGTACCCCACTTCCAAACAATTTATCCTGTTTTAAGTTTAACAATGAGATTTTTACAGTGTGATAAATAGACCTTTGGTTTTATTCTCATAGGGGAGAGAAGCCTGGGAGGAGGACACTCCAGGGAGCACATGCACCCCACAACTTCCAAGCAACCCCAAACTCCCAAAGATCCACAACCGAAAGATGTGCAGGAAGTTGAGGTGGAGGAAGGAGAAGTGCAGGAAGGAGAGGTGGATGACGTTGTGGATCTGGTCACCACAACAGGTCAGTATCTGACACCACAGCTTAAGGTAAGCGAGGTAGGCCTGCAGAGTTTGATTAATTTTTTTTTATGGTTTTTAGGGGATGGAAATGTTGTGAAGGATAGCACACCGTTCTCTGCTGACAGTGCCCTCCGCCTCATCCAGCAAGTGATGGAATGTAGCACGGAACTGGACCTAATTAAACAAAGAATCCATGTGATGGAACAAACATTTAAAGACATTCTCGATGTTTTGGGGAGAATTCAATAAGCCATCCAAACACATTTGTTTTTACATGTTTGTTTTTATATTTTTTCTAATTTTTTAAGTAACAAAACAGCCAAAAATTGAATATGCACACAGTGTGTGAACATGTGCTATCTGCCATCAGGGGATATCCATGTACGTCTTTTGTGGGTGCAACCCCTTCCTCGTATCAAAAGTCGGTGAACTGAGGAAGGGGATGCACCCCCAAAACACGTCCATTGATCACCCCTGATGGCAGATAGCACATGTTGACAATAGGGATCAGGATTGTAAACTTCCTATTTGCAAAAAAGTAAAAATGTGTGCATATTGAATTTTGGGCTGGGCAAGGGGTGGCAGGACCCATATTAGGACGGGCACATAGAGACATAGTTTGTGTAACTGAATGTCTCAGATTGCTCAGAGGTATCCAATGTTGTCATTTTAGAAATGCAAGTGGTATTTTTGTATTTTCATAAGCCAAAATTTGCCGGGTTGTGGCCAGGCCAACCCCAAAGTAAAACAAAAAAAATGTGCAGAGAGTAAAATTTTTGACCACAAACAACGTGTAGCTTCTTTTTATAATACTCTCTAAGCTTATTTGGTTCTTTTGTAAGGTAACATAGTGAAATTGGTTGTTATTTACTAAAGTAAAATACACTTGCCACTACAAATGCACAAAGACAAACTAGGAGACAGGAAAGAACAAATAATTAAAGGTTTAAACAAGATTTTTATTGGGATACTTAGACATAGGCTGGCATAGGAATTGCCCCCCTACCCGTGAAATACTCCATGTATTTGTCACGAACCACACGGGCATTTTGGGGGGGCAAGCCAAGACGGGCAGATTCCAGGCCCGGAAGGGGATTTGCAGGGGAAAGTCCAGCCTCTGGCAAAACTGAGGCCATATAGGAATGTGATTTTTGGCTCAGAAAGTTGTGTAGCACACAGCAGCATAACACTACATAGTTTATTTTGTAGTCCGCCAAGTGGATGGAAGTCATAAAAAGGCGGAACCGGCTGGCCATTATGCCGAAGGCATTTTCAACGACTCTTCGGGCAGTGGCCAGCCGGTAATTGAACACACTCTTCTCTGGGGTCAGGGTCCTCTGTGGAAATGGCCTCATAAGATGCCGTCCGAGTCCGAAGGCTTCATCAGCCAAGAAAACAAAGGGGAGTCCTTCAATATTCCCTGCATCCGGTGGCAATGCAAGGTCGTCACTCTGGAGACGGAGGGCAAACTCCGTCTGGATGAAGGATCCCCCATCGGACATCCGGCCATTCTTCCCTACATCAACATAGAGGAATTCATACCGTGCTGACACCACCGCCATCAGCACAATGCTATGAAACCCCTTGTAATTGTAGTAGTAGGATCCAGAACGGGGTGGCGGCACGATGCGGACGTGCTTCCAGTCTATGGCACCACCGCAGTTGGGGAAGTCCCACCGCGTGGCAAACTCCAATGCCACAGTCTGCCATTCCTGTGGCGTGGAAGGAAGCTGTGGAGTGAAACAAGATGAAATAATATTAGAAAAACAAAGGCATACATTACAAGGAAATTCTATCCCAAAAAATTAGAGACCAACATCAATCAAATTATACGTTTATTAAGGTGTGTAAAAAAAGTATAATGGAAGGCTCATTTATCATATTCATCACCCCCTCTGATGGGCCATTACTAAATTATTTTGGGGGGGGGGAGATGTGTTTGGCCAAAGGATAGCATTGCAGTGGCGGTGCGTCCAGAGTGGGCGCTGGAGCACTGTCCCCTCTCTCCTGTGCCCATCACTCAGAACAATACATAGGTTCATGCGTTGCATGAACCTATGTATTGTCTATGCCGCTCACTATTCAGGTGGATGGCCTCTTGTAAAGCGACCGACATATGAATAATTGCGTCATTTAGGGGGTTAAAATTGCAGAGCAGAAACAGGTATTAAAAAAGTCTTGCAAATTACAACCTGAGGGATGTAATTGGCTTCCTCAAAGAAAAATCGGGGACGCAAGGAGGGGGGCATTCCTTGTGTAAACACTGACAGGCTGCTCTGGCAATCATGTTCACCAAGTCTGTTTAATGGTAACATGATTGGCTGATGCAACATGAAGGGAAGGAGAAGACATCAAGGACAGAAGAAGGATGGCGCTGACCACAAGAAGGTAAGTGCAGGGCTGGGGGGAAACTGGCTGCATTAGAGGGGACTAAATGGCTGCATTGGAGGGGACAACTGGGGGCGTTTATTAGGCAACAGAGCAAAAAAGGAGGAAGTTTATTTCCGAAATTGGGGTTGGAACCCCCCAACATTTGGAGCAACAGGCGCCCCTGCTGGAAAAGTTAGTGAGGGGAAATATTTAGGGAGGAAAAAAAAAGAAATACAATACATTAGCATACATGTAATACATAAAATGTGATGTTAAGGGAGAAAACTTACCCTAATATAGTCCTCCTGCAGGACTTGTATAATAGCAGAACAGGTGTCTGGGATTATGAGGCCCAGAGCCTGGGGGGAGATGCCTGTGGTGAACTTCAAGTCCTGAAGACTTCTCCCTGTCGCCAGGTAACGCAACGTGGCGATGAGCCTCTGCTCAGCACTGATGGCTTCCCGCATAACGGTGTCCTTCCTGGTAATATAGGGGGACACCAAAGCCAACAGTTCCTGAAAAACGGGGTCAGACATCCTCAGAAAATTCCTGTAGTCCTCAGGATTATTCTCGACGATCTCCCGCAGCAGAGGCATGTGGCAGAATTGGTCCCGCTGGAGCAACCAATTCTTGGTCCATGAACTCCTCCTCACACCATTCATGGACTGGTCTTGGTCCAAAACAAGCAGACCAACACCAAGCGCACGCACAGCACGAACTCGACGACGAGAACGTCCAGGCGACATGGCTAGGAAACGGTCGTCTAATCAGAACGTACAGAACAGAACGCACTTTAGAACAGCAAGGCCTATGAATAACGAACTGAAATTCAGAAACGAACAGGCAATAACGCACTGTAAAACAGATACGACCTGCCTAGACGCCCTGAAAGTCAAGATACGAACCCACAAGCACAAACTGAACGGCAGAAAACGATCTGAAAAGTACGAAGACTGAAAAGCGCGAATCGTCTCTTCCCAAACTTTTACTTCACACGCGGTAACACGAGATCAGCAAAAGCAGCCCAAGGGGTGGCGCCAAGAAAAAAGATCTTCCCCTTTATAGTGCCGTCGTACGTGCTGGACGTGAGCGCAGAGAACCACGAGGAAATTGGAAAATGACAGTGTGTACGCATAGAAAGCTTGACGAGAAAATCGACAAGCTTAACAAGAATCTCGTCGAAAAAAACGACGTGTTTTTTACGACGAGAAAATCGGTCGTGTGTACGAGGCCTGACAGTGTGTGTGCAAGGAAAGCTTGACAAGAATCTTGTCAAGCTTGACAAGAAACCCGTCGAGAAAAACAACGTTTTTTTTGCGACGAGATTCTCGGCCGTGTGTACTAGGCTTTACTGTTCTGGTGTCAACCCAAAATTTCCGATGTACTTTCACTTTGAATCTTTAAACTTACAATCTTCTTAACGGGGCACAGACAGCAATAAAAACTGACAGTAGTTCTAATTCTCACCACTATATCCCAAACTACAAATTAAAATTGCCTTTAGCCTAGATTCACACTGACAGCGGGAATGAAATTGTGCAAGTTCATCTGAACTCGCACAATTTCACTCCCGCACGTCAGTCCCGACTTCGGGGGCGATTTCAGAGACATCTGTGCGGGTTTCTGCACAGATGTCTATTTCAATGTCTATTGAAATCGCACCCGAAGTTGCCAAAAGTAGTACAGAAATTACTTTTGGGAATCGGTGCAGCCAAAAATGCGGCGTCGCACCGATTCGGATGATGCCATTCCCAGCAATAGTTGCCAATTTGGCATGCGATTTGACATTTGGCAACGTGAACCAGGGCTTAGTGTCACTAATTAGGTATTATTAATCTGAAAAACCATTGATTCCTCTTCCTTTATTTCAAGTCAGTTCCACATATTATATTTATGGTTATTATTTTTATTTTGTAACTGACCCTTGGCATATCAACTATTATGATCTCTAGCGGCTGTGTACCAGAACTCCAGAGCCTAGGTGCTCACTTGTGACCCCAAAGCAAGTGTTCTACTTGCCCTAAAAACTCATCCTATGAGTGATAAAGAGGATGCCACACAATAACCTGTGTTTTCATTGCACATAACTTTTCTGGCTTTCTATCTTAAGGCCCGTACATACGATCAAATTTTCCGACGGGAATTGTGTGATGGCAGGGTTTTGTCAGAAAATCCGACCGTTTGTATGCTCCATCAGACAATTGTTGTCGGATTTTCCGACAACAAATGTTGGATAGCATGCTTTGAAATTTTCCGACAACAAATGTGTGATGTCGGATTATCCAATCGTGTGTACACCAAAGGGTGGTGCTAAAGAGCTGAAAAAACACGTAGTTTCGTGCTTGTTGGACGACAATTCTTTGCCGTTTGTATGCAAGGATAGTACACGGCCAATGCCCTTCGGACAAAAATCCTACGCTTTGTCTGTGGAAAATCCGATCGTGTGTACGAGGCTTTAGACTTTTAGCTTGGATATACATGTAGCGGGTATACACTTTTCTGTGTATTTAAAACTGGCAGAGACACCAGTGACGTGCAGTTCCCTGCAGCCCAGTGGGTGGCGCTGTCGCCTTGGGCTGGGGTTGAACCATTGCTGTGTGCCGTGCTCCCTTTTTGTCCTCCCTCGGCAGCGGTATGGTGGGGCGGGGAACCGCCGTGCTTGCTGGGAGAGGGTATAAAGGGGCTGGCCATCTTTGTCACGGGGTCGAGTCCCGGGCACCTTCAGCCTGTGGGCGGTGGTTCGTGTCGGTCCTCTAGGCGGCCTAGGCCTAGAGGAGGTTCGGAGGTCGTGTTCCATCCCAGGCACCTTTAGCCTGGGGTGAGGTACTCGGATGGAGGTCTGGAGCTCAGTGCCCAACACTGAGTTCCGCGAGGGAAGGAGATCCTAGGGGACCCCGGGAGTGGGTACCCGAATCCGGAGGGCATAATGGACCGGTGGGAGATACTTGCTTGAAGACCTGGTGCAGCATATTGCCAGTGACAGGTGAGCCTTCCATCGGAGACCGCCTGGAAGGAAATCCCCCCTCGCTCGGAGACCGCAACCCACTTTCATGAAGGAAAGTGGAGAGTTCATTGTGCCTGGGCCTACTCGCATCCACACCTCCCCTGTCTGTTCTGTTCGTTGAGGGAGTCCAACTGTCTGTGCATTACTCTGTTATCAGAAGAATAAAGGAGTGTTGGACTTTAGTGGTGTGGGGCTCATTTACTGGCAGACACTGTTCGAGAAAACCAGGAGGAGGTCTCCAGATGCAGAACACTGACCCGAAGGTAAAAGAGGATTGTCTCTCACTGCACATACTCTGCAGGGGGACTTGGCATGGTGACCCCGCACTCTCTCCTTCAGAGTACCCCTAGACAAAAGCCAGAGCAAGAAGAATAGAGAGGAGAGAGTGGAGGCCGCTACATACATAAACAGAGCTTTCACTAAGAAAAGTATTTCTTTGGCATACATAATTATGCTGCTGTACCACTGATAGTAGTACCAAATTGAGTCATCAATAGTGATATTGGGCTACAGAACATTTAAAGAGTGACTTTAACACAATAGCCATATCCATCATTGCTCCAATTTAAAAGCATTCACTCATTTTGCTCCTGCTGCGGAGGACTGCAGAAGACTTCCACAGTTACTTTCAATTAATTTAGCTATTGTCCAGTTTTTTCTTCCAGTTCTTGGACACACCAGTGGACTCAGCATGCAATATAATCTACTGCATGTTGTTATTTAGTGTTGTCATATATGGTTTGATGGTGATTTCTCTGTAATACATTATATACAATCAATTGCATGCAAGTTTGTGTTGGGTAGTTACAGTATTTGCATTCTCTTAAGGATGGGGATTTACCGTAATTAGGGTCAATGTGGATCCTTAATGATTCATTCTTGCTTCTACAAATCTACCAGATTGGGGTAATATCATTGTAGGTATTTTTGAAAAACAATATAGTCTACATTTTATCAATACGGTAGGGAGGGTATCGTTACATTTTTTTTTTTTTCCATAAAGTTTTTATTGAGCAAAAGTCACAAACATCTTATTACAAGGTACAAGACAGAACAAGTGCAGTCAAAGAACCAGCTTTAGGAACATCATATAGTAACACTACAAGCATGTATGGGGACATACAGAACTCTTGTGAAAGAGGTAAGGAACGTGTAGTCGGACCGAAGCCCTTAATGCTGTCACTCGTATTTGGACTATCTACTAAGTTTGCTACTCGTCGTATTGCTTCTGGCATCGAAAGAGAGAGAGAGAAAAGAAAAAAGAAGAAAAAAAAAGAGAGAAAAAGAAAAAAAGACGGGGAAAAAAAAAAAAAAGGGGGGGGAAGGTGGTGTCTATGGGATAGAAGGAAGGAGATGAGGTGAGAGAAAAGAAGAAGAGAAAAAGAGTAAGAGAGAGAGGGGGCCGGCCTACAAAGTGGAGACAAGAGAAAAAAAAGGGGGGGAACTGGGAATGGGGAGGGGGGATCAGGGGGTGGGGGGCTGGGGGGCAACCACCAAGGCGGGGTTCATGTCTCACACACAGATGGGGGTAGGGGTATATTTGAGATAACGATGAAGGGGATAGGAGAAGATATAGCCTGGAGGGCCGGAAAGCGTAGGGGAGCTGATAAAGTGACGGGGAGGGGGCAAGATGGGGGTAGGGGGTAGGGGTGAGGGTGGGGGGAGTGACCACTCGTTTAGTTGTCCGTGAGCCTGAACGAGGCTGTGTCGCCCTAGTGGATCTTTCTCTAATCCGGGGGGACATGTTGTTTGTATTCTGCTGTTGTTGTGAAGTGCGACCAGCAGGACCAAGTGGTCGAGAACTTCGCCATTCTTTCCTGGGAAATGTGGATCAGCTCTTCCATGTCACACATTCTTGAAATAGTCGTAAACCATTCCTTAAGTGACGGTATATGACCGGAGCGCCAGTGTTTGGGGATGCACAGTCTAGCCGCGTTAATCATGTGCATGGCTAGGGATTTGAAGTAGACTTTTCTAGATAGGGAGGTGTGGTGCAGGAGGAATTGTGCTGGTGTGAAGTCCAGGGAGTATGTGGTGACCGATGTGATGATCCTGTGAACTTCCCTCCAGAAAGGTTGGATATGTGTGCAGTCCCACCAGATATGTAACATGGTTCCCACTTCCGCATTACACCTCCAGCATGTGTTGGAGGTTGAAGGGGCAAATTTGTGAAGGAGGGATGGGGTTCTATACCACCTAGTGAGAACTTTATACCCGTTCTCCTGAATAGCGACATTCAGTGATCCCCTATGTGCATATTCATGGACTCTCATCCACTCAACTGGTGTCAGGGGGGTAGGAAGTTCCCTATTCCACGAGACTTGCGACGGTGAGGAGGCCGAGTCTTTAGGGTCTATAAGTAGAAGGTATAGAAGGGAGATGAGGTGTCTTTGGGGGGTTTTCTGATGACAAAGGGTTTCGAATGGCGTGAGTGGTCTTGTCCAGCTGTCGTGAGCTACATGAGTGGAGAGAAAGTGATGTATTTGTCTGTAAGTCCAGAAGGGGAAGGACAAAGTGTTGGAAATGCGCTTGAGGTCTTCGATCGAGGCAAGCTTGCCGTCGATGTACAGTTGCGAAGCAATAATGTCCTGAAATGGCCATTCCTGTTTGAGGAAATTAGGTGACTCACCTGGGAGGAATTCAGAATTTCCTCTCAGCGTAGTTAACGGGCCCGGGGTGGGTGCAAGGGATCTGGTGGTAGGGGATGACCTGAGGAGCGCCAAGGAGGTGTGAATGAAAGGGTGTGAAACTACGGACTGTGGCCATTGTTTCGGGGATAGCCAAGGGAGGAGTCATATTGGAATGGGCGAAAAGGAGTCTTCCAACGCGGTCCAAATCTTTTCATAAGAGTGAATACACCAATCCGCGATTCTCGTGAGATGGCAGGCCACAAAATATTTGTACAGATCTGGGAGAGCAATGCCCCCTTTAGATTTGGGCCAGGTGAGTCTAGCGTATTTGATTCTAGGGGGGGAGGCTTTCCACAAAAATGTGGAGCAGGCCTTTCGATAGGAAGAAAAAAATCCTGCGGGGATAGACAATGGGATGGTTTGGAACAGATATAGCAGACGTGGGAGTAAGATCATTTTAATCAGGGCGGCTCGGCCAAACCATGAGACATTAAGTGTCGACCATTCCCTAAGGTGTTCTTGGGCCTTGCTCAGAGCTGGGAGGAAGTTGAGGGCATAAAGATCCTTTTTTTTTTTTTTTTTTTTTTATAATTAATTTTTTATTGAGACAAAGAAATAATAAGAACAATACAGTTCAAGGTAAGATAAAATCAAGAAAAAGAAAATAAATAAAAAAGTATACAGAGGGGGTGTGCGAAACATAGTGGGTTACAGAACATAAAGCCGTCTAGACTCACCGACTAGTCTCATAGTAGGAGTTTCCCATCAGCTAGGGGTTGTGAAAAGTGGAAATGACAGAATACTCTCCGCTATGTCGCGCACCCAACATAAAAACTGAGCTTAGTAGGAGGGGAAAGACAGAAAAAGAGAGAGAAGAGAAGAAATGGAGGGGGGGAAGGGAGGGAGGGAAGGAAGAGAGGGGGGGTCTGCCCAGGTCAGGCATTGACAACATTCAGTATTGTTGCAATCAGACATTAAACAGTACTAGACATTAGTTCAGCGTAGTCAGTCTTATACTTAAAGGCAAACCAGCAGGACCATATTTTTTTTGCCAAATCAGTTTTACCTCTGAGACAGAGCGTGAGGTCTTCCATATGGTATATATGGTCGACCTCCAGCAGCCATTGGCGTAGGGTTGGGACTTTGGATTGTTTCCAATAACGTGGAATAAGCGCTTTTGCAGCATTAAGCAGGTGGGGTGTTAAAGATTTCTTGTATGCTCCTACTGATTTGCCCGTACAATGAAGTAAGACTACCCCAGGATTAGGGATGAGCTTCGTGTTCGAGTCGAACATACGTTCGACTCGAACATCGGCTGTTCGATCGTTCGACGAACATCGAACGATTTGGGCCGTTCGCGCCAAATTCGAGTGACGCGAACGGCCCACAATGCACTACGCCATCGCAGTGTCATCCAGGCGCTGTGATTGGCCAAGCATGCACTGTGACCCCGCATGCTTGGCCAATCACAGCGCCGGCAGCGAGGAGAGCAATGATTGGCCACAGGCAGGATGCCTGTGGCCAATTATTGCTGAGGGTGTTTAGTACACGCCCCACACTATAAAAGGCCGCCAGCACGGCGGCCTAGTGTAGTGTGTTCCGGAGCAGGGAAAGACAAGCATAGGCAGGGACAGTGACATTTATTTCTTTCTTGCTTAACCTGGATTCCTTTAGTTTAGGGAAAGAGAAGGATAGGTAGGGAGAGTGTCAGTGTGTTTTACTGTGCGAGTCCTTGTTTCTAGGGACAAAGAAGGAAAGTGAGGGGATTTCTCCTTGTGCTATAGTGTGCTTTAAAAAAACATTTTTTCTAGGGACAGAAAACTGTAGGTAGGGAGAGTGTCAGTTTCTTTCACTGTGCCAGTCCTTGTTTCTAGGGACAAAGAAGGAAAGTGAGGGGATTTCTCCTTGTGCTATAGTGTGCTTTAAAAAAACATTTTTTCTAGGGACAGAAAACTGTAGGTAGGGAGAGTGTCAGTTTCTTTCACTGTGCCAGTCCTTGTTTCTAGGGACAAAGAAGGAAAGTGAGGGGAATTCTCCTTGTGCTATAGTGTGCTTTAAAAAAACATTTTTTCTAGGGACAGAAAACTGTAGTAGGGAGAGTGTCAGTTTCTTTCACTGTGCCAGTCCTTGTTTCTAGGGACAAAGAAGGAAAGTGAGGGGATTTCTCCTTGTGCTATAGTGTGCTTTAAAAAAACATTTTTTCTAGGGACAGAAAACTGTAGGTAGGGAGAGTGTCAGTTTCTTTCACTGTGCCAGTCCTTGTTTCTAAGGACAAAGAAGGAAAGTGAGGGGAATTCTCCTTGTGCTATAGTGTGCTTTAAAAAAACATTTTTTCTAGGGACAGAAAACTGTAGGTAGGGAGAGTGTCAGTTTCTTTCACTGTGCCAGTCCTTGTTTCTAGGGACAAAGAAGGAAAGTGAGGGGATTTCTCCTTGTGCTATAGTGTGCTTTAAAAAAACATTTTTTCTAGGGACAGAAAACTGTAGGTAGGGAGAGTGTCAGTTTCTTTCACTGTGCCAGTCCTTGTTTCTAGGGACAAAGAAGGAAAGTGAGGGGAATTCTCCTTGTGCTATAGTGTGCTTTAAAAAAACATTTTTTCTAGGGACAGAAAACTGTAGGTAGGGAGAGTGTCAGTTTCTTTCACTGTGCCAGTCCTTGTTTCTAGGGACAAAGAAGGAAAGTGAGGGGATTTCTCCTTGTGCTATAGTGTGCTTTAAAAAAACATTTTTTCTAGGGACAGAAAACTGTAGGTAGGGAGAGTGTCAGTTTCTTTCACTGTGCCAGTCCTTGTTTCTAAGGACAAAGAAGGAAAGTGAGGGGAATTCTCCTTGTGCTATAGTGTGCTTTAAAAAAACATTTTTTCTAGGGACAGAAAACTGTAGGTAGGGAGAGTGTCAGTTTCTTTCACTGTGCCAGTCCTTGTTTCTAGGGACAAAGAAGGAAAGTGAGGGGATTTCTCCTTGTGCTATAGTGTGCTTTAAAAAAACATTTTTTCTAGGGACAGAAAACTGTAGGTAGGGAGAGTGTCAGTTTCTTTCACTGTGCCAGTCCTTGTTTCTAGGGACAAAGAAGGAAAGTGAGGGGAATTCTCCTTGTGCTATAGTGTGCTTTAAAAAAACATTTTTTCTAGGGACAGAAAACTGTAGGTAGGGAGAGTGTCAGTTTCTTTCACTGTGCCAGTCCTTGTTTCTAGGGACAAAGAAGGAAAGTGAGGGGATTTCTCCTTGTGCTATAGTGTGCTTTAAAAAAACATTTTTTCTAGGGACAGAAAACTGTAGGTAGGGAGAGTGTCAGTTTCTTTCACTGTGCCAGTCCTTGTTTCTAGGGACAAAGAAGGAAAGTGAGGGGAATTCTCCTTGTGCTATAGTGTGCTTTAAAAAAACATTTTTTCTAGGGACAGAAAACTGTAGGTAGGGAGAGTGTCAGTTTCTTTCACTGTGCCAGTCCTTGTTTCTAGGGACAAAGAAGGAAAGTGAGGGGATTTCTCCTTGTGCTATAGTGTGCTTTAAAAAAACTTTTTTTCTAGGGACAGAAAACTGTAGGTAGGGAGAGTGTCAGTTTCTTTCACTGTGCCAGTCCTTGTTTCTAGGGACAAAGAAGGAAAGTGAGGGGAATTCTCCTTGTGCTATAGTGTGCTTTAAAAAAACATTTTTTCTAGGGACAGAAAACTGTAGGTAGGGAGAGTGTCAGTTTCTTTCACTGTGCCAGTCCTTGTTTCTAGGGACAAAGAAGGAAAGTGAGGGGATTTCTCCTTGTGCTATAGTGTGCTTTAAAAAAACATTTTTTCTAGGGACAGAAAACTGTAGGTAGGGAGAGTGTCAGTTTCTTTCACTGTGCCAGTCCTTGTTTCTAGGGACAAAGAAGGAAAGTGAGGGGAATTCTCCTTGTGCTATAGTGTGCTTTAAAAAAACATTTTTTCTAGGGACAGAAAACTGTAGGTAGGGAGAGTGTCAGTTTCTTTCACTGTGCCAGTCCTTGTTTCTAGGGACAAAGAAGGAAAGTGAGGGGATTTCTCCTTGTGCTATAGTGTGCTTTAAAAAAACATTTTTTCTAGGGACAGAAAACTGTAGGTAGGGAGAGTGTCAGTTTCTTTCACTGTGCCAGTCCTTGTTTCTAGGGACAAAGAAGGAAAGTGAGGGGAATTCTCCTTGTGCTATAGTGTGCTTTAAAAAAACATTTTTTCTAGGGACAGAAAACTGTAGGTAGGGAGAGTGTCAGTTTCTTTCACTGTGCCAGTCCTTGTTTCTAGGGACAAAGAAGGAAAGTGAGGGGATTTCTCCTTGTGCTATAGTGTGCTTTAAAAAAACATTTTTTCTAGGGACAGAAAACTGTAGGTAGGGAGAGTGTCAGTTTCTTTCACTGTGCCAGTCCTTGTTTCTAGGGACAAAGAAGGAAAGTGAGGGGAATTCTCCTTGTGCTATAGTGTGCTTTAAAAAAACATTTTTTCTAGGGACAGAAAACTGTAGGTAGGGAGAGTGTCAGTTTCTTTCACTGTGCCAGTCCTTGTTTCTAGGGACAAAGAAGGAAAGTGAGGGGATTTCTCCTTGTGCTATAGTGTGCTTTAAAAAAACATTTTTTCTAGGGACAGAAAACTGTAGGTAGGGAGAGTGTCAGTTTCTTTCACTGTGCCAGTCCTTGTTTCTAGGGACAAAGAAGGAAAGTGAGGGGAATTCTCCTTGTGCTATAGTGTGCTTTAAAAAAACATTTTTTCTAGGGACAGAAAACTGTAGGTAGGGAGAGTGTCAGTTTCTTTCACTGTGCCAGTCCTTGTTTCTAGGGACAAAGAAGGAAAGTGAGGGGATTTCTCCTTGTGCTATAGTGTGCTTTAAAAAAACATTTTTTCTAGGGACAGAAAACTGTAGGTAGGGAGAGTGTCAGTTTCTTTCACTGTGCCAGTCCTTGTTTCTAGGGACAAAGAAGGAAAGTGAGGGGAATTCTCCTTGTGCTATAGTGTGCTTTAAAAAAACATTTTTTCTAGGGACAGAAAACTGTAGGTAGGGAGAGTGTCAGTTTCTTTCACTGTGCCAGTCCTTGTTTCTAGGGACAAAGAAGGAAAGTGAGGGGATTTCTCCTTGTGCTATAGTGTGCTTTAAAAAAACATTTTTTCTAGGGACAGAAAACTGTAGGTAGGGAGAGTGTCAGTTTCTTTCACTGTGCCAGTCCTTGTTTCTAGGGACAAAGAAGGAAAGTGAGGGGAATTCTCCTTGTGCTATAGTGTGCTTTAAAAAAACATTTTTTCTAGGGACAGAAAACTGTAGGTAGGGAGAGTGTCAGTTTCTTTCACTGTGCCAGTCCTTGTTTCTAGGGACAAAGAAGGAAAGTGAGGGGATTTCTCCTTGTGCTATAGTGTGCTTTAAAAAAACATTTTTTCTAGGGACAGAAAACTGTAGGTAGGGAGAGTGTCAGTTTCTTTCACTGTGCCAGTCCTTGTTTCTAGGGACAAAGAAGGAAAGTGAGGGGAATTCTCCTTGTGCTATAGTGTGCTTTAAAAAAACATTTTTTCTAGGGACAGAAAACTGTAGGTAGGGAGAGTGTCAGTTTATTTCACTGTGCCAGTCTTTGTTTCTAGGGACAAAGAAGGAAAGTGAGGGGATTTCTCCTTGTGCTATAGTGTGCTTTAAAAAAACATTTTTTCTAGGGACAGAAAACTGTAGGTAGGGAGAGTGTCAGTTTCTTTCACTGTGCCAGTCCTTGTTTCTAGGGACAAAGAAGGAAAGTGAGGGGAATTCTCCTTGTGCTATAGTGTGCTTTAAAAAAACATTTTTTCTAGGGACAGAAAACTGTAGGTAGGGAGAGTGTCAGTTTCTTTCACTGTGCCAGTCCTTGTTTCTAGGGACAAAGAAGGAAAGTGAGGGGATTTCTCCTTGTGCTATAGTGTGCTTTAAAAAAAACATTTTTTCTAGGGACAGAAAACATTAGGTAGGGAGAGTGTCAGTTTCTTTCACTGTGCCAGTCCTTGTTTCTAGGGACAAAGAAGGAAAGTGAGGGGAATTCTCCTTGTGCTATAGTGTGCTTTAAAAAAACATTTTTTCTAGGGACAGAAAACTGTAGGTAGGGAGAGTGTCAGTTTCTTTCACTGTGCCAGTCCTTGTTTCTAGGGACAAAGAAGGAAAGTGAGGGGATTTCTCCTTGTGCTATAGTGTGCTTTAAAAAAACATTTTTTCTAGGGACAGAAAACTGTAGGTAGGGAGAGTGTCAGTTTCTTTCACTGTGCCAGTCCTTGTTTCTAGGGACAAAGAAGGAAAGTGAGGGGAATTCTCCTTGTGCTATAGTGTGCTTAAAAAAAACATTTTTTCTAGGGACAGAAAACTGTAGGTAGGGAGAGTGTCAGTTTCTTTCACTGTGCCAGTCCTTGTTTCTAGGGACAAAGAAGGAAAGTGAGGGGATTTCTCCTTGTGCTATAGTGTGCTTTAAAAAAACATTTTTTCTAGGGACAGAAAACTGTAGGTAGGGAGAGTGTCAGTTTCTTTCACTGTGCCAGTCCTTGTTTCTAGGGACAAAGAAGGAAAGTGAGGGGAATTCTCCTTGTGCTATAGTGTGCTTTAAAAAAACATTTTTTCTAGGGACAGAAAACTGTAGGTAGGGAGAGTGTCAGTTTCTTTCACTGTGCCAGTCCTTGTTTCTAGGGACAAAGAAGGAAAGTGAGGGGATTTCTCCTTGTGCTATAGTGTGCTTTAAAAAAACATTTTTTCTAGGGACAGAAAACTGTAGGTAGGGAGAGTGTCAGTTTCTTTCACTGTGCCAGTCCTTGTTTCTAGGGACAAAGAAGGAAAGTGAGGGGAATTCTCCTTGTGCTATAGTGTGCTTTAAAAAAACATTTTTTCTAGGGAAAGAAAACTGTAGGTAGGGAGAGTGTCAGTTTCTTTCACTGTGCCAGTCCTTGTTTCTAGGGACAAAGAAGGAAAGTGAGGGGATTTCTCCTTGTGCTATAGTGTGCTTTAAAAAAACATTTTTTCTAGGGACAGAAAACTGTAGGTAGGGAGAATGTCAGTTTCTTTCACTGTGCCAGTCCTTGTTTCTAGGGACAAAGAAGGAAAGTGAGGGGAATTCTCCTTGTGCTATAGTGTGCTTTAAAAAAACATTTTTTCTAGGGAAAGAAAACTGTAGGTAGGGAGAGTGTCAGTTTCTTTCACTGTGCCAGTCCTTGTTTCTAGGGACAAAGAAGGAAAGTGAGGGGATTTCTCCTTGTGCTATAGTGTGCTTTAAAAAAACATTTTTTCTAGGGACAGAAAACTGTAGGTAGGGAGAGTGTCAGTTTCTTTCACTGTGCCAGTCCTTGTTTCTAGGGACAAAGAAGGAAAGTGAGGGGAATTCTCCTTGTGCTATAGTGTGCTTTAAAAAAACATTTTTTCTAGGGACAGAAAACTGTAGGTAGGGAGAGTGTCAGTTTCTTTCACTGTGCCAGTCCTTGTTTCTAGGGACAAAGAAGGAAAGTGAGGGGATTTCTCCTTGTGCTATAGTGTGCTTTAAAAAAACATTTTTTCTAGGGACAGAAAACTGTAGGTAGGGAGAGTGTCAGTTTCTTTCACTGTGCCAGTCCTTGTTTCTAGGGACAAAGAAGGAAAGTGAGGGGAATTCTCCTTGTGCTATAGTGTGCTTTAAAAAAACATTTTTTCTAGGGACAGAAAACTGTAGGTAGGGAGAGTGTCAGTTTCTTTCACTGTGCCAGTCCTTGTTTCTAGGGACAAAGAAGGAAAGTGAGGGGATTTCTCCTTGTGCTATAGTGTGCTTTAAAAAACATTTTTTCTAGGGACAGAAAACTGTAGGTAGGGAGAGTGTCAGTTTCTTTCACTGTGCCAGTCCTTGTTTCTAGGGACAAAGAAGGAAAGTGAGGGGAATTCTCCTTGTGCTATAGTGTGCTTTAAAAAAACATTTTTTCTAGGGACAGAAAACTGTAGGTAGGGAGAGTGTCAGTTTCTTTCACTGTGCCAGTCCTTGTTCCTAGGGACAAAGAAGGAAAGTGAGGGGATTTCTCCTTGTGCTATAGTGTGCTTTAAAAAAACATTTTTTCTAGGGACAGAAAACTGTAGGTAGGGAGAGTGTCAGTTTCTTTCACTGTGCCAGTCCTTGTTTCTAGGGACAAAGAAGGAAAGTGAGGGGAATTCTCCTTGTGCTATAGTGTGCTTTAAAAAAACATTTTTTCTAGGGACAGAAAACTGTAGGTAGGGAGAGTGTCAGTTTCTTTCACTGTGCCAGTCCTTGTTTCTAGGGACAAAGAAGGAAAGTGAGGGGATTTCTCCTTGTGCTATAGTGTGCTTTAAAAAAACATTTTTTCTAGGGACAGAAAACTGTAGGTAGGGAGAGTGTCAGTTTCTTTCACTGTGCCAGTCCTTGTTTCTAGGGACAAAGAAGGAAAGTGAGGGGATTTCTCCTTGTGCTATAGTGTGCTTTAAAAAAACATTTTTTCTAGGGACAGAAAACTGTAGGTAGGGAGAGTGTCAGTTTCTTTCACTGTGCCAGTCCTTGTTTCTAGGGACAAAGAAGGAAAGTGAGGGGATTTCTCCTTGTGCTATAGTGTGCTTTAAAAAAACATTTTTTCTAGGGACAGAAAACTGTAGGTAGGGAGAGTGTCAGTTTCTTTCACTGTGCCAGTCCTTGTTTCTAGGGACAAAGAAGGAAAGTGAGGGGATTTCTCCTTGTGCTATAGTGTGCTTTAAAAAAACATTTTTTCTAGGGACAGAAAACTGTAGGTAGGGAGAGTGTCAGTTTCTTTCACTGTGCCAGTCCTTGTTTCTAGGGACAAAGAAGGAAAGTGAGGGGAATTCTCCTTGTGCTATAGTGTGCTTTAAAAAAACATTTTTTCTAGGGACAGAAAACTGTAGGTAGGGAGAGTGTCAGTTTCTTTCACTGTGCCAGTCCTTGTTTCTAGGGACAAAGAAGGAAAGTGAGGGGAATTCTCCTTGTGCTATAGTGTGCTTTAAAAAAACATTTTTTCTAGGGACAGAAAACTGTAGGTAGGGAGAGTGTCAGTTTCTTTCACTGTGCCAGTCCTTGTTTCTAGGGACAAAGAAGGAAAGTGAGGGGATTTCTCCTTGTGCTATAGTGTGCTTTAAAAAAACATTTTTTCTAGGGACAGAAAACTGTAGGTAGGGAGAGTGTCAGTTTCTTTCACTGTGCCAGTCCTTGTTTCTAGGGACAAAGAAGGAAAGTGAGGGGAATTCTCCTTGTGCTATAGTGTGCTTTAAAAAAACATTTTTTCTAGGGACAGAAAACTGTAGGTAGGGAGAGTGTCAGTTTCTTTCACTGTGCCAGTCCTTGTTTCTAGGGACAAAGAAGGAAAGTGAGGGGATTTCTCCTTGTGCTATAGTGTGCTTTAAAAAAACATTTTTTCTAGGGACAGAAAACTGTAGGTAGGGAGAGTGTCAGTTTCTTTCACTGTGCCAGTCCTTGTTTCTAGGGACAAAGAAGGAAAGTGAGGGGAATTCTCCTTGTGCTATAGTGTGCTTTAAAAAAACATTTTTTCTAGGGACAGAAAACTGTAGGTAGGGAGAGTGTCAGTTTCTTTCACTGTGCCAGTCCTTGTTTCTAGGGACAAAGAAGGAAAGTGAGGGGATTTCTCCTTGTGCTATAGTGTGCTTTAAAAAAACATTTTTTCTAGGGACAGAAAACTGTAGGTAGGGAGAGTGTCAGTTTCTTTCACTGTGCCAGTCCTTGTTTCTAGGGACAAAGAAGGAAAGTGAGGGGAATTCTCCTTGTGCTATAGTGTGCTTTAAAAAAACATTTTTTCTAGGGACAGAAAACTGTAGGTAGGGAGAGTGTCAGTTTCTTTCACTGTGCCAGTCCTTGTTTCTAGGGACAAAGAAGGAAAGTGAGGGGATTTCTCCTTGTGCTATAGTGTGCTTTAAAAAAACATTTTTTCTAGGGACAGAAAACTGTAGGTAGGGAGAGTGTCAGTTTCTTTCACTGTGCCAGTCCTTGTTTCTAGGGACAAAGAAGGAAAGTGAGGGGAATTCTCCTTGTGCTATAGTGTGCTTTAAAAAAACATTTTTTCTAGGGACAGAAAACTGTAGGTAGGGAGAGTGTCAGTTTCTTTC
This sequence comes from Rana muscosa, assembly GCA_029206835.1. Lineage (NCBI taxonomy): Eukaryota > Metazoa > Chordata > Amphibia > Anura > Ranidae > Rana > Rana muscosa. The sequence continues at coordinate 65,014,707 of CM055122.1, read as the reverse complement.
ACTGTGCCAGTCCTTGTTTCTAGGAACAAAGAAGGAAAGTGAGGGGATTTCTCCTTGTGCTATAGTGTGCTTTAAAAAAACATTTTTTCTAGGGACAGAAAACTGTAGGTAGGGAGAGTGTCAGTTTCTTTCACTGTGCCAGTCCTTGTTTCTAGGGACAAAGAAGGAAAGTGAGGGGAATTCTCCTTGTGCTATAGTGTGCTTTAAAAAAACATTTTTTCTAGGGACAGAAAACTGTAGGTAGGGAGAGTGTCAGTTTCTTTCACTGTGCCAGTCTTTGTTTCTAGGGACAAAGAAGGAAAGTGAGGGGATTTCTCCTTGTGCTATAGTGTGCTTTAAAAAAACATTTTTTCTAGGGACAGAAAACTGTAGGTAGGGAGAGTGTCAGTTTCTTTCACTGTGCCAGTCCTTGTTTCTAGGGACAAAGAAGGAAAGTGAGGGGAATTCTCCTTGTGCTATAGTGTGCTTTAAAAAAACATTTTTTCTAGGGACAGAAAACTGTAGGTAGGGAGAGTGTCAGTTTCTTTCACTGTGCCAGTCCTTGTTTCTAGGGACAAAGAAGGAAAGTGAGGGGATTTCTCCTTGTGCTATAGTGTGCTTTAAAAAAAACATTTTTTCTAGGGACAGAAAACATTAGGTAGGGAGAGTGTCAGTTTCTTTCACTGTGCCAGTCCTTGTTTCTAGGGACAAAGAAGGAAAGTGAGGGGAATTCTCCTTGTGCTATAGTGTGCTTTAAAAAAACATTTTTTCTAGGGACAGAAAACTGTAGGTAGGGAGAGTGTCAGTTTCTTTCACTGTGCCAGTCCTTGTTTCTAGGGACAAAGAAGGAAAGTGAGGGGATTTCTCCTTGTGCTATAGTGTGCTTTAAAAAAACATTTTTTCTAGGGACAGAAAACTGTAGGTAGGGAGAGTGTCAGTTTCTTTCACTGTGCCAGTCCTTGTTTCTAGGGACAAAGAAGGAAAGTGAGGGGAATTCTCCTTGTGCTATAGTGTGCTTAAAAAAAACATTTTTTCTAGGGACAGAAAACTGTAGGTAGGGAGAGTGTCAGTTTCTTTCACTGTGCCAGTCCTTCTTTCTAGGGACAAAGAAGGAAAGTGAGGGGAATTCTCCTTGTGCTATAGTGTGCTTTAAAAAAACATTTTTTCTAGGGACAGAAAACTGTAGGTAGGGAGAGTGTCAGTTTCTTTCACTGTGCCAGTCCTTGTTTCTAGGGACAAAGAAGGAAAGTGAGGGGAATTCTCCTTGTGCTATAGTGTGCTTTAAAAAAACATTTTTTCTAGGGACAGAAAACTGTAGGTAGGGAGAGTGTCAGTTTATTTCACTGTGCCAGTCCTTGTTTCTAGGGACAAAGAAGGAAAGTGAGGGGATTTCTCCTTGTGCTATAGTGTGCTTTAAAAAAACATTTTTTCTAGGGACAGAAAACTGTAGGTAGGGAGAGTGTCAGTTTCTTTCACTGTGCCAGTCCTTGTTTCTAGGGACAAAGAAGGAAAGTGAGGGGAATTCTCCTTGTGCTATAGTGTGCTTTAAAAAAACATTTTTTCTAGGGAAAGAAAACTGTAGGTAGGGAGAGTGTCAGTTTCTTTCACTGTGCCAGTCCTTGTTTCTAGGGACAAAGAAGGAAAGTGAGGGGATTTCTCCTTGTGCTATAGTGTGCTTTAAAAAAACATTTTTTCTAGGGACAGAAAACTGTAGGTAGGGAGAGTGTCAGTTTCTTTCACTGTGCCAGTCCTTGTTTCTAGGGACAAAGAAGGAAAGTGAGGGGAATTCTCCTTGTGCTATAGTGTGCTTTAAAAAAACATTTTTTCTAGGGACAGAAAACTGTAGGTAGGGAGAGTGTCAGTTTCTTTCACTGTGCCAGTCCTTGTTTCTAGGGACAAAGAAGGAAAGTGAGGGGATTTCTCCTTGTGCTATAGTGTGCTTTAAAAAAACATTTTTTCTAGGGACAGAAAACTGTAGGTAGGGAGAGTGTCAGTTTCTTTCACTGTGCCAGTCCTTGTTTCTAGGGACAAAGAAGGAAAGTGAGGGGAATTCTCCTTGTGCTATAGTGTGCTTTAAAAAAACATTTTTTCTAGGGACAGAAAACTGTAGGTAGGGAGAGTGTCAGTTTCTTTCACTGTGCCAGTCCTTGTTTCTAGGGACAAAGAAGGAAAGTGAGGGGATTTCTCCTTGTGCTATAGTGTGCTTTAAAAAACATTTTTTCTAGGGACAGAAAACTGTAGGTAGGGAGAGTGTCAGTTTCTTTCACTGTGCCAGTCCTTGTTTCTAGGGACAAAGAAGGAAAGTGAGGGGAATTCTCCTTGTGCTATAGTGTGCTTTAAAAAAACATTTTTTCTAGGGACAGAAAACTGTAGGTAGGGAGAGTGTCAGTTTCTTTCACTGTGCCAGTCCTTGTTTCTAGGGACAAAGAAGGAAAGTGAGGGGATTTCTCCTTGTGCTATAGTGTGCTTTAAAAAAACATTTTTTCTAGGGACAGAAAACTGTAGGTAGGGAGAGTGTCAGTTTCTTTCACTGTGCCAGTCCTTGTTTCTAGGGACAAAGAAGGAAAGTGAGGGGAATTCTCCTTGTGCTATAGTGTGCTTTAAAAAAACATTTTTTCTAGGGACAGAAAACTGTAGGTAGGGAGAGTGTCAGTTTCTTTCACTGTGCCAGTCCTTGTTTCTAGGGACAAAGAAGGAAAGTGAGGGGATTTCTCCTTGTGCTATAGTGTGCTTTAAAAAAACATTTTTTCTAGGGACAGAAAACTGTAGGTAGGGAGAGTGTCAGTTTCTTTCACTGTGCCAGTCCTTGTTTCTAGGGACAAAGAAGGAAAGTGAGGGGAATTCTCCTTGTGCTATAGTGTGCTTTAAAAAAACATTTTTTCTAGGGACAGAAAACTGTAGGTAGGGAGAGTGTCAGTTTCTTTCACTGTGCCAGTCCTTGTTTCTAGGGACAAAGAAGGAAAGTGAGGGGATTTCTCCTTGTGCTATAGTGTGCTTTAAAAAAACATTTTTTCTAGGGACAGAAAACTGTAGGTAGGGAGAGTGTCAGTTTCTTTCACTGTGCCAGTCCTTGTTTCTAGGGACAAAGAAGGAAAGTGAGGGGAATTCTCCTTGTGCTATAGTGTGCTTTAAAAAAACATTTTTTCTAGGGACAGAAAACTGTAGGTAGGGAGAGTGTCAGTTTCTTTCACTGTGCCAGTCCTTGTTTCTAGGGACAAAGAAGGAAAGTGAGGGGATTTCTCCTTGTGCTATAGTGTGCTTTAAAAAAACATTTTTTCTAGGGACAGAAAACTGTAGGTAGGGAGAGTGTCAGTTTCTTTCACTGTGCCAGTCCTTGTTTCTAGGGACAAAGAAGGAAAGTGAGGGGAATTCTCCTTGTGCTATAGTGTGCTTTAAAAAAACATTTTTTCTAGGGACAGAAAACTGTAGGTAGGGAGAGTGTCAGTTTCTTTCACTGTGCCAGTCCTTGTTTCTAGGGACAAAGAAGGAAAGTGAGGGGAATTCTCCTTGTGCTATAGTGTGCTTTAAAAAAACATTTTTTCTAGGGACAGAAAACTGTAGGTAGGGAGAGTGTCAGTTTCTTTCACTGTGCCAGTCCTTGTTTCTAGGGACAAAGAAGGAAAGTGAGGGGATTTCTCCTTGTGCTATAGTGTGCTTTAAAAAAACATTTTTTCTAGGGACAGAAAACTGTAGGTAGGGAGAGTGTCAGTTTCTTTCACTGTGCCAGTCCTTGTTTCTAGGGACAAAGAAGGAAAGTGAGGGGAATTCTCCTTGTGCTATAGTGTGCTTTAAAAAAACATTTTTTCTAGGGACAGAAAACTGTAGGTAGGGAGAGTGTCAGTTTCTTTCACTGTGCCAGTCCTTGTTTCTAGGGACAAAGAAGGAAAGTGAGGGGATTTCTCCTTGTGCTATAGTGTGCTTTAAAAAAACATTTTTTCTAGGGACAGAAAACTGTAGGTAGGGAGAGTGTCAGTTTCTTTCACTGTGCCAGTCCTTGTTTCTAGGGACAAAGAAGGAAAGTGAGGGGAATTCTCCTTGTGCTATAGTGTGCTTTAAAAAAACATTTTTTCTAGGGACAGAAAACTGTAGGTAGGGAGAGTGTCAGTTTCTTTCACTGTGCCAGTCCTTGTTTCTAGGGACAAAGAAGGAAAGTGAGGGGATTTCTCCTTGTGCTATAGTGTGCTTTAAAAAAACATTTTTTCTAGGGACAGAAAACTGTAGGTAGGGAGAGTGTCAGTTTCTTTCACTGTGCCAGTCCTTGTTTCTAGGGACAAAGAAGGAAAGTGAGGGGAATTCTCCTTGTGCTATAGTGTGCTTTAAAAAAACATTTTTTCTAGGGACAGAAAACTGTAGGTAGGGAGAGTGTCAGTTTCTTTCACTGTGCCAGTCCTTGTTTCTAGGGACAAAGAAGGAAAGTGAGGGGATTTCTCCTTGTGCTATAGTGTGCTTTAAAAAAACATTTTTTCTAGGGACAGAAAACTGTAGGTAGGGAGAGTGTCAGTTTCTTTCACTGTGCCAGTCCTTGTTTCTAGGGACAAAGAAGGAAAGTGAGGGGAATTCTCCTTGTGCTATAGTGTGCTTTAAAAAAACATTTTTTCTAGGGACAGAAAACTGTAGGTAGGGAGAGTGTCAGTTTCTTTCACTGTGCCAGTCCTTGTTTCTAGGGACAAAGAAGGAAAGTGAGGGGATTTCTCCTTGTGCTATAGTGTGCTTTAAAAAAACATTTTTTCTAGGGACAGAAAACTGTAGGTAGGGAGAGTGTCAGTTTCTTTCACTGTGCCAGTCCTTGTTTCTAGGGACAAAGAAGGAAAGTGAGGGGAATTCTCCTTGTGCTATAGTGTGCTTTAAAAAAACATTTTTCTAGGGACAGAAAACTGTAGGTAGGGAGAGTGTCAGTTTCTTTCACTGTGCCAGTCCTTGTTTCTAGGGACAAAGAAGGAAAGTGAGGGGATTTCTCCTTGTGCTATAGTGTGCTTTAAAAAACATTTTTTCTAGGGACAGAAAACTGTAGGTAGGGAGAGTGTCAGTTTCTTTCACTGTGCCAGTCCTTGTTTCTAGGGACAAAGAAGGAAAGTGAGGGGATTTCTCCTTGTGCTATAGTGTGCTTTAAAAAAACATTTTTTCTAGGGACAGAAAACTGTAGGTAGGGAGAGTGTCAGTTTCTTTCACTGTGCCAGTCCTTGTTTCTAGGGACAAAGAAGGAAAGTGAGGGGATTTCTCCTTGTGCTATAGTGTGCTTTAAAAAAACATTTTTTCTAGGGACAGAAAACTGTAGGTAGGGAGAGTGTCAGTTTCTTTCACTGTGCCAGTCCTTGTTTCTAGGGACAAAGAAGGAAAGTGAGGGGAATTCTCCTTGTGCTATAGTGTGCTTTAAAAAAACTTTTTTTCTAGGGACAGAAAACTGTAGGTAGGGAGAGTGTCAGTTTCTTTCACTGTGCCAGTCCTTGTTTCTATGGACAAAGAAGGAAAGTGAGGGGATTTCTCCTTGTGCTATAGTGTGCTTTAAAAAAACATTTTTTCTAGGGACAGAAAACTGTAGGTAGGGAGAGTGTCAGTTTCTTTCACTGTGCCAGTCCTTGTTTCTAGGGACAAAGAAGGAAAGTGAGGGGATTTCTCCTTGTGCTATAGTGTGCTTTAAAAAAACATTTTTTCTAGGGACAGAAAACTGTAGGTAGGGAGAGTGTCAGTTTCTTTCACTGTGCCAGTCCTTGTTTCTAGGGACAAAGAAGGAAAGTGAGGGGAATTCTCCTTGTGCTATAGTGTGCTTTAAAAAAACATTTTTTCTAGGGACAGAAAACTGTAGGTAGGGAGAGTGTCAGTTTCTTTCACTGTGCCAGTCCTTGTTTCTAGGGACAAAGAAGGAAAGTGAGGGGAATTCTCCTTGTGCTATAGTGTGCTTTAAAAAAACATTTTTTCTAGGGACAGAAAACTGTAGGTAGGGAGAGTGTCAGTTTCTTTCACTGTGCCAGTCCTTGTTTCTAGGGACAAAGAAGGAAAGTGAGGGGATTTCTCCTTGTGCTATAGTGTGCCAAAGCATTCCTCATCAACCATCTTTGAAATCCTTGTTTTTTGGACAGTCAGGGAAATTGTCGTTGTGCTATTCTGTGCAAAAGCAATAATCCTCAACCATATTTAGAAATCCTTAAGTAAAGGGACAGAGAAGGACACCTGAAGGTAGCCCTTATTGCTTTTTTCCCATCTCCCTGCAGGCCATCTATTAGAATGTCTGGAAGGCAAACAAGGAGAGGCAGACAGTCAGGAGGCAATAAAAGAGGGCAAGCAGGCTCTGTGTCTGGGGGCAACAGTGCTGGTCGTGGACGCGGTGCATTGTCATCAGCACATGGCCATGGGACACGCTTGTCCTTCTTTTCGGCAGCTGGACATGTTGAGCCACATCATGCCGAAGACTTGGTAGAGTGGATGACCAAGCCCTCCTCCTCCTCCTCATCCTCTCTCACCCAGGCTCAGGGTACTGGCAAAGCAGCTGCCAAAGTGTCCTCTTCCCTGGTATCAATGTCAGACTCATCATCAGTCACTCCTTCCCTAGACCCACCATGTCCTCCTCCTGAGGAGTCCCCCGAACTGTTTGAGCACAGTGTTGGGTACATGCTCCAGGAGGATGCCCAGCGTTTCGAAGGGTCTGATGATGAAACCCAGCTACAGGAAGGCAGTAGCGTGAGAGCAGACAGAGGGGATGCTCAAGAAGGACACCAATCTGGCAGTCATGTTCCAGCAGCTGCAGCATACTGCCAGATTGGCTCCAGTGATGAGGAGGGAGGGGATGATGAGGTCACTGACTCCACGTGGGTGCCTAATAGGAGAGAGGAGGAGGAGGAGGATGAGGAGGAGGCACATCTCCAACGAGGCAGGATGCCCTTTGGTGGCCAGCGTAAGGGCAGTACACCGATGGAATCACACCGCAGAGCTCCGCCTGTGCAGGGCGCTGCCTCTGCCCGTCATTCAAAAAGTTCCTTGGTGTGGGCCTTTCTTGAGGCTAGTGCATCAGATCGCACAGCTGCTGTTTGCAACATATGTCTCAAGCGTATATCGCGTGGCCAAAACATCAGCCGCTTGGGTACCACATGCCTGACCAGACATATGTTGACCTGCCATGCAGCTCGTTGGCAAGCCTACCTCAAAGACCCACACCAAAGAACAAAGCGGACCTCTCCTTGCACCGCATCAGCTGGGATCTCCAACCCCACTATAACTTCAGTCCTCTCTGAAACATGCACTGAGAGGAATGAAGGTGTAGAATTAGGTGTGTCACAGCCAAGTACTTGCGGCCACTCTGCTAGCAGTACACCGACGTCCGATTCTAGCAGGCAAATTTCCCTGCCCCAGCTGCTGGACCGTCGAAAGAAGTTCACCCCCAGCCATCCACATGCCCAGCGGTTGAATGCTAGCTTGGCTAAATTGCTAGCGCTTCAACTGCTGCCTTTTCAGTTGGTAGACTCGGCCCCCTTCCGTGAGTTTGTGCAATGTGCGGTTCCTCAGTGGCAGGTTCCCAAATGCCACTTTTTCTCACGGAAGGCTATTCCGGCTCTCTACCGGCATGTGGAAGGCAATGTCTTGGCCTCGCTGGACAGGGCGGTCAGCGGTAAGGTGCATATTACCGCTGACTCATGGTCCAGCAGGCATGGACAGGGACGTTACCTTTCTTTCACGGCCCATTGGGTCACTCTTTTGGCAGCTGGGAAGGATGCAGGACAAGGTGCAGTAGTGTTGGAGGTTGTTCCACCGCCACGCCTCCAAAATGCTACTACTGGTTGTGACACACCTCTCTCCTCCACCCCCTCCTCTTCTTCTTCCTCCATGGCCTCTTCCTGTGGTTTGTCCTATGAACCAGCGGTGCTCCGTAGCCGTTCACGGGGCTACGCAAGTACGCAGGCAAAAAGATGCCATGCCGTGCTTGCGCTGGTGTGTTTGGGGGACAGAAGCCACACTGGGGCAGAGGTCCTGTCTGCTCTGCAGGGCCAGGCCGAGAGGTGGTTGACGTCACGCAAGCTTAAGCCAGGAATGGTGGTTTGCGACAATGGCACCAACCTCCTCTCCGCCCTCCGACAGGGACAACTGACCCATGTGCCCTGTGTGGCTCACGTCCTTAACCTGGTGGTGCAGCGGTTCTTGGCCAGGTACCCGGGCTTACAGGATGTCCTGAGGCAGGCCAGGAAAGTCTGGGTGCATTTCCGCAGATCTTATAATGCCAGTGCTCGCCTGGCTGAGCTGCAAAAGGAGTTGAACCTGCCCAAGAACCGCCTTATATGTGACATGCCCACCAGGTGGAACTCAACGTTGGCCATGCTGCAGCGGCTGCACACGCAGCAGAGGGCCATCAATGAGTACCTGTGCGACTACGGCACCAGGACAGGGTCAGGGGAGCTTGGTTTTTTTTCTCCACGCCAGTGGGGCATGATCAGGGATGCATGCACTGTCCTGGCACCATTTGAGGAGGCCACGAGGATGGTGAGCAGTGACAGTGCATGCATCAGTGACACTGTACCTCTTGTCCACCTGTTGGAGCACACGCTGCGTGGAATAATGGACAGGGCACTTGAGGCAGAACAGAGGCAGGAAGAGGAGGACTTCCTTGCCTCTCAAGGCCCCCTTTACCCAGACAGTGTTCCTTCTGTCCCACCCATCGCACAGGAAGAGGAAGAGGAGGAGGAGGAGGAGGAGGATTGTGTCAGCATGGAGGTGGAGGCTGGCACTCAGCATCATCAGCACCAGTCTTTTAGGGATGATTTACAGTCCCAAGAAACCAGTGGACTTGTACGTGGCTGGGAGGAGGTGGCTGCGGATCATGTCGTCCTTAGTGACCCAGAGGACTCCGGAGCGAATGCCTCAGCAAACCTATGCTGCATGGCCTCCCTGATCCTGCAAAGTCTGCGGAAGGATCCTCGTATTCTTCGGATCAAGGAGAGGGACCATTACTGGCTGGCCACTCTCCTTGATCCACGGTACAAGGGTAAGGTTGCGGACCTTATGTTACCTTCGCAGAGGGAGCAGAGGATGAGACAACTCCGGGAGGCCTTGCAGAAAGGTCTGTGCAATGCGTTCCCAGAGACTGGGAGGTTACAAACTCCTGGTCCTGGACAACGAGTTGCTGAGGCTTCGGCCAGTCAAAGAAGGAGCGGTGGGGAAGGTGGCCGTCTGACCGATGCGTTCAGACAATTCTTTAGTCCGCAGCCCCAAAGTATGATCGGTTCCAGCAACCATCGCCAGCGTCTGATAAACATGGTGCAGGAATATCTAGGGGCAAGGTCAGACTTGGACACCTTCCCCACCGAAAATCCTCTGGCTTACTGGGTCTTGAGGATGGATCACTGGCCAGAGCTTGCACAGTATGCAATTGAGCTACTGGCCTGTCCTGCATCCAGCGTTCTTTCGGAACGCACATTCAGTGCTGCTGGAGGATTTGTCACGGATCACAGGGTGCGCCTGTCCACCGACTCGGTTGATCGACTGACTTTCATCAAGATGAACCAGTCTTGGATCACCAGCAGCTACCACACACCTGATGCTGATATAACAGACTAATTGATTTTAACATGTCACATCCCTTCAAGACTGATGCTGATGCTGAGTGCCTGTGCTGTTATGTTGACTGGCTATCCTCCTCCTCCGAGTCCTCAATGATACGATTGATGATGATAGCTTGGAAGATCATTTTTGTTTATGGGTGCCGCCACCAGTGGCTAAGGCCCAATTTTTCAGCCCCTGTTTTACAGGGGCGTGTAATTACAATTTTTTTAGCAATAATTTGCCATAGGGCTCATTGCTGTGCTCCAAGTACAGTATCTGTGAGGGGTTGGAGTGTTGTGGCACCAGTGCCTAAGGCCCAATTTTTCAGCCCCTGTTTAACAGGGGCGTGTCATTACAATTTTTGAAGCAATACTTTGCAACAGGGCTCATTGCTGTGCTCCAAGTACAGTATCTGTGAGGGGTTGTAGTGTTGTGCCACCAGTGCCTAAGGCCCAATTTTTCAGCCCCTGTTCAACAGGGGCATGCAATTACAATTCTTGATCTAATAATTCACAGCAGGGCCCATTGCTGCACCCACCAAGAGTAACTCTGAGGGCTTACAGTGTTGTGGCAACGCCACCACCACCACCACCACGAAAGGCCCAATTTTTCAGCCCCTGTTCAAAAGGGGCATGTAATTACAATTCTTGATCTAATAATTCACAGCAGGGCCCATTGCTGCACCCACCAAGAGTAACTCTGAGGGCTTACAGTGTTGTGGCAACACCACCACCACCACCACGAAAGGCCCAATTTTTCAGCCCCTGTTCAACAGGGGCATGCAATTACAATTCTTGATCTAATAATTCACAGCAGGGCCCATTGCTGCACCCACCAAGAGTAACTCTGAGGGCTTACAGTGTTGTGGCAACGCCACCACCACCACCACCACGAAAGGCCCAATTTTTCAGCCCCTGTTCAAAAGGGGCATGTAATTACAATTCTTGATCTAATAATTCACAGCAGGGCCCATTCCTGCACCCACCAAGAGTAACTCTGAGGGCTTACAGTGTTGTGGCAACACCACCACCACCACCACCACCACGAAAGGCCCAATTTTTCAGCCCCTGTTCAACAGGGGCATGCAATTACAATTCTTGATCTAATAATTCACAGCAGGGCCCATTGCTGCACCCACCAAGAGTAACTGTCAGGGCTTACAGTGTTGTGGCACCAGCACCACCATCAAAGGCCCAATTTTTACTACCACTGTTCAACAATTATATGTAATTAAAATTCCTGATATAATAGTTGACAGCAGGGCGTTCCAGCACCAACCAAGAGTAACTGTGAGTGCTTACAGTGTTGTGCCAACACCAACAACTAAGGGGCCTATTTCTGCAGAGTATATACGGCAGGTCCCTACTTTCAAACATCCAACTTACAAACGACTCCTACTTGCAAACGCAAGAAGACAACAGGAAGTGAGAGGAAATCTACCACTAGGAAGGAAAATTCTCTCCTGTAAGAATAAATATGAGAGAAAGGTGTCTCCTCTGTACTGATGCTTTATCAGCAATCCTTGTTTCAAGAAAAACACCACATTTCAAAAACAGTTGTCATTGGGACGGAAAGTGAGGTGAAATGTTCTGAACAGGGGCACAGACAGCAAAACAAATGTTACAGGGGTGATAACCCTTACCTATGTTTTCCAAAAAGTTTAAAAATAGATTTTTGGGCTGGAGCTACACTTCAACAATGTACCTGTTCAAAATTACAAACAGATTCTACATAAGAACAAACCTACAGTCCCTGTCTTGTATGCACCGCCTGTATACGGCTGTTCAGAGTATATAGGGCCTTTTTTATTTTATGTGCGGGGTTCCCCTTAATATCCATACAAGACCCAAAGGGGCTGGTAATGGGCTGGGGTAGGGGGGGGGGGTCATGGGGTAGCTATGCCATTTTTCTTAAAGATTTTCATCCATATTACCGGGACCAGACATTACATTAAAGCCGCAAGCAGTTTTAAATGGCTTTTTTTTCCTTTAGAAGTGTCATTTTGTGCAGGGACAGTTCTAAACACGGGAAACACGTTTCACTTCACAGGCATACTTTAGACACCCCCCAGGTACGATATTTAAAGGAATATTTGACTTTTTTTTTTTCACTTTATGCATCATTAAAATGACTGCTCCCGAAAAACGACCGTTTTTAAAACTTCTTTTTGCATTGATACATGTCCCCTGGTGCAGAACCTGGGTTCCCAAACCCTTTTTAGGACAATAACATGCATAATAGTTGTTATAATTAGCACTTTAGAATTCGAACGTTCGCATCCATTGTATTTAATAGGGTTCTAATGTTCGTACGAACTTTCGGTCCGTTCGCGGGTTCTGGTGCGAACCGAACCCGGGGGTGTTCGGCTCATCACTACCCAGGATCATCAGGGATGTCAAAACCTTGAATCACACTGGCCCAGTGTAGGATTGCCGCCCAATAGGGGCGTATCAGGGGGCAGTGCCACCATATATGAGCATGTGTTGCTCGTTCTCCACAGCCTCGCCAGCATAAAGGTGACGTGTGCGGGAAAAAGTTGTGAAGTACCACTGGGGTGTAGTGCCACCTCGTCAACAGTTTATAATTTACTTCCGCCATCTTGGAGGCTATGGAGGAGATGTGAGCTAGTAATAGAATGGAGTTTCGTTCAGCAGCTGAGAGTTCCTTGTGAAGGTCTTCCTCCCATTTACGGAGGAAGGCGGGTCCTTCCGAAGAGGCCAATGCTTGCAGGGATTGGTAAAAATAGGAGATGGGTCTTTCCACAGGTTTGTCTTCGGCAAGAGCCATTTCGATGGGAGTCAAGTCCGAGATGGAACGTAGAGGTTTTGGTAGTGAACGGACGAATGCTGCAAGTTGGCGGTAGCGCCAGTGGTCCAGGGGTGTTGTAGTAGCAGGAGGTACTAACGTGTACAGGGGAGCAATACTCATGGAGGTAGTTACATGGTGCAAAAAAGTGGCAGAGCCGAGTTCCCAAATCTGAGTATTGGGACCCGTGTTCCCTGGTGGGAAGTAGTTGTGACCCCGTAAAGGCATAAGTGGTGAGTTGTACTTCCAATCCTGCTTGAAGCATAAAGAGTCCCATGCCATTAGGGTAGAGCAAGTAAGCGGTGATGTGGTCGGGGCCAGAGTCCTATGCTTTCTGGGTATCCAGAGTTGTGAAAAGAGGTCTGTCCCACTGAGTGTTATTTCCAAAGTCACCCACAACTTAGTGGCTTTGTGATACTTCCAGTCAGAAATTCTATTCAACACAATTGCTAAGAAATACTTCTTAAGGTCTGGCAGTGCCAAACCACCTTCCCTTTTTGGTCTGGTAAGGAGGGACCTGGCAAGTCTGGGACGCCTTCTGTTCCATATATATCTGCCAATAAGAGACCTGACTAAAGTATAAAAACCTACAGGGATTTTAAAGGGGATCATTTGCAGCAAGAACAGTAACCTAGGTAGGACATTCATCTTGACAACACTGATTTTTCCCAACCAGGAATGGGCAACCGTAGACCACCTTTGTAAGTCTGATCTGATTGTGTTCAATAGGGGCAATAAGTTGGCGCGGAACAGGGAAGCCGGGTTGGTGGTGAGATAAATTCCTAGGTACTTCATCTTGCGTGTCTGCCACGCAAAAGGAAAGGACCGTGTCAAATGAGACACGAGGGTACTCGGAACAGAGATATTTAGGATTTCGGATTTTGACATATTAATTTTAAAATTAGAGACGTCACTGTACGCAGAAAATGCCGACATAAGGTTAGGAAGAGATATTAAAGGTTGCCGTATGTAGAACAGGATGTCATCTGCATATGCGGCATATTTATGTTCAAGACCACCCACCGTGATCCCATGAATAGAGGGATTGTTTCTAACTCTGGAGAGAAAGGGTTCTAAGGATAGGGCAAATAATATGGGCGACAAAGGGCAGCCTTGACGGGTGCCATTGTATAACGTGAAGGGGGCACTCAAAGTACCATTGATGCGTAATTGGGCTGTGGGGGAGTTATAGAGGGCAGAGATTTGACTTCGGAAGGATTCGCTGATGCCGAGGTGGGTCAGCGTCTCCATTAGATACTCCCAGTCCACCCTATCGAACGCCTTTTCAGCGTCTGTCGACAGCAGGAGGGTGGGCTGGGAGGATCCACGTGCGTATGACATCAGGGACAGGGTACGGAGGGAGTTATCACGAGCTTCCCTACCGGGGATGAAGCCCGTCTGGTCACACGAGATCCACTGTGGGAGGAGGGGGAGGAGCCTATTTGCAATTGCTTTGGCATACAGTTTGGCGTCAATGTTTAGCAGGGAGATGGGGCGATAGCTCCCGCAAACACTGGGGTCCTTTCCAGGTTTGGGTATCACCGTAATGTGGGCGTGAAGGGTCTCAGACCAGAAGGAACCACCATCAGGTATAGCATTGGCATAGCATGTTAGGTGCGGTAGTAGAACCTCAGCGAAGGAACGATAATGGGCATAAAGATCCTTAAGACAGGGCGGGATCCGAATTCCAAGATAGGAAATTGTGGTCTTTTCCCAATGAAATGGGAAGGACTCCTGACAGTGGGTGACCTCCTGTAATGGAAGGGTGACATTCAGGGCCTGGGACTTTGTGTAGTTAATTTTCAGGTTTGAGATTACCCCAAAGGCTTCCAAATCTTCCAAGAGCGATGTGAGGGAAGTACGCGGCGAAGCGAGAGAGAGCAGGATGTCGTCCGCGAAGGCGGCCACCTTAAATTCCCTGCCCCCAACCATCAGTCCCTTAACATCCGCGTTTTCTCTAAGTTTGTTTAAAAGGGGTTCTAGGGAGAGGATGTAGATCAGGGGGGAAAGGGGGCAGCCCTGGCGAGTGCCATTGTTGATGGGGAAGGCGTTCGACAGGTGGCCGTTAACTCTCACCGCCGCCATGGGCCCAGCGTATAAGGCCATTATGGAGGTGAGCATGCGGTCTTCCAGGCCTATGCCTTTTAGGACTTCTCGCATATAATCCCAGGCCACCCTGTCAAACGCCTTCTCCGCATCAAGCGAAAGTAGGAATCCCGGGGTTTTAGTTGAGGTGAGCCAATGATGTAGGTTAAGGGTTCGTATGGTATTGTCACAGGCCTCTCGACCCGGAACAAAGCCCACTTGGTCCCTGGATATAAGACCAGGGATCAGAGGTGTCAACCTGTTGGCAAGTATTTTGGAATAGATTTTTATGTCCACATTAAGGAGTGAGATTGGCCTATAATTGGCTACCTGAAGGGGATCTTTCCCTTCCTTGGGAATTACGGTGATGTGCGCCTCTAGCAATCTGGTTGGTCGGTCTCGCGGGTTGGCCAGGGCATTAAACATCTGTAGGAGATTGGGAGACAGGACATCCGCAAAGGATTTGTAATACTGGAGAGTGTACCCATCGGGGCCCGGACTTTTGCCTAGCTTCATTTGTTTCAGGACTGTCTCTAGCTCTCCTAGCGAGAATTGCCCCTCTAGGGACTGTGCCTGCTGGGAAGACAGAGGTGTGGGGCCATACTGAGAAAGAAAATCCGCAATGAGTGCTTGACGTGTGTCACCCGAGATTCGGGGCGGCTGCCTGGGGTGAAGGTTGTAGAGCTTACTGTAAAAAGATTCAAATTCTTTTGCGATATCCTCGCTCTTGGCCAGGAGGGTACCCCTGGGATCGCGTAAGGCGTGTATGGTGGACGAGAGTTTGGCCGTCTGAACTGATCGAGGTAAAAGGCGGCCGCTCTTGTTGCCCTGCTCATAAAACACCCTCTGGCCTAGGATATATCGTCTCTTTGTGCGTTTACCCAGTTCCTCAGCGAGAAGCAAGCGGGTCTGAATTAGATCCTGTAGGGTGTTCTGGGCTTGTGATTGTTTATGCGATAATTCCAATGATCTAAGCCTTGTGAGGAGGGAGTGTATTCTTTCCTGATGAAGTTTTTTGGCCTGAGAATTAAGAGTCAGCAATTCCCCCCTAATCACACACTTGTGGGCTTCCCATAGGGACAGTGGAGAGATGTCAGGACTAGCATTTTCCTGGAAGTATAGCTTAATACGTGTGCGAATGCGTTCCAGGATAATTGGGTCTTTCAAGCAGGAAGGGTTAAACCGCCAGACTTTGGACATGGGGCAGGTTTCTGGAAACAATAGTGTGACAGTAATGGGGTGGTGGTCTGAGAGGAACATCGGCTCGATGGAAGAGTGATGAAGGGCGGGGAGGTCAAACTGGGAAAGGAAGAACAGGTCGATTCTTGAGTATTTCTGGTGCGGGGCCGAGAAAAATGTGTAATCTTTGGTTGAGGGGTAAAGGGTGCGCCATGCATCATGAAGGTTCAGGGATTGTAATTGGGCTTTGATGTGACGTAATGCCTTATATGTAAGTATTGACGAGCCTGTGGAGGTATCTAGCATGGGGTTTAAAGGTACATTGAAGTCGCCACCCAGGAGGACTAGACCGCTCTTGAATGTGGCCAGGAGGGCACAAATCTTGCGGAGGAAAGAAACCTGATGTTCGTTAGGGCAATAGATGTTGGCCAGAGTAATTGGCTTTGATGCGTATGTTCCCTTAATAAAGATAAACCTTCCTTCTGGATCCACCAGGGAGTCCGTCAGAAGAAAATTGGCGTGTCTCGATATAAGAATCGATACCCCCTTGGATTTGGACACCGGGTTGGTGGCATGAAGGGCAGAGCGGTATATGTGGTTAGAAAGTTTAGGGATGGCGTCAGATCGAAAATGAGTCTCCTGTAAAAAAATAAAGTGAGCCTTATGTTTGGTAAGCGAAGATAGGACCTGCGACCTTTTTTCTGGTACGTTAAGGCCTTTCGTGTTCAACGAGACACATTTCAGGGTCAGAGGGACAATTGTTCTAGGGGGGGTCTGCATTGTGGGGCGTTAGACAGATGCTGGAGAGAAAAACTGGCTATCGAGTATGATAGGGACTTACTCAAAGAATGAGTGCGAGGGTCACTCCCCCGGGGTGGGGGGGGAAGGGAGGGGAGGTAACACACAGGGAGAAGGATGGGTTAATGGGGGGGGGGGGGGAATAAGCGGAGGAGGAGGACAGGAAGAGATAGGAATAGGAAAAATAAAGATATACAAGTCTTAAAAAAAAAAAAAGGGGGGGAAGGAAGTATAAAGAAAAGGAAAGAGAAGTACCAGAGGTGGAAGTCGCTAGGCTATCCACCTGAATGGGTCAGGGGTAAGATCTGGGTTGTCAGCCACGTCTCTATGAGACCGCTGTGTGGGGGTAGTAGGGTGAACGACAACCACAGCCTAACTGTGAACCGGGGGTCTAAAAGAAGCACGTGGGGGAGCCCGCCTACCGCGGGGCCCCATATAGTGTAATGGGGAGCCTACCGTATGGAAGAAGCAACAGATGAAATGGGGGTTAAGTGCATAGTAACAATACCTTAATCAACCTAACAAAACATAACATAGCAAGTTCCAATATTCGAATTCAGGGCCAGCAAAGGCCCGCCGCGCTTTAGTCAAGTAGGACTCTGGGGAGAATTCAAGAGCAGACGACAACCTGTGAGGTAATCAGCGCGGATGACAACCTTTTCAAGCTAATCTTGGCATGGCGGTCTGAGGTAGGGAATGGTGGGGGGGCGAGGGCGGGGGAGTATAGTGGTTAGAAGGCTGGGACTGGGAGGGGGAGGGAGAGAGGAAGGGAGTAGGCACTAGGATCTGTGAAGGGATGGAATGAGAGGAGGCGGTGGAGGGGGAGAGGGTGGGGGGGAGGTGAGGGTGTGGGGGGGAAGAGGGGAGGGGGTGGGGGGGAAGAGGGGAGGGGTGGGGGGGGAAAAGGGGAGGGGGTGGGGGGAAAGAGGGAAGGGGGTGAGGGGGGCGGGGGGTGAAGAGGGAAGGGGGCGGGGGGGAGGAGGGGAGGGGATTGGAGGGGGATTGGAGGGGTTGGAGGGGGTGGGGAGGAAGAAGGAGGCAATAGGTAAAGTGGGGTGAAGGACAGGGGGAAGAGAGGAAAAAAAAAAGGGGGGGAGAAGGAAGGGAGGGGGACAGAGGGGGGGGTGAGGGGGGAAGGAGGGGAGGTGAGGGGGGAAGGAGAGGGGGTGGGGGGGAGGTGAAAGGAGGGGGGACAAGGGGAGTAGAGCCCGGGGGGTAAGGAGGGAAAGGGGAGGGTGCTAATGGGTGGGAGGACACCCAAAGTGGGTTGGGGATGATGCCCCGCGCCCCATCCGCGTGTCAGAGAGGGAGGGGGACCCACGGGCCCAGACCCGAGCGGCAGCCATCCATGGGAGCTCCGTCAACCCACTCCCCCGGCTCAAATTCGACAAGGGAGAGGGCTGGGAAGGAGCAAATGTGAACAGGGACTACAGGAAAACACTGGCAATGGGTGATAAAACTGCTGAAAAAATTAACATAAAGACAAATAAGTAAAAAACAAATAGGTAGCATATATACGTTGCCTGTGGGGACGTGAATATTGTCCCCGTTCAAATAAACGTCCCTGGAGAAGATGTTGTGCCCGAAATGAAGGCCGAGGTATAGGACCATGGACGGTTCCGCCTACCCGTTTCAGGAGACGAGTGACAGTCCCGATCAAACATCACCTGTAGAGCGGTCTGTCGGCCTTTCAGGAGAGAGTCTATGGTGCTGCATGAACGTGAGGCCACACACGAATCCCAGGTCTGGCTACCAGCACTCAGGCAGAACCTCCCGCCGGACGTAGTCGGTCTATGGGAAGAAAAAAAAAGGGGGGGGATCCTCCGGGTATCGGGACAGTTTGCCTACCGGCACTTAGCCTCAGAGCAAGCCATGAAAGATCCGCTCATGTGATGGAGTTCCGGGGCTGTGAGAGGGGAAGACAATAAAGTAGTACTCTGGGGAGAGTCACATCTCGGTTCAGTCCCCAGGGTGGAGCAAGACGTGGCCAAATCAAGGAAAGTCCAGCCGTGGATAGCGGTGCAGGAGGGGTTGAGATAAAATCCACGGGCGCCGCTGTGGGCCGGTCTCCGAGAGCTCGGGTGGCTCCCGTAGGTCACTGGAGGGGAAGCCGGGGAGGGGGAGCATCATCCGTGGGGTACAAGGGGACTGTAGTAAAGCGGGGGGGAGGAACACTCACAGGTTGCCGGTCTCCATCCTTCTCAAGCCGTCCAGACAGACAGTCAGTACCTCTCCCTACACACGCGGCGGTGAATGGCTACGTTGGCGTAGTTCCCGGCGTGAGGAGCGGGCATTCGGAGACATCGGTCCGGGTCTACGATGGCGCGGTCTCTGAAGCGAGGCTTTCGGTGAGGGGTTGAGGGAGACAGGGAGCCAAGGTTCTGTCGGAAAGTAGAGCGCGTACCATTCAGGTAATTCAACGTTGGGCAAATCGAGTTGTTCACAGAACGCCAGAAGGTCTTCCGGGGTGCGGAGTAGGGCCGAGCGCCCCCTTGCGGATGCGGACAGAGCGAACGGGAATTTCCAGCGATACTGAATGTTTCTCGATCGTAACGCCTCCAGCAATGGTCGTAGTGCTCTCCTATTCCGGAGAGTGATCTGTGAGAGATCTTGGAATAGTTTAACCTCCGTGCCATTAAAGAGAATGCGTCCCCTTTCCCTCGCCTTACGCAGAATCTCTTCCTTAAGGGGAAAATTGACAATACAGCAAATGATGTCTCTGGGGGGCTCGTTGTCTCGGGGTAGGGGACGGAGAGCGCGGTGGGCCCTTTCCATGTCAATGGGGGAATCCGCCGGGCGTTCCATCAGGTCATTGAAGATCGCGGTAATGGTTTGTTGCACAGCATTAGGGTCTACCGTTTCGGGGATCCCTCGTACCCTAATGTTGTGCCTCCGTCCCCTGTTATCCAAGTCCTCCACGTGCCTATGGAGCTCAAAGACTTGGGCCAATTGGGAGTCATATGTAGACTGTACCTGGCGAATGGCCGCCGCGTGTGTCAGAGTCGTCTGCTCCACGTCGTCGATCCGGTGTACGACCGCGAGCAGCTCGGTCTTCAAATCTGCTATGGCTGCCGTCACTGCGTTTTTTATGTCCGAGGCCACCTTCTCCAAGTCGAATAGGCTGGGAGGGAGTGCCCCACTAGGGCTCGGTGTTGTTGCTCCTGGCATGATGGTGGATGGCTGCCCGTCAGGCGAGGCCGCGGCTTGGGCCTGTAATGGTGCGTGTGCCTGTGATGGCGCGGAGGCCTGAAGTTTTTGCGACCGGAATAAGTCCGGTATGTTCCTCCCCAAGTGAGACTGGAGATCCTTGGGGGTGCGAGATGTGGAAGAGCTTCTAGTGTTCCTGTGCATAGCAGAAAATAAAACGGTAGGCTCCCGTTTAAGTAGAAAAAACACCCCGGTCACACAGGAGCTCTCAGTTTAGGCATCCATCTCGGTCCCCGTCCAGGCCACGCACCCATCGTTACATTTTTTATGTAATTTTTGATATTCAATAAAGTATAGTCTTTTTCTATTGAAGCCACATGTGTCTATGAAGCAGCTACTCTGTACTCCGGGCAATAGTTACTGTGATTTTATCAGGGGTTATTTTTCTATTGCTTATTATTTAGGCTGCAGTGACCACACCTATTTAGGTGGGTTGGCATGATTTTTGGAGATTATCTAACATTTTTTATGTCCTTTGCTGTACCACTGAATCAAATTTTTTTTTCATACTTTACCCAGTTTAGCAAACTTAAGCCGGTTATGGATGGTTCGAATCTCGGCTGGCTCAGCAGGAACTGGCTGATATTCTAACCGTGCATGGGCAGGTTGAATGTACCAAGTTGAAAGATCGATACAACCAGTCTGTCGGATTTACTTGCGATTATCGCTAGCGGTTGCTATAGCCGCTAGCATTAATTACTGTCTTCTCCCAATGGGTATGGCTTCCCCCACCTATCCCCGCCCACCGCTGGGAAAAGACAATTGCTCAGCAAGAGGGATTCCCCTGTCAGCACTGTCAGTGTTGATGGGGGAATTGTGTGAATTTCTTTCCTGCACCCCGTGGTATGTCCTGCCTAACTTTACTTTATACACAACAAAGGGATGATTGCACAATTAGTGCTTATATGTTCCTTATTGCATATGTTAACCCTTGAAAGCACTGACCCTTAATTAGGTCATTTTAGGCATCATAATGTAATAACAGCCATCAACTTTTTTTAACTTAAAGATAGATGCTTGTTGCAGTTCACAATATTTTTTATTTTACATATTAATATTAATGTCCTATGTGCGTTTATAATCCCTTTTATTTAATTTTGTAAATCTGACCATGAACAAGCTAATCAAACTGTCTACTCGCTGTCACATATTTCATTGCATTTGGCAGCCAGATGATGTAAAACTTTATGATCCCAGAATGATTATGGTTCCTGGTGTCTTATGACATGGAAAAGAACACATCTTGGTTCCAAAATTCCTCTACAATTCCTGAGTGGATTACCCACAGACACTTAGAAAACCCTTTGACACTCCACTGTAAGGACCCGTGTTATGAATACTGTCAAAGACGTTCATAACATCCATAAGGAAAGCATGACCAAAACTATAAAAATTCTAATAATAATAATTAGCAGCACAAAAAAATATTAACTGATATAAGAGTATTAAAACCAACAGAAATTCCCTGGCAGAGCCTTTACTAGGTATAGCACCTTACAGGAGCAGGCATCCAACAGGGATCAAAACAGATAAAGTAAAAATGCTTTTCTACAGCACCTGAAATTAACATTTCTCTGCAGAATTTAAAATAATAATATACCGTATATACTCGAGTATAAGCCGAGTTTTTCAGCACATTTTTTTGTGCTGAAAATGCCCCCCTCGGCTTATTCTCGAGTCACCTTTTTACGCCTGTTCTCCCTGATTTGGGGACCCGGTACCAGCCGCCGGCTGTAGGTCCCCTGGTCCCCAAACTTGGCACACATGTAGCCTCACTCTTCCTCTGTAAGTGTGCAAAGTTCGTTGTCCGGGGGACCTACGGCCGGGGAGCACCGATTTTTCAAACCCGGGCACCCCTTCCATAGACTCCCATGTTAAACGGTAATTTCTATGGTGATTTGGGGACCTGGTACCGGCCGATCATAGGTTCCCTGGACCCGAAACTTGGCACACATGTAGCCCCATTTCTCCTCTATACGTGTGCAAAGTTTGGGGGACCTATGGCTGGGGAGCACCGATTTTTCAAAGCCGGGCACCCCTTCCATAGACTCCCATGTTAAATGTCAGTCTAGTCATGGACACAGTGAGGCATGGACACAGTGAGGCATGGACACAGTGAGGCATGCACATGGACACAGTGAGGCATGGGCACAGTGAGGCATGCACATGGACACAGTGAGGCACAGGGAGGCATGCAGATAGACACCCTAGGCTTATACTCGAGTCAATAAGTTTTCCCTTTTTTTGTGGAAAAATTAGGTGCCTCGGCTTATATTTGAGTCGGCTTATACTCGAGTATATACGGTATTCAACTTAATAGGTAATCAGCTAAATGATCAAATAGGGACCAACTGTAACTGGCAGTTTACTAAACAGATGCAAAGTAAGACCTCAGTCACACAGGGCAGAAAATACAGTACGGCTGTGCAGGGCCATGGTTTCCTGAACAAGGGTGCACAGGTGTTCTGTGCAGAAAGTTCCTTTCCAGTCTATAGGGACACAGTGGCTGCATGGACACAGCTGCTATGTCCCCAAATGACATCCTTGTGTGTGGGTCTGTGTCCCTGAATGCACGCAGGGTGAGTTCAGGGACAAGAACCCGCATGCACCCACAGAGCTCATATTAGGACACAGTGGCTGTGTCCATGCAGCCAATGTGTCTAAATAGACTTCAATGGTACTTTCTGTATGTGGATGCACAGAACACCTGTACATCCCTGTTTAGAAAAACACGGCCCTGCACGTGCATATGGTATTGTACAATTTGTGGGAACAAATCCTTAGAAGCAATAATGAAAAAGAGGTTCAGGATGACAGAAACATGCATACACTGCAGAATAAAGAAAGTTGTTCAGGTATATGAAAGCTGCACATATCCAAACTGTTCACAACAATGTCTCTGACTCAATCAGGATAACATGTGGCTGCTTAGTATAGTCTCTATAAGACTCCATAGCAACAGAGTCAAGCTCACTAGCACTGCTTCAGTGAAACAGTTCAAATCCTTATAAACAGCATCCCTCACTGTGAAGTCCAGGGCTGCTCTGGTAACACAACGTGAACATCTAGAGCAACCCCAGTTGAACTAGTGTACACTGGTAGCAATAAGGGAGGGGCTCCCACAGTTGCTGGGTCTCCTGAAGAAGCTTCATTCTATTAGTCTCCAGCCCAGCTGCACACAAGTCTGCTCTGACAGTGGAGGGCCTCTTAACTAGTTGCAGATCACTTGCCCAGCTACCTCTGTCTCATCAGGCATGGCCTCTCTGAACTGCTGGTAGAGAGAATCTTAGAATTGTATAATCCCTGGGCATATCCAGGAACCTATGGTGTTGGGGAAAATAGACCTAAAGAGGCCTGCACCTGCATCTCAGCATAGTGAGTAAATGGGAACTTTGCTACAAATGTACAGTGCCTTGAAAAAGTTTTCATAAACCTTGAAATTTTCCAAATTTTGTCATGTTGCAACCAAAAACATGAATGTATTTTATTGGGGTTTTATGTAATAGACCAACACAAAGTGGCACATAATTGTGAAGTGGAAGGGAAATGTACTGGTGTGGTGTAATCTCAGTATAAATATAGCTGTTCTGTGAAGCCCTCAGAGGTTTTCTAGAGAACCTTAGTGAACAAACAGCATCATGAAGGCCAAGGAACACACCAGACAGGTCAGGGATACAGTTGTGGAGAAGTTTAAAGCAGGGTTAGGTTATAAACAATATCCCAATCTTTGAACATCTCACAGCCCACTGTTCAATCCATCATTCGGAAGGGGAAAGAGTATGGTACAGCTGCGAACTTACCAAGACATGTCCGTCCACCCAAACTGACAGGCCGGGCAGGGAGAGCATTAATCAGAGAAGCAGCCAGGAGGCCCATGGTAACTCTGGAGGAGCTGCAGAGATTCACAGCTCAGGTGGGAGAATCTGTCCACAGGACAACTATTAGTCATGCACTCCACAAATCTGGACTTTATGGAAGAGTGGCAAGAAGAAAGCAATTGTTGAAAGAAAGCCATAAGAAGTCCTGTTTGCAGTTTGCAGGAAGCCATGTGGGGGACACAGCAAACATGTGGAAGAAGTTGCTCTTGTCAGGTGAGACCAAAATTTAACTTTTTGGCCTAGAAGCAAAACGTTATGTGTGGCAAAAAACTAACACTGGACATCACCCTGAACACACCATGCCCACCGTGAAACATGGTTGGGGCAGCATCATGTTGTGGGGATGCTTTTCTTTAGCAGGGACAGGGAAGCTGGTCAGAGTTGATGGGAAGATAGATGGAGCCAAAAACTTAGAAATTCTTGGAAGAAAACATGTTAGAGTCTGCAAAAGATTTGAGACTGGGGTGGAGGTTCACCTTCCAGCAAGACAACGATGCTAAATATTCAGCCAGAGATACAATGGAATGGTTTAGATCAAAGCATATTCATGTGTTAGAATGGCCCAGTCAAAGTCCAGACCTAGATCCAATTGAGAATCTGTGGCAAGACTTGAAAATTGCTGTTCAGACGCTCTCCATCCAATCTGACAGAGCTTGAGCTATTTTGCATAGAAGAATGGGCAAAAATGTCACTCTCTAGATGTGCAAAGCTGGTAGAGACATAACCAAAAAGACTTGCAGCTGTAATTGCAGCACAAGGTGGTCCTACAAAGTATTGATTTGAGGGGGGGGGGGTGAATACAAATGCACGCCACACTTTTCAGATTTGTATTTTATTTAAAAAAATGAAAATCATTTATCATTCTAATTCCACTTCACAATGATGTGCCACTCTGGGTTGACCTATAACAAAAAATCCCAATAAATTACATTTACGTTTTTGGTTGTAACATGACAAAATGTTGAAAATTTCAAGGGGTATGAATACTTTTTCAAGGCACTGTATATAGAATGACTATTACAAGCATTTTTGGTATACAATACTCTGCAAGTATGAGTATCGGCCTTATTGATAAAGCCTTGACTGGGGCTCGGAGTCAGAAGACAAGGCTATACTCTACAAATACTGCAAACTCTGTTCAATATTCAGTGAAAATGCTAAAGGCAAAGTGCAGTAACCCATTGCAAACAATTGAAAGTCCAGTGCATGATGGATTCTAATTGATCAATACACTGTTTATTTATTAAACATATGTCCACTGTATTACAAGTAACAGGTGCAAGAAAGGTAAATGTTAGGCTTGTGCAATTCATTTCGTAACGAATCGAAATTCGTCCGAATTTAGCAACTTTCGGACATTCGGAAGCATTCAAATTTCCGAACAAAGCAATTACGAATAAAACCAAATCCGAAATAAATTATACCGCAAAATAGCGAATACCCGAATGTCTTCGGCATAATTCGTTATGAAAAAAGTTACGAATGTACGAATCCATATGAAGCACAATAACACTCACTCTGCTCTCTGCTTCTCCCTCACCGTGCTGAACTCCCTCTCAAAATGGTGTACAGGGGCGGAGGCTATAGCTGCATGTAAAAAATGAAAGTAAAATATGAGATTTCTAATCCATTTGAAGCACAATAACACTCTGCTCTGCTCTCTACTTCGACCTCACCGTGCTGAACCCTCTCAAAATGGTGTACAGGGGCGGAGGCTATAGCCGCATGTTAAAAACGAAAGTAAAATACGAGATTTCGAATCGTTACAAATAACCGCTATGTATTTAGAAAAGTACAAATCCATTCGAAGCACATTAGGCATAATAGGCAGCGTCGTTGTGAGAGAGACACGGAAAATTACGAATCAACGAACCCAAAAAAAGTTACGAAAGTAGGAGTTGTGTCCAGAATCAACAAAAAACAACGTACCCTACCGAAAGTACGAATTATAAATCAACTAAAAATTCAACGAAAAATGACGCTTGCGAAAATAGGAATTAGTCCGAACACTAAAAATCCCGTCTAGCAAAATTACGAATCAACAGGACCGAAAAGAAACGAACCAAAACTAAACTAACTTTTCTGTTGTGCACAAGAAACGAACCGAAACTAAACAAATTTTTCCGTTGCACACAAGTCTAGTAAATGTTACTTTATTTGGTATATACCGTATGATCTTTAACCACTTCCTTACCCAACTATAGTCAAATGACGTCCACAGATGGGATCTCCCATCCTGGGTGGACGTCATATGACGTCCTGAGCTTTGTGGGGGGATATCTGAATGATGCCTGCAGCTAGAGGCATCATTCAGATATCCTTCTCTTCAGCAGGCAATTCTGCGCACGATAAGAAAGATCATAGCGGCAGTTCCACCACTTGATCGTTCTTATAGGCGGCGGGAGGGGATATTCCCCCTCCTGCCGCCATCCGGTGCTTCTCCGGTCTCTCCCGTGCCATCGGGGGCCAGGAGAAAGGATCGTCCGGCGCTGCTGTCTTGTCACATGACAAGCATAGAGATGACTGGTGACCAGATGGTCACCAGTCATCTCTATGACCGTCGGAGGCCCGGGCGCGATGTGATGACGTCACGCCCGGTTTCTCAGAAGTAAACAAAGCCGCGGTTGCGGCTAGTAAGCATGAGATCGGTGAAATTGTTTTCACGATCTCATGCTTTCCAGCCTGGAGGAGAAATGTGGGGTCTTATTGACCCCGCATCTCTCCATAAAGAGGACCTGTCACACACCATTCCTATTACAAGGGATGTTTAAATTCCTTGTAATAGGAATAAAAGTGATCAAAAAAAGTGTAAAAATAAAAAAAATTAAGTAAAAAAAAAAAATGTAATAAAAAAAAAATTAAAACTCCCCTGTCCCCGGTAGCTCGCGCTCAGAAGCGAACGCACACGCAAGTCCCGCCCACATATGTAAACGCCGTTCAAACCACACATGTGAGGTATCACCGCATGCGTTAAAACGCGTGCAACAATTCTAGCACTAGACCTCCTCTGTAACTCTAACCTGGTAACCTGTAAAAATCTTCAAAGCATCGCCTATGGAGATTTTTAAGAACCGAAGTTGTGCGCAATTTTAAAGCGTGACATGTTAGGTATCTATTTACTTGGCGTAATGTAATCTTTCATATTTTACAAAAAAATTGGGCTAACTTTACTGTTTTGTTATTTTTTAATTCATGAAACTGTTTTTTTCTTCCAAAAAACAGGCAATTGAAAAATTATTGCGCAAATACCGTGCAAGATAAAAAGTTGCAATGACCATCATTTTATTCCCTAGGGTGTCTGCTAAAAAAACATATATAATGTTTGGGGGTTCTGAGTAATTTTCTAGCAAAAGAATAATGATTTGTACATGTAGGAGAGAAGTGCCAGAATAGGCCCGGTATTGAGGTGGTTTAAAAAGCCCTGTATTGAAGTGGTTAAAAAGATTTTCTGACACACCTGGAAGATTCTTTAGCCAGTGTAGGTCTGCAAAAGATCACCAGTGGTGGGACTGGTAAGTATTATTGTTGTTCTTTTATAGGCTGGCTTATTTTTTTTGTTTTTTTATTTTTAATAACAACAAAATCTATTTAAATATAGGTTTTCTTTCCACAAATCTTGCCCAAACTATTTCAAATAGCAAAATTATTGAAATGCATAGCTATTGGCTCGTATTTTTTAGGCATTTTGTTTTTTTTAGAAATGCTTTAGTTAATGGGTTTTAAATGTAAAAAATTGATGTAAAATTGGCGTTTTAAATGTAAAAAATTTATGTAAAATAGATTTTACATATTTCCAATTCAGTCATTGAGACAATTTACAGAAGGCTTAAAGTAAAATGGAACCAAACCAAAACAAGTTTTAATTTTTCTCTGCTATTAGTGCAGTAAAAGACTGGGCAGTGTCAACTTCCAGCCTAGAAATGGGGACCACATGCAACGTCTCTGGAGCAAGGATGGATCAGGCATTAAGTTAGCATATGATATACCTACTTCTAATTAAACAAATCATCTGAGAAGGGTCTGGTTAATGCAATTTAAGAAGCTATCACTGACTGTGAGAAATCATTGCAGAAATTCAAAGCACTAAATTCTAGGACTTGTTATAAATATTTTTTCAAACATTAACTTAAACATTTATTCATGAAATGTATATAAAACATCAAACTATTTATAAGTATTTTAAGCTAGCCATACATTGAAAGACTAGAGAATTCGAAAACTGCTGTTTTATTGGTGTTTTCTCATATGACCAGTTTACGTGTAATTGACTCTTAACAGATATCTTCTGAGACATGCAGTGTGTCATTGCTATGCTCAAACAACTGTTCTAAAAAATATTAAAATTATAATTCTTAAGGCAGCTATTTCCAAGGTGTATGTATTTTTTTTCCCTTACTGAAGTTACCATACATGATTCTGTCTCTCTCTCTCTCTCTCTCTCTCTCTGCCTCTCTTTCTCTCTCCCTTTCCATCTCTCTTTGTCTCTCTTTCTCTCTCCCTTTCCATACTGATTAAAGTTCATACTTAAAAAGCCAAAGTAACTCATCATTGCATTAAAGTTAACACGCTAAAAATGTTAATGTTAAAGTATGTAGCCAAAACTTTCTGTAGGTTTGGATAGAGTAGGGAAGGGTTAAACCCCCTTCCAGTTTATTTTTTGCTGTATGAGTTCAGTTTGAGACATTTTTATTCACTAAGGCCCCTTTCACAAACACATGTCCGTTTTGACGGACTCTGCTTGCTCAGCAGGGATCGATCCGTTGATCCCCACTGAGCCGGCAGATGGCAGGTTGGTCTCTGCTCACTGTGCATGGACGAACCTGTCAGAGCTCCGCTCTCCTCTATGGGGGATCAGATGAAAACGGACCGCCTGTCTCTTTTCATCTGATCCGATCCGCCAGATGGATGGAAAATAGGGTTTCCACCTGTATGGATTAAGCGGAGCGGAGGGGATCGGATGTCAGTGGACACGTCACCGCTGACATCCGTCGCTCCATAGACCTGCATAATTATCTCATAGATGCAGCAGAAAGTTAGAGGAATTCTCCCAAAGTGAGGGTAATTTTCCACTTAGAGAGTTGTCCCTGGAACAAGTGTCCCCACTGGAATATTTACCTTTACCTTTTGTATCGATGACAACTATAACATTTTGGATTCCCCCTCACTCAATATGAAAATAGCCATATCAGATCATTATGTAATGTCACCTGAATTATACAGTGAACAAAACTACAGTATATTCCAAATGCAAAGATAATAATCCAGTATGTACTAAACATATGTCCCACATCCAGTGAGATGGTTGCTCAATGAAAGACCAACAGTAGAGTAGTCACATATAAAATGTGTCCACATCAGATCACTATTCAACAAATGAATGTACCTTGGTAATACTTAGCTGACAGGATACGAGGTTCTCGTAATGAGCATGGCCACCATGCTCCCATGGATCAAGGGGTCCCAATTCTTAACAATGGGACACCACCTTAACAACACAGGGCACATTTTAACTCAATGTCCCATTTCCAAGGTTTTTTATTTATTTCTGTTAAATTGTCCTTCTGACTTTATACTATGGCCTGCTATCGCTTACCTCTTATTTGTTTCTATTGCATTCTTCTTACTCTTTTACTCAGCCCTCTTATTCCCGATGCAATACTATCACTACTATCATGGCCTACTTATAGACTATAATGGCTGGCAAAGCTCTGTCTGCCAAGTATTTATTGGCTGTTCCTTGGCAGTGTGGGTAACTGCTATTGGAATCTATAACCGGTTGGGGATTTCTACAGTTTGGGCTGAAACAGAAGATGCACTTCTACAAAGAAGGAGTGAAAAATCAGAGAGCGAGATTGGAGTATGCTCACTGAGCATGTACAGATAAAGAGGTGCTCTTCTCTCTTTGAGCTATACAGTTTATACAGAATATAGGAAGAATAGCCCTGTGTACTGGAGAGGCAATCTAATTGGCATGGATACTGAGAAGAAAGTTGCATGTGTTGTGGGCATGATATAGAGGAAAGACCAATTGGTGTGCTGGTGTGGGGCCACACTGAACAGCAAGAAGAATCCCCCATGTGAAGCTTTAATACTATATAGGATAGAATAAGATAGGATAGGAAATATAGGTCAGGTCATTTGATAGCTATCTACAGTATCTATCTATCTACTAAACAAGAACAGAATGTAATGATGAAATGTACTTCCTGTCCTCCTCCACTTTATCTTATTATCTTAAGACAGATTACTTTGCTGCACAACATTTCCAAGCTGTTTAAACTCTCCGTTTTATGTATCGGCAAGAGTCATTGTATATTTTTCTAAGCTTGCGAATATGCTAAAAGATTAATTTACCTTTAGTTCCTTTGGAAATTGGAGCAGTTTAATATAAACATAAAATACTATATTATAACAGAATTATTAATAATGCGAAAATGTAATGTCATAAAAACTGCTCTGGGAAATCTCCTAACTGGCCCTTATTCAAGAAAGCAGGATGAATTTAACACCCACTATGTTACTTTCCAGATCATGACTTCTATCTTTCCTTATAGGTTTGAACTTTCCTAGGAGTAAATACATTGCTTGTGACCTTTTCAACCTGGAATTTATTTTTCACTGAGCTTGTGAAATTTAGAAAATGGTTATATGGAGGTGTGTAGAACAATCTGTCTCAGTTATCAATTGGGTAACAGAACTTTGGCTTAAGGGAAACATTTTAAGTTTTAGGGTCAAAAGAGAGTAGTGATTATGGTGTCTGGATTTACTTTTAAAGATACCTTGTTTTTTTTCTTCTCTCTGGTGAATGCTCTCTGGCTAGGTTTGTTTTGAGAAGATTTTCTCATTAAAATTTAAAAAAATACTTTCTTACTTCCTTATCCTGTCTGTGTGCTAATGCGTTTCACACAGTGTGAGATTACCTTCATTCTGTCATCAGTTCTCACCCCATGTTAGAGACAGTTTGACATTGTTTCTCCTGCAGCAGGTAATGATTATCGGATGTTGTCATAATTGACTTCACATTTATTGTAAGAGTTTCACAGTGCAAAATAAAAGAGGCTATAGTTTGCAATATGTAAACTAGTCATATGGGATTACCAGTCTGTATCTTCCTTGGCGGCTCATGTTTCAGTGATCAAATTGTCTGTCTTTGACAATGAATATGTGAAGATTATTTATGGTGCAATGTGTATAACCTGTAGATAACCATACAACAGCTAAGGTTACAAACAAAATAACATTTTGTCTGTCTAGAAGAGGAGTAAAAAATTACAAAAGTGAGTGGACAGAATTTCAAATCCTTTGACAGATAAGACAGATAATACAGTTTGCAAAATTGTATTTTATCCATGTGTGTAGCTGTGTCTGTATATTTGCAATATCTGTTTGCCTGTAGCTCAGCTTTATATACAACAATGTAAACATTGTCTCCCACTACTCTAATAATTCTCCTCTCATGGGATCCCACCAATTCGCATAGGTCATATTCTGCAGCCCTTGCAATCCTCTTTAACTTTATGATTTTTTCAGAGCAGAATACATTTTATTCTAGTCCTAAAAGTCATCTGGTTGGAAAAACAGCAGCTTTGTACTCAGAAACTTATTGTGGTTTTTAACACACAATATGGAATTTTGTGTTGCTATAAAGGTGTGTGCCAGAGATCCCGTATAAGCCCCTGTATTTAGGTTAGTGCTCTAAATACAAAACAGCAAAAAAGCACTTTGATAACTATCTCCAGACCTAGAAATTATTGAATGCTATGCAAGTACAATAGCAAGATGTCAACATGCGTTTGTTAGAGGTGTGGAATCAATCGGAAGTCATTGCTGCACATTTTCCAAGAATGCCCCAAGCTGGCCCACTTTTGGTCCCAAGTTACCAAGATCATTAAAAAATTAACAGGTTTAGAGCTCAGTAACAACACCCACAGCCTGCTTGTTACACCTTAGCCCCATCCTCAAAACAAGGTACCAAAAATCTCTACTAATACACTTACTCAATACAACAGTATTCCATAGTTAATAATGTCATTCCCATGAAGGACCTCACTCATCAATTAAAAACAGAATTGCTGACCTTCAGAATAGTGGCTCTACTCGATTCAGTGCTCTGGTGATTATACCTCAAATCTCTGGACCATCAGACCCTCCCCCACAGGACACCTAACTGTCCACGCGCCGACTCCAGGCGACTCTTGCAAAGGCTCTGGGTGGACAGCAACCCACCCCCCAGGCCTGCTGATTAGGCATCCCTATTTTTATTTTTTCTCCCAGTCATCCCAAATCAGACCCCCCCCCCCCCAACTCATTCCAGCATCAGTTTCCCACCCTTTTTAGCCTTTATATGTCCCATCTTCCTATAGAAAAATTTGGTTGGAGATCAATACTCACTATTAGTTACCACCATACTGGGTGTACAATATACCCGTGTGGTATCCCAATTTTTGCAGACTCACCAATTATAGGTGCGGTCTCTGTGCCTAAATACTATAGAGAGAGAAAAGTTACAGGGGAAGAATTACCACAGTGAAGAGACACAGGCGGACCATGCTGCTTAATAAGGGATACATTTTATTAGAAAAAGATGTTAATACAAAAAAGGGGCCAAGACCAAGTACCCACCACCAACACCAAGATCATGTTAAAAATAGACTACGTTGTCTGTTTAAGAGCAGCTGCATCACGCTCAGACCATGCATGCACACACCTTAACAAGGCAATTGTTAATAAGAGTAGGTAATAGTTGTGGATCAGATTTCTGATCTCAGAAGCATTTACCATACATAACAAAGTCCTTCCTGTCCCTAGGTTTGATTGGCCCTTGAAAAAAACAGAGTCCCCGATGAAACATGTTGGATTTGGCATCACGACAGACGCTCTATGCGTCGTGGATGACGTATCTCATCGTGCTTGTGCATGCGCAGTTGATTGTCTGAAGCCAGTGGCGATTATCTCAGCTGAGACAAGCGGACGGTGGCCCAGAGGACCTGACACTTATATAGTGCTGACAGTAAACTGCTCACTGGTGCCCCACGGACCCTGCTCAACAAACGGAATATACAGGACAGCAAATACAGCCCCCCGGACAGGAGAAAGATAGTACAGGACTGTGATTATATCACTCCATGAATGGTCGGGTGAGCGGACCTGCCGTATGTTACCTCTCAGCCAGTACTAGTCAGCTTCACAACAACGTCATTAAGCTATTGTTTTTCCAACAGTTAGACAACAATAATACATGCAATTCCACTCTGGGAAACTGTATATCTGTGCCTCTAGACTGGATACTAACTGTGGATTATAATCAACTCTCCACACTGACAGCTATGCTCTGCCACAAACCCAATGAAAGCTGTCTCTGTGGGATTAGCAACCTGAAACCACCCCTCAACAGGGGCCTTTTTTTGGAAAAAAAAAAGGTTTCCAATCAAACCTAGTGACTAGGGTGACCACATTTCCAAACTGCCATTCAGGGACCCCCCCCACTCCCTTCCCCAAAAAAAGATGATTTCAAAACTCTTGCCGACAAAGATTTTAGAGCAGAGGTCCCCAACCTTTGGACCGAGGGGGGGTTAGGTTGGGGGATGGAAGAATGTAGTCTTGGGGTTGATGGTAAATTTAACCTTGGGTGATTTGTCAGGCGAATGGCTGATGTTAGCACTTAAATTATCCCGACACCATGCTTGATATGGTGTCAGGATGATCACATCACATTATTTCTATTACTACATCGTAATAAATAATGAAATAGTTAAACTCACCATAATACCGAATCAGTGGGAACCCTGAGCTGGTCACTTGCCACCAGATGCAGCGTGCCATCGTCGCCTGCCACCAGATGCAGCGTGCCACCGTCACCTGCCACCAGGTACAGCGTGCCACCGTCGCCTGCCACCAGATGCATTTTGTCACTTGCCACCATCGCTTGCCACCAGATGCAGCTTGTCACTTGCCACCTTCACTTGCCACTAGACGCAGCGTGTCACTTGCCACCGTCGACTGCCACCAGATGCAGCGTGTCACTTGCCACTGTCGCCTGCCACCAGATGCAGTGTGTATCTTGCCACCGTCACCTGCTGCCAGATGCAGTGTGTCTCTTGCCACCAGATGCAGCTTGTCACGGTCACTTGCCACAAGATGCAGCTTGACACTTGTAACCGTCACATGCCACCAGATGCAGTGTTTCTTTCCATCCGCAGTCTGCCCACTGTGCAGCATCACTTGCCACCTGCAGCCCGCCCACTGTGCAGTGTCACTTGCCACCTGCAGCCTGCCCACTGTGCAGTGTCACTTGATCCCACAGTCTGCCATCAGTCTAACACACTAGTGCCCCGAACCTCCCAGGGAAGATGAACACCCCCCGGCAGCGGCGGCTCCTCCCAGTGGCAGTGTACCACGGGGTTGGGGAGTCCCTTGCTTTAAAGCATGCTGGAGGCCGGAGATGATAGAGGAGGTTTGTGCCAGCAGACGTCCATGGTGGAGGCAGAGTTGGCCCAGAGATAATAGAGGAGGTGGGTGGGTGCCAGAGTCTGTGGTGGAGGCGGAGCCGGCCCAGAGATGATAGATGGAGTAGATATCCGTGGTGGAGGTAGAGCCGGCCGTGTGGAGAGCACTAAGTTCGGAGGAGGAGGAAGTTAACTCCTCCTCCGCTTTTAATGCAGGGAGTCGCGGCCATGACATCACCGGCTGTAAGACGCTAGGCAGCACTAGCAACCAGTGGCTTGGCCAGTAGAAGAGTCTCTCAGGGGATGGTGGAGGCGGACCAAGTGCCAGCGCTATGGCAGGGTCAGCTTCATTCCGGGACCCTGTATTGTCCCGGAAAGAAGGTGCACAGGACCAGGGACAGACCTGCCAATTGCAGGAATGTCCCGGCCAATTCAGGACACGTGGTCACCCTACTAGTGACAGGATGGACTTTGTTATGTATGGTATATGCTACTGAGATCAGAAATCTGATCCACAAATATTACCTACTCTTATAGCCTTGTTAAGGTGTCTGGTCTGAGCTTGATGCAGCTGCTCTTAAACAGACAACGTTGTCTATTTTTAACATGACCTTGGTGTTGGTGGTGGGTACTTGGTCTTGGCCCCTTTTTTGTATTAACATATTTTTCTAATAAAATGTATCCCTTATTAAGCAGCATGGTCCGCCTGTGTCTCTTCACTGTGGGAATTCTTCCCCTGTAACTTTTCTGTCCAATCTTCCTACCCTATTTTTCTAATCCATCCTTCTGCCTCACCCTAATTTCATCCTCTTCACTCAGTTCAGAATAATCAACTGCCATATTGTACAGTTGTATGAACTGAACAAATGTCCCTGGGGTGGGTCATTTAAACTACATAAACATAAATAAAAACATTTTAAATAAAACATTTTTTAAATAAATAACCCCTAGAAGGTTACATTTAATAAAAATTAAATAACTTGTTTTATAAGGTTTGGAAATCATCCAGATTTTAAAATAGTATAATGAGTTTTTTTTACAATCAGGATTTCAGTTCAACCTGTCATATGTACCCCCAGGGTACCCGCGCCATATGTCAGGGGCCCCCTATTTTATTGAGAGGCTTAAAAACACTTAATTTCCTTTTAATTATACAACATTTCTGTTTTATCCAACTTGTGAGAAGCTCGGAAGCAGACAAAACCACTGTTTTTTAAAACAAAAGCTTTCTTGAAGGATACTAAGCACACACTACAATTACTCCAAGAATTGGATATAGAAGTGGACGCAGTGATGGTAACGGCAGATGTATCCTCACTTTATTATAAATATAGATCATGAAGGAGTGATTAAAGCAGTTAGTTGGGCAGTCAAAAAATATAAGGGTTATACTAAGAAGCAGAGAAAATTTATTCCAAAAAGTTTAAAGTTTTGTTTGGAGCACAATTATTTTTGATATCAGGGGACTTATTATTTGCGGGTCAAAGGAGTTGCCACGGGGGCAAAATTTGCACCCAGTGTAGAAAATTTATATATATCTAAATGGGAGGAGGAGAGCATAATATTTCATCAAAATTAAAATATATTTTTATACAAACACGTTATTGATTTAATTATCATTTGGAAGAAAGGAATGGAAGAATTAACCACCTAGTTAATCTCAATATAAATGATAGAAACATAATATTAACTTGTGAAACTAGCATTACCAATATACATTTTCTGGATTTAGCAATTGAAAAAAGAATAATAGTCTGGTAACAAAAACTTTCTTTAAGGAAACAGACCGAAATTCATATATACCAACTAATAGTTGCCATCACAGAACATGGCTCTATAATATACCTAGGGGCCAGTACATGAAGATCAAAAGAAATTGTACTGAAGAAGGAGATTTTCACATTCAATCGGAGAAATAAACCAATGTGTTCTTAGATAAATGCTATAAAAAAGAGTTTCTACAAAGAGAAAGGTCTAAAGTACAGAACACACAAGAAGAAAAATTAATAAAGGATAAAGCTACACAAGAAGTAATTGAAATGGGAATGATGGGTAGTACTGTTGTCTTCAATTACAATATCCAATACAATTAAGAAAATCATCAGTAAACACTGGCAAATATTGAAGCAAGATAAACACATAGGTTCTTCCATCCCTGATAAACTGATAAGCCAAAATATATATATATATAAAAAGCCCCCAACCTCAGAGACCTGGTAGTTAAATATGTAGTTGATCCACCGATACACAAAAAAACAATGTTCTGGGACACAAAAGGTTTTTATGGCTGTTGCAGATGCCATTGTTGTACAAAAGTTCGGAATAATATTAGGAAAAGGAAAGAGTTCATTAATCCCCTAAACCAAAAATCATATGCTATTATCGACTTTATATCTTGCGACACTAAGGGGGTTGTATATGCCCTAAAATACCCATCTGATATGGTTTATATAGGCAGAACAAAAAGGCATTTAACCACTTAATTAGTGGCGTATACTAAAATGACATCCGCAGTTAAGCTCTCCCATCCTGGGCGAGCGTCATATGATGTCCTCCGTTTCCCGCCGCTACTGCGGGACCCCGGGACAATCCTATGGACACAGCCCCTCCCCGATCAGGGTAAAGAGCCAATGAAATTAGCTCTTTACCACGTGACTGGCTGTTTCCAATCACAGCTGGTCACTATGCAGATCAGCGTGCACGCCGCTCGTGGGCGCCCTCGGGAGCATGCAGCACAGCAGTCGGGGTTGAGGCTTTTTCCTCAGACAAAGCCCAGCCCCAATCAGGGTAAAGAGCCAATGAAATTGGCTCTTTACCACATGACCAGCTGTGTCCAATCACAGCCGGTTAGAAATGTAAACAAACTATGAGTAACGGCTGTTACATTACTGTGATAATACTGTGCCCAGATTGCCCCCTGTGAATAAAGAGGATCTGTCATCATTCCATCAGAGTACCTATCTGAGCTCATCAGAGTACCTGTCATCCATCCATCCCATCAGAGTACGTATCATCCATCCATCCCATCTGAGTACCTGTCATACATCCCATCTGATTACCTGTCTGAGCTCATCAGAGTACCTGTCATCCATCCATTCTATTGGTATGTACAGTAAATGTTATGTGTTAGAAATATGAAGTGCCTTCAACAATGTGATAGTTTGGCAGGAATTTATGTGTGTAATTTATGCTCCTAGAACACCTAGACGTGCTACTTGGATGTTGGACCTCTGTATGTGGCCAGGCTGTGTAAAAGTCTCATGCCTCGTACACACGACCGTTTTTCCCAGAAGAAAAACTGCCATGACAGCTTTTCGCCAGGAAAAACGGCCGTGTGTATGCTCCATGGCAGTTTTCCCAACGAGAAAACTGCGAGAAAAAAAAAAGAACTTGTTCTATATTTTCCTGCCAGGCTTCCCGGCAGTCTTTTTTCCGTCGTGAAAACCGTTGTGTGTATGCTTTCCCGAGGGGAAAAAAAACGCACATGCTCGTAAACAATTTGACGCATGCGCGGAAGCATAGAACGTAATTTTCTCGGCTCGTCATAGTCTTTTACGTCACCGCGTTCTTGGCAGTCAAAAGTTTACTGGACTTTTGTGTGACTGTGTGTATGCAAGGCAGGCTTGACAGGAATCCCGTTGGGAAAACCATCAGTTTTTTTTCCTGACAGGAAAACTGGTCGTGTGTACAAGGCATCACACATGTGGCATCGCCATACTCAGGAGGAGTAGTAGAATGTATTTTGGGGTGTAATTTTTGCTATGTACATGCTATGTGTTGGAAATATCTTATAAATGGACAACTTTGTGTAAACAAAATGCTTTTTCATTTTGTTTCTATATTTTCCAAAAACCTCTGGAAAAAAAATAACACTTCAAAAGACTCATTATGCCTCATAGATTATACATTGGGGTGTTAGCTTTCCAAAATGGGGTAATTTTTGGGCGTTCCCACTGTCCTGGTGCTCCAGGGTCTTCAAAAGTGTAATAGGTGGTTGAGAAATGAGATGTGCAATTTATGCTCCTTGAATGCCTCAAGGTGCTACTCCAATGTTGGGCCTCTGTATGTGGCCAGGCTGTGTAAAGCCCTGTACACACGGCCGAGATTCTCGTCAGGAAAAAAACGTTGTTTTTCCTGACGAGAATCTTGACAAGAAACCTGTCCCGGCCGAGTGTACACACGTACGATTCAAAAGAACCGCCGTTCTTTTGAATGGCACGCATGCGGTGACGTCATCGACTACGACGAGCGTGCGCTCGTCACATCCGTTCTGCTAAAAGACTGAACTCACGTCAAGCCAGGTGGTCATTGTTCGCCTCCAGATTTGACTTTACAATTTCTTATTTACCAGGGCCAAAAAACATTAAAGCTGACACCTTGTCTCACAGCTTTTTATCAGAGTCTCCACCTCCGCTTCCTCCACAACCCATTTTCTCTGAGGATAGGATTTTGGCTTTCACCCAGACTGACATATCTGAGGCCTTGTTACCTGCACAGGCTGAAGCCCCTCCCTCCACTCCCTCTGGTATGCTTTTGTGCCCCTGGCTCTTCGTTTGCAGGTATTACAGCAGGTACATGCATCAAAACCTGCAGCACATCCGGGGTTTAGACAAACTTTTGAGGTTGGCTTATTAATCAAAAGTCCTTTTTTAGGCTTTTCCATCATTCATTTACAGGTAATGATTTAATTAATTTTTAATTAATTTCGATATTCCTTATCTTTTTTCATTTTCATATTTATTTTTTTCCCCTTTTTTCATTTTCTTCTTCATTGTTGCTGATACATGAGCCTTTGTATTATGATATAGTTTTTCCAGTCATTCAAATAAATTTTGTGCATATTTTTGTTCCTTATCTTTATTGTAATTGTGTTTCAAATATCATGTGTTTATATTCCCCTTTTTTCCGTTTTAGTATTTGCGCGACAAAAACTCCTGAAGAAGCCAAACTAAATGGCGAAACATGTAGAGAAATTTGTCTTTATGCCTATCTGAAACTGTATTTCATATGATGGTTTTATATTTTATATATTTTTCTACTCTTTATAATTAAAATATATTTTTTGATATATAATTGTGTGGTTTATGCACCTTAAAAGTCCCATTATTTCCAAATCCTTTTGTTGTTCTTACATTAAGGGATGTGGTGCCTATGAAATATAGGTGACAGGTATTTTTTCAAAATTCTCCGGCAAAAGAAGTAGTCCAGAGAGGACTGTCTCGCAGTCCTCTCTGTCTTGATAGAGAGTTATTTGGGGCCTGGAATTTCGGAGGCTCTAAAGTGATATTTGGGTGGGATAGAGCCTCCTGACCACTGGGAGTCAGCACACAGGGGGTTAAAGGCTTCAGGAAACAGCTAATAAAACAGGAAGTGGTGCAAGAGGTGTGTGGAAGGAGTATGGGGATTGCACCTGTGAAGATGAGCTGGGTGTCTGCTGGGAGCTTTTAAGCA
The DNA here is from genome assembly GCA_029206835.1 of Rana muscosa. NCBI lineage: Eukaryota > Metazoa > Chordata > Amphibia > Anura > Ranidae > Rana > Rana muscosa. The sequence continues at coordinate 64,975,355 of CM055122.1, read as the reverse complement.
AGGGCTCTGGAAGTTCTGGGGCGAAGACCCCTCTACAAAAACTGTATGTGCCTTTTCTTTCATTTGTTTTGTGCTGAAGACAAACAGGACTTTACTTTATGCTGGAGATAAGCGGACTTTGTTTTTATATTTTTCCTGTGTGCTGAATGAAGCTTTATTTTTGGTTTATTTACAAATAAAAGCCTTTTTTGTTCAAATTCAACGGTTTATGCACTTGGTCCCGTGGAGCTATAATCCTCAAAAGTTTACAACTGGTGTCTTGGATGCGGGAAAAGTGCATTTGCAGCTGCAAAAAACGTTTAAAACAAACTGACACTTAAAGAGACAGTGTGTTTATGGCATGTCTTGGGTGAAGTCAGCTCAGACATTTCAAACAGCAGACAAAGGCATGGAGGAGGTCATCAAGGCTTTGGCACAAGCCGCTGCGACCCAGCAACAAGCCACTGCGATCCAACAACAAGCCACTGCAACCCAACAACAAGCCACTGCGACCCAACAACAAGCCACTGCGACCCAACAACAAGCTTTAGCAGAGGCAAACCGTCGCCATGAGGAAAGGACACGGCTGCTAACCGCCCAGTTTACGGCCCAGCAGGAGTCCACTCAAGCACAGGTGGCTGCCTTGCAGGAGGCAGTACAGTGGCTGGCTCAGGGACGAGAGCAAGCGGTCGTTGCCGCTGGCAACCAAGTGTCCGTGAGAGCCACCCATTTTTTACAAAAGCTAACACCCAGTGATGACGTAGAGGCCTTTCCCACTACCTTTGAAAGGATAGCAGAGAGAGAGGGGTGGCCCCGTGACCAATGGGCTGGCATTATCTCCCCTTTCCTCACCGGTGACCCGCAAAAGGCTTGTTTGACCTCCCATCTGAGCACATCAGCGACTATGAGCGGCTGAAGGCAGAGATCCTAGCCTGCCTGGGAGTGACCACAGCCGCCCGGGCCCAGAGGGTACATCGCTGGTGGTACAAACCTGACCGACCACCTAGGTCCCAAATGCACAAACTAGTGCAGCTGGTGAAAAAATGGCTGCAGCCAGAAAAATTGTGGGGCCCACAAATGGTGGAACGGGTGGTGATGGACTGGTACCTGCGGTCCCTGCCAGATGACCTACAGCGCTGGGTAAGCCATGGAGACCCTGCAACTGCTGACCAGCTGGTTGAGTTGGTCGAAAGATATACCATGGTGGAGGACCTGCTTGGGCCTGCCAAGCATTGGGAACCAACACCAAGGGCAACCAGACCAGCCACAGCACCTAGGAGAGAAGCCCTGCCTTACATTGAAACCCGCAAACCTGCATCATCTTCCGCAGAACAGCGAATGTTGGTTCCTGTCCCTAGGATGGGGGACCTACAGTGTTGGCGATGTCGGTCCTGGGAGCATACCCGGGCACAGTGCCCACTGCAGGAGGAGCCTATGGACTGTGGGACTAGTCGGAGAAGCTCCTTCTATGTGCAAAGAGCGTGTGCCACTCATCTTGATCTGGCTGCAGGATGGTTCGAGTGTGACGTGTGGGTAAACCACCTTCCTGCCAGGGCTCTACTGGACTCCGGTAGCATGGTAACACTTGTACATGCCAGGGTGGTCGGGAGACTCGGCCCAGTAAATAAGACTCTACGGGTAGTGTGTATTCATGGGGACACCAGGGAGTACCCCCTGGTCCCGGTGACGGTTTCCTATGGCCATACCTCATTTACACAAGAGGTTGGGGTGGTAAAAAGTTTAATACATGACATCATAGTGGGGCAGGACTGTCCACTATTTCTCGAATTGTGGAACCAGGTACAGATGGGGCTGCCAGGAGAACTGGGGACACTGGGCCTGGAAGGGACAGAGTCTGAGGGGTCCGGGCCTGAAATCCCCACAACACACCCCTCTAATATGGAGTTACCCGTCACTGACAATGAAATTACAGAGAATGCTAATTTGGATGATAATGTTCCTGTTCCAGGTCTCAAAACCGAGTTGATCTCTGAGGGGGGAAGTTTTCCCATTACAAGTTATGCTGGGGGAGGATGATGAGGAGCTCTCTCCGGTTGAGGAGGATGAGGGGGAAACAACCTCGAGGCCAGTGCATCCAGACCTGGATGTATCCAGGGGTGCATTTGGCACCGCCCAATTACAGGATCCTACCTTGATCAATGCTCGAGAGCAGGTTTATGTTATTGATGGGGTCTTACAAATGCCAGGGGCAGGTCAGAAAATTCCTCATTTTGCGTTGAAGGGGGACTTGGTATATCGAGTAGCTGAGAGCCGAGGGGAAACTGTAGAGCAGTTGCTGGTTCCCCAACTATATAGGCGGATGCTCCTTGATCTAGCCCACAACGACACACTGGGAGGAAACCTGGGGGCAGAGAAAACAGAGGCCAGGATAACCGACCGGTTTTACTGGCCAGGAGCGAAGGCCGAGGTTAAAAGATATTGTGCATCTTGTCCCATTTGCCAGTTAACTGCCCCAGTGCCCCACTATAGAAACCCTCTAGTACCCTTGCCAATTATTGAGGTCCCATTCGAGCAGATCGCTATGGATCTGGTGGGACCACTGGTAAAGTCTACAAGGGGGCACCAATACATATTAGTCATCCTAGATTACGCAACTAGGTATCCAGAAGCAATCCCTTTGAGGAAAGCTTCCTCTAAGGCCATTGCCCGGGAGTTATTTCAAATGTTCTCACGAACTGGGTTCCCCAAAGAGATGCTGATGGACCAGGGCACCCCTTTTATGTCAAAGGTGATGGCGGACTTGTGCAAACTGTTTCAGATTAAGCAGTTGCGGACGTCCGTTTATCACCCGCAGACCGATGGCCTAGTCAAGAGGTTTAAGAAACTCTAAAGTCCATGTTGAAAAACGTGGTCCAGAAAGACGGGAAGGATTGGGATATGTTACTCCCTGCCTTGTTGTTTGCCATCCGGGAGGTTCCACAAGCATCCACGGGCTTCTCACCGTTTTAGCTAGTGTATGGACGAAGGCCCCGGGGGTTGCTCGATCTAGTAAAGGAAACGTGGGAAAGTGAGTCCTCACCGCATAAAACTGTGGTAGAGCATATCTCTCAAATGCGAGAGAGGGTGGCTAAGGTGATGCCACTGGTGAGGGAGCACATGCAGAAGGCTCAGGATGCCCAAAGAAGAGTATATAACCGGTCGGCTAAAATTAGACAGTTTCAAGTAGGAGACCGGGTGGCTGTTCTAATACCCACGGTGGAGAGCAAATTCTTGGACAAGTGGCAAGTCCCGTTTGAGGTAGTAGAGAAAGTAGGTGAGGTGAACTACAAGGTACACCAGCCAGGGAAAAGAAAACCCTACCAAATCTATCACGTAAATTTGTTGAAACCCTGGAGAGACAGAGAACAGGTATCCGCGGTGGTAAGGGTACAGTCAGGGGACCATGCAGGGATCGACCTGGTGCAGGTTGCTGCCACCCTAACTAGACCCCAAACCCAGCAAGCAAAAGAGTTTCTGCAAAGAAATAGAGTCATGTTTTCAGGATTGCCCGGTCTCACCAACGTCATCAAGCATGACATTGTAACCGAGCCCAATGTAAAAATCCAGTTAAAGCCTTACCTTATACCAGAAGCTCATAGGGTGGCAGTATCTGAAGAGGTTAAAAGAATGCTCGAACTTGAAATCATTGAAGAGTCACAGAGCGAGTGGTCGAGTCCAATCGTGTTGGTACCCAAACCCAACGGCACCCTCCGCTTCTGTGACGACTTCAGAAACCTTAATGAAGTCTCCAAGTTTGATGCATATCCCATGCCACGGGTAGATGAGCTAATTGAGAGGTTAGGTCCTGGCAGGTATATCACCACGCTGGACCTCACAAAAGGGTACTGGCAGATTCCCCTGACCAAGGAAGCCAGGGAGAAAACAGCCTTCTCTACCCCGGAAGGCCACTTCCAATACAAAAGGATGCCATTTGGTCTACACTCTGCCCCTGCCATGTTCCAAAGGGCCATGGACAAAACTTTGCGTCCACATCAACGGTACGCTTCCGTCTACTTAGATGACAGTCATCTTCAGCACTGATTGGGAGTCCCATCTTCCCCGGGTTCAGGCAGTTGTAGACTCCTTAAGAAGAGCAGGGTTCACCATCAATCCGGAAAAGTGTGCCATTGGGGTCGAGAAAGCCAAGTACCTAGGGTATATTGTGGGTAGGGGGTTGGTGAAGCCCCAAATGAGTAAGGTGGAAGCCATACAGGACTGGCCCCGTCCCCTAACCAAGAAGCAGGTCAGAGCGTTTTTGGGCATAGTTGGCTGTTATAGGAGGTTTGTTCCCAACTTCGCCACCATTGCTGCACCGCTGACTGACTTGACCAAGGGCAGAGAGTCAGTGATGATAAAGTGGAATGCCGAGGCCGAGAAAGCTTTTCAAAAACTTAAGACGGCATTGTGCCAGGATCTGGTGCTTGTAGCTCCGGATTTTGCAAAGGATTTTGTAGTTCAGACAGGCGCTTCAAGTGAGGGGTTGGGAGCAGTCCTGTCGCAGGAAATGAATGGGGAAGAGCACCCTGTCGTTTTTCTTAGTAGGAAGCTGATGGCAGCGGAGAAAAACTACGCTGTGGTAGAGCGGGAGTGTCTTGCCATCAAGTGGGCTTTGGACTCCCTACGATATTTCTTCCTTGGTCGGAGGTTTCGCTTGATGTCAGACCACGCTCCCCTTACCTGGATGAGGCAAAACAAGCACACCAATGCCAGGGTAACAAGGTGGTTCCTTTCTCTCCAGGAGTTCAATTTTGTGGTAGAGCACAAACCCTGGAGACAACATCAGAATGCCGATGCCCTCTCCCGAGTCCATTGTATGATGTTGAGTGGTGCCTCCAACACCTCCGCGTTGAGGCAGAGGGGGGGGTATGTACAGGACGCCAAGGTTGGGTTGTGGTCCTTTTAAGGAGTGGTGATGGTGTTCAGGAGGTCACCCAGAATGGGTGAGGAATTCCTGGCAAAAGAAGTAGTCCAGAGAGGACTGTCTCACAGTCCTCTTTGTCTTGATAGAGAGTTATTTGGGGCCTGGAATTTCGGAGGCTCTAAAGTGATATTTGGGTGGGATAGAGCCTCCACTCCTGACCACTGGGAGTCAGCACACAGGGGGTTAAAGGCTTCCAGGAAACAGCTCATAAAACAGGAAGTGGTGCAAGAGGTGTGTGGAAGGAGTATGGGGATTGCACCTGTGAAGATGAGCTGTGTGTCTGCTGGGAGCTTTTAAGGATTCAGCAAGGGCTCAGGAAGTTTTGGGACGAAGATCCCTCTACAAAAAACTGTATGTGCCTTTTCTTTAATTTGTTTTGTGCTGAAGACAAGCAGGACTTTATTTTATGCTGGAGATAAGCAGACTTTGTTTTTATATTTTTCCTGAGTGCTGAATGAAGCTTTATTTTTGGTTTATTTACAAATAAAAGCATTTTTTGTTCAAATTCAGCGATTTATGCACTTGGTCCCGTGGAGCTATAATCCCCAAAAGTTTACAATGCACATACCAAGAATTACACCCAAAAATACATTATGCTGAGCAAAGCGCAAACAAAAGATTACCTGTGGTTTTAGTAGCGCAGTTCTACACAGCAAGATAGCACTGGTCCATGCAGCAGGCAGGGACTTGGTCAGCAATGGCATACACAATTGTCCAGGCAGCAGGCAGGGATACTGTCCATAAACAGTCCAGGGTCAGTGCAGGCAGAGATAAATATTGGTCCTGGTAGTAGGCAGGAACATGTGGTGTGGTCAGTGCGACAGGCAGAAACATAATGGAAGTCCTACAGGCAGCAGGCAGAAGTAGGGCCTCGATCAGGACAGAATGGGGACAGGGGTAGAGGCTTCTCCCACCCAAATCTCTCTGAAGCCTCCGAGTCTCCAGACCCTAATCTAGGATGAGAAAACAAAAAAAATTGTTTTCTTCATCCAGAAAATCTTTTCTAGATCCCCTCACATATGTGAGACCCATGTGTTGAATCCCACTAGTCCAGTAGCAGGGTACAAGATCAGTCCATGAGGCAGGCAAAAACATGGTCAAACAGTCCAAGGTCAGTTCCAGATCAGGCAGAGGTATTACAGAATCGTTAGGCAGAAGCATGGTCGAATAACAGTCCAGGGTCAGTTCCAGATCAGGCAGAGGTATTACAGAATCGTTAGGCAGAAGCATGGTCGAATAACAGTCCAGGGTCAGTTCCAGATCAGGCAGAGGTATTACAGAATCGTTTGGCAGAAGCGTGGTCGAATAACAAGCCAGGGTCAGTTACAGAGCAGGCAGTGGCATAAGGGGTGTGAAGGTGTGTGAAGGCAGAAACTGAGGATTACGTTTACCATACTTCACTAATGTCAGGCTAGGAGCAGATAACAGGTAACAGTGCAGGTGTGCTGATTATGCAAAGAGTTCAAGAACAAGAGCACATACCATGAGCAGGTCTGCTGGGACTTGTAGTTCACCGCTGCAGATGAAGGTAGATGTTGGCTGGACCTTGTATTTCACCGCTGCAGATGAAGGTGGATGTTAGCTGGTGCTTGTAGTTCACCGCTGCAGGTGGATGTTGGCTGGTGCTTGTAGTTCACTGCTGCAGATGGAGGTTGGCTGGTGCTTGTAGTTCACCGCTGCAGATGAAGGTACTACAGTAGAATCAGGCAAAGCGTAGTCTAGGCAAGCTGGGTCATACACAGGTAGATTAGAGTCCAAACGGTACCGAATTAGAAGCGAGCAAGCAGGGTCAAACGAGCCGGGTCATACACAGAGCAGATATAAGCTGTATCAAACAGTGGCACACAAAGGTAACTCTATCACGAGCCCTGATTGGATGATGATACAGGTGATTTAAAGGTGAGCTGGCCAATCACTGTTCTTTCCCAGGCAAAGGCTGTTTCAGGTGAGTTGTGCTGGGTCCTAAAGGGATTCTAGTACTGACAGAACCCCCTCCCCTTTCTCGAGGGGTTGCTCCTGCACCCCCAGGCTTACTTGGATAATGAAGATGGAACTTCTTCTTAAGTCGGTCAGCATGAAGATCACGATCTGGGACCCAGGAACGATCCTCTGGGCCGAAACCTTTCCAATGAACGAGATATTGTAAGGAATTGCGTACTCGTCTGGAATTAAGAATAAATGCCACTTCATATTCCTGACTATCCAACACATCCACAGGTTTTGGTTAATTTACTTGGAGACTGGAATGAACAGGTTTCAACAATGAAACATGAAAGACATTTGGAATGCGCATGGATGGGGGAAGTTTTAATCTATAGGACACAGGATTAACAATCTCTGATATTTCATAGGGCCCAATTAATTTTGGGCCAAGTTTTTTAGATGGAACATGCAGGGACAGATTCCTAGATGATAGCCACACTTTGTCACCAACTTTATATCCTGGTTCCTTTGAGCGCCTCTTGTCAGCCATTTTCTTAAAAGCCTGCACAGAGCGAGAAATAGCACGATTAACATCAGATTTTGGAGAAATTTTCAATCGTGGTGTTGGCATCTGGAACATCAGAGGGTGGAAGATCAAAGGAGCACACACGAGGATGCAAACCGTAAACACAGAAGAAAGGAGAGGTCCCTGTAGATGAGCTGGCACAATTATTAAAGGCAAACTCTGCCCATGGAAGAATGTTGACCCACTCCACCTCATCATTGGCCATCAGACAACGTACCATCTTCTCTAGAGTCTGATTAGTCCTTTCTGTTTGGCCATTTGTCTCAGGATGATATGCTGAAGAATACGATAACTTAATCCCCAACTGAGAGCAAAGGGCCTTCCAAAACTGGGCTATAAACTGAGAGCCACGGTCTGAGACAATGTTAATTGGTGCCCCATGGAGCCTGAAAACATGTTTAATGAATAAAGATGCCAGTTCTTTAGCAGATGGCAGTTTCGGAAGCAGAACAAAGTGGGCCATCTTACTGAACCTGTCTACCACCACCCAGATCATGGAACATCCCTGGATCGGAGGCAAGTCAGTGATAAAGTCCATAGATAAATGGGTCCAGGGACAGGTAGTTATTGGTAGAGGACGTAGGAGACCGGGGGGCTTAGATGTTCTGCTCTTGCTTCTGGCACAAACTTCACAGGCCTGGACAAAGGCTAACACATCCTGCCTAATCGATGGCCACCAGAGGTTGCGAGAGATAATCTCAGGAAGAACACCTTAGAACAAGGGGTTATACAGTGTATCATAGAGGGGGGAATATTGGCAAAAAAAAACAAAAGGGGGATGCTGGCAGAGAGGCAGAGGGCCATCTGGGGAGGCAAAAAGGAAGTCAATTAAAGGGGAGACAAGAAAAATTGACAACAGATATATTGGAATATATTAAATATATATTCACAGAGAAATCCACAATCTTATACCTGGAAACAGCTTTAATGAAAATCAAGCATCAAATTGGAGACAAAGATGTCTCAAAATTTCCATGTGCTGTGTCCACTCTAAAAAGAAAAGACACATGGTGGAAAAAACTTTCAAAAGAATATTAGAATCTGCAAAAACAGGAAAAGCCCCATAAATCAGAGTCAAGAGGCCAATACCTGGTCAATTGAGATGAAAAATGAGATGCGTCCACAATAGAGAGGCATCGCAAACCGTTGAGGCATCAAAAAGAAACCAACCAATCGGTAATCTACAAGACAAATAAAAAATACCATAAGGTATAGACCTAAGACGCCATCAAGGGGATCCGGGGTAAAACCAAAAGAGAATAAATGAAGTACCTTTAACTCATATTGAGACAGTCCTCTCCTCAGGATATCGGCCATGCCACTGAAAAAACGCTACATGTCCTTATATATACCCTCCTCCACCATCCCATTGGATGCACAATGGCGCCAAATCAATGGGCGGAGCGGGCGGGTCATTACCGACGTCGGTTGCCGCCAGACGTCCAAACCGGAAGTAACGAATCTATCATCCGAAAACCAGAAATGACCAGCAAAGGCGCCAACCTGCTCGTCGGGACTGACAGGAAGTCGTCCCGATCAGCAGGATATGACGCACAGATGGACAGACCCGGAAAGGCAAAGATGACCAGAAAGTATAGAAAAGGAGGCCAGCTTCCTTTTAAATCAAAAACAAAATCGAAACAAAAAGGCCAGATTGAAATAAAGGGAAAAGGGCCTGGAAGTAGGGGAAACTTTAGTCGGACGGTGCCAACCCTGATTCACCAAAGAAGGATCAAGATAGACGCCCTGGGCACCCATATGATCACCTAACCCCTTAAAAGAGGCTACCTTTAGAAATGGTTGGCAAAATTACAAGAATTTGGTTAATGAAAAAACCTTAATAGAGAATAAGATATGAAAAAAAAAAAGGAAAATAAGTAAGTAAACATGAAAGGTAATGAAAAATATAAAGGAAAAATATGAAAAAAATGGGAATAAAGAATATAATAAAAAATTAGGTAAATGAATATATTCTTACTTTTGCTTGAGAGGAGCCTTTGGAGAATGAAAAATAGCCAAATCAGTCACTTTTACAAAGAAACAGACACAATTAATGTATAAACAAATAGTCAAAATGTTTAAATCAGAATCACTGGAAACAGCATGACTTAACATGACCCTAGAGAAAGGGCTTGAAACTGATGGACTCATTGAGCCTTGGATACAGGGTAGCTCTCAACTAATGTATCCATCTGGTCTCCCGCTGTAAGAGACTTTGATCCACGTCTCCACCTCTCTCATTTAGAGGTAAATACTCCAAAGCGAAAAATTTCATCTTTGATAAGTCAAAAGAGTGGAACAAGCCGCTATGTCTACTTATGGGGGTCTCCATTTTCTTTTTTGAATGAGAGATACATGATCTCTGATTCTGTGAAAGAAAGGCCTCTTTGTTTTCCCAACGTAGAAGGCATTACAGTCACACCTCATAAGGTAGACTATGCCAATCGATTGACAATTACTGAAGAAATTGGGTCTATAGATGGCTCCACTCGGAAGAAGTATTTCAGTGGAATCATATATAAACCTGCAAAATTCACAGTGACCACATGGGGCCGAACCCCTCCGACTTTCTCCACCCTTAGTTCGAAGGTGGCTATGGACCAATTGGTCTTTTAAGGACCTCGATTTTCTGTAGGTGATTTGAGGAAATGGCTTGATATATTTGGAAATAGTCTCATCTGTAGATAACAAAGGCCAGAATTTTTGGATAATCCTTCTTACTTTTTGATGCTCACCAGAAAATCTTGTAATTAAACGTACCTGCTGGTCAGTGGCTGCCACTTTCTTGGGATGTATTAAATCATTTCTGTTTTTGTTTTTGGCCCGTTTGTAGGCTTTTTTAAGAGTAGAACGACTGTAGCCTCTATTAATTCATCGGGATTGGAGGGCAGAGGCCTCTGTTTCAAAGTCAACATCTTGGCTGCAGTTCCTTCTAATTCTTAAATACTGGCTGTAGGGTATGCTCTGTACCAAAGTTTTTGGGTGAGAGCTTGTCGCATGCAGGATCGTATTGCCTGCGGAGGGCTTCCTATAAAGAGAAGAACCCAAAGTGCCATCAGAGTTCAAATAAATAGAAATGTCTAAGAAGTTAATCAAATTTTGATCGCAGGTCATTGTGAATTTAAGATTGTAGGAATTCACGGCCAGCAGTGACATAAAGGAGGATAATTCCTCGAAAGAGCCAGTCCATACAACAAAAATATCATCGATAAAGTGACGCCATATAAGAACCTTATCAAAAAAATCCTTAAATTTGTCCAAAGAGAAAATCTCCCGTTCCCACCCCCCCCCAGGTACAGATTGGCGTACGATGGGGCACACTTGGTCCCCATCGCAACACCCTGTACCTGGAGGTAGTGGGAATGGTCGAAAACAAAAATATTGTTAGTAAGGATAAATAACAACAATTCCAAAATGAACTTGTTATAAATCAAGGCTCCAGGTCCTCTTTCAGAGAGGAAGCCCTCCACAACCCCAATCCCCTGATTGTGGGGGATAGAGTTATAGAGGGCCTCCACATCAATAGCCACCAACCAAGATCCTGATGGTACACACAGGCCGTCCAAAGATCTCAGCAAGTCTGCGGTATCTTGAATATAAGAACTTAGAGAGCCAACATGTGGCCTCAAATAATTGTCTACCAGCTTGCTTGCTGGCTCTGTCAGGCATCCATTGCCTGACACAATAGGACGGCCCGGGGGGGGCATTCCAGGTGTTTACGTACTTTTGGCAGAGCATATAACGTAGGAAGTCTAGGTTTTTCTATAATAAGAAATTCACAAGTTTTTTTATCTATGAGGTTATCGCGATAGGCACGGTTAACAAGGATGCAGTATTTTGTCTCTGCATACTTGACCTGTGCGAAAGGAATAGGGCGATACCAGCTTCTATTCAAGAGGAGGTTCATCACCATCTTCTTATATCTGATTAAATCCATTACTACTATGTTGCCTCCTTTGTCCGAGGGTTTAATCACTATATGTTCGTTTTGTTTAAGGGATGATAGAGCTTTACGCTGAGATGGTTTAAGATTGGTATTTCCTCTGAATTTTTTCCACTTAGTGCTCTGTAATTCTCTGGTAACCTGTTGGGTAAAGGCCCAAATATTGGGGTTACCTTGGAGGGTGGGGAAAGTCCTGGATTTGGGTCTATAAAGATTCGGTGGAGGGAAAATTCTCTCCGTGGGAGTCATACAACGGGGACCAGGGGGAGGTTCCTCAAGGGGATCATCAAGTGGGTTTCCTTCTTCCCATAATTCCATAAGGTCATTTAGGGCCTAATTTCCTTAATAGTCTTATTTTGCCAAACATCCTCTCCCAAAGAATTTAGGGGGGGGGCGTTTGTAATCTTTGTCAAAAATGATTTTGAACGTTAGTTTTCTTGCGAAAAGATTAACGTCTTTTATAATCTCGAAGGCATCAACCTCCTGGTCAGGACAAAAGGTAAGGCCAAGACTTAAAACCTCGGTCTGATCTGCCGTCAGTGAATGTGAAGAAAGATTAATTACTTGGAGACCATTTTTTGAGTCACTTTTGGTGCAATTTGGGGAATGGGTGCTTTTTTGGTGTCGATGTTTTGGAGGAGGTGAAAAGATCGGTGCGAAGATCCCCTAAATTGGGGAATTTGAAGGTCCCCCGAAGGGGTGCCAGAAGGATGGCTTACCTTAAGTGTATTTGAGACACCAAGTGTGGAGGAGCTGGGGTGACCATCACCCACAGGATTGGTGGAAGGAAGTGTATTTTTGGTCCGTGAACGTAATCCAGGGCGATTGGTGTCCCGTTAAGTACGTTTGGAGAAAGATGACGTAGAGGGCACTCGATCAGTCTTTCTTTTGAAGGAACTTACTGATGTATTAAAGGCCGTGCCTGGTAGGGAAGAAGAAGATAAAGAGGATTCATCTGAATCGGTGGCATCTTGATTGGTATTAGTTTGTTTTCGAGCAGAGGATTTCGATTTCCTCCATTGATTATCCGTGGTCCATCGGTAGGCAGTATTTGATTCATATGCTAAACGGTCCCGGTAATATTTTTTGTCCTTGGTTTTAAGGATATTGGCAACAAAGGATTCCAAATATTTCTCCAAGAGGACCTCCCTATCGGAGAAAGTTTCATTAGTTGTTAAATTTGAGTTTTCCGTATACAGTTTTTCAATATCATTGTTCACTACCTCTAGATCTTTTACATAATTTTGGCAAAGAGCCTCCATCATTTTGAACGAACAAGACTGTAGGTTTAATTCCCAGTCTGTTTTAACCTCTGTCCCTACTTTAAATATATTAGGAAAGATCTGTATGCGCAATCCCCAAGGTACAATTTTATCCTCTAAATATTTCAAGAAATACCTGTGATTCCAAAAAATGCAAGCTTTTTTTTCCAATAATCTTTGAAGACTATTGAAAAAACGATCGAGAGTGATCCCACCAAATGTAGACCCTTGAGCTAAATGGATTTTGGTCATGAGGCCATCAAATGCCGACCCTCTATAGGTGGCCATGCTGATTGAAAAAAGATTCTGCACAACAAAAATAAAAGAATATATGAAGAAATTAATCTTCACAAATTTTACAAGTATACACAATAATATTACATAGAGGTGGCAGGTAAAGAGTTAAGGGTGTTTTCCACCCGATTGGATCCAAAGGAGAATTTTGAAAAAATACCTGTCACCTATATTTCATAGGCACCACATCCCTTAATGTAAGAACAACAAAAGGATTTGGAAATAATGGGACTTTTAAGGTACATAAACCACACAATTATATATCAAAAAATATATTTTAATTATAAAGAGTAGAAAAATATATAAAATATAAAAGCATCATATGAAATAAAGTTTCAGATAGGCATAAAGACAAATTTCTCTACATGTTTCGCCATATAGTTTGGCTTCTTCAGGAGTTTTTGTCGCGCAAATACTGAAACGGAAAAAAGGGGAATATAAACACATGATATTTGAAACACAATTACAATAAAGAAACAAAAATATGCACAAAATTTATTTGAATGACTGGAAAAACTATATCATAATACAAAGGCTCATGTATCAGCAACAATGAAGAAGAAAATAAAAAAAGGGGAAAAAATAAATATGAAAATGAAAAAAGATAAGGAATATCGAAATTAATAAAAAAATAATTGAATCATTACCTGTAAATTAATGATGGAAAAGCCTAAAAAAGGACTTTTGATTAATAAGCCAACTTCAGGAAGAGCACCTTAGAACAAGGGGTTATACGGTGTATCATAGAGGGGGGAATATTGGCAGAGGGCCATCTGGGGAGGCAAAAAGGAAGTCAATTAAAGGGGAGACAAGAAAAATTGACAACAGATATATTGGAATATATTAAATATATATTCACAGAGAAATCCACAATCTTATACCTGGAAACAGCTTTAATGAAAATCAAGCATCAAATTGGAGACAAAGATGTCTCAAAATTTCCATGTGCTGTGTCCACTCTAAAAAGAAAAGACACATGGTGGAAAAAACTTTCAAAAGAATATTAGAATCTGCAAAAACAGGAAAAGCCCCATAAATCAAGAGGTCAATACCTGGTCAATTGAGATGAAAAATGAGATGCGTCCACAATAGAGAGGCATCGCAAACCATTGAGGCATCAAAAAGAAACCAACCAATCGGTAATCTACAAGACAAATAAAAAATACCATAAGGTATAGACCTAAGATGCCATCAAGGGGATTCGGGGTAAAACCAAAAGAGAATAAATGAAGTACCTTTAACTCATATTGAGACAGTCCTCTCCTCAGGATATCGGCCATGCCACTGAAAAAACGCTACATGTCCTTATATATACCCTCCTCCACCATCCCATTGGACACACAATGGCGCCAAATCAATGGGTGGAGCGGGGCGCGTCATTACCGACGTCGGTTGCCGCCAGACGTCCAAACCGTAAGTGACGAATCTATCATCCGAAAACCAGAAATGACCAGCAAAGGCGCTAACCCGCTCGTCGGGACTGACAGGAAGTCGTCTCGATCAGCAGGATATGACGCACAAATGGACAGACCCGGAAAGGCAAAGATGACCAGCAAGTATAGAAAAGGAGGCCAGCTTCCTTTTAAATCAAAAACAAAATCGAAACAAAAAGGCCAGATTGAAATAAAGGCAAAAGGGCCTGGAAGTAGGGGAAACTTTAGTCGGATGGCGACAACCCTGATCCCCCAAAGAAGGATCAAGATAGACGCCCTGGGCGCCCATATGATCACCTAACCCCTTAAAAGAGGCTACCTCTAGAAATGGTTGGCAAAATTACAAAAATTTGGTTAATGAAAAAACCTTAATAGAGAATAAGATATGAAAAAAAAAAAAAAGGAAAATAAGTAAGTAAACATAAAAGGTAATGAAAAATATAAAGGAAAAATATGAAAAAAATGGGAATAAAGAATATAATAAAAAATTAGGTAAATGAATATATTCTTACTTTTGCTTGAGGGGAGCCTTTGGAAAATGAAAAATAGCCAAATCAGTCACTTTTACAAAGAAACAGACACAATTAATGTATAAACAAATAGTCAAAATGTTTAAATTAGAATCACTGCAAACAGCATGACTTAACATGACCCTAGAGAAAGGGCTTGAAACTGATGGACTCATTGAGCCCTGGATACAGGGTAGCTCTCAAGGAATGTATCCATCTGGTCTCCCGCTGTAAGAGACTTTGATCCACGTCTCCACCTCTCTCATTTAGAGGTAAATACTCCAAAGCGAAAAATTTCATCTTTGATAAGTCAAAAGAGTGGAACAAGCCGCTATGTCTACTTATGGGGGTCTCCATTTTCTTTTTTGAATGAGAGATTCATGATCTCTGATTCTGTGAAAGAAAGGCCTCTTTGTTTTCCCAACGTAGAAGGCATTACAGTCACACCTCATAAGGTAGACTATGCCAATCGATTGACAATTACTGAAGAAATTGGGTCTATAGATGGCTCCACTCGGAAGAAGTATTTCAGTGGAATCATATATAAACCTGCAAAATTCACAGTGACCACATGGGGCCGAACCCCTCCGACTTTCTCCACCCTTAGTTCGAAGGTGGCTATGGACCAATTGGTCTTTTAAGGACCTCGATTTTCTGTAGGTGATTTGAGGAAATGGCTTGATATATTTGGAAATAGTCTCATCTGTAGATAACAAAGGCCAGATGTCATGGATATGCAGTAGTGTTTGTCTGTCAGCTTACCTTCCTTCCCATGTGTTCATCTTAGAGGCCAGAACCCTTTCACCTGGCTTCCTTTATAATCTCCTCCCAGCCTGACTCCACCCCAGGCCCTATCACAGAACACTATATTAACCTGTGCACTGCAAGCCTGCTTTGCTGATCAACGTGTTTGTTAGGCATTGTGTGTTTGGGTTTCTGCCTGCCGTGTGCTACGTCTGTCTCTCTGTTACATATTTGGCTTGTCCCCGACTATCCCTGTCTGCTCGTGACCCTTGACCTTCGGCTCGTTCTTTCGTTATCCTTTTCTGCTTGTGGCCCCTGACCTTCAGCTTGTTATTCGTTTCTCTCATATCTTGTGCTGCTGCTTCCCCTCTTTTCCCCTTATCCTACGGGGCGTGAGCTAGGAGACTCCAGGGGCCGCGACCTGGACCCAGCCTGCAGCATAACATCCTCACCACTAGAGGCTCTGGAGAAGACCTGCTGGGTCTTAGACTCCGCGCCCTGGGGAATCTTGGCTCTAGCTTCCTATAGGATCCTGGTTGTGCTCCTCTGGTCCCGCTATCCACAACCACCCAGTTTCCTATCCGCAGCAGTCAGCCATAGGGTTCACTACCTTGCGGTGCACTCCTGTCCCCCTACGGTGTGCATCTGTCACCTGGCCACAGGTGACCTTGACACCAGAATTTTTGGATAATCCTTCTTACTTTTTGATGCTCACCAGAAAATCTTGTAATTAAAACGTACCTGCTGGTCAGTGGCTGCAACTTTCTTGGGATGTATTAAATCATTTCTGTTTTTGTTTTTGGCCCGTTTGTAGGCTTTTTTAAGAGTAGAACGACTGTAGCCCCTATTAATTAATCGGGATTGGAGGGCAGAGGCCTCTGTTCAAAGTCAACATCTTGGCTGCAGTTCCTTCTAATTCTTAAATACTGGCTGTAGGGTATGCTCTGTACCAAAGTTTTTGGGTGAGAGCTTGTCGCATGCAGGATCGTATTGCCTGCGGAGGGCTTCCTATAAAGAGAAGAACCCAAAGTGCCATCAGAGTTCAAATAAATAGAAATGTCTAAGAAGTTAATCAAATTTTGATCGCAGGTCATTGTGAATTCAATATTGTAGGAATTCACGGCCAGCAGTGACATAAAGGAGGATAATTCCTCGAAAGAGCCAGTCCATACAACAAAAATATCATCGATAAAGCGACGCCATATAAGAACCGTATCAAAAAAATCCTTAAATTTGTCCAAAGAGAAAATCTCCCGTTCCCAACCCCCCAGGTACAGATTGGCGTACGATGGGGCACACTCCCCATCGCAACACCCTGTACCTGGAGGTAGTGGGAACGGTCGAAAACAAAAATATTGTTAGTAAGGATAAATAACAACAATTCCAAAATGAACTTGTTATAAATCAAGGCTCCAGGTCCTCTTTCAGAGAGGAAGCCCTCCACAGCCCTCCACAACCCCAATCCCCCGATACTTCTTTTGCCGGGAATTCCTCACCCATTCTGGGTGACCTCCTGAACACCATCACCACTCCTTAAAGGGACCACAACCCAAATATTGGTGCTATATAGCACCCGTCCAGGACCCAACCTTGGCATCCTGTACAGCATGCTATGTGTCCCTGGAACACCGGACGGTGTTCCTTGCATGTTGGATCTCTGTATGTGGCCAGGCTGTGTAGAAGTCTCACACATGTGGTATTGCCATACTCAGGAGGAGTAGCAGAATGTATTTTGGGGTGTCATTTTTGCTATGTTAATGCTATGTGTTGGAGATATCTTATAAATGTACAACTTTGTGTAAAAAAAAATGCGTTTTCATTTTTTTCCACATTTTCCAAAAACGTCTGGAAAAAAATGAACCGTTCAAAAAACTCATTATGCCTCATAGATTATACGTTGGGGTGTTAGCTTTCCGAAATGGGGTCATTTTGTGGGTGTTCCCATTGTCCTGGTGCTCCAGGGCCTTCAAAAGTGTAATAGGTGGTTGAGAAATGAGATGTGTAATTTATGCTCCTAGAACGCCTGAAGGTGCTACTTCAATGTAGGTCCTCTGTATGTGGACAGGCTGTGTAAAAGTCCCACACATTTGGTATCGCCATACTCAGGAGGAGTAGCAGAATGTATTTTGGGGTGTAATTTTTGCTATGTACATGCTATGTGTTATAAATATCTTATCAATGGACAACTTTGCGTAAAAAAAATGCGTTTTCATTTTTTTTACACATTTTCCAAAAAGTCTGGAAAAAATGAACCTTTCAAAAGACTCATTATGCCTCATAGATTATACATTCGGGTGTTAGCTTTCCAAAATGGGGTAATTTTGTGGGTGTTTCCATTGTCCTGGTGCTCCAGGGCCTTAAAAAGTGTAATAGGTAGTCAACTAGTTAGATGTGTAATTTATGCTCCTAGAACACCTGATGGTGCTCCCTGCATGTTGGGCCTCAGTATGTGGCCAGGCAGTAAAAAAGTCCCACACATGTGGTATCGTAATACTCAGGAAGAGTAGCAGAATGTATTTTGGGGTGTCATTTGTGGTATGCACAAGCCATATGAGAAAAATAAGCTATTACAATGACAATTTTGAGGAAAAAAATAAATAAAAAATAAAAATCTTAATTTTGCAAGGAATCGTGGGAAAAAAATACAACTTCAAATAACTCACCATGCCTCTTATTAAATACCTTTGAAAGTCTACTTTTCAAAAAGGGGTTATTTGTGGGGCATTTGTACTTTCCTGGCTTGTTAGGGTCTCAAGAAATGACAGTACATCAGATGTGATACATTTTTTATGATTTGCACTATAGCTTGTAGACTCTAAAACTTTCACACAGACCAAAAAATTTCCCAAAATTTGGGGTTATTTTTATAAAAGATATGTAGCAGTATAAATTGTGGCCAAAATTTATGAAGAAAAATTCATAATTTGCAAAATTTTATCACAGAAACTAAGAAAAATTAGTTTTTCTTCGAAATTTTCAGTCTTTTTTTCATTTATAGCGCAAAAAATAAAAAACCCAGAGGTGATCGATTACCGCCAAAAGAAAGCTCTATTTGTATGAAAAAAAGGACAAAAAAATCATTTGGGTACAGTGTTGCATAACTGAGTAATTGTCATTCAAAGTGTGAGAGCACCGAAAGCTGAAAATTGGTCTGGGCAGGAGGGGTGTTTAAAGTGGTTGTAAACCCGATATTTTTTTTTTTTTTTTCACAACCACCTGTAAGAGAAAGGCATAATGAGCTAATATGACTAGCATAATAGCTCATTATGCATCACTTACCTTAGATCGGGGCCCCGAAGCCGTCCTCGTCTCCCTCTTCAGCCGCATCCATCGCTGCGGCGATAGCCGGAAGGTTACTTCCGGGTATCGCCGCTGCAGCCAATCACAGCGCCGCTCCGGCGCTGTGATTGGCCGGAGCGGCGGAGACGTCACTCTGCGCATGCGCGCGAGAGCCTTTTCATTCGGCTACGCCCAGCGATTGCTGGGAAGTAGCCGATTTTGTGAATGGGATTAACCCCATGAATGCGCCGTTGTCTACGGCACGCATGCGACGTAGACAGCAGCGCCTGTCATTTTTAGTAAATATCTCCTAAACCGTGTAGGTTTAGGAGATATTTCTTGCACTTACAGGTAAGCCTTAATCTAGGCTTACCTGTAGGTGCAAGTTGAAAAAGTGGGTTTACAACCACTTTAAGTGCCCAGTAAGCAAGTGGTTAAAGGATAGAATAAAAGAACATATATACATATAATATTAATACAGGATATATCAAACACCATCTATCATTACATTTTGAAAATGTTCACAATAAAGATCACAGGGGGTTGCAATTTTGGGGCATTGAGGCCCTGAAAAAACATTGGAGAGGCCAGAATAGCGTTAGAGAGTTAAATAAGAGAGAATCATGGAGGATCCATGAGTTATCTGTTATGGCGCCTAATGGGTTAAACAAAGGATTCAATCTGGGTTGTTTCTTGAGTAATACCGGTAATTAATATTTTTTATATGGTTAACGGTTTACATATTTTATATATTATTATTCTTTTTAACATTAAGAAAAAAAAATATTAGTCCAATATTGATATTGGAGTTTTTAAATATTTACATCTGGTTTACTAAGTTTTACAACATTTCTTCATTGAGATATGCATATAGAAAGTTATTTTGTTTCAATTAAAATCAGCAGCTCGTAATTAGTGAATATCATGCAGCAGTGAATGACAGGCAATAACAGGGTTAGGAATAAAAGCAATGAGCAACTTGTTGGCAATAGGAATCCCCCATACGCGTAGGTCAGCGGCATATGGTGAAACAAGATGCTGGATAACCTATTGGCAAAGCACGGAGCTGTTGTCTAGGGATGAGCTTTATGTTCGAGTCGAACATGAGTTTGACTCGAACATTGGGTGAACAGCAAACAATTTCGGGTGTTCGCGGCCAATTCGAAAAGCCGCGGAACACCCTTTAAAAGTCTATGGGAGAAATCAAAAGTGCTAATTTTAAAGGTTAATATGCAAGTTATTGTCATAAAAAGTGTTTGGGGACCTGGGTCCTGCCCCAGGGGACATGTATCAATGCAAAAAAAAGCTTTAAAAACTGCAGTTTTTTCGGGAGCAGTGATTTTAATAATGCTTAAAGTGAAACAATAAAAGCAAAATATTCCTTTAAATTTCGTACCTGTGGGGTGTTTATAGTATGCCTGTAAAGTAGCGCATGTTTCCCGTGCTTAGAACTGTCCCTGCACAAAATGTAATTTCTAAAGGAAAAAAAGTCAGTTAAAACTACGGCTATTCATGAATTGTCAGGTCCTGGCAATACAGATCAAAGTCATTGAAAAAAACGGCAGGGGTTCCCCCCCAGTCCATTACCAGGCCCTTTGGGTCTGGTATGAATATTAAGGGTAACCCGAACCAAAAAAAAAAAAAGCGTGGGGGTCCCCCCCAAATTCCATATCAGGCCCTTCAGGTCTGGTATAGATATTAAGGGGAACCCCGCGCCATTTTTAATTTTTAAATGGCGTGGGGTTCCCCCAAAAAATCCATACCAGACCCTTATCTGAGCACGCAACCTGGCAGGCCGCAGGAAAAGAGGGGGGACGAGAGAGCGCCCCCCCTGAACTGTACCGCCCACATGCCCTCAACATGGGGAGGATGTCCCCATGTTGATGGGGACAAGGACCTCATCCCCACAACCCTTGCCCGGTGGTTGTGGGGGTCTGCGGGTGAGGGGCTTATCGGAATCTGGAAGCCCCCTTTAACAAAGGGGACCCCAAGATTCCACCTCCCCCATGTGAATTGGTAACAGGGTACATTGTACCCCTACCATTTCACAAAAGAAAGTGTCAAAAATGTTAAAAACCACACAGACACAGTTGGGATAAGTCCTTTATTAAAAATCAAAAAATCAAAAAACCATTCCAACAATGTAATCCAGTCTGTCCAGCGTTGTAATCCATTCTTGATGTCCCGTGGTGATCCATTCTCCAGCGATGCTCCAGTCTCCACACCACACAAAACCCCCATGGACTTATCCCAACTGTGCCCGTGTGGTTTTTAAAAATTTTGACACTTTCTTTTGTGAAATGGTAGGGGGGGCCGGAATCTGGGGGTCCCCTTTGTTAAAGGGGGCTTCCAGATTCCGATAAGCCCCTCGCCCGCAGACCCCCACAACCACCGGGCAAGGGTTGTGGGGATGACGCACTTGTCCCCATCAACATGGGGATATCCTCCCCATGTTGAGGGCACCTGAAGGGTCTGGTATGGATTTTTGGGGGGAACCCCATGCCATTTTTTTTTAAATAGTGCGGGGTGCCCCTTAATATCCATACCAGACCTGAAGGGCCTGATATGGAATTTGATCTGTATTGCCGGGACCCGACAATTTGTGAATAGCGGCGAGTAGTTTAAATTACTTTTTTTCCTTTAGAATTTACATTTTGTGCAGGGACAGTTCTAAGCACGGGAAACATGCACTACTTTACAGGCATACTATACACACCCCCAGGTATGAAATTTAAAGGAATATTTCACTTTTATTGTTTCACTTTAAGCATTATTAAAATTACTGCTCCCCCCAAAAAATCTGTTTTTAAAACTTTTTTTGCATTGATACATGTCCCCTGGGGCAGGACCCGGGTCCCCAAACACTTTTTAGGACAATAACTTGCATATTAACCTTCAAAATTAGCACTTTTGATTTTTCATGTCCGTGTCCCATAGACTTTAACGGTGTTCGCGTGTTCGAACAAATTTTTTTGTTTGCATGTTCTGGTGCCAAACGAACCAGGGGGTGTTCGGCTCATCCCTACTGTTGACACAGAGCTGTGGATTTTAAAACAATGCTGTACATAGTTGGTGCACTGGAGCACCTTGTGCATGTGAGTGCAATACATTTTTAGTCTAGAGATTTTAAAACAGTTATAGCACTATGTGGAGCTTTTTATCTTTTGCATGCACCTGTTGAGCACGGCCATTTGGAGACACACATAGAGAAATCTGAAGGAGAAAAGACATCTTATTAGTCCGGGGAGACTAAACAGCCTTATTTGACCAAACTTAGCTGTGCGTTCACATCAAGCACAGAAAATTGTTTGGACTTTGATCCACAATATAAATTATTCACCATTAGAGTTGAGCGGACACCTGGATGTTCGGGTTCGACCGAACTTCGGAAAAAAGTTTGAGTTCGGGACCCGAACTTGACCCGAACTTGACCCACGAACCCGAACCCCATTGAAGTCAATGGGGACCCGAACTTCTGAGGACTATTTGCGCTTGTTTCCTGTGCTTAGAATTGTCCCTGCAAAAAGTGTAATTTCTGAAGGAAAAAAAGTCATTTAAAACTCACTCGCGGCTATAATGAATTGTCGGCTCCCGGCAATACATAGAAAAGTCATTGATAAAAAAAAAAGAAGCGTGGGGGTTCTCCCAAATTCAGGCCTGGTATGGATATTAAGGGGAACCCTGCTGCAAATTTAAAAAAAAATGGGTGCGGTTCCCCCAAATATCCATACCAGGCCCTTCAGGTCTGGTATGGATTTTAAGGGGAACTCCAACCCAAATTTTTAAAAAAATGGCGTGGAGTACCCCCAAAAATCCAGACCAGACCCTTTATCCGAGCATGCAACCTAGCAGGCCACAGGAAAAGAGGGGGGGACGAGAGATCCCCACAACCCTTGCCCGGTGGTTGTGGGGGTCTGCGGGCGGGGGGGCTTATCAGAATCTGGAAGACCCCTTTAACAAAGGGGACCCCCAGATCCCGGCCCCCCACCCTATGTGAATTGGTAATGGGGTACATTGTACCCCTACCATTTCACAAAGAAAGTGTAAAAAAAAAATAAAAAAACACACAGACACATTGGAAAAGTCCTTTATTAAAAATGAAAAAAAAAACAAAAAAAAAAACATTCCAGCGATGAAATCCAGTGTCCCGCGGCGATCCCGATGTCCAGCGCTGTCCAAACGAGGCGTCATTGGCTGAGCCTGAGCGGACCAGATGGGGAACTTCCTCCGCAGTGTATTAAATGAATAGACCCGCCCTTCTAAAGTTCCCCATCAGGTCCGCTCAGCCAATGACGTAGCTGTAAGGCTAAGCGGACCAGATGCGGAACATGAGAAGGGGCGGGTCTATTCATTTATTACACTGTGGAGGAAGTTCCCCATCAGGTCCGCTCAGGCTCAGCCAATGACGTCTCATTTGGACAGCGCGGGACATCGGGATCGCCGCGGGACACTGGATTTCATCGCTGGAATGTTTTTTTTGTTTTTTTTTAATAAAGGAATTTTCCAAGGTGTGTGTTTTTTTACATTTTTTTTACACTTTCGTCGTGAAATAGTAGGGGTACAATGTATCCCTTACCAATTGTAAAAAAAACAAAAAACAGGAGAGCGCACCGACCTAGTGTATTACCAGATAAAATCTTTATTAAAATGTATAAAAACAGCAATGGTCCTACTCACAAGCAGAGCGTTAAAATGAGCTTTTTCTAGTGACCAGCCTGAATCATAGGACGACTGAAGTTAAAACTCGATGACCAGGGAGATAGATGGTACCTCAAATGTGCTGGACGGCTGACGCGTTTCCGGGGCGCACCCCTTTCTTCAGAGCCTACACAGCTTGAGGATACCACAAGCTGTGTAGGCTCTGAAGAAAGGGGTGCGCCCCGGAAACGCGTCAGCCGTCCAGCACATTTGAGGTACCATCTATCTCCCTGGTCATCGAGTTTTAACTTCAGTCGTCCTATGATTCAGGCTGGTCACTAGAAAAAGCTCATTTTAACGCTCTGCTTGTGAGTAGGACCATTGCTGTTTTTATACATTTTAATAAAGATTTTATCTGGTAATACACTAGGTCGGTGCGCTCTCCTGTTTTTTGTTTTTTTTACAGTTGTATGAACACCCATAGTTCTGAGGAGGGCTGCAAGATTCCTAAAGTGTTGCCTGTTTACTGAGGAATGATCGACACGCCCCGCATACACCAAGACATCAGAGCGCAGGAGTATTGTTTTGTTTCCCTTACCAATTAACATAGGGGGGGCCGGGATCTTGGGGTCCCCTTTGTTAAAGGGGTCTTCCAGATTCCAATAAGCCCCCCGCCCGCAGACCCCCACAACCACTGGGCAAGGGTTGTGGGGATGAGGCCCTTGTCCCCATCAACATGGGGACATCTTCCCCATGTTGAGGGCATGTGGCCTGGTATGGTTCAGGAGGGGGGGGGCGCTCTCTCTTCCCCCCCTCTTTTCCTGCGGACTGCCAGGTTGCGTGCTCGGATAAACGTTCTGGTGTGGATTTTTAGGGGATTCCACGCCATTTTTTTTTTCATTTGGGGTGGAGTTCCCCTTAAAATCCATACCAGACCTGAAGGGCCTGGTATGGATATTTGGGGGAACTCCACGCATTTTTTTTTTAATTTGTGGCAGGGTTCCCCTTAATATCCATACCAGACCTGAAGGGCCTGGTAATTGAATTTGGGGGAACCCCCACGTTTTTTTTTTTTTTTTTATCAATGACTTTTCTATGTATTGCCGGGAGCCGACTATTCATTATAGCCGCGGGTGAGTTTTAAATGACTTTTTTTCCTTCAGAAATGACACTTTGTGCAGGGACAGTTCTAAGCACGGGAAACAAGTGCGACCTTACATGCATATTGCCGAACACCGGACCCGAACCCGAACATACAGTCAATTGTTCGGGTTCGGGACCCAAAAACCCAAAAGTTCGGTACGGTCCCGAACTTTACAGTTCGGGTCCGCTCAACCCTATTCACCATATATTGAATTAGCGGATTTTGGATGAATTTTATTAGTTTCATGTCACTTATTTCATGTTATGATTTCTTCACATATGCATTGTATTAATTAGCGCAACAGTTTATACACATTGAATTAGCGGTTTATGGATATATTTCAAATACGTTGTAATTTTTGATTTATGCTTGATTCACATATGGATTGCATTAATTAGCACAACTGTTTATTTTTTCATTTATTCACTAATTGACAAATTTATATTGGGAGAGTGCTACCAGTTGCTAGCTGATTCTTTTTAAATATTTTAAAATTTATTAGTTGCTTGCAAGATCTCTAATTATCAAGACAAAAGGGGTAATTTACTAAGACTGGAGCAGCCATAATCTGGAGCAGCTGTGTAAGGTAACCAATAGATGGGCCCAAACACCCCCCCTGACCCGAACGGTGAACCCTATTAAAGTCAATGGGACCAGAACTTGAAAAATCAAAAGTCCCCATTTTGATGGCTTATATGCAAGTTATTGACCATAAAAAGGGTATGGGGGGTCCGGGTACTGCCCTGGGGGACATATATCAATGCAATTTTTTTTTTGCGAAAGACAGTTTTTTTCAGGAGCAGTGATTTTAATGATACTTATAAAACAATAAAAATGAAAAATTATTTTAAATATAGTGCTTGGGGGGTCCCCTTTGTCTGCCTGTAAAGTGGCGCATCTGTACCATGGATAAAACCTACTGCAGCAAAACTGACATTTCTAAAGAAAAAAAAAAGACATTTAAATTTCCGGCAATACAATACCAAAAAAACGCATGGGGCACCGCTCAATCCATACCAGGCCCTTCGGGTCTGGTCTGGATTTTAAGGGGATCCCCATGCCAAAATGTTTTTAAAAATGACGTGGGGTTCCCCCAAAAACCCATACCATGACCCTTGTCCAAGCATGCAGCCCAGCAGGTCAGGAAAGGGGGGGCGAGTGAGTGAGCGCCCCCCCCTCCTGAACCATACAAGGCCACATGCCCTCAACAAGTGCAAAGCGCCCTCCACCCCAGATCCCTCTTTTTTTGGGTCTGCGATGGCGGAGGCGGCGTGTTTTTATGAATTATTTGGTGAATGGCTAGGGGTATTGAGTATCCCATACTTATTTACATGGGGGGGTGGGAATCTGGGGGCCCCCCTGTTTAAGGTGGGCTTCCAGATACCCGATAAGTCCCCCACCCGCAGACCCCCACAATCACTGCCCAGGGTTGGTTGGGAAGAGGCCCTTGTCTCCATCAATATGGCAAAGCCCCCCTGCCCAAAAGCACACCCCTATATTGCGGGCATGTGGCCTGGTATGGTTCGTCCCCCCCCCTTTCCTGGTCTGCCAGGCTGCATGTTCGAATAAGGGTCTGGTATAGAATTGGGGGAACCTCACACCGTTTAAAAAAAAATTTGGAGTGGAGTTCCCCTTAAAATCTATACCAGACTCGAGGGGCCTGGTATGGATTGGGGGGACCCCATGCCGTTTTTTTTTCACTTTTTATTGCTGGCAATGTTTTTTTTTTATTCAGCTGTCTGCTGGGAAGCCCATTGACAGCTGATGACTTCCCAGCCCCGCTCCTTAACAGCCAGCTATTCACTGCACCCTGATTGGGCAAAGCTTTGCCCAATCAGGGCTTAGAATGCACTGCGCAGCGTGCATATTTGGGTGTTCGACGAACAGGCGATGTTCGGGCAGAACTTCTGCTCAGCCCGAACTCTAGTAACCAATTACTGTATATACCCAAGTATAAGCCGACCCAAATATAAGCCGAGGCACCTAATTTTACCACACAAAACTGGGAAAACATATTGACTCGAGTAAAAGCTTAGGGTGGGAAAATGCAGCAGCTACTGGGTAAACAATGCCCATCTGCAGCCTCACTGTGCCCATCTGCAGCCTCACTGTGCCCATTTGCAGTCTAATTGTGCCCATTTGCAGTCTCACTGTGCCCAGTTGTAGTCTCACTGTGCCCAGTTGCAGTCTCACTGTGCCCATTTGTAGTCTCACTGTGCCCATTTGCAGCCGTACCTTTCATTACTAAAACAGCGTGTGTCTCCCGCTGTGTAATGCAGTCTGTTCGGCCGTCCATTGAAACAAAGCCCCGCCTCCTTCTCATCCGTCCGTGATAGAGGAACACGGATACGATGCCGGGAAACTGTATCAGTGTTCCCCCTATCACAGACGAGGAGGAGGCGGGGCTTTGTTACAATGGACGGGCGAACAGAATGCATTACACAGCGGGAGACACATGCTGTTTTAGTAATGAAAGGTACGGCTCACTCGAGTATAAGCCAAGGAGGAGTTTTTCAGCCTAAAAAATGGGCTGAAAAACTCGGCTTATGCTTGAGTATATACAGTAGCTTATAGCTTTCATTTTCAAAACTTAATTGAAAAAGCTGAGTTTTTAAGCTGATTGGTAGAGCTGCTTCAGATTCTGTTTGCTTCAACTTTAGTAACCCCCCCCCAGTGTACCCTGCAAGATGAAATTGTTAACCTGACCTGGAAATTACTTAGAATCTCAAGGGTTTGGGTACATGGTATGTAAAATATATATTTTGGATGGTATGATTATTAACAAATGAGTGAGATTTAAAGCTGAACTCCAAATTTCTTTTCACTAGAACTGAATGGAATGATCAATCCGAGCCACCTTCTGCAGCAGCTAGAGTCTGTAACATTCCCCCTTGTAGTCTTTCAGACACGGCAAATTATATAATTATATAATTTCCCTCACAGCTCTGATGGTGGGTGGGTTTAAGTATGTCCAATTAGCATACCAGTCACACCTACAGAAAGAGCCCAAACCTCCCTAGTCCCGCCTCACAGATCACAGCATTATTCAAGAAGGAAAGCCCTTCATACAAAGCCTGTTCTGAAAGCTATCTGTGCTGCTGCTGGGCAGGATTGAATGGACCAAATTAGAATTCAATCCTGCCAAGTTAAATATGCCGACCAGTGTGAACAGAGTGCCACCCCTCAGATCCCATCCTCCCAGAGCCCTGCTTTCTGTGAAGTGATTTATTTACATATGAAGGAAACACCTTCATAATAACCTCCCATAGCCCATCCACTGTAGTCTTGCAGTAAGACATTCTTTGGCATGCTGCAAGACAGGAATGACACAGGAGGAGGTACTGTATGACACATTTATACCTTTCACCACCCACATGAAGGGCCACCAACACCCACAGGAACCCTAGGATAGGGTGACCAGACATCCCCGGTTGCCGGGGACAGTCCCCAGATTGAGGACACTGTCCCCGGACCAAGTCTGTCCCCGGTTTTGTCCCCGGATTGGATTTGAACAGGGGCTGGGGCAATTTAAAAAAAAAGTCAGTGCAGAATAAAAAAATAATAATATTCTAAATTACACCCCCCCCTCTACTTTTACTAGCTTAGGAGGGTGTGTTTTTCCATTATCTGTGCCCCTTTCTGATGATCATGTGCTGGTCAGAGAGGAGGGAATATTTCTTCACTTTCGGGTGCATGCCCATTCAGCTCCGCTCGCATGTTCTTCTGCTTTGGCTCAAGTACCGGCGAGCCGCCTGCCTGCTTATCTCCTTGCCTTCTGTGCCTTCCTCCACTCCCCACCCAGTAGTAGCCGGGGCCCAGAGAGTAAGACTTGATAGGCTGTGAGGCGGGCAGCGGCGGCGACGGGCAGAGAGTCGCTGATTGCCACCATTACTAGTAAAAAAAAAAAATATGTCCCCGGTTTTTATTTTAAAAATCTGGTCGCCTTACCCTAGGACCCACCCACATCAACTGCCAGAACTGGTACAAGTGACTCCCATAGCTCATCCTGAAACTACAGAGACTCAAAGGATCATGAGACATGTAGTATCAGGACTGGAAAATGAAGGAAGCAGGAAGTCAGAGAACTTTAAAATTCAGGGGAGTGACATCACAGACACTGAAACCTGCTGTATACAGCTGAAGAAGGTAAGTTACACATAAACAGGCAGTGTGACTGGGATTCACTCACATACACAGTGTATCTGTTGTTTTGGGGGGAAATGCTAGAGTTCTTCTTTAATGTCACGACTCAACAGAAAAATCAATACACCTTATTGGTAAAGCATGCCTTGCACTAAAAAGCAAGGTGTGCCTATTATATAAGTCCTCCCTGATGTAAGTTTGTTTTCTAACTTTTATCCCATGCATAAGCTTTTTTTGTCTTTTTTTTTAATGTCACATGCTGATTTGGGGACTGATGTAATGAGTGGACCTTGCTTCCTAGTGCAAGGCCAACTTTGATTTCCTATGTGTCTGAGTAATATTTGAATAAAGCAATTTAATCAGCAGCATATGGCCATTTCTTGCTGTTTGCAAGGCACCAATGTGTGCTAGTAATAATTATCACATATTGACTTTAATTCATAGCTTTTCAAATCATGTACTGTTACATTGTTAACATGTACTCTAGATGACTGATAAATACTCATGTTGAAATTTGGTATTACCCCAAGGTAATCATTTCTTTTTCTGCAGCTGTCTGCAACCTCTGTAGTTTCCTTTTGCAGCTGTGATATTAATTGTTTGTTATATTAATTCAGGTGCAAGGATTTCATGTCATTATATTAGTCATGTGTTGCTTAATAACTTCATGATAACCTCCATCCAACATTTATTTTCAAGCCAAAGCAAAAAGTAATGAGAAATTGTATTTAAGACTGATATGAAACAAATCAGTATTTTCGCAAAAAAAAATGAAATAAAGTACTTAATTTCATATTATTTGGCCAGTATAAGCACTTCCAATCTTGCTGGCTTTCATTTATGAAAGATGTAAATGTAGATGTAAACCCTAATTATATGACATTTAGGTTGCTTTAGCACTGTGAATAAACAAACAAAATGTTTTGTTAATAAAAATGATTTTCATATTTTTTTGTTGCATCTCAGTGAGGCAAATTCGGGATAAGCTTCAAGTTCAGGTTGACCATGAATTCAACCCGAAACCAAGCTGTTGGCAGTTCACAGACTGGTTGATCTAAATGGTCAGATTTGGCCAGTTCAATTCTGATTTGTATCAGAAGGAGTTATCCGCCAACACCATTCTGCGCGCTTCTAGTGCACATCCAACAACTTTAAAGAATAGGGCAAATTCTCTGTATCAGATGGAATTGCTTCAGGGAGGAATATTTTTTGCAACAATTCATGCCCATAAACGCACACCTGTCTCAATGGACATAAAGATCATTACTCGATTTTCTAAACAACATGGCCAGGTTCTGAATATTTTTCAGAAACACTTTGTTAGGTGATCGATCAGTTGCCAAATACATGAGATACATGCCACAAATCACCTGTAGGCAAGCCAAATTGATAACACATAGCTATCTATCTAGGAATCCGAATATGCATGCTCCCACTGAGAACAGATGACATGGTATGTCACGCTGTGGTGCATGCGATTTTTGTGATTGGATTAAAGTTGGCACAAATGTGATGCTGTAGTGGGATGCCCCTTTGCCCAGATTGCGGTGCAGGTCCCTTTAACTCAACTCCCCACAATCCTCTGAGCTCCTGGACACGCCCAGGGGATATAAATGTCAGCTCCACCCAGCTTCTGGTGCTCAGAGAGATCCTGCCTGATGGGACAGCAGTGACTGGGCAAGTGAGCTGTTCCCAAGTGCTGGGTCCTCCCCTGTTAAGTCTGGTGTGCGGGCCACCAGCAGTGAGCACAAGGGCACGCAGCATCTTTCCAAGCCCCAGTCACTGGAGAGGACTCTGTTACAGTCCATTTGCGGAAGCTGTCCAATAAGTGGGTTGGCCCTATCTGCAGCCACCAGAACCTCCTGACCGAAGCAAGTAGAAAGCAGTGCCAGCGTGAAGTGTGTGCCAGCAGGAGGTCCACTCAGCTCACAGTCTGTTGAACGAACGATTACTATCTTGGACACGTGAGATTCCTTAGCTCTCTATTCTATCTGTAGATTGAACTCAGAACATGCTGCTGCCACCTTGTGGACATTAGTTGAATGGCAGTATAATTGTTATATCCTCTTTTTTTACAGTTCATATTAATGTTCTGTACTGTTTACCTGTGTTCACACATTCTCCGGTTCAATTTATGTTGAAGTTCATTGTTAAGTAAAGTAGAAATTGCACATCACCACTGATCTGATCATTTGGCTGAAACCATTACACAACAATGCTACTGTATTGCGTTTGTTAAAAATATGATTTTTATTATATTAATCAGACATAGGATACATGGGACAATTTTACAATAGTCAGATTACCTGTCAGCATTTGGTTTAAGTAGATCTCTCAAACAAATGACAATGGGATTAGATACCATTGTTGTATTTTAGTACATTACCTGTTTGAGATTTCTTTCAGCTCTCAAGCTGAAAAGAATTACAGTTTAGATTACAGGTTTCGTTTTGAGTAGACAATAGGTTAGATACCATTGTTGTATCCAATATGCTAATGTCTCTATAGACATTACCTGTTTGAGATTTCTTTCAGCTCTCAAACTGAAAAGAATTCAGTAGACAATAGGTAGATAGCATTGTTGTATTCAATGCTATTGTTGAAATACATCTATGTTTTCTGTTTTGGTAACAATGGTAAACAGCCTGACACACATAAAAAAGCAGGACAGTAAGCTAGGACACACATCATGTTGCTGTAAGAGAGGAGAAGCCACTCATCATAAGAAGAAGATGCCTGGTCACCAAACAATGGAGATCATGAC
Source organism: Rana muscosa (assembly GCA_029206835.1). Lineage (NCBI taxonomy): Eukaryota > Metazoa > Chordata > Amphibia > Anura > Ranidae > Rana > Rana muscosa. The sequence goes on along the minus strand of CM055122.1, from coordinate 64,943,793 downwards.
CATAGCGTAATCGAAGTTAAGTAACCTTTAAATGTAATGTATTTGTACTGTAATAGACCATAGGCTGTTCTATTTTCTAGGCATTTTGCTTGTTATAGAAATCTGTCAGTCTTGTAGTATATTCCTAATATTGTAATAGTTTTGTATGTACAGCATCTTGTATAGTAAAAGCACATTTACACACTGCAGAAGTCTCAGCTTCCTTGTTATACCACAGAGTAACCTTGCTAGATAGACGAAAAGCAAAACATTTGGGGCTCGGCCGGAATTTGTGCTATAATTCAATTGAAGCAGACTTGTTTTTCTGTAGTGTGTTGTGTAGCTTGTGCTAGGTAAAATGCTGCATAAGCTGTTTAGAAAAAGCAAGGCTGCAGAGGGTTCTGGTGACCAGAAGAAAGTGTGCAGCTTACCTATCTGGGCCAGAAATAATGAGTGGGAGCCTCTTGCTAATGCATTTGTGAAGTATGCTTCTCCCTTGAAGCTGACTTGGGGTGATAAAGTCTCAGATCAGTTTGTAGATTTTAGCCTTAAGGGGTTGGATTTAAGTAAGAAAGAGAAGAGGACAGTGTCCACAGTGGGTTGGTACTTCCTCCATGCTCTCTATACTGAATCACATAGAAGGGAGAAGGCAGAGGCAGAAGTTAAGGTATTAAAAGACCAGCTAGCAGTTGCTTCAGAGTGTGTACGTTCAACCGCTAGTCGGGCTGATGATTTGCAAGAGCGGTGTGCAGCCCTCATGACCAAATCAATTAATGCCTTAAGGAAAAGGAAGGGGCGTAAACCTGTTAGTAAAGCCAGGGTATGTGCCATTGTCGCATCCCAAAATTGGGATTGTGAGGATGTGTTCTCCTCAAATGATAGTGAGGATGAGGAAATAGAGTTTGATATTTCAGAGGATGATCTGCTAGTGGGAAAGAAAAAGTATGCCAGACCTCTCATTACTAAGCATAGGAAACGGCAACATGATAGAGAGGATATGGCAGATGGGGAGGTGCATTATCGCAACCCCAGAGATGTTGAATTTGAAGAAGTACAGGAGTTTTCACAAACTGAACTCCATGAGCTGGCAAAACAATACAAACAAAGGTCTAGGGAGCCCCTATTGGGTTGGCTCCTACGCTTATGGGATGAAGGGGCGGACAGTGTTGTTTTGTCAGGTAAGGAAGCAGTGGCTATGGGAGTGTTAACCCATGATCCACAATTGCGTCAGGCAAAAGCCCGAGAGTTTAGCGTGAATTTTTCACTGTTAGACCTTGTGAGAGATGGAATAGTCCGAGTATACACTAGTCCTACTGACCTGGAAAATACCTACTCCTGGAGATCAATAGGAGAGGGTATTTCCAGGTTACGTGAGATGGGCTGTATAACCGGATTAAATACATTTCCAGAATGGATAGGCCCAGATATGGAACCCTTTACGTCTGCTCTGCGCTCTAAGCTGATGAAGTCTGCGCCATTTAATCTCAGGGCTCCATTATTGTCCTTGTTCGGAGGCCTGGGATTAAACAGCAAGATTCATGAAGCCACAACACTTTTAAGCCAGTTGGGGGAGATAGAGGAGACTAAAACAAAACCTGTCAGGGCAGTAGATAAGGTCAAGGCCAGACATGAAGAATACAAGCAGAAAAGAACAGAGAAGAAACGGAATGGGGTAGAGAAGACAGAAGGTGAATAGGGATGAGCTTCGAGTTCGAGTCGAACTCATGTTCGACTCGAACATTGCCTGTTCGCCCGTTCGCCGAACAGCGAACAAATTGGGGTGTTCGCGGCTAATTCGAAAAATCTATGGGAGAAATCTAAAGTGCTAATTATAAAGGCTTATATGCAAGTTATTGTCCTAAAAAGTGTTTGGGGACCTGGGTCCTGCCCCAGGGGACATGTATCAATGCAAAAAGAAGTTTTAAAAACGGCCGTTTTTTCGGGAGCAGTGATTTTAATAATGCTTAAAATGAAAAAATAAAAGTGAAATATTCCTTTAAATTTCATACCTGGGGGGTGTGTATGATATGCATGTAAAGTGGCGCATGTTTCCCGTGCTTAGAACTGTCCCTGCAAAAAATGTCATTTTTGAAAGAAAAAAATGCATTTAAAACTGACTCGCGGCTATTAATGAATTGTCGGCTCCCGGCAATACATTCAAAAGTCATTGATAAAAAAAAAAAGCGTGGGGGTTCCCCAGAATTCAATTACCAGGCCCTTCAGGTCTGGAATGGATATTAAGGGGAACCCCGCCGCAAATTTAAAAAAAAATTGACGTGGGGTTCCCCCAAATATCCATTCCAGGCCCTTCAGATCTGGCATGGATTTTAAGGGGAACTCCACCCCAAATTTAAAAAAAAAATGGCGTGGAGTCCCCCTAAAAATCCATACCAGACCCCTTATCCGAGCACGCAACCTGGCCGGCCGCAGGGGAAAAGGGGGGGACGAGAGAGCGGCCCCCCCTCCCTCCTGAACCGTACCAAGCCACATGCCCTCAACATGGGGAGGATGTCCCCATGTTGATGGGGACAAGGGCCTCATCCCCACAACCCTTGCCCGGTGGTTGTGGGGGTCTGCGGGCGGGGGGCTTATCGGAATCTGGAAGACCCCTTTAACAAAGGGGACCCCCAGATCCCGCCCCCCCCCCTATGTGAATTGGTAAGGGGTACATTGTACCCCTACCATTTCACGAAGAAAGCGTAAAAAAATGTTTAAAAAAACACACAAACACCTTGAAAAAGTCCTTTATTTAAAAAAAAAAAAAAAAAAACATTCCAGCGGTGAAATCCAGTGTCCCGCGGCGATCCCGATGTCCAGCGCTGTCCTTCATTGGTTGTGCCTGAGCGGACCTGATGGGGAACTCCCTCTCAGTATTTTAAATGTATAGACCCGCCCCTTCTAAAGTTCCCCATCAGGTCCGCTCAGCGGACCAGATGCGGAACATGAGAAGGGGCAGGTCTATACATGTATTACCAAAGTGAGAGCAGTTCCCCATCAGGTCTGCCCCCTCGGTATGTCGGACCCGCCTACGTCATTGGCTTGAGCGGGGAACTTCCTTCACTGTGTAATTTAAATTTACATAGTGAAGGAAGTTCCCCGCTCAAGCCAATGACGTAGGCGGGTCCGACATACCGAGGGGGCGGACCTGATGGGGAACTGCTCTCACTTTGGTAATACATGTATAGACCCGCCCCTTCTCATGTTCCGCATCTGGTCCGCTGAGCGGACCTGATGGGGAACTTTAGAAGGGGCGGGTCTATACATTTAAAATACTGAGAGGGAGTTCCCCATCAGGTCCGCTCAGGCACAACCAATGAAGGACAGCGCTGGACATCGGGATCGCCGCGGGACACTGGATTTCATCGCTGGAATGTTTTGTTTTTTTTTTTTTTTTTATAAAGGACTTTTTCAAGGTGTTTGTGTGTTTTTTTTAAACATTTTTTTACGCTTTCTTCGTGAAATGGTAGGGGTACAATGTATCCCTTACCAATTCACATAGGGGGGACGGGATCTGGGGTCCCCTTTGTTAAAGGGGTCTTCCAGATTCCGATAAGCCCCCCGCCCGCAGACCCCCACAACCACCGGGCAAGGGTTGTGGGGATGAGGCCCTTGTCCCCATCAACATGGGGACATCCTCCCTATGTTGAGGGCATGTGGCCTGGTACGGTTCAGGAGGGGGGGGCGCTCTCTCATCCCCCCCTTTTCCCCTGCGGCCGGCCAGGTTGCGTGCTCGGATAAGGGGTCTGGTATGGATTTTTAGGGGGACTCCATGCCATTTTTTTTTAAATTTGGGGTGGAGTTCCCCTTAAAATCCATGCCAGATCTGAAGGGCCTGGAATGGATATTTGGGGGAACCCCCACGCTTTTTTTTTTTTTTTTTTTATCAATGACTTTTGAATGTATTGCCGGGAGCCGACAATTCATTAATAGCCGCTAGTCAGTTGTAAATGCATTTTTTTCTTTCAAAAATGACATTTTTTGCAGGGACAGTTCTAAGCACGGGAAACATGCGCCACTTCACATGCATATCATACACACCCCCCAGGTACGAAATTTAAAGGAATATTTCACTTTTATTTTTTCATTTTAAGCATTATTAAAATCACTGCTCCCGAAAAAACGGCAGTTTTTAAAACTTCTTTTTGCATTGATACATGTCCCCTGGGGCAGGACCCAGGTCCCCAAACACTTTTTAGGACAATAACTTGCATATTAGCCTTTATAATTAACACTTTAGATTTCGAACGTTTGAGTCCATTGTATTTAATAGGGTTCTAAAGTTTACACGAACATTTTGTCTGTTCGCAGGTTCTGGTGCGAACCGAACAGGGGGGTGTTCGGCTCATCCCTGAAGGTGAAGAGAAAACCAGGCTACTTGTTTCTAGGAAAGAAATGTGGGTGGACCTATTAAAGGCAGGAGTACCTAAAGATGAGATAGATGGCATTCCTACTGCAGAAATGCTGAAGAGGTGGAAACATTTAGTAGGGAAAACTGTCAGGGTTAGAAACACTACTCCTAGTGAAGATAACATCAGCCTAGACTTAGAGGAAACAGAACAGACCCCTCCTGTTAGCCCCAAACCAATTCCCAAAAGTGAACATGAACCCAAACCCAAATCCCTTTATCCTGGGGAGGAGTTAGAGAGAATCAGAAAAGGGGATTGGGAGGTTCAATATCCTTTATGAAGGGAAGGTGAGTCTCCTGTAATAGCAGCAAGGGCAGTGACAGCAGGAGACCGACGCCCATATGCACCTGTCACTGTATGGTGGGGGAAGTCATCTTCTCCTACACATGTAATGGCTTTAGTTGATAGTGGAGCTGAAGTTACACTTTTGCAAGGAAATCCTTCCCATCACAAAGGAGAATTGATTTATGTAGAAGGTTTGGGAGGGCAAACTACACCAGCAGTTAGGATACGGGTGAAATTGGCTATTAGCAAGGGATCAGGATTTATGACAAATGTTTTGATATCAGAGTTATCCGAAAATATTCTTGGGATGGATGTACTTCAAGGTCAGTCAATTCAGACTGAAAGAGGTACATTCACATTCGGGTATCCTGATAAAGCGTATCTGGTAAGGGCGGTGAAGGCTGTGGTCAGAGGTCATGCGAAATGGACCCCTGTCTACATTCCTCCACCAGAGAAGCCAGTCTGTCTCAAGCAGTACAGACTTCCTGGAGGCCACAAAGAAATTGGGGAGACTATTCAAGAACTGTTGAGAGTAGGGATCCTTAGACCTGCTGTAAGTCCTTTCTCGTCTCCGGTGTTCCCAGTAAAGAAACCTGATGGGACATATAGAATGACTGTGGATTACAGAGGTCTAAACAAAGTGGCACCTCCATTGAAGTCAGCTGTACCAGATATGATCTCAATTGTTGAGAAAATTGCTAAAGATGCAGGAGAATGTCATGCTGTGATAGACCTGACTAATGCTTTCTTTTCAATTTTGATAGACCCAGATTGTCAAGACCAGTTTGCTATGGTGTGGGACGGCCGCCAGTACACTTTCACTGTCCTTCCGCAAGGCTATCTTCATTCTCCAAAGATTTGTCATGGACTGATTGCCCGAGATTTAAGTACCCTAAATTTGAAAGTCGCTGTGTTTCACTACATTGATGACATCATGATCTCTGGGACAAAAAAGATGTAACTGAAGCACTGCACCTGCTGATACAGCACTTGGAGAACAGAGGATGGGCTATCAACAGAGACAAAGTCCAAGGACCTGCCACAGAGGTGAAATTCCTAGGAATGATGTGGACTGGGCCACAGAGGAAGATTCCAGAGACAGTTGTGCAAACTATCCAGGCGCTGTTGCCCCCTACTACCAAAAAGGAGGCACAGAAGTTCATTGGAGTTGTGGGATTCTGGAGATCGTTCATTCCACATCTTGGACTGATTCTGAGGCCTATATACAATGTTACCAGAAAAAAGACTGAATTCTCATGGGGTTCAGAGCAGCGGACTGCATTCCTGGCTGCTAAAGAAGCTATTTTGCAGCATCAGGGATTGGGACCCGTGAGACAAGGAGTACCATTTCAGCTGGATGTAGTGGAGCAGAATGGTACCATATCTTGGAGTCTGTGGCAGCCAAATGAAAAGAAAGGACTGAGAGCAATACCTATTGGATTTTGGTCCAAACAACTGACAGGGGCACAGACGAGATACACGCCCCTAGAGAAGTACCTGTTTGGGGCCTACACAGCACTTCAACATGTAGAGACCATTACAGGAAAGGACACAGTCACCATCCATACTGCATTGCCAATAGCAGGATGGGTGAGAGATAATGGACTGACCACTAGGGCAGCTGTAGCCCAGAACCAGACACTAATGAAATGGAAGTGGTACCTTCAAGAAAGAGGGGGTATTGTAGCTGGGGATGTTAGAGACATTTCAAAACAGTTGGCAGGGCTTGTTACTTTTACCAGCACCCGGCCAGAAGAAGAAATTCCTGTGCTGCAGTCATCCCCCATTCAAGAGGCTCCACCCTTTGAGTCTCTGTCAGAAGACATGAAGGAGTCAGCGTGGTTCACTGATGGTTCAGCCATAATCGCCTCGTCTGGGCGTAAATGGACAGCAGCAGCCTACAATCCAAGTACAGACACAGTCCTGCAGGAGTCCGGAATCGGAGGGTCCAGTCAGTATGCAGAGTTGAAAGCTGTAGTGATGACTCTTTCTTCTTCCCATGTCACTATCTACACTGACAGCTGGGCGGTTTTTAAAGGACTGACAACTTGGATGCCCACGTGGAAGTCCAATGAATGGATGATTCATGGAAAGGTGGTGTGGGGAGGCAAGGAAGTCTGGGACTACATCTGGAAGGAAGCTCACTCCCGCACCATAAAAGTGGGGCATGTTGATGCACATGTGCCCCTAGTACCAGACTTTGAGAACTATAACAGAGTTGCAGATGAAATCGCAAAAGTGAAGGCAGTTGTGCCAATTGATCCTGTTTTGATGAACTTGGGCAACTGGGCCCACAAGCAATCTGGACATTTGGGGCAGAAAGCAACATATGAATGGGCACAGCAGAGAGGATTGCCTATATCCATGTACATGATAAAGACTGTAATAGGGAACTGTACAGTGTGTGGAGAAGTGCGACAATGGCCATTGCAAAAGTACTCCACTGGGTCGATTAAGAGGGGTGAGAGGCCTGCAGAGATCTGGCAGATTGACTTCATCGGTCCCCTGCCCCGGGGAAACAATGGACTGAGATATTGTTGCACTGCAGTGGACACCTTTTCAGGACTTATGCTTGTTCATCCTTGCAAACGTGCAGATCAAGCCGCAACGCTTCAACTGCTTCAGAAACTTGGCATTGCTTATGGTTGTCCCAAACAAGTCCAAAGTGATAATGGCTCACACTTCACCAGATTAACAGTACAGCAGTGGGCCAAAGATTCTGGAGTGTACTGGTTGTGCCACATCCCATACCATCCACAGGCAGCTGGTTTGATTGAAAGATACAACGGGCTATTGAAGGACCAGATACGCAAACTTACACCCACACATACACTAAGGGGGTGGGATTGGGTCCTCACACAGGCAGTCATGTTGTTAAATTCTAGGCCAATAGCCAAAAGCACACCATATGAGAGGATGGTAGGGGCTGAGGCACAGATTCCACAGCTGGAGTGCAGAGTTCAGTATTTATGTAAGGTTCCTAAAAGAACAGGGTTTAACAGATACCATGTTACTGCTTCCCATGACATAGAATCCAAGAGTGACGTATCTGAAGCTGAAGCCTATCTAGGAATGAGAGGGAATCTGGCAGGAAGGTTTGAAGTTATATTTGCATTGGCAGATGAGCTTCAAGACAGTGGATGGGACTCTGACTGGTTAGTGGATGCTTCTCAGCAAGAGTGGAAAGTGAGGCTACATAACATCAAACCTTCCAAAATAAACAGCAGTGATTTTCTGGGAAATATCAGTATATTTCCTCTCCTCCCTATTGATGTTCCTTGGGAGGGTCAGAGGTGCATACAGGCAGGTGGCAAAGTATTGGTCAGATATCCAGGCAAGAAGCCATTTAGAGAAGAGATAGTAGCTGAAGGGCCAGGATCTACTGTTTATGTATTGTTAGAAGGAACAGATAATCCGCTTTGTTTTCCACTCCACAGGTTGTCTCCGATTTGATCCATAGGAAGACCAGAGAAAAGTGGTTACATGATGGAAAGAATGACGGAAGATCGCAAGAGCTGTGGAGAACAAGGCCTTTTGATGTATTCCAAGCCTGGACTTGTTTCTAAAGAACTTTAGAATGGACTTTCTAATGAACTTTTATCCAAAGACTGAAACACCTTCCCAGTGACAGAAATATGGGAGGGGTTGCATTTAAGGAAAATTCATGTGTATATTGAGTTTTTAGTAATGAAGAGATTTTCTGTGTGTGGTCTGAGAGAGAAAAAATAAAAATCATAGGGCGGAATGTATTGCGTTTGTTAAAAATATGATTTTTATCATATTAATCAGACATAGGATACATGGGACAATTTTACAATAGTCAGATTACCTGTCAGCATTTGGTTTAAGTAGATCTCTCAAACAAATGACAATGGGATTAGATACCATTGTTGTATTTTAGTACATTACCTGTTTGAGATTTCTTTCAGCTCTCAAACTGAAAAGAATTCAGTAGACAATAGGTAGATAGCATTGTTGTATTCAATGCTATTGTTGAAATACATCTATGTTTTCTGTTTTGGTAACAATGGTAAACAGCCTGACACACATAGAAAAGCAGGACAGTAAGCTAGGACACACATCATGTTGCTGTAAGAGAGGAGAAGCCACTCATCATAAGAAGAAGATGCCTGGTCACCAAACAATGGAGATCATGACCATAGCGTAATCGAAGTTAAGTAACCTTTAAATGTAATGTATTTGTACTGTAATAGACCATAGGCTGTTCTATTTTCTAGGCATTTTGCTTGTTATAGAAATCTGTCAGTCTTGTAGTATATTCCTAATATTGTAATAGTTTTGTATGTACAGCATCTTGTATAGTAAAAGCACATTTACACACTGCAGAAGTCTCAGCTTCCTTGTTATACCACAGAGTAACCTTGCTGGATAGACGAAAAGCAAAACAGCTACCTACTGGGTCTAATTTTCTTAATTGCCATGTGCATTGCCAGCACCCTCGGTTCCTGAGAGAAAGACTGCAACCAAGCTAGACCTGTCTGGAGTGGCAATTTCTGTCTCTCACCTTCTGGGTCTACTTGGACCCCACATTATAACATGAACTGCCAAACAATAGGTGTTGTTTATTACAGGCAGTATGCATGTCAAGCCTTCTTAATAGGCAAACCAAAAAGACCCTTCTGAAAGTAAATCAGTGACAATGTCTATCTTATTAAGAATGGTAAAATGACATAATCTATTAGCTGCCAGGCTTGCTTCACAAGTTTGATGCACATGTAACCTTTTTCTTTGAATTGCAACATGTAGGCAGTTCAGAACAGGGGTGGGGGGTGATGTAGATAAAACACTCCTACAGATTGAGACAAAATGGATTTTCCGACTTGATGCCATAAGTTTGAAACCCTTCTTTTAAGTTGACATGCATACTATTATTAATTGAGTCTGCTATGGTTTAACCACTTCAGCCCCGGAAGGATTTGCCCCAATAATGACCAAGCCATTGTTTGCAATATGGCACTGCGTCGCTTTAACTGACAATTACCGGTCGTGCGGCACTGTACCCAATCAAAATGTATGTCCTTTTTTACCCACAAATAGAGCTTTATTTTTTTGGTATTTTACCACATGTGCAGTTTTAATTTTTTGCGTTATAAGCAAAAAGAAAAATTTTGAAAATGTTTTTTTTTTTACTTTCTGCTATAATACATATCCAAAATAATATATAAAAAAACAAATGCATTCATCATATATTCTTCTACATATTTTTGATTTAAAAAAAAATCACAATAGGTGTATATTGATTGGTTTGCGCAAAAGTTATCATGTCTACAAACTACGGGATAGATTTAGGTACTTTAAAAAATGTGTTATTGTTTTCCTGGTAATGGTGGCGATCTGCGATTTTTAGCAGGTCTGCGACATTGCGACAGACAAATCTGACCCCAAATTACACTTTTTGGGGACCAGTGACATTATTACATTGATCAGTGCTATAAAAATGCACTAATCAATGTAAAAATTACACTGTCAGGGAAGGGGTTAACACTAGGGGGCTCAGTGGGATATGACAGAGATTACTGTTTCCGATCATTGGGAACAGAAGATCTCTGACATGTCATTAGGCAGAACAGGGAATTACCTTGTTTAAATAGGCAGTTCGCCGTTCTGCCTCTGTACACGGAGATCGCGGGTCGCCGGCGGACATCAAGACCGCGGGAACCGCGAGCACGCTCCCGTGGCGCGTGGTAGGCACCACAGGCTATTCTCTGTGCAGGAGAGACAACCTGCCGCAGTAAATGTACGTGAGCAGGTAGGCAAGTGGTTAAAACCTAAATAGAAATATAGAGTATATATACAATGGGTACAGAAAATAATCCCCCCCCCTTCAAAATAATAAAAAAAAAATGCTTTTCAGTCTGAAATGAAGACCAGCACAGTTTTTGTTTTATCCAACTGTATTTACTCAGTGCAACTTATAACATCCAATTCAAAAACAGATTAACTGAGCTGGAAATAGAACTACCTCCCCCCTCCTAAAAATGACTTGTAAACTCAATCAGGTGTAGCTAATCGCTTTTTCAATGGCACAGCTTTCCTGGAGCATTTCAGTCCCTGGGAGTGCAACTGAAGCAATCAATCAACTATGGGTGGCAAGGCACTGCCAAAAGGTCTCCGGGATAAAGTTTTGGACAAGCACAAGTCATAAGATGCATGCAAAAACATTTTAAAGGCTTTATCTATAAGCACAGTACAGTATATTATTAAGATGTGGAAGGTATTTGGTACAACATACTGTAGACCCTCCCTGGATCAGGACGTCGCTCCAATCTGGATGAAAGAATCAGGAGGAAACCGGTCAGAGAGGCTACCAAGAGGCTTACAACAACTCCGAAGCAGTTGCAGGAATTTATGACAAAGAGTGGCCATTGTGTGCATGTAAAAAACAATATCACAAATTCTCCACAAATTTGGCTTGTATGGGAGGGTTGCAAGAAAAAAGCCACTCCTCAAGAAAGGCCACATGCAGTCACAACTGAGCTTTGCCAAAATGCACCTTGATGATTCTGAGGCCACATGAAAAAAGGTGTTCTGGTCAGATGAGACAACATTTTATTATTTAGCATCAAATGATATGTCTGGCAGAAATCCAATACAGCTCACCATCCAAATAACACCATTCCTACTGTAAAGCATGGAGGTGGTAATATCCTGTTATGGGGGTGTTCCTCTGCAGCAGGGACTGGAGCACTAGTCACAGGAGGGAAAGAAAATAGGTGGGGCAAAATATTGTCAAATTCTTGAGGAAAATCTGCTGCTCTCTGCCAGGAAGTTGTCAATGGAAAGAAGGTTTACCTTCCAACATGACAGACACACAGAAAAAATTACCACACAGTGGTTAAAGAAGAAAAAGGTGAATGTCCTTGCATGGTTTAGTCAGAGGCCAGACTTAAACCCCATTAAAAATCTGTGGAATAACTTGAAGACTGCAGTTCACAAATGGTCACCATCATATTTAACTGAACTTGCACAGTTCTGCAAAGCGGAGTGGGCAAATATTGCAAGGTCCTATATGGGCAAAGTTAGTAGAAACATATCCCAACAGACTAAAGACTGTTATTAACCACTTGCCGCCCGCCATATAGCAAAATGACAGCAGCAAAGTGGTTCTGTTATCCTGATCGGACGTCATATGACGTGATCAGAATAACTATACAGTGAAAAAAATATATAATATAAGAAAAAGTATCAAAAACATGAGTGAATACTACAAATAAACAATTTAAAGTTCATGTGTGTCAGTGAAAAATATATGAAATCTTCTCCTCTATTTGAAGATGATAAGAGTTCTACAGAGTGCAGGTATCCGATAAAAATCATAGGCAAAATGCTCCAACACTTAGTAAAGATCCCGCCACCAAGGTGAAGAATGAAGGTTTACCAGACAGCCTGCGACCGCCCTTCTCAGGGGGGTCAAAACAGGCTCAGTAGAGTGATGTTTTACTCCATGGAAGGCAGGATGATTCTGCAGGAACGCTTCATCCACAATGGGAGAGTCTCCAGAGACGTTGATTGAACACCTGGCCAGAACTGGGAGTAGACACACTCTTTACAGATCAGAGTGGATGTTCCTCAGTAAGTAGGATAAAATCCAAAAGAGAAAGAAAAACTTTCCATAGTGTAGCGTTCATCCAAAAAAAAGGGGTTTATTTTCACAAAGTATGCGATACAGAACTTCAAAGTAACAAGTCCTGAGATATTGAAATGCTGGTTAAAAACTCCTTGCAAGGAATAAAAAGCTCCGTATTCTGTCAATCAAACGACCGTTCGCGCGTGCGCAATGCATGCACGTGTCACCCTACGTCGTTTCGTCAAATCTGACATCATCAGGGGCACGCCCACGCAAGAGCGCACACGCTATTTATAGCCAAAGGGCCCGCAAAGGGTTCTCTCATTGGTTAGGCCTCAGATTGACAGACGGAGCAGATAGAGTGGACCTGTGCATTGAATTCTCAATGCAGAGGTCTATACATAGATAACAATCACATCCTGACACCCGGTGGAACCTCCGGATATTGCACCTATTTGAATCTATTCCACACAACGCCATCTTGTGGGTCATGATGTAACTGTTTACAAAAAGAGGGATTTGTAAAGTCCCAATTATAACAAATTAATATACATTATATATATATATATATACACATATACATATATATACACACACACACATACATACATATACATATATATACACATATACATACACAAAATCAATAAAAAACTCTCTATTACATATACTAATTGTTCAAAATTCAGAAATGTTATCCATAAACTAAAGCCCAGATTGAAAATACACAAATGGTAAGAAAGTGAAAAATGGATAAAGATTATTGGAAGGGACATCAAAATAATAAATCACCCAATATTAATGAAGCAATTTATGTCCCATTCCACATTAAGGCCTCCCGGTGTGTGACAGCCTAATTTATGTATCCAGCTGGTTTCAGATCTGGATATGCTTCTTCTACCATTTCCACCTCTCCAATGGGGCACATATTTTTCCAGACCAATAAAGATAGTACCTTTTGGGTTTGTATTGTGTACAAGATCATAATGTTTTGACACATTATGTTTGTCAAAACCATTTTTTATGTTGGTAATGTGCTCCCCCAATCTTATACTGAGTTTCCTAATAGTCCGTCCGACATATTCCAACCCGCATGGGCACCGCAAGAGGTACACCACGCATTTAGTAGTGCAGGTTATAAGGGACCTAATGGGATATGTCACTCCTGTTCCAGATGAAGTGAAATCAGTAATTCTTCTACCCTGGAGAGCATTGACCCTACAAACTTTACATCTCCTACAGGGATAGAATCCCTTCAGATCCCCAAAAAAAGTCAGACGAGTTGGGGGATCAGGTACGTTTGGTGCTATTGAATGTCTGAGGTTGGAAGCACCCCTGAAGAGCACTCTTGGGCTGTTGGACAACAGAGGCCCCAACACTCGGTCATTCTTTAACACCGACCAATGTTTTTTAATGATTCTTTTAATGGCCCAGTGTTGGCTTGAATATGTGGTCAGAAAGGCTAGGCCAAAATCCTCCCTGTTTTCCACCTCTGGGGGTCTGTCACACAGAAGAGTCTGTCTATCTCTGAGACCAACCTCAGAAATGACAGAATCCAGTTTAGCAATATCATAACCTTTGACTATGAATCTAGATCTAAGGATTTGTGCCTCCTTATGATATTGCTCCAAATCGGTACAGTTGCGCTTTAAGCGCAAAAACTGACCCTTTGGAACCGCCGACAGCCAGGAACTATGATGACAAGAGTCCAGTGGTATATAACCGTTCCTGTCCGTCGGTTTAAAAAAGGTGGACGTGACAATCCTATTGTCCTCTATTGAAATATTGAGATCCAGAAAATGAATCTGAATGGGACTAATCTCATAACTAAGAATAATTCCCCTGTCATTACTATTTAAGAAAGACAGATAGGAATTGACTGATTCAGTGTCACCATCCCAGACAAAAAGGATGTCATCAATAAATCTTTTCCAAAAAATAAGATTAGGTGACCTATCACCAAGTACCACGTCCTCTTCCCACTTTGCCATAAAGAGGTTGGCCATACTGGGGGCAAACTTGGCCCCCATGGCCACACCCCTAATCTGGAGATAGTGAGTACCACTATGCCAGAAATGATTATGCTTCATCGCGAAGTCCAGCAGTTCCATCACGAAGTTGCACTGCATGACAGAAATGCCGGACTCGCGATAAAGAAAATGTCGCACCGCCTCATGACCTAGATTATGAGAAATAGCTGTATAGAGGGATGCGACATCTGCCGTAATGAGCAAGTAGGAGGCCTTCCACTCAATCTCACCAAGCAGGTTAATCACATGCTTGGTGTCCTTGAGAAAGGACGGGGTGCCCATCACCAGTGGTTGCAAGTAATAATCAATATACTTGCCAATACGTGAAGTAATAGAGTCTATACCACTGATGATGGGCCTACCCGGAGGATTAATCAAAGTTTTATGGATTTTAGGCAATATGTACATCACCGGCAATCTAGGCGCCAAGGGCACCAAATGTTCCCTTTCTTTTGGGTTTAAAATGCCCATATCATGTCCCTTATCAACTAGAGCTCTCAACTCCTTCTTATATTGTATAGTGGGATCCATGGGTAAACTTGAGTAAGTCAGAGGGTCCATCACTATCCTGGACATCTCCTCAAAGTAGGAGTCCTTGTCCAGAACAACAATGGCACCCCCTTTATCAGCTGGTCGCACTACCACATCCCTCCTATTACATAGGGACTCCATACCCAATTTGAGATCATGTTGGATTCGTACCGGTTTTACATTTAGATTATTCAAATCCCCCAACACCAGATCTCGAAATACAGTCAAGTTCGGTGCCTGGTGAATAGGGGGATTGAAGAGGGATGCGTTTGACATCCCTGAATGCAAAACAACAGAGGCCTCCCTGACTGGTTGCCTAGTGGGCTTGCTCATGATGTATCGTTTAATATTTAACTTTCTGGTATATTTTTGTATATCTATGAAAGTTTGGAACTTGTTGAGGTTCCGTGGAGGGGCAAACTTTAGCCCTTTATTCAAAGTAATTAATTCCTCCTTGGATAGTTCCTTTGTGCTGAGATTGATAATCCCAGCACAGTCTAGTATTTCCTTCTCTTTGGAGTGAAGTTTCCTCCCCCCTCTGCACCCTCTCTTGCGTCCCCATTTCTTTTGTTCCTGTTCCTGCCGGCCTGCCGAAAATCCCAACCTGAGCGACCCTCCGGTTGTTGACTTTGGGAGGAACAGGAAGCCCCTTGGTTAACACCCAAGCCAGATACCATATCATCGCTAGTGAGTGGAACAAATCTGTTCCTAGTGCTTAAAGCATTACGGCTTCCATTATCAGCACGAGGGGATTGGTGGTTTCCATAGTTCTGTTGATTGGGATATGCATCCCGGTGACGCCAAGGTGGAGGGGAATGATGATTGGGATAAGGGGAAGGGTTCCTTCTACTACCCCTACCTCTTCCTTGTTGGTAATATTGTTGTGGATTATTTCTCCCTCTCCGTGGATCCGGGGAGGGACGAGGCATCTGAGAAACACTAGAAAATGCACCTTGATCGTTTCTTAGTATACCACTCCTTTGAACAACACCAATTGGTTGAGAGCCAGTTGCACTGTCCCCCACTGGTGGGTCAGGAGGTGGTATAACCTGCCATCGAAAAACTATATTCTCCCTATAGTCTTTTACGTCTCTGTTATACTTTTTCTTTTTCTTAGATTTTTGTTCAGATTCTTCTCTAATTAATACTGCTTTAAGAGCCTCAGATCTATGCAAATAATCCTGTTCTGCTTTAAAAGGGATTAATTTATTTTTAATGATGTTGATCTCGCAGTCCAAAGTTGCCAACTTGCGCTTCTTTTTTGCTATAAGAAACTGCAAAAAATTGACACCTGCCTCATTGAAGTATTTGAACCACTCGGCCAACTCATTATCATCTTTCTGGGGATTTACATCCCACCTGAGGCTCCTAGGGACCATGTCTGCCTTCACATACTCCTCTAAATAAGCAACATCCCACCTAGTATGAACCTCAGTGATGGTGAGATTCTTTAATCTAAGAAAACAACCTGCTAGATCATCTCTGGAATCATCATTACCATCAAAAACACCTGCAGTGTTAATAACCACCTGTGATCTATAATCAAAAATATCCATGACGAATACACCAGCTGCAAATTAAATATATCAAAAACAAAATATGGTTATAAAAGAAAAATTTGCGCTAGGTGCAAATTATTAAAGTGCAATAAATGAATAAATCCCTAAAGGAAAACCTGCTGCTAAACACCAAAAAAACCTGATATAAGGTACAACAATATAAATATACAAAAAGGTGTAGCGCTGGATGAGCAAAACTGTGTATGGCTATACAGTGAAAAAAATATATAATATAAGAAAAAGTATCAAAAACATGAGTGAATACTACAAATAAACAATTTAAAGTTCATGTGTGTCAGTGAAAAATATATGAAATCTTCTCCTCTATTTGAAGATGATAAGAGTTCTACAGAGTGCAGGTATCCGATAAAAATCATAGGCAAAATGCTCCAACACTTAGTAAAGATCCCGCCACCAAGGTGAAGAATGAAGGCTTACCAGACAGCCTGCGACCGCCCTTCTCAGGGGGGTCAAAACAGGCTCAGTAGAGTGATGTTTTACTCCATGGAAGGCAGGATGATTCTGCAGGAACGCTTCATCCACAATGGGAGAGTCTCCAGAGACGTTGATTGAACACCTGGCCAGAACTGGGAGTAGACACACTCTTTGCAGATCAGAGTGGATGTTCCTCAGTAAGTAGGATAAAATCCAAAAGAGAAAGAAAAACTTTCCATAGTGTAGCGTTCATCCATAAAAAAGGGGTTTATTTTCACAAAGTATGCGATACAGAACTTCAAAGTAACAAGTCCTGAGATATTGAAATGCTGGTTAAAAACTCCTTGCAAGGAATAAAAAGCTCCGTATTCTGTCAATCAAACGACCGTTCGCGCGTGCACAATGCATGCACGTGTCACCCTACGTCGTTTCGTCAAATCTGACATCATCAGGGGCACGCCCACGCAAGAGCGCACACGCTATTTATAGCCAAAGGGCCCGCAAAGAGTTCTCTCATTGGTTAGGCCTCAGATTGACAGACGGAGCAGATAGAGTGGACCTGTGCATTGAATTCTCAATGCAGAGGTCTATACATAGATAACAATCACATCCTGACACCCGGTGGAACCTCTGGATATTGCACCTATTTGAATCTATTCCACACAACGCCATCTTGTGGGTCATGATGTAACTGTTTACAAAAAGAGGGATTTGTAAAGTCCCAATTATAACAAATTAATATACATTATATATATATATATATACACATATACATATATACACACACACACATACATACATATACATATATATACACATATACATATACAAAATCAATAAAAAACTCTCTATTACATATACTAATTGTTCAAAATTCAGAAATGTTATCCATAAACTAAAGCCCAGATCGAAAATACACAAATGGTAAGAAAGTGAAAAATGGATAAAGATTATTGGAAGGGACATCAAAATAATAAATCACCCATTATTAATGAAGCAATTTATGTCCCATTCCACATTAAGGCCTCCCGGTGTGTGACAGCCTAATTTATGTATCCAGCTGGTTTCAGATCTGGATATGCTTCTTCTACCATTTCCACCTCTCCAATGGGGCGCATATTTTTCCAGACCAATAAAGATAGTACCTTTTGGGTTTCTATTGTGTACAAGATCATAATGTTTTGACACATTATGTTTGTCAAAACCATTTTTCATGTTGGTAATGTGCTCCCCCAATCTTATACTGAGTTTCCTAATAGTCCGTCCGACATATTCCAACCCGCATGGGCACCGCAAGAGGTACACCACACATTTAGTAGTGCAGGTTATAAGGGACCTAATGGGATATGTCACTCCTGTTCCAGATGAAGTGAAATCAGTAATTCTTCTACCCTGGAGAGCATTGACCCTACAAACTTTACATCTCCTACAGGGATAGAATCCCTTCAGATCCCCAAAAAAAGTCAGACGAGTTGGGGGATCAGGTACGTTTGGTGCTATTGAATGTCTGAGGTTGGAAGCACCCCTGAAGAGCACTCTTGGGCTGTTGGACAACAGAGGCCCCAACACTCGGTCATTCTTTAACACCGACCAATGTTTTTTAATGATTCTTTTAATGGCCCAGTGTTGGCTTGAATATGTGGTCAGAAAGGCTAGGCCAAAATCCTCCCTGTTTTCCACCTCTGGGGGTCTGTCACACAGAAGAGTCTGTCTATCTCTGAGACCAACCTCAGAAATGACAGAATCCAGTTTAGCAATATCATAACCTTTGACTATGAATCTAGATCTAAGGATTTGTGCCTCTTTATGATATTGCTCCAAATCGGTACAGTTGCGCTTTAAGCGCAAAAACTGACCCTTTGGAACCGCCGACAGCCAGGAACTATGATGACAAGAGTCCAGTGGTATATAACCGTTCCTGTCCGTCGGTTTAAAAAAGGTGGACGTGACAATCCTATTGTCCTCTATTGAAATATTGAGATCCAGAAAATGAATCTGAATGGGACTAATCTCATAACTAAGAATAATTCCCCTGTCATTACTATTTAAGAAAGACAGATAGGAATTGACTGATTCAGTGTCACCATCCCAGACAAAAAGGATGTCATCAATAAATCTTTTCCAAAAAATAAGATTAGGTGACCTATCACCAAGTACCACGTCCTCTTCCCACTTTGCCATAAAGAGGTTGGCCATACTGGGGGCAAACTTGGCCCCCATGGCCACACCCCTAATCTGGAGATAGTGAGTACCACTATGCCAGAAATGATTATGCTTCATCGCGAAGTCCAGCAGTTCCATCACGAAGTTGCACTGCGTGACAGAAATGCCGGACTCGCGATAAAGAAAATGTCGCACCGCCTCATGACCTAGATTATGAGAAATAGCTGTATAGAGGGATGCGACATCTGCCGTAATGAGCAAGTAGGAGGCCTTCCACTCAATCTCACCAAGCAGATTAATCACATGCTTGGTGTCCTTGAGAAAGGACGGGGTGCCCATCACCAGTGGTTGCAAGTAATAATCAATATACTTGCCAATACGTGAAGTAATAGAGTCTATACCACTGATGATGGGCCTACCCGGAGGATTAATCAAAGTTTTATGGATTTTAGGCAATATGTACATCACCGGCAATCTAGGCGCCAAGGGCACCAAATGTTCCCTTTCTTTTGGGTTTAAAATGCCCATATCATGTCCCTTATCAACTAGAGCTCTCAACTCCTTCTTATATTGTATAGTGGGATCCATGGGTAAACTTGAGTAAGTCAGAGGGTCCATCACTATCCTGGACATCTCCTCAAAGTAGGAGTCCTTGTCCAGAACAACAATGGCACCCCCTTTATCAGCTGGTCGCACGACAGCCCAAGAGTGCTCTTCAGGGGTGCTTCCAACCTCAGACATTCAATAGCACCAAACGTACCTGATCCCCCAACTCGTCTGACTTTTTTGGGGGATCTGAAGGGATTCTATCCCTGTAGGAGATGTAAAGTTTGTAGGGTCAATGCTCTCCAGGGTAGAAGAATTACTGATTTCATTTCATCTGGAACAGGAGTGACATATCCCATTAGGTCCCTTATAACCTGCACTACTAAATGCGTGGTGTACCTCTTGCGGTGCCCATGCGGGTTGGAATATGTCGGACGGACTATTAGGAAACTCAGTATAAGATTGGGGGAGCACATTACCAACATAAAAAATGGTTTTGACAAACATAATGTGTCAAAACATTATGATCTTGTACACAATAGAAACCCAAAAGGTACTATCTTTATTGGTCTGGAAAAATATGTGCCCCATTGGAGAGGTGGAAATGGTAGAAGAAGCATATCCAGATCTGAAACCAGCTGGATACATAAATTAGGCTGTCACACACCGGGAGGCCTTAATGTGGAATGGGACATAAATTGCTTCATTAATAATGGGTGATTTATTATTTTGATGTCCCTTCCAATAATCTTTATCCATTTTTCACTTTCTTACCATTTGTGTATTTTCGATCTGGGCTTTAGTTTATGGATAACATTTCTGAATTTTGAACAATTAGTATATGTAATAGAGAGTTTTTTATTGATTTTGTGTATGTATATGTGTATATATATGTATATGTATGTATGTGTGTGTGTGTATATATATGTATATGTGCATATATATATAATGTATATTAATTTGTTATAATTGGGACTTTACAAATCCCTCTTTTTGTAAACAGTTACATCATGACCCACAAGATGGCGTTGTGTGGAATAGATTCAAATAGGTGCAATATCCGGAGGTTCCACCGGGTGTCAGGATGTGATTGTTATCTATGTATAGACCTCTGCATTGAGAATTCAATGCACAGGTCCACTCTATCTGCTCCGTCTGTCAATCTGAGGCCTAACCAATGAGAGAACCCTTTGCGGGCCCTTTGGCTATAAATAGCGTGTGCGCTCTTGCGTGGGCGTGCCCCTGATGATGTCAGATTTGACGAAACGACATAGGGTGACACGTGCATGCATTGCGCACGCGCGAACGGTCGTTTGATTGACAGAATACGGAGCTTTTTATTCCTTGCAAGGAGTTTTTAACCAGCATTTCAATATCTCAGGACTTGTTACTTTGAAGTTCTGTATCGCAAACTTTGTGAAAATAAACCCCTTTTTTATGGATGAACGCAACACTATGGAAAGTTTTTCTTTCTCTTTTGGATTTTATCCTACTTACTGAGGAACATCCACTCTGATCTGCAAAGAGTGTGTCTACTCCCAGTTCTGGCCAGGTGTTCAATCAACGTCTCTGGAGACTCTCCCATTGTGGATGAAGCGTTCCTGCAGAATCATCCTGCCTTCCATGGAGTAAAACATCACTCTACTGAGCCTGTTTTGACCCCCCTGAGAAGGGCGGTCGCAGGCTGTTTGGTAAGCCTTCATTCTTCACCTTGGTGGCGGGATCTTTACTAAGTGTTGGAGCATTTTGCCTATGATTTTTATCGGATACCTGCACTCTGTAGAACTCTTATCATCTTCAAATAGAGGAGAAGATTTCATATATTTTTCACTGACACACATGAACTTTAAATTGTTTATTTGTAGTATTCACTCATGTTTTTGATACTTTTTCTTATATTATATATTTTTTTCACTGTATAGCCATACACAGTTTTGCTCATCCAGCGCTACACCTTTTTGTATATTTATATTGTTGTACCTTATATCAGGTTTTTTTGGTGTTTAGCAGCAGGTTTTCCTTTAGGGATTTATTCATTTATTGCACTTTAATAATTTGCACCTAGCGCAAATTTTTCTTTTATAACCATATTTTGTTTTTGATATATTTAATTTGCAGCTGGTGTATTCGTCATGGATATTTTTGATTATAGATCACAGGTGGTTATTAACACTGCAGGTGTTTTTGATGGTAATGATGATTCCAGAGATGATCTAGCAGGTTGTTTTCTTAGATTAAAGAATCTCACCATCACTGAGGTTCATACTAGGTGGGATGTTGCTTATTTAGAGGAGTATGTGAAGGCAGACATGGTCCCTAGGAGCCTCAGGTGGGATGTAAATCCCCAGAAAGATGATAATGAGTTGGCCGAGTGGTTCAAATACTTCAATGAGGCAGGTGTCAATTTTTTGCAGTTTCTTATAGCAAAAAAGAAGCGCAAGTTGGCAACTTTGGACTGCGAGATCAACATCATTAAAAATAAATTAATCCCTTTTAAAGCAGAACAGGATTATTTGCATAGATCTGAGGCTCTTAAAGCAGTATTAATTAGAGAAGAATCTGAACAAAAATCTAAGAAAAAGAAAAAGTATAACAGAGACGTAAAAGACTATAGGGAGAATATAGTTTTTCGATGGCAGGTTATACCACCTCCTGACCCACCAGTGGGGGACAGTGCAACTGGCTCTCAACCAATTGGTGTTGTTCAAAGGAGTGGTATACTAAGAAACGATCAAGGTGCATTTTCTAGTGTTTCTCAGATGCCTCGTCCCTCCCCGGATCCACGGAGAGGGAGAAATAATCCACAACAATATTACCAAC